>JAEQBH010003704.1:0-726189 GCA_016808115.1 Tetrastigma voinierianum
CACATTCCATCACATCAAAATTAGCTCACATGGGCTAATGATCAAACACTTATAATTCTACTTTTAATGTTCACTAAACACATTAATTCACAAAATTATTTGTGAACATACTATTCTGAATAGTGAAACCTCACATTATTCTCTATAACACATAAATCATGTTCATTGTGGAACTCAGATTCACATGGTATTTCAGCCTCAAACAAAACTGGGCATGATTTATTTCACAAATTACACAATTAACAACCCAACAACTCCACACAAAGGTAATAATAATCGCTACCACTTACCCATTTTGGTTTCAAAATTTACAACAACACGGTTTCAAGATTTGGGACCGATCAAACGGCCCCTCACGACCTCATTCAATCCAAACATTCAATAAAAAGTACTTTAAAACAAAGAATAAAAAACCCAAGTAGGGAACTCTCACCCTGGAGTTTATTCAACTCCTTAACTGCAGGACTCCACGTCAAGCCCTCCGAGTAGAGCAACTTTCCTTCTTGTTCCGACGACCGGGCCGGCTGGGCCTGATCTCTCCCGGGAGCTCTTGTCAGACGTGCTCTCTCTCTAAAATGTCACAAATTTACACGCATCCTCCCCGCTTCCCACATTTTTTTTCTTTGATATTTGGAAGACAGAGAATCCATTCTATTTTGTCCTTATTATCTAAACTTAAAATTTTTAAAATGCCAATTTTGTCCCTTCTTTCTCCAATTTTGACATTCGACACTATCTCGGCCGTCCATTTTCATCATTTCTACTCATGCCACTTATGCGGCATGAGCACATGTTATATGGCTTTATTGATCGAAAATCGCTTTAAGGCAATCTCAACCGCGATGCCTCGAAAAAAATTTGTAAATTTCCTTATCTGTCTCAATCCACGAATTAATGTAAGAAGCTAGATTTCGCGAGACGATTCCAACGGTGAAATCCATTTTGTTATCCGAGATCTAGAGAATAAATTTCAGATTTTTAATCGAAATTATAATTTGAAATCCAAATTACGACATTTTGCCTCTTTTTCGTAAATTGGAATTTCGGGTCTTACACTTCAATATAGCTTGAAAGTTGATAAAAGTAATTCAAAGAGCCTTGAGGAAACAACATTTTGAATTATGCTTTATATTTATTTTATAGAAAATTTATGTTATAAAAGTTTAATATTCAAAACTGCTCTTTATTTACTTACTTGCAGCTACTATGTAGTACTAAACCTTGGTCCAATCTAGAATTAAGTTATAGAGTAACCATTTGTCGGTTACACCTTATTTCCATTTTCATATGAAGTTTGGTTAAGGTGAAAGTGAGTCCTCAGTAATCTCATTGCTAAAGAATGACCTTCTAATATTATAAAGATTTTATATTAAACTTAGTTAAAATCTTTATTTCTTCTTATTAGAACACTATAAGGCTTGAAAATTAATGTTTGAAGGCCTCCTTTTAAGGGTATCTTAATAATTCTAATGTTTGAGAATGATTTTGATTTGAGATTCCAATTCCTTATTATGTCTCTAATATCTTAGCAAGCTTATAGGGTAGTGGAGGCTTAAGAATAAGATAGAGGGTAAGAAATGACCCTCTATGTTATTATGTGCTCATAATATATTAAATATTATGTAAGCTAAAATCTTTATTTTTCTATTAGAACACTATGTAAGGCTTGGAAATTAATGTTTAGTGCCTTTAAAGGATATCTTAACATCAATACTGGTTTGAATGATTTTAGACTTTGAGACCTTATTATGCCTCTAATATCTAGCAAGCGTGACAGAAAGTGGAGGCTTTAAGAATAACATACAAAGGTCAAACTTAGAAAAAGATATTGAGTTTAGTCAATAATTCGTGAAAATGGTGTGCATATGGGGAAAATTTGAGCTACGGAGATAAGGTTGAAGGCAGAAAATAGGACGATATAGAGTAATGATAGAACCACCTTTTGCCTGGTAAGAGAGAAAGAAGGAAGAAGTAAATTGAATAAAATGTTTGCACCGCTCATGCACAACTCTTCTCGTGGCCAACAAGGTACCCTCCCAGAACATGTTGCCTTCTATGGAAATGCATACCATTTGGTTTTTATATTTAATAAAACAAAATTACCATTATATTTTTGAATAATTGATAAAAAATGATGATGAATATCTCATTTTATTTATTATAAAATTTGTGTATGTATGTTAAATTTTTTCTTATTTTATTGCAATTCGATTGTCTAAGATTCTGTATTACTTAATTAAAAAAATTAATATATTTAATTAAAAAATTGAAAAGTTTAATAAATGAAAAGTAAAAGAAAATGGTTATCAAATTATTAACCAAAAAAACTTTCTAAACTTTTCTTATTGTTTTAGGAAATGCTTTCAAATTTCTATTTTATGTTATTTTCCTCCAAATTTTAGTCCCTTTAGCATTTTTATTTATTAAATCTATGGCTTAGCAACCATAAAAGATGCAAAAAGAATTAATGATACTACAAGAAAGGATAGCTTCAATATTGCTAAAAACATACGGCTACTTTATAGTTTTCATTATTCTGCTCTAGCATTTTTGTAATTAAATTTATGGTTTAACAACTACAAAAAGCCGCAAAAAGATAATAGTGATAATAAACTTGAAATGATGGTCATAATGCTCAACGACTTAAATAATTTTTATTAAATATAAAAAATTAATAATGAATAAAATTGAATACTTTAATTTTAATTTTTTTATTTTTTTAAACTAATAAATTATTATTTTTATTATTTACTATTTTTAAGAATTTTTTCTTCTCTATTTCTTATGTAGAAACCAGATAAAGATTTATATTGTTTATTAAATGAAATAAAAATATTATGACTAAGAAGATTAAAATGTTACTCATTTTAATATTACGTTATTTTATTTATATTTTTCTTTCTTTTTTTTTTTTATGTCTTAATTTCCTCGAGAATTTTCTTTCTTAGAATTTTGTTAGAAAATCCAACATAATCTTTTAGTTGCCTTATTCAATGTGAAAATATTAAGATAAAAATGAATAATAAAAATAGTTTTTTTATTTTCTAGGCTAGCATTTTTAATTAAATTCCCTAGTATGTGTTATGTTGTTTTTAAATATATATTTCATTGATTTTTCAACTAATATAATTTATTTTTTGTGTTTGGCTTTTTGAAAATCTTCTAATCCCACCTATTCACTAAAATCTTTATTTTTTCTATTAGAACACTATGGCAAGGCTTGGAAATTAATGTTTACTGTCTTTTAGGTAAATCAAATTTAATGTTTGAGAATGATTTTGATTTGATATTACCTAGTAAGCCTCTAATATCTTAGCAAGCTCATGGGTTGTAGAAGCTTTAAGAATAGCATACAGAGGTCGAACTTATAAAAAGATATTGAGTTTAGCTAGAACTGAGGTGTGCATAGCGAGGCAAACTTAGAGCTAATGTAAAATAGTATGCATAAAAAAAATAGGAAAATGTGGATGATGTGGAGTATTTTGAGAAACCACCTTTATTTTAAAAGATGTCTAAAAGAGGAAGAAGAAGAAGAGTTGAACAAACCGCTCATGCACCGCCTGGCGCACACTCCTCTTCCTCGTGGCCAACAAAGGTACCTCCTGAACATATTGGCTCTTTTATGGAAATACAATTTGCACTCCAAATCCCTTTTATTCCCTTTATATATTGGGAATTAAAACTCACCACCACTACCTCATTCACTTATGCCACATCCTCTTCAATCCATGCGAGTATAGACATGAACCTAGAGAGTTCTTCATCTCAATAGGCAGTCCAACTTCAAAAGTTTCATCTTTTCTTTCCTTGCCTAATTTCATTTCTATTATTGGGTTACATAATCATGGTTTAATTTTTTTTTTTTTTTGGAGTTTAAACATATATCTCTTAATCATGGTTTTTCTTTCATATCATGATTACATGTCATATCTTTTGGCACTATTTCATCTTTAATGCTTTGGGATAGCGAGTTCCCCATATCATTGGATTTTTCCCCATCAACCACCAAAGACTTCCCACTTTCTAGTTTTTTTGTCTCCACATGATGTACTACTTAGGGCAACATATACACTCTCATATATAGTTATTCGAAGTTGATAAAAAGTACTTTAGAGAGCCTGGGGAGATGTCATTAGAACGTTTCAAAAACCCTAGAATTTTATAATAATTTTATTGGTATATTCTCGGGTATGAATTTAGTCAAACTCGGGTTTTCCTAGAATTTGATAAATTTATAAATTGTAAATGTAATTGAAAGAGTGATATAATTGAATATTATGTACAAATAAGAAAGTGATTGAACTTGAATAACTCAGGAAAAAGGCAAACGGGAAATTTGTAAAATAAGGACCTATAAGGTCAGTTTAACTTAAAATGCACGTGAAATAAATGTCTAAGTGAATAAATGATAAGGAAAGTGAAATAAAGAGTTAGAATGTCAAAATAGAAAATGGGATTTAATTCAGCTGAAATGAAGATTCCAGTATAAGTTTAAGTAGACTTAAGACAAAAATGAGAATGATAAAAGTGGTAGCTAAACAAGGCCTTACACTTTAGTGGGTTTATAAAGACCAAAATGGGGTCCCAGCTCATTTGAAGTGATAAATCTCGTTGATAAAGAGGAGGAAAAGGGCAGAAAATCTGGTCTATAAGGAGGAGTGGCTTGGGTTGGCTTTGCTTCTCATTTCTTGCTCCTAAGAGACCAAGCAACATACAAGAAGAGATTTGAAGAGGTTCATGGCTAAATCAAACCCAACTCATTCTCTTTTGATTTTGATTCTAGGTGAAAAGTCTCTAACTGAGGAAATGATTTTTATTAAGTCTAAACCACTTTTTGAGTTGTTTCGGTGACCCCAGAAGGTGGATTTTTGATATGGGACGAATTGGAGAAGATTGGTAGATGAAAAATGAGTGAGAAATTTAAAATCCCGATTCAAGTAAAACCCAGCAGGTGTAATCGACAGCTGAGTCGCACTAAGATGGGATGTAGAGGGCACTGTATATTCAGATACCTTCAATCACTCAGATCGGATCGGCAAGGAGGAACTGACGGTGAGACAGCCAAAGTGGTACCCTGACGATTGTTCCAAAGAAACTGCTGATGTTGTGACTATAAGTCCCCCAGATTCAGATACCATGTTCAGGACCCTAAGAAATGAAATAATGGGGTTCAGCCATGATAGAACTATGAAAAAGACCGTACTCATCAGACTAATTTGGGGCTTTCAGCAGACGTTGTCTTAACCCAAGACTATTAACAAAAAAAAATTTGTAATTCACTAAAAATTGTTTAACAATCATGATCCACTAAGAGTGGCATAATATTATTGACTAGGGACTCGTGATACCGTCTAACCTAGGACCGAGATCGAAGAGAAGGAAGCTAGACTGACAAATTTCGCTTCTTGCTCTCCTGACTCTATTCTTAATCTGCGTATTTCTGCAGTTTACCAAGTAACTATGAAATGAGTACATGAATGAGTATATGTTGATATATAGGCATGGTTTAATGTTAAATGCATGCCGATTTAAATTTGAATATTTGAAATAGAACTGTATAGAACCACTAAGCATGAAAATGCTTAGCGTGTAATTTTATCTATGCACAGGTATCGAGTAAGAAAAAGAAAAGAAGCAAGACGCAAGAAATGCTAGAGTCACAGAGTAGTACGGGCGATATAAGTATATAATTCGTGAATTTTCATATCATCTCTTTTGAACAAGTGAAATTTTGTATACAAAAGGGTTAAATCCAACTCTTGATTTTTGTATATCATTCTCGAAAGGCATGAATGCCTTCTTGCAAATGCATTGGTTAAATGTTTATGACTACCGAATTGTATCAATTTGTTAAATGATTATGGGCTTGCCTAAATCAAACCGTCCGCAAACGAATGACACAATAAAATGTTTTGATAAGATAAATGAATACTGCCTGAGTAAACCTGCCCTGGTCGAATCCTATCTCAGTTCTACTTTCAGATTTGGCCTCATATTAATTTTAAAAAAAAAAAATTTAATAACACTAAAATAAAAGAATTAAATCCAAGGTCCCTGAAACCGCTTAGACTCGCCTTATCTGGTTCAGACTGGGCTCAAGGGTCGCTACACTTTAGTGGTATTTGTTTCAGTTGTGTGTTTATGGAAAAGTGGGCCCTAAACGCATTTTGAAAGCGATTTTGAAATGGTATTTCGACATACATCGTGATTCAGATATGTAAAGGGACGATATGACTTAACGCATCTTGTCAATTTAATAGGTAAGCATGGATGGTTCAAAATCTTACAAAGGTCAAGGGTGACCCGAAATCGCCCGATAAGCCTGCTAGTGGTAGGTGGACAAGCATCTCATGCTCCACTTAACGAATGAACCTAACAGCAGTAGGAGGTACCATAGGTCCTCCAGCGCTTAGCTCAGCCTTACAGTAGAGCGGCAATCACCGCATCGCTCAGCAAAATGACGCCCATCAAAGAATGGCAAGGTATCGATCGATGTAATTTCATTCGGAAGAAGCGATGATGAGCTCAAGCATGGCCAAAATTGCCCGAATCGAGCTAATGCCAGGCAAACGACGCATACCAAAAGAAATTGGAATGCGACCATTACCGCAGATGAGGCTTATCGCTGCTGGGTTTCGTGACTGTGGATCGCACCACCAGAGAGAGTTACACGGAGGTTCTTCTCGATGAGTTCAAGAAGCACATGTGGGCCTGATCTATTTAAACAATATGTGAGAGTTTCATAATTTGAAACAAAGGCAATCAAGTGTAATCACAGGAGAGACCACTAGCGAGCAAGTATGCTCCCGAGATGTTAGTAAGTAAAGAAGAGAAGTGCCGTAAGTTTGAAGACGGCCTAATCGACCACATTCGGGCCTATGTCACAGGATTTTTCCATGATGATTTCTCCAAAATCACGACATGTGCTCTAAATGTGGAACGAGTAAAGAAAGAGGAAAATGAAAGAAAAGAGAGAAGACAGGGAAAGAAAAAATCCCTGGGCTACCAAGTGCTCATTAGCGCTAGAGTAAGAGACTGGGACCACGGATCCCAGCACCACAAACAGCCACCGTTAAAGATACTATTCTACTGACGCCGTCAGTTGCAAGTGCACAAGGAGATGCCTCTAGAGGACAAGATGTTCATATGTTCTATCAGAAGAAAAACACAAGGAGATTGCTCGAGATTGGATCAAGCCATTGTCAGGATCCACAGGAGCACAAAATACGAGTAATAAGGCACGCCCTTCACAAAGCACTCCCAAACCGGGGCAAGTTTCATCAGCTCGTAAAGGCAAACAAAGTGTTGCATCACCAGTGTTCCGAGACAAGGGACACGTAATTTGGCTAGGCAGATGGTCGTGTCTGTAGCCTGTAGCATATGCGATGAAAGAAGTAGAAGATATCAACGCTCCTGACGTGATAATTTAATTTTACTATCTTTTGATACTATCATGGCATGTATCGATGTAATCTGTGGTCAACCCATTCATATGCTTCACAATACCCAACTTAGGAACTTCGTGCTTCGACATCGGGCTGGTCTAAGGTTCGTGGCCCCTGCCAGAAGCCATACTTCCAAAGACTGACATACAGGCGGATCGACCGGACGGGGTGGGCCACAAGCCCGGATGATCCCGACGAGCCAAGAAGCCACATACGAGATGTTTTAGGTGGAATCGCTGAGGTTCTCTTTCTCGATTGGTCTTCTGGGAGCGCTTCGTTCTTACTCCCTTTCGTTCAGCCACTCCTGCGGGCCTAGCTTATCGCTGGCGCGGATCATCACTGGCCTCAGAGGCAGCCCCGATGTTGTCTCTCTCCAACGTTGAATATTTATCTACCCGTCTGTATAATTCTTCCATTGTCGAGGCGACTAGGATAGTGAGGAAGAACTATGGTGGTGTGCCCATAGCTTCTCCTAAATTTAGACCCGCATCCATACTATATGAATCAATTTGCTGGATGGCTCCCCCAAATCTCCTTGTGAAATCATCGGGATGGATTCATCTTTCCGCCAAGATGGTTTTGCCGAGAATTGATGTTTCCTCTCGCCAACCGGTAATGTGTATCGGGAAACAATGTCGCCCACAACTCACTAAAAGAGTTGATAGATCCCCGTAGGAGTTTATGGAAATCAGCTTCAGGCGAGCCCCTCCATTTTCGCCAGAACACTTGCCTACTGCATGGTCATCTCCCTCGTACGAAATATCATCTCCGATTGAAGTGTAGCATGTGGTCATACAGCCCCCGAACAAAAGAGTGGGTGCAGCATATACTCTGGCCGGAGTGCCCGAAGGTGGGATACCCAAATGAAGGATCAGGCCGCGCCCCTCCGCCCACACACCTGCATGCGCCAGGGCGCAGCCGACCACGCCTCTCTACCGAATTCCTCCGCACGGCGGAGGCATGCCACGACACAGACGGTTGGAATGATACGGGTCCTCTCCGACCCTAGCCTCCACGTTAATCTTTGGGGGTGGCAGATCTGGAAGCGGAGAGCTACCAGAAGATAATTCATCGTCACGCATCATTGCTGTCCGTCTGATAAGTCTTTGCCTTTATTTTGTCACTGGGGTGCAGGGTGACTACCCTCGTGCATTTTCAATATGTCTTCCACGAGCCTCGTAGGTGATCATTTTCATTACAGCACACGCCTCCGCAATTAAGCCATTTGTCTGCTCTGTTCCTCTTGCTTTGTCTCCATATCCTGGCACCAGCAAAGAAAATGGTCTTCCAGGGGCTGATTTGATGGATTAGTGGCCATGGCGACTGGATCCTGTGAACTAAATGAATGAGCAGGAACTACCGATTCTTCAGGGTGCGAGGGGTCGCTTGATAGTCGGCGAAGCCTTGCACGATGTCGATGCGACTTTACTGGTCGTTCTATGATGGCTCCACTGGTTGCCTCTCGTATTCCTCGTGAGTCCACGATCATCGTGGCATGAATCTAATGAAGAAGAACTTGCAAAACAAACAAGGGACCGACGATGGTGTGACGGCTGGCTCTTCGATGCTTAAGTTAGTTTGTGGAGATCAGGAGCCGCTCACACAATCGCCTCTAGCGTATATTTTCACACATTTTCAAGGCGCGTATCTCCTTATGAAGAAGGATGATGATCCACTTTCTATGGAAAGTGGGTGATTGGTTTCCGAAATGGAAGGGAGGTAGGCGCATCTCTTGCGCTTCAACCGTTTTTCCTTTTGGGTAACCAAGTTGTCCGAGTCTTTCACCACAAAAGACTGGCCGATCACCTTGCTGCGGTTTCAGACAAGGCTCAGGGAGGATATGCTCTAAGTTGCAAGGAACGCCCAGAAATCATCACGACCATCTTTTTCTAATGGCGCATACTGGAAGGGGGCGCATGTCCACAAGCTGTGACTTAGCCCGGTGTGGGACTCGGGCTGATCCTCTCGCCTTGAGGGCGAGGTCACAAAGTTCATGGTATCCACAGATTCACCCCTAACTCCGTCCCTTATTTTCTTTATATTTTTCTCTTCAGAGCCTTTTTCAAGTAAGAAGGGTGATTTTTTTGGCAATTATTGGTATGAAATCACTTATCTCAATCCTTTTCTTTCATTTTATTACATAATAAAATGGTTTTTCCATAAAGATTTATGTTTTATTTTATTTTTTGTGTTGACATCATTTTATCGACGTTTGATTTATCGTCAACTTTGTTACGATGTAGTGTTTGCTCTGCCTTCTTGCTGTGCCTTTTTTATCCATGTGAGGGCGATTAAGACAGGCAAGACAGATTTGATTAGTTGAAGATATCAAGTCGTCAGTATGTCGAAGAATTGAAGTTGCAGATATTCTAGTCACTATTTTATCAAATTTGTAGACTTTATGCCAATTTATTATGCTATTAACCTGGATAAATCTATGATCAATTGCAAGTTTAAATCAATAATATTATTTTTCCTTTAAAAAAAAAAAAACTATTAATAGTCTTTTGTCCACATGCCTATCTAACTCAGGTGGTAGATGGTTTAAAGTTTAAAAAAACAGGACATTTAAAGAGGGGATGAGTCCTAGTGGGGGACAGTTTACTATATTCTAACAAAGTGTTTAATTGTCAAAAAAAAAAAACTATTAAGGGTTTGTTTAGTAATTGTTTCTAAAAATGGTTTTTGAGAAAAACTATTTAAAAATTGTTGTTTGATATTTTGTAAAATAAAATTTGTTTGAAAACTTAAGATATTTTTAATCCCTTTTGAATATTTTTAAATATGTCTTGAAAATAAATTTTATGTATAATATTTTATTTTAATTATTCTATATGTTTGTTTAACAATTTTAAAACAATCTTTAGAAAATGATAAAAAAATCTGAAATACCTTGTTTTATGTTCTTATTCTAAAAAACAGTTAAGAGACAGATCTTCAATTATACTAAGAGCTTTGTTTTTAAATTTATAAAGCTTGTCTCAAATATCATCTTTAGGTCATTTTAATGTATTTCCTACCTCCTTGTATTGAACACTTTCTTGATACTGTGATGTATGGTAGGATGTAGCTACAGTCTCTATAAGTGAACCAAAGATGCAGGAAAAATTCAGGTTAATCTCAAGAAAGAAAGAGGAAGTCTGTAACAACTAACAAGATATGTGTCGATAGGAAAAGCATCTCCATACATGAAACCTTAATACACTTTCTGAATAAGTACACTTCCAAAGAGAAAGCAGCAGCTGCTATTGCTGATGGGGATTGGACTCTATGGGAGCAAAGGCTGTCTTCTTGCATATTGGGCACCAGTTTTTCTTTTCCAACCATTCCCTAATGCAGCAGACATGGTACTCATGCTTGCAATCGAGCTTTCCGACTTCATCCTCTTCTGCATACTCCTCCTGCAATTGGTTTTGAAGCAGAAAATTACAAGCATCCGTTGAAAGACAAGTAATAAAACAAACAGTTTAATTTGCAAATCTACAAAATATAGGGAAACTTGTGTTTCAGACCATTACAAAGAAGACATAAAGAATGCAAAATACATGAGTTATTATGATTTCTTAAAAAACAATTATGTTTTAGGTATGGTAGTATATAGTTACTACTTTAATAAACTGTAGTTACTATTTTGACACTGTTCATTTTGGTAGTATATAGAACAATGCCAATATAGTACATAGATACTACCATATTATATGAAATTGGACTGAATAATGTATTTTGTATTCTTTATGTCTTCTTTTGCAATCATTCTCAAATCAATGGGCTGAACACAAGTTTTGAATGATATAACATATTAAGAAGTCCTACCTGACATATGCAGCAAGTTTCCTCACCAGCCGAAGGGCCTGTTGCTGAGTGACTATACCTTGCCTCAGCTCATAATTACTCCTGGCTCCAACCTTGTGCCACAGAGCAGTCCTTATGCCTTCTCCAAGAGCCAGCAATTCCTGCCGAGCCCAAAATGTTAGTATTTCAAAATAACAAGCACCATGTACAGTAAATGTTTATCTTTTGAAATCTTTGGCTACCTCGTAAGACATATGGTCGATAAACAAACGCGATACTGCTCTCATCAATCTCATCAGGCAGATGATAAACCACATCTGATAGCTCCAGCCTGGGAACCTGGTATGAGTCTGGGATGCGATATACATTCCATTAGTAACTTAAACAAAAAAATTATGCTACCATGAAATCAAAGCAGGAATGCTAAAATCAACATATTAGACAGTCAGCTAGAGAAACAAGTAAATTTTATGCCCATATGTGTGTATATCATACAAAAGCAAGCAAAGAGATCTATATATAATCAAAAGAACAGCAAGTATACCTGGATACCGTATAGTACCCCATGCCTTGGAGACCCATTGCTTCGCGGACCTGTTAGATGAAAACAGGGAAATTAAAAGCTTCATCCCAAGTGATGATTTATTAACATTAGTAAGGAAAGAGAATTCATGGTAGCAAAAAATTGTAGCTTGTGTAAGCAAGGATGGAACAACATTGTAAGATGATCTCAAGCACTAGTTAGGAAGAAATGAAAATTAGAAATGAAACAAGTAGAATCATATATACCCGTATTTCAAAATAACTTTCAATACAATGATATGAACAACAAAGAAAAAGAGAGATAGATTGTGACTCCTAAGTTAAGATATATATATGGGGGGTAAAGAAAGATGAGGAAAGGCAAAAGTGGTTGATTAGCTTACATCAAGTGTTTTTGGATGAATTGGCAAAAAATTGATCAAATTCAGTATAACTAAGGTTGTTTTCTGATCCCAGAAAGTACTAAAAAAAGAAAAACAGCTGAGGAAAATGGTTTTTTCATATTTGATTGTCTAACGAAAATTTTTAAAGAAAATCTTCATATTGATGAGTTAAAATAAATAAATTTGTTTGGAGTAGAAAGTAAAAATAATATGTGAGATTTAATACTATTTTTGTTTTCCTTCACTTTTTTTTTTCTTTTCTTCTGGTTTCCCCTCTTATTTTCTTTCCCTTGCATTTTTAAAGAACCAAACACAACGAGCCTAAAGAATGAACAGTTAGATTATCAGAGAATGGAACTGCAAATAATCTACACAAGATCAATTGAAGAAGTAAACTAAAGAACATAGGGGTTATCACAAACCTCCGATATTAATCTACTTCTGAGACGAGGATCATTTGCTTGTGGAATCCCACCACTTTGTGCCAAGGCTGTATCAAGAACTATTACAACCTGACCTGGATTCTGTGTCAGATCCGTTTGCCACGAGCTACTATTTTGCAGTCCGGCTTGCTCGCTGCTTGATCCTCCAAAAATCGGCCCCATTTGCTCATTCCCAGATGGTACCAAATCCTCCAGGCTAGGAGGATCAAGGTTCTGGGTCGAGAATTCTCCCCAAGGAACTCTCCGGTTGAGCCTGCTGCTGCCCACATAGAGGATAGTTCCTCGGCACCAAGTCCAGGTGTGGCAGCACTATTTGAATATCAATGCTGACTTTCACGCAGTCTATTAGAAGAGCTGCTTAAACTGCTTTTACTAGCACTTCTTTTCAAAGACCGATCATTGGAATTTTGACCTTGCCTGCCTCTATCACCTTCCATTTTTCGAAGGTTGCTGATCTGAAACCACATATCCCATGGAAAATTTGCATGAAGCTTTCATTGATTTATCATAAAATTAGCAGATAACACAGGTGTGTGTGAGGGTTGTGCTGTGAAATCTCTCACGAACTAATTAATTGACAAATAAAAGTTTGCTTAAGGAAGAAGCAAATAAAAGAGATCCTGTGAGCGTGTTTGGTTACAGTTTTTTGAAAGTTGTTTTTCATTTTGAAAAACAATGAGAATAGTTTTGGTTCCTTTTTTTTTTTTTGTTATGAGTAGATCACACAGAAAACACTAGACTCAGATAACTTTTTTTGTTCTGAACGGATCACACAGAAATACTGAACTCAGAGAAGTAAATTCAAAGAAAACCAAAATTGTGTTCTTTGTGTTTTGAAAACCTATTTTCAAGAACGATTTTCATTTCAAAAACTATTTTCAAGAACAGTTTTCAAAAAATATGAACCAAACAGATCCAAAGATTTGTTTTTTTCCCAACTAAAGGAAATAAATTGGAGAAGAAAACTGTTTTTTTTTGTACGGTGACAAAATGACTTAACAAATTCAAGCAAATAGAAAGGAATTTTGGCATCCTTGATGGAACATCAACACTTTTCGTAGACTATTGAAGATTTGAACACCCATGAGATGTTTGGATTCTTTATAACAAATTGAAAGGAAGCAAAAAATTAAGAGGAAATACCAGCAAATAAAAGCTCCTTTTCTCACAAGTAGATTTCAAAGATCTAACTCCAAACCACAAAGACTGAAACCAGGACAAGGATCAAATGGATGAATTGTGGCATTTTAATTTCAAAGATGACCATATAGGTTTTGGTACGTAGATCTAAGAAACGGATTTATCAAGGGAAAACCATTCCCAAAAAAAAAAAAAACAAACAAACAAAAAGAAGAAATTTTCTAGAGGAAAAGAAATAGAAAGATGAATGGCACTGCTTTACTACGTTCAAAGATCTGCTCTAAAACTGCTGGCAAAATAAGGATTTCTGAGATCAACGGAAAACCTTCCTGGATCGTGTGTAATTCAAATTATATAACAATAATGCTTTATGAACATATTCCTCCAAAACATGCATATAGAATTTCAAGCTTGAAATCACATTTTAAATTAGAAAACGCAGTTGAAACAAACAAATCCTTTCATGGTCAGCATCTTTTAAGAAAACGAAAAACTGAACATGCAGGAAGAGTCCCTGAACAAACAAAATCAAATGCCAATTTCCAGAAACTGAAAAAAACACAAAGAATCACAAGGTTAGTATCCACTGCTCTACATGTGATCAAAAGAAAGGATGTAACTGGTACCGAGCAGATGATCTGATGCCCTTTTGCAATCTCACCTTCTCTGCACACACCTAAAGAAGATCGAGGATGTAGAGAGATCGCGCTTGTTTATGGAGAGAAAGAACAAAATGCAGTTCTGGTGAAGACTAAATGGGTGATGATATATAAGCAAGCTCGCTCATAATTACATTTTCAAAACTGAAAATTAGGTGTCCTGCTGGAGACACACCATTTTACACTGTAGGACTGCAATAAGTGACTCGTGTCACTGATGTTTCTCTCTCTCAACTCCAGGTGCCTTTCCAGTCTAAATGAACTCTCAGCCTTGTCTTTCTTCAATCTCTCTAGCTATTCTTCCCTTTCACTTTCACATCTACGGGGGTCAGCAATCTCCTTCACATGGCCTTTGTTTTACTCATACCACTTTGCTTAAGTATTGTTTTAATTATTTTTTCCCTTCTTCACTCGGCTCTTCTTTTTCATTCAATTCCTCTGCTTGTAAGTTCTCTCTTTTGGCTAATTCTCCTTTTTCTTTCTTGTTCTTAGTTCATTTCTATTGGAAAAAAAAACGATTTCTTTTTCTTTCTTCCTTTTTTCAAATTCATATTTTTTTCATAATTTTATGTCTAACATATAAGTTTGACATTGCTGTTTCTTTTTTTTTTCTTGTTTTAGCTATATACACTATTATTATTGTTTATCTTTCCAAAACTTCCACCTTTTTTCTTTATTATTATTTTTTAGCTTGATAATAGTATATATACTTATTACTTTTTTTTTTTTGTATATCTATTCACTCCTATATATTACATTGCAATAACATGTCTATCTACCCTCTTTCTTTATTTACTTTTGAGCTGTGCTCCTGGTACATATATACTTGGTACTTTATTCAATAGATTATAGACTTAAGCATTTTATTTATTTTTTATAATATCTTCCTCTCTAATACTACTGATATTTGGGACAATGTTAATAGTCAAGTCAATTGAATGACTACATTTTATTAATACTTAACATAAACAGAGCAACTTACCATCGCACACCAACAACGATAAATTATGCCTAATATCGTAATGACAAATTATCCATCATTCATTATCTTAAAATGTTAATCACCAGATAGAAGTATAATCATTAATGAAAACTATAACTTCTTACCGTATTGACAAATTATAGTTCCACTATCATACAACTATTGACAAATTATCCATCTTTTTTTCCCCTAAAATAACAACCAACTTATTAACGTATAATCATTAACGGATCGTATAATCATTAATGGAAAACTACAACTTTACAATTATATGACTATGGATAAATTATAACTTGCAATTTTATTAACCATCAACAAATTATTCATTTTACTAATTATCGACAAATTTATAATAATCAATCAGATGTTATAGTATAATCATTAATCTAAAACTATAACTCTTTCAATAATACGAATTATCGATAAATTATAACTTTACCATCGCACAACCATCAACAAATTAATTATCCATTTTTATTTTCCTAAAATAACAATCAACTTATTAAAAGTATAATCACAACAAAATTATAATTTTATTATTGTAAAACCATCAACAAATTATACCTTACTTTACAATAATTATTATATATTAACTATTTTATTTTCCTTAATAACATAAACTTATTGGATGTCGTTACTATATTACCTAAATTAAACTAATGACCAACTAAACTAGCAAAATGTTTATAGCATCAATGAAATGAAGTAATAGAAAAAAAAGATTGATTGTAGTTCAATATGTTGGTTTTCCTATTCTAAAGCTTAATTGATTGAAGAAAAATCTCGATGGAAAGTTCCTCTCCCGACAGGCTTTTCTTTTTAACTTGCGGTTTTCCACTGAGAAGATCGTCTTCACTTATGTGCTGTCGAGTATTTATGCTTTCCAAGGGCATCGACACTCCGCTGCTCTTCATTCCTAGCTCAGCGTTAGAAAGCCGTGGAGACATGGTAGTGCTGCTTTTCTCCTCTAAGGTGAAGACGCATGTTCCACGTCGTGGAGGTTGTTATTTATTTATTTTTCTCTCGCTTTATCTCATCTGGAACCTCCCTAAGCTGTAATCGCACGAATTTCCTCTCTTATTAAATCATGATTTGTTTAACCTCAAAATGCTTGTAACCATGAAAGGTTGCATTATAGCCCCCGAAGGCCGTAGTCCGTCCTGTGTTCACCTGGAGTCATCTAAGCGCTCCTTCTTGGCATCACATGTAGGTCAGCCTGCAGCTTATTTATTCATATCCATTCCAATGGTGGACAAAGCGGTCCTTCACTTCTTGAACACAGTTCACTTCAAATTCTTCATTAGTTTTGATTTTCTTTCTACCGAATTCTTATGAGTACTTTGTAGATATCGTGATGTATGGAAAAATATTCTCTCCTCTAAGAAGCTAGGTATAACTCTAACGAAATAATAAGGACCATGATAAATCACAGAAAATTCCTCGACTCTAAACACAGTGGACCTAATGAAGTTTAAAGGGATTCCCTAGTAGCATGGGGATGAGGCTCAGAGACCTAAATATGAAGGAGACCAGGAATTGTGAGAAATGAAGATGTTAATAAAGCTTAAATTGTTAAACTAAGTTTGAGAATCCTTACCGACAAATGAGAGGCATCCGGGCTAGAACCACAGAGATAAACATATTAGAACAACACTTCTCTAAGATCACAAAAAACAGAGATTCCATTATTGGGAAAGAGATTATCATCCATAGAAAATATATTGAAGCACTTCCCAAATGATGGCAGAGATGGTAAGTGTTTCGCCAGACTGATCATCGTGGTCCATATGTACCTTTATCTCAGCAAAAAAAAAAAAAAAAAGTGTAGATGAAAACAATAGGTAGGTAATCAATTGGGATGCTAAAGTGCATGAGTTTATGGACCAAGACAAGGAGTGGAATCTCCACTCTATAAGCAGGTTACTCCCTTCTAATGTTATAGAAGATACTAAAGTGGTTCCAATTCCTTCCTCTCCCATAGAGGACAAGTTTTTTTGGGGATTCTCCCAAGATGGTAGATTTACTCTCAAGTTAGCTACTTGGGCAATGAGAAAGCCTTCGAGCCACCCTAAATCCAAAATGCAGAAATGACATAGAAATGAAATCTCCTTCCTAAGATTAAGTTTCTTTTTGGGTTTGCTGAAAGTAGGGTGTTCTCCTACTTATGAATTTCTCTCGCTGAAAGATAGAGATCCCTATTAAATATCAATTTGCATGTAATGTTGAAAATATTGATTGTATATTTAGAAAATGCACTTTGTTCAAGGAATTTGGGATTAGATTGGTGAGAATTTGTCCTACCTCCATTCTTTCATGAAGGAGGGTTCTCATCTTGGCTAGAAATGATCTACAAAAATCATGTGCTAATTGTAAATTGTTCAATTCCTATGGAAAAGATTAACATAATAATGTGAAATGTTTGGACCTCATAGAATCATGCTGTTTTAGAAGAGCAACTAAATCCTTCACATCGAGAAATCATTCCAATCTTTCAAAATCTTTCAGTGATTATTTGCATGTTCCCTAATCCTTACGTGAACGATGTAATGTCAATCGACGTGTTGAAAATGGATACGATGGATTCTATTATTGTGATTTAATTAAAATTTTGATGGTTTGAGGATGCAAAAATAAAAGTGCTTTAAGATGGTAGAGACTTTACCGATATCATAAATATGGTTGCCTATAAATATGTGTATTGCGATCAATAATAATCATGAATGTATTGTCTGAGGGACGGTATTCTCTAGCCGCAAGAATATGACACTAAACTTAGATCAAGAGACTCGAAAATAGCGTTATAGATTGCTGTTAAATAAGATGATTAATATTCCTAGTTTCATTATAGTGGTATTAATGGAAGAGATTTGAAAACCATCTCAAGATCTTCATGAGTTAAGAGTGTCACATGTTAATGTAGAAGCCAAATATAACTATAGATCGTCTAGCAAAAAAGGAATTGGGTATTCCAGACTAGTATCGCAATCGAACTTCCCTACAGATGTTATAAATATTTGTTATAAAGACTATTATGGTTATCGTTTCAATCCCTTATGTAAGATTCCAACCAATCTTCTGTCACCAAAAAAAAGGAGTTCAACAAGAATGGTGCATGAGGGTTAAAAAAAGTTCACTGAAGAATATTTGATGGCTAGAGAAAAAAACGATATCAGACTAGAGGATTACCCAAGATATCTAAATTGAGATCAAGTGAAAGCAACAAGTGTCCTAATTGTAAGAAAAAAGAACATTGTAGAAAGGAATTATGAAATTGTTATTAGAGGCAAGGGAAGGATGAAAGTTTCTACTTTTTAGTTGATATAATAGTCGCAAGGAAAACTTAATAACATGCATATTGCCTTGATTTACTACTAGCAACTCACAATGATTTAATTGATTTCATTATTATGTGCTCCTACCATATTTCCTAAGAATTTGTTTACAATCAACTTAAATGATAGAAAAAGTTCTTATAGGAACAACATACCTTATAAGCTCCTACATAGATAAATAATACAATTCAAATTAAGGACATGAGAAGACAACAACATTATCTTTTTTTTCCTCGGGGATGTTAATTTGTCTGTGAGAACCCAAGGTGGAGCCTAACAACATGGAAGTGTTAATTTTGTTGTATGAAAGAAACAGAAAATCGCCAGTTTTATTAATTCATCATCTTGTGCGCCCATCATGCCTCCCTTGGCGGTAGAGAGTCACCTTTTCAAATAAAAGGGCATATGGAGGGTGGTTCCAGGTTCGAGTCTCCTCGAGAAAATTTAGTGGATCATAAGACCTGGTGATAACTATCGATTACGTTATCACACAAAGTAAGATTAGAATACAGGGAACTTCTGGGATACAAAGGTGTCAGGCGCATACCTCAATGATCCTTCCTCGAACAAAGTGCCATCGGTTAATCCCTTTAAATAAGGATTTCGCTCTTCACAGGTTTGGCACGCCACTATGTAAACACCATCGTGCAAGACTCACCACATCATTTTATTCAACATCCACCATTACCTAAGCCTAAACTTTGGCCTGGAGACACTTGTCAGGGAAATTAACTCTATGTCCCTTCCTTCATCGAATGATCTTTTTCCACTTCGCTCAGTTCCTCAGTGGCTTGTTTTCGGGCTTATCCCACAAAGGTCTCATACTAACGGACCTTGTCAGTCTAATTAACTATTATCATTCCCATTCCTAACTGATGTGCGACTTTAAATGCATACCCAACAATCCCCCTCTCAAACAAAGTTCCACCAAGCCTCCACTCAAACTAGGATTTTTTTTGCCTTTCACAGTTTTAGGGCATATGCCTTACATGAAGCACCACCTGTAAGGGGCTTACCACACCATTTTGTTCTAACTGAACACACCAAGGCCTAATCCCTACCCGATACCACTTGTCGGGAAACTTTATGAACCTTTCCCTCTCATATTGGTATGATATAGTTCATTTCTTTAGTTTGAGGCCCTCATGAACTTTGTTCGAGCTTTCTCCTCCAATAGGGCCTCATAATAGTTGATCATGTCCATTCTTATTAACTCATTAAAAGATGAATAGAAAAACTAAGCTTCAGGCTCGCTTCCAAGCTATGTAGGTGCCACTTATAAACATAAAGAAAAAATGGGAGAAGAAGACAAGTATTTAAACTCGGAAGGTTGCTTTATATCATTTCCTTGAGATCGGTTTAATCATATGTGAACAAATTCTTTACATGTCATTGTTTGCAATCTAGTTCGAGTAACAACAAGAAAGAGGATAAGATAAATGGTTGTAGTTTTAATAACATGGTTAAAAGTCTCACCATGCTTGATATACTAGGAACTTGGTGGGAAGCTCAGCAAATGTGGGGGGCTGAGCTAAGGATATTGGTATTAATGTGCTAAACCAAATTCAATGTGTTAATTGTCTTGAGAAACTGGGTTTCATAAAGAGAGTTTACAAAACCAGGTAAATTAACATGGTAAATGGGCTGGTCATGTACTAGGGTGGTAAGAGGGATTTAACAGGAAAAGAGAAGATGTTTTTGATAGTGGTTCAATAAATAGTAGGCTATGGACACAAAAGATAGCAAATGACCATATATTTGAATGGCTTAATTAAAGAATTTATGACTCAGACAGTCATTCATCATCAGTGAAAAAAAGTGATTTAGCTGGTTTTTGCATAGGAAGAGACAATGTGAGTAGCAAAAGGAAATTCATACTTATCAAAGACATCATGTTGAGGTATGCTGAGGAGATGAGTTTGGTCTTGATCATTCCATTAGGTTCAAAACAATTGCTTTCACTTGATAGAAATTGGTCAGATTTACAAAACAAATCCCAAGACCAAAAGAAAAAGTGGAATGAAATTATTTTAGCAAGATCACATAGATTTTTTGAATTATTTTGTAAGAATTTATTTTATTTTAAAATGTACACAAGAACACTTTATTTTTTCCTTAATTTTTTCTCAAATGGTAGTACGCAGTCATTTTTTAAACTAATTATTACCTGTGACCGATTAACAATAAATGAATCAAGCATGGTATTGATTTATGTAATTATTGAAAAAAATTTCACATTGAACAAAAATAAAAAGGATAGTAATTGAAATCTTGTGAACAACAAAAGATGAGGGCATAGAATCAAAGATAGCAAAGCAAAGGCAGCAATCTATGTTTCAACTAATCAATGAAGGACAAAATTAATGAGTTAGAGAAGAAATTAAAATATTAGCGACAAAAATTAGTTGTGATAAAACAAGAATGCCATGTGAAGGCACACAGAGAAAGGAAAACTTGATGCAAGGAAAGTGGAAAACGATGAAGGAAAAGGCTGGAAAGTTGGTGGAGATTGAAGAACGACCGCAGACCTTCCTTGCATTTTAGAGAGAGAGAGTATGCTTATGGAGAAAGAGAAAGGTAGCAAGAGCCCAGGAAGAAAACGGTTCACTTTGTAACGCTGATGTGCTCCAGTGACACCTATCTGTCAGTTCTGGAAATGTAATTATGATTTGATGTCCTCATTTGATGAATTCTCCCCATTTCTTCATCACCAATTCTCTCTCTATGAAGAGTTAAGTCTGTGCAGAGATCTAGAACTGTGAGGCTATAAAAGAGGGCTCTCAAACTGAGGGATATAATACAGAAGATCAATTCTTGAGTGGGAAGCATAGGCCTGGTTCACTTTCTTTGGAACCAGTTTTCTTAACTCATGGTATAATCTTCCTTCTTTTCTTGTATGTATAACCTAGTTGTCTCGGTTTGTATGTATAAATATATACCTAGTGAATTTTTCCTTTCTCTTTAGTTTTCTGAATTGGAATTTGATTTTGAAATCCATGTGATTTTTTCATGGTTTATTCCATGGTTTGTTTGGTTTCCTAGAAACGCACGTCGTGATTGTGCTTGTAGTTTGAAGGTAGATCTTTGAAACTTAAACAGTGGCAATGATCTTGGTATTTCTTTTCATGTCCAAAATTTTCTGATCTTGTAAGTTTGTGTTTTCCTTTCATTTATCCCTTTGATGTTTCACCTTCAATATTTGTATAAAATTATGTTCAGTTAGGGATGCAAAATTTGTACAGTTAACTTGTCCATTTCTTGATATCATTTTTTAAATCTATGGACAATTGCTAAGCAATTAACTTCATGAGTATTACTATAAATTGACAAAATCTTTAAGAAAGTTTTTGATTTTCGACAATTATACAGAGTTGATATACCTTGGGATAAATGTATGTACTATATATTTCATGATCTTTGTTGTCTCTATTTGTGCATGCTTAAATATTATTTTCAGGTCTTTGTAGAATTGAATTTAGATTTTGTTTCTAAACTATGAATTGTAATTTCAGGTCATAAGTCAATCGAATTGTATATTCCTGATCACCATATAACAATCTTTTAGGGGCCATGAAAGGCGACATGATCACAGGAAAGGTTCTAGTCCTTATGATCTGTCATTGAAGAGAAAAACACCTGATGAGGTTTGAGCTCCTCTAACCGACTGCATGACTATTCCATCGCCTAGTTCTTCTTTCAATGGCGTGAACACTGGAGTTTGGAGTATGGAAGATCCTCATTGCTCCTGCCCGTTCTCACTGGCAGAGGGACACAACTTGTGATCCAGGTCGGATTGTCTTAATACTAGAGACAGCCCTGGGAGGTGATGTTCCTCAAGTTGATGAGCCTTGGATAAGAACTAGACTAATATCTGAGGTTCGTTACATCAACAATTTGATTAAATTTTTGATAATTTACTCATTAATGTGGAGATCATGATCAGTTCAGCTTTTTTGTGGAAAACCTTTTCTCTTTCCTCTATGATTTCCATGGTATTCTTTGGATCTATCCATTCTTTGTAGAGTTACTTGCTGATCTTTCAAATAACGGACTTAACAGCTTGGGATCAATTAATGTTTTGCTCTATTTTTAATTCCAGTAGTACTGTTGAAAATTCTGAAATGCATTTATGTACTATCTTCTTCTTTTCATTCTTCATTTTCTTGTTAGTTCCTGATCTTATTCAGTGTCCTTCCCATCTTTGCTAGCATAAATATGACCTTCTGTTACTCATGCTATTGTTTCCTGATTGTGTTAAAGAATCAGGCCTTGCGCTGGAGTTCTTAGTTCCTTTCCTTTTCGTAACAGGTTCAAGAATGCAATGGGACTCCAAGGCAGGGGTGGCACCATACAATATCATGTTAGTTTTCTTTTGATTATGATGCTTAGTTTGCTTTGATTATGTACATCATTTATTCATGCTTTAATTTCATCAAGGAATGCACGTTTGTGATTTACCAGCATGTCATATGAGGTAACTGTACTTGATATTTGGAAAGAAACAAGAAGTTTAGTCTGCATTAGACTGCTTGTCTTTCATTTTGAGAAACACTAGTAAGAATTTTGGGCTGATCAGGAATTGCTTGCTATTGGAGAGGGCATTGGAAATGTCAGCACAGGGTACAGTGAGGAAGTAATTATGGCTAAGATGGTGCAATGGAAGTTTAGCTTTTCAACAACAGTCCCTCGAGTAGCCTGGGAACCTGGTATGAGTCTGAAAAACATGCCACTATATATTAACTTAAACAAATAAAAAAAATGTATGCTATCATGAAATCAAAGCAGGAATGTGAAAAATCAACATACTATAGACATTCAGCTAGAGAAACATGTAAATTTATGCCTCTATGTATATATATCAAAAAATAAAGCAAGCAAAGAGATCTATATATAATCAAAGAACAATTAAGTATACCCGGTACTGCAGGCCAGTACCCCCATGCCTAGGAGACCCATTGCTTCACTTTAGTCTCAATGTGTTGTAATTTGTCTTCATTAGGACTTGAACCCGGCCTAACCTCTTCCTATGCTTTATCTGAAACATTGAGCACTTTACCACATGAACTAAGTATGATGGACAAAATAAATAAAATTTGTTTTCAAGTAGTAAATAAAAATAATATATGAGATTTAACTCTATTTTTATTTTCCTTCATTTTTTTTTTCTTCCAACTTTTCCTTATTATTTTCTCTCCCTTGCATTTTTCAGGAACGAAACAATTAGATTATCAGATAACAGAACAAATGAAGAAATAAAACTCAAAGAACATAGTTGGGGCTATTACAAACCTCTGATATTAATCTGCTTCTGAAACGAGATCATTTATTTTGTGGAATTCTGGGTCAGATCGGTTGGCCACACAGAACCTCCAGACTGCCAGAAGCTGGTTATTTTGCTGTCCCATTTTCTCAGGCGCAGACAACAAATCCTTGGTTTGGAGAATTCTCTGAAGGAATTATCCAGCTGAGCCTGCAGTTGCCCACATAGAAGATAAATCCTCAGCGCCAAGCCCAGGTGTGGAAGTACTGTTTGAAGACGTATTAGATGCGGATTCTTCACGCAGTCTATTAGAAGAGCTGCTTAAACTACTCTCACTACCACTTCTTTTCAAAGACCGATCATGGGGATTTTGACCTTGCCAGCCTCTATCACCTTCCATGTTTCAAAGGTTGCTGATCTGAAACCACATGTTCCTTGCATGAAGCTTTCATTAATTTATCATAGAATTAGCAGATAACACGTGTATGTGTGTGTATTTGAGGGTTGTGCTTGTAAAATCTTTCACAAACTAATTAATTGACAAATAAAAGTTTGCTTAAGTAGAGCAAATAAAAAGATCCTTTGAGTGTTTGGTTATAGTTTTAAAGCTGTTTTTTGATTTGAAAAATACAAAGCACACAAAAAATACTAAACTCAGGAACAAGGAGTAATTTCAGAGAACCAAACAGGCCCGAAAGTTTTGTTTTTTTCCCAACTTTAGGAAATAAATTGGGGAAGACAACTTTTTTTTTTCCTACCACAAAATGGCTTACAAAATTCAAGCAAATAGAAATGAATTTTCGCATCCTTGATGGAACATCAACATTTTTATTAAGTTTGCTTAAGGAAGAAGCAAATTGAGCTTGTTTGGTTGCAGTTTTTGAAAACTGTTTTTTTCTTTTTTGAGAAACAAGGAAAACAATGAGAACATGTTTGATTCCTTTCCTTTTTTTGTTTTAAAACATTAAGAACATAAAAAACAAAATTAGAGAATAATAGTAAGTTTAGATAACATAAGAAAACACTAAATTTAGAGAACATGAGGTAAATTCAGAGAACATCAAAATGGTATTATATGTGTTTTCAAAAACCGTTCTCAAGAACAGTTTAAAAAAATGGACCAAACAGACTCGAAAGATTTGTTTTTTTCCCAATTACAAGAAATAGATTGGGGAAGAAAATTTCCTTTTTTTTTTGGTAGGTGACAAAATGACTTAATAAATTCAAGCAAATAGGAAGGAATTTTCGCATCCTTGATGGAACATTAGCACTTTTCTTAGGCAGTGAAGATTTGAGACACCATGGATGCCTGGATCCTTTAAAACAATAGAAAGGAAGCAAAATGAAGAGGAAATACCAGCAAATAAGAGCTCATTTTTCTCACAAGTAGATTTAATAAACATGAAAGTGAAGCGAGGAGGACAAGGGATCAGTGGATGAGATTGTGTAGTTTTATTTTCATACATGACCACACATAGGTTGTAGTGTAGATCTAGGAGAAGCAGTTATCAAGAAAACCATTCCTGAAAAAAATACCATACAAAAGAAAAATTACATAGGATTCATTTCACAATCATAAAATTTGCATTAGTTAGGCATTTGAAGGTCTTGACATATTTTATTATAGGTAATTTCTTGTCTAGCGGAATACATGATATTGGAGTACAAACCAAAGAATTGAGATAATTGTATGTACAAGTAATAAAATTATTTATGATCGGTGAAGCCATGTTAGAACAATATAGAATGTGTCCTTTTTGAAGTAGAGTTTGGATGAGGCTTAGCTTTCGATGGTTAAAGGGGCTTTAGACGGGGCATAAGAAATGGACCAGGATTCGAGTATCTATGAGAACATGATGCACCTAGCGATGTAATGCAAAATGATTCAATATAAAAAAGAATTAGGTCTCTAGAGTATACTTTTTTGCTTTGGAAGGTACACAGCCAACCATATGAAAAATGACTCCAATTCTGAGGAAACATTTTAATGGAGTCAAGTCTTTTGAGAGTAAATTTAGTGATAAGATTGGTGATAATCCATTGGATTACGTTGTCTACATAAAGTAAGATTAGAATAATTGAAAACTTCATACGCAAAAGGAATAACGAGTAGTTAGCATTACTAATAGAAAAACTAAAGAAAAACTAAGTTTGAGGGGCTTGCTTCAAGCTATGTAGGTATTACTTATAAACACATAAAGAAAAATGGGAGACTAGAAGACAAACGTTTAACTTGGAAGATTAAATACAAGTTAAATGTTTGACATGTAATTGCTTCATAATCTAGGTCGAGGTAACAAGAAGAAAGAGGATTAGTTGAATGGTTGTAGGTTTAATAACATGGTTAAAAGTCTCACCATGGTTGATATACTAGGAACTTGAGTGACGCCCTTGGCAACACTAGGTGTGGCTTTTGGAGCTAATAATATTGGTATTAACAAGCTTAGAAACCAAATTCAATGTTTTAATTTGTTAGTTGATCAGAATTCTAGGTTTCGTAGGTGAAACATGAAACCATGATGTATAAGAGGCGTGGCTGGAAGTGGATTTCATTAGAAAGAGAGAAGATGTTTTTATAGGTGGTGCTGATAATAGTAGGCTATGTGACACAAATGATAGCAAAATGACCTGATATTTTTTTGTATGGCTTAGTTAAAGAATATATGACATGTATTAAGCCATTCATCAATATTAGGAAAAAAGTGATTTAACTCAGTTCTTGCATTAGAAGAGAATGTGAGTTGCAAGAGTAGCAAAAGGAAATTCATACTTATCAAAGATATTATGGCTAGAATACCTGTTACTCCAGTTTTACAATATAATTGATGACTATGACTTGATTTATTGCCCCCGTCGGATCAAATATGTTTTACCATCTTAATCGTCCACACACAAGTAAACGCTGCAACAAGATGGCAAAAAACAAACCGTCATATTAAGACGATACAAAATCACACGATGCAATAAGATGATGACGAAATTACAAAAGCAGGTAAAACCCAGATTACACAGTATTAGGAAACTAGCATAATATCTATACGGTAGCATAATATCTATACATTATCTCTTAATAATCTAGTAAAAGCTCTAGGAAGCTAGATAAAAACATTCATGCCAAATACACAAATATTAGATTTTATGCTCAACATAAAATTGATAAAATGGTTTGAAAAAGGGAAATGTGGTTAAAAAAAGAAAGGCAAATCAATGATAGCAAGCAAAAGAAGAAAATTGTTAAAATCCTTTAATTAAAAGTAGAACAAAAGAAGAAAGGAGAGTCCTTAGATTTAGAGACAAGCACTGTAAGAGGGAGATTGATGAAGAAAGATAAAGGTGGGGATTGGTGGAGATTGTAGAATGGAGAATGGAGAGAAAAAAGGGGTAGTAAGTAAGATTTCAGTGACACAAGTCTGTTATTACAGTCCCACATTGTACAGGTGTGTCCCGGCCCAGGACACCTTCTACATCGATTTGGAAATATAATTATGATTGATATCCTCATTTAAATACTCTCGATTTCTTCAACCCTACCCCCAACTCATCCTCTCTATTTATGAACAAGTCCATATATATATATATATGTCCATTGCCTCTTCAATAGGGTTGTGCAGAGAGACTCTGATGAGATCATAAAAGGGAGCTCCCAAACTGAGGATATATATGTCACTCAAAAGTTGAGTATAGGCTTGGTTCATTTTCTCTACCAGTTCTCTCATCGACTGGGTATAGTCTCCCTTCTTTAGTCCTGAATCATATGTGAGATCTGTGAGAAACTATAATAGCAGTTGGTTCTTATGCTTGTATATATGGAAGTAAGTTTTCTTTTTATATATATATTTCTTCAGTTTCTGAATTTGAATTTGATTTTAGACTCATGGTTCAACACAAGGTTTATTCCATGGTCTGTTTGGTTGGTTTCCCTATGAATGTTAGCATGAGTATAAACTGATTTTTTTTATACACACACACTCGAAAGAAGTGATGATTTTTGTGAAAGTAAAATATTTTCTTTTATTTTTTGCCTGGAATTTGTTTTCATGGATTTGTTGCATGAAAAATCAAGGCCTTCGGGTGGTGATAAGGGACACATTCATAGTCAAGTTGATAGATCTCAAATCCTTATTGTGCCTTCAGTTTTAGGTAGATCTGTGCAGCTAATACAGGTGTGGCATTCATCTTTGTGTTTCTTATCCTGTTCAAAATTTTATGATCTTTGCTTAGATCTTCTTTCCCTTTAAACATGTCATCTTCATCTATCTATCAAAACCTAAAATAGTTATCTTTGTAGATAAAACATATCATTTATCCCTCTTTTCTTGCTTGCATTCAGGCATATACAATGGTTTTGGGGTGGCTCTTTGAAATTAACTTTTCATTTTCCTTTTTTGTATTTCCCTAAAGGAGCTTCCTTGATTTCATTTCTTGTAAATCAAAACCCTAAAGGAGTTTCCTTTTTTTGTTTGTATTTCCTTTTCTTTTGTTATGATCGATTGGCACAATAAAGAAATACAAAAATAAAAAAAACATAAGATTTATGTGAATATGTATATGAGGAAAAACCATGGGTAGAGAAGAAAAGCTTTACTATCAATTTGAGAGATAATTACAAAGTGCAGTTCATTGGGTCACAAAGCCATCTTTAATTTTTTTTAAAACTTTGTTTCCTTTTGATTTGGGAGCATATCCATAGATATTTGATTTGCTTCAGATTTCAATTCAGAGAACCTTCATTTTCTTTTCCTTCAATAATACTTTATTGGCTTCTTTGCGTACTATTATTATGTGTGCAACTGCCACATCACTCAATCCTCAGACCCATATCATTTTGTCAGCTATTTACTATAAATCAAAAGTTAATGAGACTTGTAGTACACATAACAAATGTGTTTGTGCACACACATTATTATTGCTCTCTCTGGTCGAGGTAGAATTGAATTTGTTTCTATACTATGAATTGTGGTTTCAGGTCAGAAAGTCACTCAAATTGTATATTCTGATCACTGAGTAACAACTATTGAAATATGGAAGCGATGAGACACAGACTAGGTTCGTCCTCATGATCCGTCCAGGAAAGAAGATCAAGTGACAGTGGTTTCAGTTCCTCTAACCAGCTGTAGGGGGAATCATGCCGTCTAATTGTTCTATCAACAGTGTTACATCTGAGTTCAGAGGATGGGAGCATCTAGTATGCTTGCAGGTCAAACTCAGCTGCAAGGACTGGAGAAATTCATGAGAGAAGAACTAGGCGAAGAACTGATGATGCTCTCGCGGAGAGAAATCGGGATCTTCTGCCTATACTCTGAGCAAGGGGTCAGCACTCTGGGTGAATTGAATGCTGAGCAAGGTCCTCGCTTGCAGGAGAGATTAATCAACTCCCCAATCGAGGTCATATCATCATAATCCCAGACTCAGCCCTTGAAGGACGTGTTCCACAAGTTGGTGATCCTAGGATCAGAACTAGACTAACATCTGAGGTTTGTTAGATTATCATATCTCAAGTTCTTTTGCTTCTATTTTTAATTTTTACATTGGAGCTCCTTCCTGTCAACCTAATTGATTAATATTCTTCAGCGATGTTGAATTTGAATACCTTTTGACAATTAATTCATTAATCGAGCCTTGATTCAGCTTATATATCAAGTTTTTTTTTTGAATTTCCCTTCTTTTTCTTTATTTCCATATCTTAACTTGGGACATACATAAATCGGAGATTTCTCTTTAGATCTATCAATCCCGCTGCGAGTTATGCGGGATATTTTTAAATTAAAGATTGAGCTGTGTGATGAAATTTCTTTTGCAATGCACTTATCCATTCTCCTACTCTTTTCCGGCTTTTTTCTTTCAAAGTTCGGATATAGTGTAGTTTCATCCTTTCCTTGCATAAATATGGGCTTGTTACCATGAATATTTTTCTCTCCCCAGTTGTACTTGTAACAAACTATCACCATGGGCTGGAGTTCTTAGTTCTTTGTTTTTCGTAACATCTTCGCAATCTCATGGGACTTGAGACGGAGGAATTAGCGTCATTCGGTATCATGTTAGTTTTCTTCTAAGCTCTTTGTTTGCTTTGATTAACACTTCCATTTATTCATTCGTTGATCATTCACGCGTTCATTGGATTGATTTTGATTGCCTAATCATTGATGGTAGAGGGACATACACTAGTGAAAGTGTTGTCATTTAGTTAATTAGTAGTGAAATGATTAGTGAGTATTGCTTTCGAAAGATTAACTCATTACGTTCCCAATGTAGCTGAAGAGCAAGTCTTTCATTCATGCTTTAATTTCATCAAGGCATGCAATTTTGTGATTTAAACTATTAATGGTAACACATATGTTGAGAATCATTTTTAGAGTTCCGGGACAACGGTGGCTAGTGGGTGTGGTTTACCCGGGCTGATGATGATGATGATGGTGTAGATAGCATGTCATATGAGAGTAATTAACTACATTCATGTTCCAAAAAAAAAAAAAAGCTGTGTATTCATTCTTGGCTTTGTGATTATTTTGGGAAATACTAACAAATTTAGAGACTCGAAATTATTTGCACTTAGACGAGAACCTTAGTGAGAGAGTAAGCTAAGAGGAAGTAATTATGGCTAAGATGAAGCAACGAGTATAGCTATTTCGACGACAAGCTCTCCGAGTTGATTTAGAGCTTTCTTTTGCATATGTCGGAGTAAGAAACATTTTATCTTTTTATTAATTTGTTTAAGCCCCGAAATGGTTTGTTTGAATACATGCTTAGTTCTTGAACATGTCTAAGTTTGATTAGTGAGTTGTTCCTCATTCTTAGGGATTAAGTTGTGGTGTTCACGTTCTATTTTTAGTATTTTGAGAACCATTTTGTTAGTGGTTTGTTATTTTCAAGCTTTAAATTGAAATGTGTTTAACCTTAATAAGCAGAGTTTTGATTTTCCTTTAAGTTTACAGTGATTTATTTAAGTTTCTCTTCCTTCTATTTTAAAATGCCAACCAATTGGTATCGAGCTCTCTTCTTAAGGGACACGTGTGTGAGTTTGCAGAGTTATGGGGCGAATTTGGTTTCTCCTCGGTTGCTCCAGGTGTTTGTGGAGATAACTACCGGACACAGGTGAGTGCGCGTGGTATTCTGGAAGCTTGGATCACAGGAAGGAGTGGAAGAAGACTATGACATTCCTCTTCTCTGAAACTTGATCCACTTGTGGCTAAATTAAAGCACGAGAAGGAGAAGAAGACAAAAGAAGTCAAAGGCAAAAGCTTGCTGTTATAGCTGCCGAGTTTCCTCCACAGATCTTCACTCGTATCATGTCATTGAAAGCGGAAAGGAGATGGGATTATCTCAAATCAGTATGAAGAAATGAAAGAATTCGAGGGATGCAGGTGCTGAACCTAATTCGTGACTTTTGGTGCAAGATGAAGAAGCGAAGCCATAAAGGAATTACGACCAGTACGCTCAATATAGCAAATCGTGTCAAATTATTGGGTTAACTGCGGAAAGATTCAAGTTGTTGAAGAAAATCCTTGTAGCAGTGCAGATTGAGGCTACCATCACCACCTTAGAAAGCTCTGAAGGATCATCAAAGATTGCTTTAGCGAGCTATCTTATTCTTTGCAACACAAGAACAAGGCGTGTAATGAGGCAAGAAGGCCATTAAAGGAGCTCTGAGTCAAGCATCAAGATGATGAAAAGAATAGGAGGCCGAGAACAAAGTTTCAAGTACGAGTGGACAAGCTCTGTATACGGGAATAGAAGTAAAACTGGAGATAAAGATCAGGAGTAAAGAAAGATTACCTCCATGTCAACATTGAGGCAAGAAGGTCACCCTCTTTCAAATGCTTGAAGACTAGTACAAAGTGCAAGCGAGTGCAATCAAATGGGACATGAAGCTATCATTTGCAAGAATAAAAATCATCGACAAGAGATGAAGCCTAGTAGCGAGATCAGAAGAAGAAGACCCGTCTTTTCGTTGCAACTTGTTTCATGAGTTATGAAGCAAGTGAAACTGGCTCATTGATAGTGGCTTCACTAATCATATGACACATGACAGGAGTTGTTCGAAAGAATTGAGAGGCAGGTCAATAAGGTCGAGTGGGAATGGTTGAATATATTGCGGAGTGAAGGAAGGGCACCATAGCCATTGCAAGTTAGGAACCAAGTTGATCACCGATGTTCTCTATGTACCAGACATTGATCAAAACTTGCTCATTGTTGGTCAATTAATAGAGAAGGATTGAGAGTGATCTTCATGGAGAAGGCTGTATGAGGTCTACGGACAAAAAGATGTTGAGATTAAGATAGCGGGGAGGAGCTTTTCCTCAATCAATACAAGAGGAGCAATCAACTTTCTAACCAAAAGCCTCTCAAGGTGTGGCACAAGAGCTCGAGCGACATCACCTGCCAAGGGCTGCTGCGGATAAGTCGAAAGGATGTGATTGATCTTCTAGAGTTTGATGATCACATATCAACTTGTAAGGCTTGTCAATTTAGAAAGCAAAATAAAAAGTCGTTACCCAAGTCAGCATGGAGAGCCACATATAAGCTGCATTTAGTCCATCCAAATGTTTTTGGACCTCAGAACTCCTCATCGCGGGTAGTCGATATTATGTTGCTTTTATTGATGATTCACTGAAATGTGGATTTTCTTAAAATTCCGTCGGAAGTGGCTGGGTATTACTGGAAGTTCAAGAAGATTGTGGAAAATCAAAGTGGCAACCAAATTCAAATATTGAGGTCTGATAATGGCAAGAGTATACCTCAAAAAATTTCAATGCATTTTGCGAAGAAGGCGCGTGTCATCGATTGTAACTCCTATACACTCACATGACAAAATGGAGTTAGTGAAGGGAAGAACAAATACATCTTAGAAATGACTAGATGTGTTGCATGAGAAGAATCTACTGACAGGTTATGGGCGGCGGTTCATACTGCGGTTTTCTTGTAGAATAGACTACCGACAAAAGCACTCAAGGATCAGACACCTTATGAGCAGTGCGGTGCATAAACCATCTCTAAGTTTTCTTAAAGTATTTGGTTGTTTGTCTTCACTCGCGTTCCCTGAATCAAGAGACAAGTTAGACAAAAGAGCACTTCCCGGCCATCTTTATCGGCTATAGCATTGTTGCAAAGCTTATAAATTTTCAACCATAAAAGCGAGAAAATTGTTATAAAGCGAGAGATATTCATTTGTGGAAGATGAAGAGTGGCGGGATGAGTGAAGAAAAATGGCAAGCTAGGCAGTCTGCGGCTTAGTTTCTGTTTCAAGCGGATGAAGATTGGCGGGAATGAGTTGATGGGTGATCCTGTAAGAGGTACTAGGTTACTCATACGACATTTATGCAGGTCTGATATAGGCGTGTGTGGCTGCGGATTTTGAAGCAACGGTGAAAGGCAAAGGAATTGGATGGCTACAATGAAGGAGAGAGGTTGTCCATGATTGAGAAAAACAAAACATGGGAGTTGATTGATCCAACCACAAAATAAGAAGGTGATTGGAGTCAAGTGGGTGTACGAGAACTTAAACGTAACGTGAAACCGATCAGCAGGCATAAGCGAGACTTGTGGTGAAGGCTAGTGCTCGAGTTTTGGTGTGGACTACTTAGACCTTCGCACCGGTTAACTCGTTTGGACACCATAAGATTTTGCTTGCTATAAATTTGCTCAAATGAATTGGAGAGTGTATTAGCTTGATGTAAAATCGACATTTAAATGGCATTTTGCGGGAAGGAAATTTATGTTGAGCGGCACGAAGGCTTTGTGAAGAAAGGAGAGGGAGGCGAGTTGTTTCTTCTCAAGAAGGCTCTTTATGGGTTGAAACATGCTCCAAGAGCTTGGTACAACAAGATAGATGAACATTTCTTTGAGCTTAGGCTTCAAAAAGCACATGCGAAGCCACTCTTTTATGTTAAACATCATAATAATGATGTTTTGATAGTCTCTCTTTATGTTGATGATCTTTTTCTTTGACGGGGGAAATAATGCACGGGCAGTTGAGGACTTCAAACGAAATGATGAAGGGTTTTGAGATAGCGGATCTCGAGTTGATGACCTTCTTCCTTGGAATGGAAATTAAGCGGTTGAGCATGAAGTCTTCATTGTCGAAAGAAGTATGCTGGAGATTTTGAAGAAGTTCAAGCTTGAAGAATGCAAGGTAGCAAGCACTCCTATGAATCAAAAGGAGAAGCTGTGTAGGGAAGATGGAGCTGATAAAGTTGATAAGGGATATTTTAGAAGTTTGATTGGGCGCAATGTATCTTATAGCAACACGTCTGATATTTTAAAATGCTATAGGTATCTTATCAGGGTTTATGCCTTTGTGCAAGTGATTGCATCTCGGGCCGCTAAAAGTGGTCCCGATATATCAAAGGAACAAAGTGATTTTGGTGTTAAATTCACGAGTAGGAGTTCAAGTTGGTCAAGCTATACGTGTGGTATTTGGGAGGTTCCATTGATGATATTAGGAGTACTTTGGAAGCTCTTTGTTTTGCTTGGATCCAGTATTTTCTCATAGACTCGAAGAAGCAAGCGAGTAGCTCAATCCCTTCTTGACGGGAATTTATTCTTCTTGACATTCTTTGTCGATCAAGCTTTGTGGGTGAGGAAGATTTTAATGGATCTGTCGGAGGCGAAGAAAGAAAATACGAGTTTTGTTGACAACCAAAATTTGCCATTGCCATTTCCCATAACCTTGTTTTTCATGGGAAAACTAAGCATTTCAACATGAGTTGTTTTTCTAAGAAGTGCGAAGAAAGAATTTGTGACTCACAGTTTCTTTGCAAATACGAAGATCAATTTGGCGGATTTGTTTAGAAAACCACTTCGATCAGCAAGTTTGAGTTTCTAAGGTAGAAACTTGGTGTTCGCACCTCCTAAAGCAGGAGGAGTGTTGGAATACATGCTTAGGATCTGCTTGAACATGTCTAAGTTTGATTGAGTGGAGTTGTTCACTCATTCTTAGGAATTAGTTGTGAAAGTGTTCATGTTCTGTTTTTTTTTTTTTGGCTATTTTGAGAACCATTTTGTTAGTAGTTTATTATTATTTTTTCCAAGCTTTAGAGTGAAATGTCTTTAACTTGTAATAAACGGAATTCTGATTTTTCCTTGAGTTTGCGGCAATTCATTTAAGTTTTCTCTTCCTTCTATTTTAAAATACCAACGGAGTTTGCATTTATTCAGTTGTTCAATTAATCATTTCTAATTTCTTCTTTGAAACCTATATCGGGAGGATTATGCGAGATAATGATGATATTGGAAAATTTGAATTTGTAGGCATGAGTATCTTGTTACTGCATTAAAGAATGGTTGCCTGAAAGAACTCATGCCCCATTTGCAAGTGCGCCTTGGCTACTTGAGAATGCAAATTCTGCTGTGAATATATAATTGCCTTAGCTCATATGTCTTAGAAGAACTCTAATCTTGCTTCTAGTTCATGGACAAGAAGCCATTCTACTTCCTTTATGATTGTGTATTTAGAGAGATTATTGTCAAGTGTGATCAATATCGTTGAATATGCTTGTATTGTACAAGCTTGTGGGTAAAGTTTGATCAAAATTTAAGAATTTCAAGATGGCGCTTTTATTAGGAGAATCTTTTTAAGGTCTCTTTTATCTTCGCCCAGATTATTTACTAATCTTGCTAGTTGGTAAAGATCTTCATGCATTAGGCTCTTTCTTTTCTCCTATATTGAACTCCACTCCTCGCTCTTTTACCCTCCTTACTAAGCCATAATGTAGCATTCAACCTCACATCGACGCTTCGAAAAGGTCGATCATTATATATATTAACAATCTAATGAATTATTGTTCAATTATTTTGATTGACAATGATATATACTAATATTTCGACTATACATAATAAAAAAGTGTAACATTATTTTGATTAGTAATATATATCCTCACTAATTTGTTGCCGATGAACATACTTGCTCCTTCCATTCTCGAGAGACCCCTTGTTCATTTCAAGCCAGATATCACCCTTTAGATTTTCTTCACAATTCTTATCTTTCACGTATTAAATTAATTAACATTTAGTCGCTTACATGAAATCTTTCTTTGATTACCTGCCTATAATTGAACTTCAAAACGCTTCTCGATACACTAATGACTAAGAGGGTATAGTCAAGCATTTCCAAATTCATAATGATTGATCCAAGGCGAGGCAACTACATATCCTAACAGGATCGACTCTATAGCCAAGGCCGCTCTCTCGCAAATAAGGAACGTGTTCTTCCTCGTCTGGCCGATTCGATGCGTGCAACATGGTACTCATGTCATTAATCAAGTTTCCAACCCCATCGCAATTAATTTCTAAATGTACACATATTGAAGATTAATCTCACAAATTTTTATAAGATTTGGATGTTGTTTACATAGTAAGAAAATTTCATAAGGAAACATATTAATACTCCGTAAAAGGGTATATCGTGATGGCACCACACAATAAGTGGCATTATTTCACTCCTAAATTAGATCTAGTTTGGTTTGTGCATGAGCTGTCATGCCCCTACCCTCGCCTGAGCGAAGAGAGGGGCGACACCTGGATTGAGACTCCTAACCCGTTTTAACTTTGTAGCCCACTTCATATAATTTCATAATGAACTACAAGTTGTAATACAACCACCGTAGTGGTGTTTAAACTATCCTGTATATACATGCATGAGTCTCATTTACTTATACTTACACAACCCACTATTACAAAAATTTTACATTTACATTCCAAAACAAAAAAATCAAAACCTACATTAGTGGACTCTATTGTCGTGGTTGGCCCCATAGGCGCGGACGTCTCTGATGTCCCCTTCTCGATACTCATACGGATGAAAACACCCGTGCTAAGCTTATAGCTTAGTGGGAAACAGAAAATAGATATGACCACTTGAAGTGGTCCACACTTACTTGATACATATAACATAATGCATATGTTAGAGTTTACGTATAACCTAATTCTTATCATATTTTCTACATAGCATAATTCCTATAATGTGGGTTTCATATAACATAATTCTTATAACGGGGTTTTCATATCTCCCGTAGGAGTTTAGAACAGAGATCTTGTACAGAAGGAACTGATTCCTTATGCTTTCTTATTGTTAATTATTCAGATTCTTATCATATAAATATTTGCCTAAATAGACTAGTAATATTGAATGAGAGGGACATAACAATAACAAAATTCGAAGGCACGATATAAAGATTAGAACAAAGACATGCCTCGCTAAGGACTCATCACTAATCTCACATAATCTGCAAACCATGGGACTGACCTCGTGTCTTTAATAGCTAAGAGTCGCTCGTCTGGAAAATCGTCATTCACTTGAACCTCATAACTTGCTCCTTCTAATTGTGAAAGATGATCAGCCACTAGGTTCTCAGTGCCTTTCTTGTCTTTAATCTCAACGTCGAATTCTTACAGCAAAAGAACCCACCGAATTAGCTCTGGCTCGGGCGCCTTTTTTTAGTCATCATCAAGTATTTTATGCAGAATGATCAAGGTGAATCCACGCACCTTGTTTCAAATCAAATAAGGCCTCGAATTTGTCAAAAGCAAAGATAGCCACATTTTTTGTTTGTAAAGGAGTAATTCAACTGAGCATCAACTGCTCCGCTTCGCGATAGTAGATTACCTAAAAATTTTCTCAAGTTTCGCCTAACACGCCTCCAATCGCAAATTACTTATAGCTACACATAAGCTCAAATGGGAAGGAATTTAACTGAGCGGCCATAATAGGGAGCTTATACCAATTTATCTTTTAATAACAAAATGCAACACCGAGAATCAAACTCAAACGGGTCCTCGACCAGATTAGACAATGGTTTTGCAACCGAGAAGTCTTTGATGATTCGCCATAGAATCCAAATAAGTGGCCTAAAAACTTCTTATCCCTTTTTACTCGAATAGGTGGAGGTACCAATTGCTTCAATCTTTTGCTCAGCTCTACCTCATTCTCTTGCCGAACCGATGTCCGAGCATAATACCTCTTTGTACTCATAAAAGGCACTTCTCCCAATTGAGTACTAAGTTGGTCTCCCCATTTTATCAATATCGATTCAAATTTTCTAGACACTTGTCAAATGAATTACCCAATAATCGAAAATCACGCCCATTTAAGATCTCGATTGTCTTCTCAACCATGTCGGGAGAATATAACACTACACATCAAGCCGAGTGCCTGACGCATTGCATGTTCCCAAAGGGGTACACCACCACGCGAATGTCCCATAGGGACATGTGAATGTCAGCCTTCTCCCGATCCTGTACTATAGCAATTGACTGTAGCCTGAGTATCCAAAAGCAATAATATTCATGACCCATAATCGACCAACATCCGATCCAGAACGCAGAAGGAAATGATCTTCGAGTGGCTTTGTTCGCTCCGATAATCAATACAAACTCTCCACCGTAACGCTTATAAGGCAAAGAATATATTGTTTTCTGCTCTATGATTTGTTCTCCTTCTGTACTACCGAACCGGACTTACCCATGCACCACCGAAGTTTAGGATAAATTCTTAAAGATCCGTCATTTAATACTCCTTTCAGACTACCTTTCATAGTTGGATTCAACCTCCTCTCAGGCTTCCACTCGAGGGTTTATGCCCATCTTCCGAAATACGATGCATGCACATGGAAGGGCTTAACTTTTAACCTGCCAGAGACCATCCGAGCGCATTTTTATGGTCTCTAAGGACCTCAACAATCTCTCCTCCAGTTCACGAAGGGATCGATGATCACCGGTAAGGCAGAGGCTATCCCAAGAGACATGGGTATCAAATGGCTAGGTAAAGGTTTTTGTTCCATCTCAAAATACCCAACCGATGGTACCTGGCGGCACACTTTCACCTGTGAGATCTCGAAGTATTTCCTTCTATCAACTCAATGAAAGAATCATCCATTTTACATATTCCCCGCTTCGCCATATCTTTAATCATTCTCACATTAGGCTAGCCTGTGCTGAGATCCGTCTAATCACTGCCAGACACTATAGTTCTACTATCTCTCGCATGAAACAGCATCACTTCTCACCGCATGTGTCCCACAATTTCAACACGCTGAACTCTGGGATCATCCCTCCCCGCACTCACTCAGCCCCTCCTCAACATCAATCATTGCTCGCTGAATGCAACTGGCCTACCCAAGATTATGGGTATTTCCTTATCCCTCCATATCTAATACAATGAATCACTGGGAAGATAAACTTGTCAATCTTTACTAAGATATTCTGTCACCTTCTCATGTCAAGATCTCATTTAAGAAGTCATGTGATCAGAGCCTGAATTTAGCTTCACTCTAATCCCAAATGTTAAAAATGGATATGGTACTAGATTAACGTCAAGTAATCTAAATCACATAAAGGTTTCCTCTCAAAGATAGTATCAATGGTGTACTTTTGATGTTGAAACCGTCAATCTTTTTTAGCTTTTAAGGCAGCTTCCTCTGAAGTATGGCACTACATTCTTCGCTAAGTTAACTGCTTCTGAAATCGCCCAATCTTTCTCTTCAGATGTATGTCCTTCATAAATTTTACATATCCCATCTCGCTCCGCAGCATCGCAACCGATATCATGTGTTCGAACACTCCATGAACTCGTGAACCGCTTTATCCAACTTACGCCAGACGCTGTGATATGGAACTGGGCGTGGCTGTCCCTCTCCAAAGAGTGTCTCTTCGCACCGCTTCCCGAGGTCAGTTCCCTATCCAGATCATCATTCCTGACCCGGTCGGATGACCTTCTCATTCTACCTCCTCTATAATCGATCGCTTCAGGCTCCACCTCTTACCACTTCTCGCCGTGGATCGCTTAACATGTTCATTCCCATCTCTTCTCGGTTCACTTTCTGAGTTGCTTGGTAAGGAACCCGCTAGTTTTTTTGTCAATAGATTGCCATTCGACCCATCCGTACCTCCAAGCCAACTCGTGCGCTGATTGTTCAATTCAGGCTCTGCTGATGATGATCGCCTTTGTCTCATTCATAAAGGCGTGAGGTGAGCACCGCGGCAAGGGCTTGTTCTAAGTCCACCTTTTCGCTAGTGAGGTGGTTCCGCCTACCTGAGTGATGGCATGTTGTTCCATCGTTTCGATTGTTACGCCACCCGCTCGATTTTGGTTCTCGAGTAGTTATTTCACAGCCCTTGTTGTTGCGGGTCGGGTTTTGATTGAATCTCACACATACCGGGCCCTACGCTTGGTTTCTAACCGACATTCTCGTGCTATCAGGCCGCCCTCCACGTAATCTGCCACAACTCTGGCGCGGTTACCAGACAGATTCGCGCTCCTCGCTGCCTAGTTAACCGCTAGTCACCGCGCAACATGATTAACCGCATTGTTGAGAACCTCATTATCCGTGCCACCCATGGCTTTACCGTGTAAATCTTCTCCCTAGGCCACCGATTTGTATTGGTCAGCCACATTCTCTCGTAATTTCATAAGCTCGTCCGTGGTTTTCTTCATTATCGTCCACCTAAGCGCATCAATCTACCGCTTCTAGTTGCATTCCTCGGCCATTATAGAACGATGGGACTGCATCCATCCTGGCCATCTGCGATGTGGGCACTTCCTCAATAGTTCTGTGAAATCTATCCCATGCCTCACCAGGTTCTTCCCTCTAGTTGTCCAAAAGATGATCTCGTACAAGTCAGGTAATTTTCGGGAGGGTAGGAAAACTTGGTTAGAATTTCGCAGACAAACGTTCACAAAGTAATGGAATTCGCAATAATTTGTTAACCAATGCTTGTTCTATCACCCAGGCGAGAGTGGGAATCAACCCGAAATGCTCTTCAAGAACCCATTGTACTGATCGTGTCGCTAGACTGAGAAAGCCGGTCGGACAGATATTTGATTCTCATGGGGTAGTCCATGAAATAAGATGCCGTTCCTCAAGCATCCGTAATGTTATCGACTTCACCAGTTGTTCATTTTCAAATAGGTGGTCTTCGGATAGCCATTCACAATTGTAGGCTATGAAGGGGCAACCTCTAGCAAACATGAATGATCATCCGGTCGTATAAACGGCCCGGTGCTCGATTCCTTCCATTATTCCCATTTCGACCCCTATGTGGCTCAAGCTGGGCTTCAATGCTAAGATCCCGTCTTCATTGTTCCTCCATGATTGCTGCATTTCATTCTCAAGAAGTGTTCTCCGTTTCCTGCGTGTTCTGTAAAGTCCTTCTCGGCTCGTGGATTAACTGATAGATCAACTGATTCAGCCGTCAGACAAGGCCATGTAAACTGAATCTAATCACATTACCTAAATGCGAAAAGACCAAATTACCAAAGACTTAAAACAAATAAAAGAAAAAATCTTATAATATCTATCTATTGCTGCAATCTCTATATCATTCTAAACCTATCCCCAAAGAATCGACGCCAAAACTCGATAGCCAAAGCGTGTGTGTATAAATGCACGCCTATGTGCCGCGCACGCCACGCCTCAAGTAATATAAGTACCTATGGTACTATAGATTTGATCCACCGTGATAGTGTTGAATATGAGATCGGGCTGCGGAATATTATCCTGGATATGTCAGTTATACCAAGTGAACCAATAAAACTAAACTAATCGGTTCGAATGAATTATTGTGTACTGGTGATTGTATATGTCTCCCTCGTCACTTTTGATGATTATTTCTAAAGATGATATATTCAGTTCATTTATGATTTATTGATGGCTAGGTGATCTTGTTTACGAAATAAATTTCTCTGAGGTGTATCCGCCATCTCATGCAAAGTATAGAGTCGGTTATCTCTACCCTAACTCGATACTCGAAATGCTTAAAATGTTCTAACCTTAATTGCCACCTTCGATCGTAATATCTCTATTTACCGGACCAACTGTAAGGTCGCGCTTCACTCGGGGATCCTCGCATCTCATCTCGAATCTCGATTCCATGATAGTCACACTAATGTCGCCGACATCACCATGTAAATGATTCACAGATATAGCGATGTTAACAAATTATAAACAACTGAATAATATAAAATACTAAACTTTAATCCATGCAATCGTGACAGGGTTCAACAACACCCTAGGTATAAATCTAGAACATACTGAACGAGAAAACACAAATAGTTAATCTATAAAACATCGCTTCAACTAAAAGAATATACAAATGATGGCTCTTCTTCAAGGTCAAAGTCCTACTACTGTGATTTCCGTGCCCTAGTTCGTACGTTCCTCGATCTCAGATCCTCCTTTGAATTTTGGTCCCCATTTTGCCTTTAATGATTGAGAGGAATAACTCGCGTTGACGTCGCGACGTTGAGACGTCGCGACGTTGCCGCTTGTCGAATTTTTGCATATGTTGACTTAACGTCGCGACGTGTCAGTGTGGCGTCACGACGCCGACGCCGCGGACGCTCCAACCTATCTTATGCACCATCTTCCGCTCCAAAATGCTTCCAAAAACTCCGCCCCTTTCGGCCAGAACACACCAAGACCGTGACAAATCGACACGGGCTACAAAAAATACTTATTTAAATATAAAATAACGCCAAAAACGTAAGAAAGACGCGGGTATGACCTGAATATTTCAGTCACTCATCAACCACACAATAAGTGGCATTATTTCACTCCTAAATTAGAGCTAGTCGGTTTGTGTGATGCACACATGTTCTACTCCTCCTCGAGCGAAGAGAGGGGCGCGGCACGGATTGAGACTCTTAACCTGCTTTTTCTAATCTTTATGGCCCATCTCATATAATACAAGTTGTAATACAACCAACTTAGTGGTAAGTGTTTGGAACTATCCCTGTGATATACATGCATAAGTCTCATTTACTTATACTACACAAACTCCACTATTACAAAATTTTTACATTTACATTCCAAACAAAAATCAAACCTGCATTAGGTGGACTCCTATTGCTGTGTTGGCCCTGTTGTGGCCGTGGAATGCCCTCGGATGTCCCCTTCGATACCTACATGGATGAAATACCCGTGCTAAGCTTATAGCTTAGTGGGAATTAGATAACAGACCACTTGAAGTGGTCCACACTTACTTGATACATATAACATAATGCATATGTTAGAGTTTACGTATAACCTAATTCTTATCATAGAGTTTTCATATAGCATAATTCTTATAACAGGGTTTTCATATAACATAATTCTTATAACGGGGTTTTCATATCTCCCGTAGGAGTTTAGAACAGAGATCTTGTACAGAAGGTACCCGTAGGTACATTATAGAACAAAACTGATTCCTTATGCTTTCTTATTGTTAATTATTCAGATTCTTATCATATAAATATTTGCCTAAATAGACTAGTAATATTGAATGAGAGGGACACAACACAATAGGTACCCGAAGGTACGATATAGTACTGAACAAAGACATGCCTGCCCACGTAACAGAAGTGCCGTAGCACTAGTAGAAGTACCAAAGCACTGAACAGAGACATGTCTACCCACGTAATAGAAATGCCATAGCACCAGCGGGGTGGAGTGCCGGGCACCGAACATAGGTGCCTTATCATTCACTATTCTGGCCTTGATGCATACGCTATATGTGTTTTCGAGTCATATCGTGTTCTTAATCACATTAGCAAATAAGGGACAAGAAACAATGTTTGCCCAAAGACAAGATCGTTGAGGCGGCGAGGTATAGAGCATTTTCATATAAATTTTATACATGTACTAACCCTTTCATCTCTAATTAACTAAAAGAATTAACAAAACAGAGTCATAGGACTTGGTGATTGATTCTTAAACAACTTTGAGTACCAGTTCTCAACTTTGAGTACGGTACTCAACTTTCAATATTGCTACTCAATATCCTACGACCAAAACAACTTTCAGCACGGTGACTCAACTTTCAAGACTGTGACTCACATGTGATTTCCCTCGTGATAAATGGCGTGCTCGCTTTTCACCGTAATTTCCAATCAAAACCCAAACACATCAAAGAAAAACAACCCAAAACTCGACTAACCAAACTAAAACCACTAAAGCCCAATAAAACCAACCAACAACACTTTCATAATGGAAGCTAGGTTTTTCCAACAACCCATAAACAGCGTGGCTTATGATAGTTTCCCATACCTTGATTCCTCGGGGCTTAAACCTTTCTTTCTTTCCTTCCTTCTGACTCAACAAGGAGAACCCAAGATATGGAGAGAAAAAAAGCAAACCCCTATTCGTTCTCCAAACCGTAAGTTCTAACCTCCTCTAAGCCAATGGGAAATGTTCCCTACCATAAAGTGCCATGTTCGCTTTAAGGCATTCGCCTCAAATTTTTCCTTTGCTTATTAGTCCTTCCTAATTTCATTCCTATTTGAAAATCAACTCACATATTGCCACTTTAACATATAATATTTTCATCTTTATGTCACTTTGGGTCCCACTGGCAAGTTACCAATTTACTCCCTTAGTACTCAAATTTCCGAAAAATGCAATTTACTTATACTACGCCCTAAACATGTAATAAACTACTAGGGCGTAATTCTTGAGGTGTTACATGCACCACTCAATCATCTCGTGAAAAATCCAAAGGCAAGACTGGGCGCCACTCAAATACTTGGCACTATTTCATCTTAATGCTCTAGGATAGCGAGTTCTCATATCTTTGGATTTTTCCCAAGCAACCAAAAAAAGATCTCCCACCTTGCTAGCTTTTGATGTCTCCACATGATGTACTAATGAGGCAAATATAGAATCACTTCAATATAGTTCTTGAAAGTTGATAAAAGGTAATTCAAAGAGCCTTGATAAAACAACATTTTCAATTACAAACATGTCATACTCTTCTTATCTTTATGAAAATTTTATCTTTTGATAAGTTTTGTAATATTCCAAAATCCTTGCTCTTAATTTACTTACTTGCAGCTACTTGGTGTAAGTACTAAACCTTGGTCCAATCTAGAATTAAGTTATAGAGTAAACTATTTAATGGTTACCTCCTTTGCCATATTTTTCTTAAGTAGTAGTTTGGTTAAGGTGAAATATAGTCCTGTGACCCCATTATGCCATGAAATGACCCTAATATTGTGTTCTTGATAATATATTAAATCTGTGTTTAAAATCTTTATTTTTTCTTATTAGAACACTATGTAAGGCTTGGAAATTAATGTTTGAAGGGGCCACTTTAAAGGATATTCAAATACATAATGCTCGAGAATGATTTTGATTTTGAGATTTTTACCCATGCCTCTAATATCTTAGCAAGCGCATAGGTAGTGGAGGCTTTAAGAATAACATACAGAGGTATGAAATGACCCTCTAATATTATGTGCTTGATAATATATTAAATATGTAAGCTAAAATCTTTATTTTTTCTTATTAGAACACTATGTAAGGCTTGGAAATTAATGTTTGAAGGCCTCTTTAAGGATATCTTAAATACCTAATGTTTGAGAATGATTTTGATTTGAGATTTTAACCTTATTATGCCTCTAATATCTTAGCAAGCGCATAGGTAGTGGAGGCTTTAAGAATAACATATAGAGGTCGAACTTAGAAAAAGATATTGAGTTTAGTCAATAATCCGTGAAAATGGTGTGCATCTGGGGAAATTCAGCCACGAGATAGGGCTCAAGGCGTAAAATGATGTGAGATATAGAGTATTTCTAGTGGAACCACCTTTCTTTTCAGGTTAAGAGAGAAAAAAGTTGAAGAAGAATTGAATAAAATTGCTCATGCAATCGCTCATGCACAATTCTTTCGCGGCCAACAAGATTCCCTCCTGCACATCGCCGTCTTCATTTAAAAGAGCACCCATTCGTTTTATTTAATAAAAACCAAAAATTACCATTATATTTTTGAATGAATTTGATAAAAACATTATTTAAATATCTCATTTTATTTTATTATAAAATTTGTGTGCTATATAAATTTTTTTCTATTTTATTACAATTCATTTGGTTTAAGATTCTTGTGGTATTACTTAAAATTAATGAGATTATACTTCATAAAAATTAAAACTAATTAAACTGAAAAATAGAAAAAAGGAAAATGGTTATCAAATTATTAACCAAAAAACTTTCTAAACTTTTTCTTATTGTTTTCAGTGAAATGTTTTCAAATTTCCTTTATATTTTTATGTTATTTTCCTCCAAAATTTAGTCCTTTTGTATTTTTATTTATTAAATTCATGGTTTAGCAACTATAAAAGATGCAAAAAGAACATCAATGATACTACAAGAAAGGACATTTCTAATATTGCCAACATACTATTAATACTCTTTATAGTTTTCATTTATTCCTTTTCTAGAATTTTTTTGTAATTAAATTTATGGTTTAACAACTATAAAAGCTACAAAAGGATAATAGTGGATACAACTTGAAATGATGGTTTCTATAATGCTCAACTTAATTTAAATAAATTCTTATTTAAATAAAATTACTATGCTAAATAAAATTGAATAACATTAATTTTTATTTTTTTTATTTTTTAAAACTAATAAAGATTATTTTATTATTTACTATTTTTAATAATTTTTTTTTCTATTTCTTATGAAAACTAATACATTTAGATATTGTTTATTAAATGAAATAAAATACTATGACCAGCGAAGACTAAATGGTTAGCCATTTTTAATATTTACTATTTTATTATATTTTTCTTATTTTTTATGTCTTAATTTTTCATAGAATTTTCTAGAATTTTGTTAGAAAATCCAAATATACCCCTAAGTTGTCTAGTCTAATTTAGAAAGATTATGATGTGAAAAAAATTAAATGTCGTACTATTCTTTTTATTTCTATATATTTTAGCATTTTTAATTAAATTCCCTAGTATGTGTTATGTTGTTTTTAAATATATATTTCACTTCATCCGTGCAAATGGTGTGCATATGAGGCAAATTAGAGCTACGAAAATAGGGTGGAAGGCAGAAAATAGGAAAAATAGGATGAAGTGGAGTATTTATGGAAAACCACCTTTCTTTTAAGATGTCTTAAAATAGAAATAGTTAAAGAAGAATTGGAATAAAATCGTCATGGCCACTTTTCAGGCCACAAGGTACCTCTCTCGAACATGTCAGCTCTTTTATGAAATACAATTATGACTCCAAATCCTCTTTGATTCCTTTGCTATATATTTTGGGAATTAAAACTCACCAATTACTACCCTATTCACTCTATAGAGCCACATCCTCTTCAATCCATGCGAGTATAAAGGATGAACTCTAGAGAGTTCTTCTATATCTCAAGAGCATAGGCTTAGTCCAACTTCAAAAAGTTTCATCTTTTTCTTTACCGTCTATCTCTATTTATTATCAAGTTACATGTCATGGTGTAATTTTTTTTTCGGTTTAAATATATATCTCTCGAATCATGGTTTTTCTTCATATCATGATTAAGCATGTCATATCTTTGGCACTATTTCATCTTAATGCTTGGGATACGAGTTCCCATATCATTGGATTTTTCCCCAATCAACCACCAAAAGATCTCCCACCTTTCTAGTTTTTTGTCTCCACATGATGTACTACTTAGGGCAACATATAAGCACTTAAATATAGTTATTTGGAAGTTGATAAAAAGTACTTTAGAGAGCCTTGGGGGAGATGTCATTCTCAACTAGAGCTTATCAATACCATCTTTGCACATTTTTATCATTTTATAAGTTCGTAATTTTCCAAAATCTTTTCTCTCAATTTACTTGTTTATATTACTACATAAGTACTAAGCCTTGGCCATATATTTAGTCTAAAAGTTATATAGTAACTATTAATGGCTACCACCTTTGCTCTATTTCCCATTAGTGATAGTTTGGTTAACACGGAAGAGGGTCCCCAGACCCCTTTATACCTTGAAATGACCCTCTAATATTAGGTGCTCTATAACATATTAAATCTATGAGCTGAAATCTTTGTTTTTAATTAATCTTATTAGAACACATGCTTGGAAATTAATTTTAAATGGAATCTTTAAGGATATTTAAGTACTTAATTTTTGAGAATGATTTTGATTTAAGATTGTTTCATTAAGCTCTAACATTCGAATGATCAAGAACATATAGTGCAGGGCCGAATTACATGCAGGTCTTATTTACACAGAGATATTGAGTTTAGTTAAGAAGTGTTTCCATTAATATTGAAATTTCTCTATCAAAAACCTATAGATAATTCCTTATGTGTGAACTTATTTGTAGCTTTTCATGGTAAGAAGGAATTCCAAGGAATCCCTCTATTCTCAACACTTATACAAATCTTTAGGTTCCTGGCGCTTTTCCATACATTTTTCCAAAAAATTCATCAACTCCTGTTTGAAAGCACTTGAATAAAAGATTACCTCAAAAACGGCCACTGATCACCTTTCATTTTTTTTTTCTTTTCAATTCCCTTGTGCCCATAAGGCCTCCTCCTCATGGATGTGGACTCAACAACAGATCCTAAACTATTTCCTTCCTCATTTTGGGACGCTATATGAATCTCATCATTAGGTGTCCAAGTAATTATTTTCCTGCTTAGGTTTCGATGCAAGGACGGACCTTGATGACATTTAGGGGTTTAGGTAAGTTGGTGTTATGTAAGGTAACTTTGACGGGTAAGTGGATAGGTCTGGTCTCAAAGGTTATAGGCTTATTCGGGATTTATATATGATGGAACCAAGGTTTAGAATGAAGGATTTATGTCTAAAGGTCTGGATTTGTTATAAAAAAAACCTTTGTTTTGAGTTAGTTTCAAGGGGTTTTTCTAAGGTAGGCTAGGTCTATGTACGAATCTGGGCTTCTGTGCCAAGCAGGATGATGATATTTATTGGCTTCTAGGATGAAACAAAGTATATGGAAGTAGGGAACAAGATTTGAAAGTTTAGGGTCAGGTCGAGAATTGATTTAAAAGTTAAAAGAAGATGATGAGATAAGCAGAGGTTGTATGTATGATAGATACTTGCCCGGCCACCCAAGGAACCCCCACCTCAAGCAGATAGCTCTCACGAACCCGCCACTCAAGTAATCCACCCGAGACAAGTTAACAATATGTATATCACACCAAGGAACTACACCTAGGGATAAGAAGTAACGAACTCCCCACTCAAGGGAATCCACCCAAGAGATAAGAGAACAAGAGAGAACTCTTAAAAAGAGAAATATGAAAATATTATTAAACTCGAACTGAATTCTCAAAAGACTATATAAGGGGGGTATATATAGCCCCATACTTTCTAAATCAAATAAAGAAACTCATTCTTTGACTTGGAAAACAAACTTTCTAAATTAAATAAAGAAACTCCTAAAAGCAAATATTTCTAAAAAGAAATAGCACTCCTATTCACTAGCAAAACAAACTTTCTAAATTAAATAGCAACTACTACTTCGACTTGGGGAACAAATCTTTAAAATAAAACAACTCCAATTCAAAATAGTAACAAGACTCAAAATACTTGGAAATATAAATATATTTGGTGTCTCTAAGGTTTCAAAACCTCACGAATACGAATTTTCCATAATGAAGATCAAATTCTCATTGTTTGTTGTAGAAGCTCCTACACCAATTTGATGCAATGTCGCCACAGACCGACGCCACTTGCAACTAGATACTATCTCGGATCTTCTACCATCAGTTCAAGGGAAAAGTGAAGACGCCACAATCAATTATAGAATGGTTGGATTGATAAGTCGACGGATGAAGACTCCACAATCATTATGTAATGATTGATTGATAAGTCGATCAATTTAAGATGCCACATCGGACTATGGAAGAGTTGATTGGATAAGTTGATTTGACAAGACGCCATAATCAATGGATGGGCTGATTGATAAGTCAATGGATAAGATGCCAATCAACTATGGAAAGGTTGATTGATAAGTCGAATAGTAAAGATGCCACAATCAGCTATGGAAGCGTTGATTGATAAGTCGATGTAATGAAGATGCCACAATCAATTATAGAAAGGTTGATTGATAAGTCGATAGAATGAAGACACCACAATCAACTATAAAAAGGTTGATTGATAAGTTTGGAATAGTGAAGACGTCACAATCAACTATGGAATGACTAATTGACAAGTTGATGGAATGAAGACGCCACAATCAACTATGGAAATGTTGATTGATAAGTTGATGGAATGAAGATACCACAATCAACTATGGAATGGTCGATTGATAAGTCGACAGTGATGAACGCCATGGAAAAATCCGATAAGTTCAAAAGTTCTTTAGAGAACCAAGGAGGAGAAGATTCTCACAATTTTTAATTCATATTATTTTGTATAACTACATTATAAACATGCATTTATATAGGCTACAAACTAGAAAGGAAATAAAAACAAAATATCTACTGCAATCATTAACCTAAATCACACCTAAAACAAGAAAGGGAAACAAATCTAAATAAAAATAAACTAAGGAAAATAAATAAACTAAAAGGAAAGTAAATAACTTGGCATGCAAGCCATACAATCTGATCTAGAAAACATCCCAAATACGTGTAGATTCTTCTAGAACTTGAATTAGCATATTGAGTGCATCCTTGATATTCTTTCCTTTTGCTCTCAAAACCTACATTCGAACTTTAACTTAGCCTAAAAGTCATGCCTTTACTTGCATCATACTCCTTCTCTTGTGAAAAAAGATTTGTCCCCAAATCTTCATTGACCATAAATGGATTTTTTTTTTTGAAAATTTGAATTTTTTTTTGAAAAATAAAACCTTAAAAAAATAAGCAAACCTGACGAGGACAAGCTCTGATACCAATTTGATGCAAGGTCACTGCAAATCGACGCCATTTGCAACAAGGAAACATCTGCGATCATCTCTGCCATTGGGGTTCAAGGAGAAAAGTGAAGACGCCACAATCAATTATGGAATGATTGATTGATAAGTCAATGGAATGAAGACGCCACAATCAACTATGGAAGAATTGATTGATAAGTCGATAGGATGAAGATGTCACAATCAACTATGGATGAGTTTATTGATAACTGGATGGGATGAAGATGCCACAATCAACTATGGAAAGGTTGATTGATAATGTGAAAACCCGAAATAATGTGAAGCGGTAGGTTATTGCCCACGCATACCAGAAACCCAGAAAATTCCTCAGTTCCCTGATGATGATCCGTGACACGCCAGTTTGTCTCGCTAAATCTAGGCACTCAATCGAATTTTATAGAATTCCGAGATAGTCGAAATTTCATGTATTTCGAGGTGAATAGACGAATAATTGAGTGACAATTGGCATGAAGGTGTTGTGCCATGTGGCACTAGAGAGGGGGACACTTGGAACATGGGTGGAAGCCAAGTGTCATGCCACTCTCATGCATGAGCATGGTAGTGGAAAGTTTAGAGGCATAGAGAACACATGGCCTATTAATGGCCATGTGTCAAACCGGTTTAGGGGTGGTATCCTACACCTAACCCAAACAGTTTGGTGGTTGAGGAGGAGGAGAAAAATGTGTTCGGTAGAATAGAGAAGGGTGGAAGGAAAGAAAGAAAGAAAGAAAGAAAGAAAGAAAAGAAGAAAGAAAGAAAGAAAGAAAAGAAGAAAGAAAGAAAGAAAGAAGGAAAAAGGAAATGAGGAGGTTGCCTACACTCCAAGAGGTAGGGTTCTTATCCTACCTGGGATACCTTTGCCTAGGGGCCATTCAATGGCCATGGAGCTTAGCCCTAACATTAGGGCTGGTTAAAAATAGTTTGGAACAAACTGTGTGAGTTTTTGGGTTCATTTAGTTCCAGAAAACTCAGCTTTGGAGCAGGTTGAACCTGCTGAAAATGTGTGTATGGTGCTGGATTTTGTGTGCCTACTGTTTTTTTGTTAGAAAACTGGAAAAAAAATCCAGTTTGTATGTCTTATTCTTGGTTGATAACTTGCAGTTTTTTTTTGTATGAAAAATGGTAAAAATGCATACTATTTTTATGAGCTGAAAACCTGGAAAAATTTTCAGTTTGCATGATTTAAATTCTTGTCTAAATAACATGCAATTTATGTGAGAATGATGTTGGAAACATGCATGTTTTTTTCTGGTTAGAAAACTGGAAAAATCAGCTTGCATGATTTATTTTCACTGAATAACATGCAGTTTTGTGAGAATGATATTGATACATGCATGCATGCATGCAAATAAGTAAATACCATGCAGTAGTATTGCATTTCACGTGCATGGGGACATCGCGTGTATTAGGTGTGAGTGCACGGCATGGCTTTGAACAAGAAGTTTTTTTTTTGTTGGAAGGTTGTCCACCATAATTATCGGAGTCTGTCTAATAAAATATATCGGAGGGTTGCCCACAGTTTTATCGAAGTTTGTCCAATGAAAAACATCGGAGGGTGGTCCAACATTTTATCGGAGTCTATCCAATGAACCTTCACGAGAACTAAAACAAAAAATCCTTCGCTTTGGAAAACGTTTCTAAGGCTACGGAAAAATGCATGTGTGAGGGAGCTCTGCGAAGACTCAAGGCATGCAGATGTGATGACATTCATGTAAACTCGCATATTTTTACTCTGAATGTGTGTGAAATTCGCGAACATGGCATCGCATGTGCACTTAGGTGTGAGTAGCCTTGTAGGAGATTTTTCTTACTGCATTGCTCACCCTGGCCGTGGGAAAACCATTTTCGTGTATTGAGGTATTTCCAGCGAAGTGAGGCTCACCAATGACCTCGCTAGAAGAAAAGGCCAAATGCCTTTTTTCAGATATTGTAAAATTTCGTGGTAGAAAGACCCATTTTCTGTAATTTTATGAATTTAAGAGTTGTAATTAAACCTGTATTTCATAATAAATATATTTTGACAAGTTTTTTCTCCTAAGGTCCTTGTAGTAAAAGGACTAAATTATGTTGAATATGTGGTGTGTTGGAAACGAAATGAAAAAAAAAAAAAAAAATGCATGTGCGTGACCCCCGAAATCGGGTGTCACAATTGCATTAGCCAGCATACGAATACTTAGGGAACTGTGCCCAGATCCACATCATGGTCCCCGATACCACCACACTAGGTACTCAGAGCGCCTAGGTATATGAATACCTAGGACCCTACTGGGTACAGTTTAGACTATCCATCCATCGCGGCATTCGGGGTGAATCACGCAGCGACCGTGCTTCTCAATCAGGTGAACTTCAGATGATAAATCAGAGTGATTGAACACTAGGGTTAGAGAGCATAACCTTAGGGGTTCGGAAAACAAATGAGCATGATAAGGTAGGAATGGTTATTTATTAGTGTTTGGCGGTATGCACCACTAATGTGATAAGTGAAAAGAGAGAATCTCAAATTGCTATCTTAACTAGTGTAGATGGTAAGTCGAGGGCGCGAACGCAGAGGTCGTCCAAGGGGCAATAGCCGACCATTGCCTGGCTTTGAACAACAGGCTTTTGCGGAGGCTGTGGGTGTTGCAGGTGCTGACATAGGCTAGTGCACCTGGGGGTCAGTGAGGATCGAGTGACCTCCAGAGGTTTATAGCTCATCATCCTCCATCATTCAGGGGAGGAGGGGATCCAATGGTAGCCAACCATTGGTTCCGGCAGGTCGAGAGGGTTTTGGAGGCCATAAGGATCACCTCCAATGCCACAAGGATCAGACAAGCTACGTTTAAGCTAGAGGGTGAATCCCAGATTTGATGGGATTAGGCTAAGGTCTCAAGGAACCTAGAGATGATGACTTGGGGATAGTTCTGAGGGCTCTTCATGAGCAAGTTTTTCCCGGCATCTACGAAGCATACAAAAGCCCGTAAGTTCCTTGAGTTGAGACAAGGAAGTAGGATGGTGTTCGAATATGTCGCCATGTTCACCAAGTTGGCACGTTTAGGGGATGGCTACGTACATACAATGTGAGATACGGCTAAGGTGAGGAAAGCCCGAGGATGGCCCAAGTCATTCCATCCGACGCAAGATCATGGATTCCCATACAGATACGGACTTTATGGTCGCGACGAGACTGGGGCGGCTATAGAGAAAGAGATATATGATGCACGGAGTATCCGGGATACGAGTGCTGGTGGCAAGAGAAAAGAGAGCCAGACTTCTTCCAATTCGGGAAAGAAGCCGAGCCTGGGGCCACGAGGGTTTCAGGGATGCGGCCGTGGCTTGGCTGGGGGTGGCCACAACTATAAGGGGTGGGCACTGCACCAGGACTCCTAGCCGCCTGGGGCCGATCACATGTTACCATTTTCATCAGCCTGGACATGTGAGGCGGGATTGCCCTCAGAGGCAAGGATCTTAAGGCCATGGGACACCTCAGTCTTAGTCATCAGTGGGACGCGCACTGCACGCAAGATGTCTGCTCTCACCCTAACAAGGCCGAGGAATCTGTGATCAGTCCTGTGGTGCTACACAAGCACCTTCTAAGATAGACTCCGTAGAGGCGTGAGTAAGAGCCGAGGTCAAGGATGTGGCTCACAAAGTTAGGACTTTAGAAACCCAGGGCGTTTGTTCACGCCCTCAGATCGACCGAGACAAATGGATCATCCAAATCTTTTACAGTGGTATTTTTCTACTATCTCGCCTACGGGCTTATGATATTATTGATTCCGTACGCATTCATTCATCAAGGTAATCATGTGTGAGAGAATTGTGCATAGAGGTATGAGACCCGGGAAGAAATGATGCATGTGAGTTCTCCCCTGTGACCCGGCGCGAGTGTGGATCAAAGTGATGTCTCACTTAATAAGCTGACCTAAGGGTCATGGACATGTTGGAGTTTGACGTCATCCTAGAGATGGATTGGCTGACGACACACCGAGTCCTTATCGATTGTGAGAGTAGGAGAGTTACCACCTACACATAGGATGCTACTCTCGTTACATTTCAAGGGGACACGCACGATGCTTTACCCCATACCATGTATGACTCGTATGGCACGGCAATACGGGTCAAGCACGCAAATTTACCCAGGACGGATAGGGCTTGGATGCGCGCGGATATTATGCGGTACGGGGATGTTTTTCGGACCCAGCTAGGGATTACACCTTTCCATGGGGATGTAAGCTTTTCGCATTGAGTTACATCCTGATGCGTTTACTTTATTTCTATGGCTCCATATAGGATGTACCCAGGTTGAGGTTGCGGGAGCTGAGGTGCAGATACAGGTTCTTGGGCAAGGGTTTCATTAGACCGAGCGCTTCACCATAGGGTGCTCCGATTCTTTTTTCGAAGAAGAAGGATAAGACCCTTCGACTGTGCATCGATTACAAGCAGTTGAATAGGGTTACAATCAAGAATCGATATCCATTACTAAGGATTGATAACTTGTTTGATCAGTTAAGAGGGGCGTGAGTCTACTCCAAGATACACCTTCGCATTGGTTATAATTAGTTAAGAGTTAGGGAGGCAGACATTCCTAAGACAGCGTTTAGGATGCGATATGGGCACTTTGAGTTTACGGTGATGCCGCCGGTTGGCGAATGCGCGGCGAGCGATATCATGAAGATAGGGTGTTCAACCATTTTGAATAAGTTTGTGGTGGTGCCCGTTGATGACATTGAATCTACTCCGTCGGAGGAGGAGCATGAGGATCATTTGAGGGTGGTTCTACAGCTTTTGAGGATCATCAGGTTATCGCGGGATTCGATAAGTGCAAGTTTTGGCTACTGAGGTGGGTTTCTTGGGGCACGTGGTGTTAGCTTCAGGCGTGTCAGTGGACCTTGAGAAGATTGAGGCTGTTATGAGTTAGGATAGATCGAAGTCAGTCTTCAAGATACACAGTTTCTTAGGATTGGCGGGGTATTACAGGAGGTTTATTGAGGATTTCTTTTAGGCTGTATCACTATGATGGATGACTCGGAAGAGGTCAAGTTCGAGTGGAATGACTTGTGCGAGAAGGCATTTCCGGGACATTAAGAGAGGCTTACTTGGGAGTTCTGTGCAATGGTCCTGAGAAAGGGGACAAAGGTACACCATGTTTTGTGATGCCTCGAAGGACGGACTGGTATGCGTCTTGATGCAGTATGAGAGGGTAGTTGGCGGCTTTTGAAAATATACTAACAGGTTTTTAGAACATGTTTGAGGTGTAATAAGCAAGCCATATTTGTCGGGGAATAAATAAAGATAAAAACAAAATAAGCAAGAACTTGAAATTAATACAACAATTAAGGGTAATTAATAAATTACTTGTTCTTTGACCCGGTCATAATATAATAAAGTTCATATGCAGTAGGATTTTGATAAATTGAATAGAGAATAAGGAAAAGTGAGGACAAGGGTAATAAAAGAAAGATATTAGAATAAAAATAAGGAATTATGGAAGAGACAAGTGGCTAGGAAAGAGGGAGGAAGTTTCCTATAAGGAAAGTGAAATAAAAGGGGATAAGATCGAATAAGGATAAGACCCGAAAATAAATATCTCATTTGATTATTTGGGAGAAGAAAAGCGAGACGGCTAAGAAGAAAGAGAAAGGAAGAAGAAGAAGAAGAAGAGAAAAGAAAAGAAGAAAGAAGGAAAAGAAAAGAGAAGATCACAGGTATGGAACTACTAAAATTGAGTATAGAAATATGGTTTTGTATGGAACTAGGAATATTTATATGAAAATTATGGGTGTATGGAACTACTAAAATTGAGTGTAGAAATATGGTTTTGTATGGAACTATGATTTTGTGTAGAAAAGTATGGATACATGTCTTGGGTTGTATGGGACTTGTTAAGTTCAGAGTATGGAAAAAGAAAATCATCGATGTTTGTACAATAGTATGGAGTTGGTATAATTACAGGTATAAAGTATAGATACATGGAGTTGGAACGCCTCTATCCTGTGTATGAAGTTTGGGTTTGGAAACTCCCCCAACCTCATTTACAGTTAGGTTTGAGTTGAAGGTTCTAAGGCTCCTGGAATTGTGTTTGGGAAGGGAGTGGTTGCAGGATTGAACAAAGAAATTCCCTATTTTGGTCATCTCAGTGGCTTGGACCTTAGAATGGAGTTTTGGGCAAGAAATAAGGGAATTTAGAGTGAGTCCTTCTGGTAAATTGTAGCCACATCCAATGAACTTGATGTTGGAAGCTTTAATTTCATTTGGTACTCCTTGGGCAAGTTATGATCCTTTTAGATGAGTTCGCTAGATCTGGTTGGGTCGAGTTTGTCGATTCGGTCAACTTCTTGGACAGCAAATGAGTTTTGGGTCAGAAATAAATAGAATGTGGCAGTAATTCACATGATAAATTGTATCCCACATCAATGAACTTGATGTTAAGCTTTTAATTTCTCAATTTGGACCCACAGCCAAGAACTAAGTTATAGTCTTTTTACTCTGGCGAGCAGTCAAATGGGTGAGAGGTCGGCCATAAGTCGTCAATGAGACCTCATGTAGCGAGGAGTCAGCGGACCTCTGCGGCAGGAGATCGATGGGAGTCAGCAAGCCTCTCATGCAGCAGAGGCCAACAGACCTCATGCAGCAGAGGTCAGCTAGACCTCATGCAACAGAGGTCAGCAGACCTCGTCCTGTAGAGCTTAGATCGTCCAGTTCAAGTCAGCTCGTCTAGGTTGACTACGTATGACCTCCAACGGAAGGGTCGCGCTACTCCGTCGAACTCCGATTTTGGTGTTCTTGGACTCTATGGAAAGCCCATTGAGTCGAATCTATTAATATGACTGAGGGAGAATATTAGGTGTCAGACCAGGTCAGACCGAGCTCGTCCTGTGACTCAGCTCGTCCAGTTAGTCAGCCACGGGATTTGACTACGTATGACCTCCAACCCGGAAGGTCATAACTCTCCGATCGAACTCCGATTCAGGTGTTCTTGGACTCTGTAAAAAAAAAAAAGAAAAAAGAGCCCATGGATCAAGAATCCATCCATATTCCTGAGGAGAGATATTAGATGTCCAGACCGGGTGATATATCGAGCTCGTCCAGGTCAGGTCAGCTCGTCGATTCGGATTTGACTCATTATGACCTCGACGGAAGGTCATAACTTCTTCGTCCGAACTCCGATTTGGGTGTTCTTTGACTCTATGGAAAGCCCATTGAGTAAAGAATCCATTCATATGCCTGAGGAGAATATTAGGTGTCAAAACAAGGTGTTAGACCGAGCTCGTCCTGTAGAGCTCAGCTCGTCCAGTTCAGGTCAGCCCGTCAGGATTTGACTACGTATGACCTTCAACTTTGGAAGGTCATAACTTCTTTGTCCGAACTCCGATTCGGGTATTATTGGAATCTATGGAAAGCCCATTGAGTCAAGAATACATTGACATGCCTGAGGAGGATATTAGGTGTCAGACCGGCGGGTTGGGCCAGAGCTCACCGGTGGTCGACTCGTCGGTCGGGATTGACTACGTACTGACCGCCAGCCGGAAGGTCTATCTGCCGATCTGAACTCCAGAATTAGGTGTTCTTGGACTCTATGAAGCCCATTAGTTAAAGAATACAGCCATACATAGTATATGATAAAAAGTGGAACTTATATTAGGACCATAATGAAAAACGATGGCAGATATGATAATCATGGTATATCATGCATATAGATAAGATACAAGTATAAGATAGATAAAAGTACAAGTACGTGTATAAATACCTCCGTATGATGTAAGTTACGTAACTCCCTACGAAAGATAGGGCCGGTCACGATAAAGTGCGAGTAAAATGTCTGAAGTATAGCAATGTATTGGTATATGTCGCAAAAGATATGATAATCTAATGAAATGCGGCGAAAATATAAGTTAACAAGATATAAGATGTTACGAGGAATGAGTACATGTATGAATATAAGAATGAGTAAATGCATACATGATGATAGGTTATATGCAAATGTTATATGCTAATATATGATAGAACATGATATGAATACAAGAGTGAAGAGATGGAATATGAATAGCTAAAAAATGAATGAAATACGATATCGAATAGACATATATGAAATGATATACATGTATTGTAAAGAAAGAAATAGGAGAATGGTGATATGAAACTCTGAAATATGAGCAATTCGGATTAAAGTAATCATAGTAATATCGCATATGATTAGGATAACAACAATTATTCGGGAATATGGGATATATCTTGAACATAAAATACACATTGATTAATACGCAGAACTGTTTGAAGGATAGATTGGCATGCCTATTAGAGAAAAAAGTCTGCGACATACAAGTTACGATATCGAGGCCCGTTTGGGTCGATGGCGTAGATCCGTTTGGATCCACCGGTGGCCACGAAGAGTCGCCTGGCCGCGCCGGGCCCTCATGGACCAGCATTTCATACAGTGGTATAGCGCCACCAGACCCTCATGGACCACTGGCTGCCATAGTGATGTAGCATGCCCGGGCCCTCATGGACCCTTTGTTTCGTGCAGTGGTGATGGCGCCTTTGGGCGCCGTAGTTTCGCTATCGGCTTAAGGTTTATGCGAGGCATGAAGCATGCAAAGCAAGATGAAATGTAAGAGAATATATGACCACGATATGAGAAGCTATGTAGCCTTCTTTATCTGATGATAGTATGACAGAGTATACAAGTCTGAAATAGTGTGGAATGGAAGCAGAAATATCAGAGCAGTACAGTACATGAAGAAAGTAATATGAAAGTATAGCAGGGAGAAAACGATTATATGAAAATGGTACATGTGACAGTACATGAACATAGTATATGAAATTAGTACATGATGGCCAATTTGCTGATAACGATGTACAAGTAGAACATAACAAATGGTACTAGTATATAATGTCATGAAAGTCATATATGTATAAGAATATGACATGCACAAAATAGGATATGTAATATGAACCATTAGAAAGATAATAGATCAAATGATAAGTACTAGGAGCGAAATATATGATAGACATACTAATGAATAGATGAACATGATATGAACACATGATAGAAGTGCATAAGATGCTAAGAGCGATAGAGATAAGTAAAAGATGACAAAACCACGAGGGAATACGGTAAATGTATAGATAGGAGTTATGTCAAAGGCAGAGAACATGTGACATGCAATAGATATAAAGATGATAAATAATAAAAGTTATATGAATTTGTATAGATGTTGTATGAAATGCGTATGTATAAGCTGTGACCGGTCACCATTGGTGGTTGTCCATGCTTATATTCCACTAAGTAAAACCTTACGGTTATTCAATCCGTGTGAGTGCGAACAGGATAGAGGGCGGGACGTCCCACATCGGCCAGGCTTGAGCCCATTTCGAATAGGTGCTGCTTGCTTCCAGCGATCTCGATGTTTGTATAGAAAAGAAAAAAATGTACATGTATAAGTAAAAGGACTAATTATCTTATACCATAAGATTAGATGGACACCACTGCGGTGGTAGTTCTTTTTGTAAATGAAAATGAATTTTTGTTATTACGAAATTGTTTTGTATAACCACGGGGTACTGAGTTCGGCTCTTACGAAGAGCAGTCAGTGAGTCTCGTTATATAGTCCTCGTGCTCGGACTCGGTTAGGATCAAACCAATCGGGTCGGATCGGAGATGGGGCGTGACATTAGTGGCTTATGGTTCGTTGGTTGAAAAATCATGAGCAAAATTACCCATTACGACATGGGTTGATGTCATAGTCTTTGCCTTGAAGATTTGGTGCCCTATCGGTGACAGTTTGAGGTAATTTTCAACACCACAAGTCTGAAATATGTCTTCGCAGCAGGATCTCAACATGAAGTGACCTTGCGGTGGATGGAGTTTTGAAGTGGAAAACTTCACTTTCCATTACCACCGTTAAGGCAAATCAATGGTGGGCGATGCACTCGTCGAAAGTCGGGAAGTACTAGCTAAGGTATGGCTTCAGGAGTGCGGATGCTCGAAATTGTGGGAGGCGGAGTTCATATAGTACAATGACGGGCTCGAGTACCTTGGGAATCCCAGTAACTTCCACATTTCCCTATTAGGCGGAGTGAGGTTGAGTCCCGGGGCGGGATGCTGAATGGTGTCCAGCCCGAGGTCCTAAGTGGAGTTAGGTATAGTTGAAGAAGGCTAGGCTATACACACTGACGGTAGTCTTCGGTATAGGGGATGAGTAGTGGTTCCCCAATTGACGGATTTGAGGGAGGAGATCCTCAGGGAGTTCCATTGCTCCCGATTCCCTGTACATCAAGGTGGCACGAAGATGTACCGTGATCTTCGTCGCTAGTAGGGCTACTCCAGCCTTTGGAGGTAGCAAAGTGGAAGTGGGAGCACGTCACGGTGGATTTTGTGACCCACTTGCCATGGACACTGTAGAGACATGATGTGGTGTGGGTAATTGTGGATCGGCTTACTAAGCCGACACATTTCTTGTCAGTGTGGATGACATGCTTTAGAAATTTTACTGGAGTTATCGATGCGTGAGATTGTTCAGGCTGTGAGATAAAAATTATCATAAATGTGAGATAGGGATCGAGTTTACTGCAGCTTTTAGAAGAGCTTCTAGGATATGGGAACCTTGATTGATCATGAAACCTTTGCTTTTCATCCATAGACAGATGGTCAGTCGGAGAGGACCATAGGGGTTTTAGAGGACATGTTGCGAGCATGTGTCCTAGATCATAAGGGTAGCGGGGAGGAGCATTTACCCTTAGTGGAATTCTCCTACAACAACAGTTATCAGGCGAGTATACAGATGGTGCCCTATGAGGCTCTCTATGGGATGTAATGCCGATCACCGATATGTTGGACAGAGGTGGGAGAGAGCTCCATCACTGGTCTAGATATGATTCAAGACACCTCGGAGAAGGTGGGTTTGATATAGCATCGTCTTCTCACAGCTTAAAGCCGACAAAAGAGTTACGCCGATAGGAGGTGACGACCTCTAAAGTTTGAGGTGGGTGATCACATCTTCTTGAAAGTGATGCCTAAGAGAGGAGTGGTCAGGTTCGCGCAAGTGGGGAAGTTGTCGCCGAGGTATATCGGGCCCTTCGAGTTACTCGAGAGGGTGGGCACAGTTGCGTATCGGTTGACGCTACCGCTGAGCTTATTAGGTGACCACGAGGTGTTTCATATCTTCATGCTCTAGAAGGATACTCTAGATCCATCTCATGTGGTGGATTAGGGGAGGAAACTTGTTGACCCGATCTGGATGGGTTGCGAGGAGGGGCCGGTCACGTATTATGGATAAGCCAGAAGTCGGGTTTTGGGACCTTGAGCTGTGGGGCTAGTGAGGTGTTATGGCGACAGAGAGTCGAGGAGGAGGAGGATGGAAGTCGATGGTTTAGTCATTAAATGTTAGATGACTATTGCATATGCGTAATGATAGTATGTATGTATTGTGTGAATTTGACGAAATTCTTCTTTTAAGGAAGGGAGAATATGAAAACCGCAATAATGCGAAAGCGGTAGAGTTATCGTCCACCGATCTGATGATAGCACCCAGAAAATTAAGTCTTTGATGTGGCGATGGATTACAGATTGAGTTCGATCTCCTTGAAATCTAGGCGCTCAGTCGAATTTCGTAGAATTTCGAGATAGTCGAAATTTCACGCATTTCGAGGCGAATGGACGAATAATTGAGTGACAATTTGCATGAAGGTGTTGTGCCATGTGGCACTAGAGAGGGGGACACTTGGCATATGGGTGGAAGCCAAGTGTCATGCCACTCTCATGCATGAGCATGGTAGTGGAAAGGTTAGAGGCATGGAGAACACATGGCCTAGTAATAATGGCCATGTGTCAAACCGGTTTGGGGGTGGTATCCTACACCTAATCCAAACAGTTTGGTGGTTGAGGAGGAGGAGAAAAATGTGTTCGGTAGAATAGAGAAGGGAGGAATGAAAGAAAGAAAGAAAGAAGGAAAACGGAAAATGAGGAGGTTGCCTACACTCCAAGAGGGAGGGTTCTTATCCTACCCAGGATACCTTTGTCTAGGGGCCATTCAATGGCCATGGAGCTTAGCCCTAACATTAGGGCTGGTTAAAAAACAGTTTGGAACAAACTGTGTGAGTTTTTGGGTTCATTTGGTTCTAGAAAACTCAGCTTTGGAGCAGGTTGAACCTGCTGAAAATGTGTGTATGGTGCTGGATTTTGTGTGCCTACTGTTTTTTGGTTAGAAAACAGGAAAAAAAATCCAGTTTGTATGTCTTATTCTTGGTTGATAACATGCAATTTTTTTTGCATGAAAAATGGTAAAAATGCATATTGTTTTTTTGAGCCGAAAACCTAGAAAAATTTTTCAGTTTGCATGATTTAAATTCTTGTCTGAATAACATGCAGTTTATGTGAGAATGATGTTGGAAATATGCATGCTGTTTTCTGGTTAGAAAACTGGAAAAAAAAATCCAGTTTGCATGTCTTATTCTTGGTTGATAACTTGCAGTTTTTTATTAATGAACAATGGTAGAAATGCATATTGTTTTTCAGAGCTGAAAACCTGGAAAAATTTTCAGTTTGCATGATTTAAATTCTTGTCTGAATAACATGCAGTTTATGTGAGAATGGTGTTGGAAACATGCATGCTGTTTTCTGGTTAGAAAATTGGAAAAAAAATCCAGTTGCATGATTTGTTTCTCAGCTGAATAACATGCAATTTTGTGAGAATGATATTGATACATGCATGCATGCAAATAAGTAAATACCATGTAGTAGTATTGCATTTCACGTGCATGGGGACATTGCGTATATCGGGTGTGAGTGCACGGCATGGCTTTGAACAAGCGGTTTTTTTTTTTTTTTTTGTTGGAAGGTTGTCCACCATAATTATCGAAGTCTGTCCAATAAAATATATCGGAGGGTTGCCCACAGTTTTATCAGAGTCTGTCCAATGAAAAACATCGGAGGGTGGTCAAACATTTTATCGGAGTCTGTCCAATGAACCTTCACGAGAACTAAAACAAAAATCTTTTGTTTTGGAAAATGTTTTCATACATGGAAAAATGCATGTGTGAGGGAGTCGGTGAGGACTCGAGGCATGGGGTATGGATATGGACATTCATGTAGAAATTTGCATCTTTTTACTTGAATGTGTGTGAAATTGTGAAATGGCATTGCATGTGCACTTAGGTACTTAGGTGAGGAGTAGCCATCGTAGGAGATTTTCTCTACTGGGCGTTGCTCATCCCGTTCTCGGAAAACCATTTTCAGGTACTGGAGGTACTCCGGGCGATGAGGCTCACCAATGACTCCTCGCTTTAGAAGAAACTACTAGGAAATGCCTTTTTTTTTTTTTTGTATATTGTGTGCCTTGGGTAGAAAGACTACTTTCTATAATTTTATGAATTTAAGAGTTGTAATTAAACCCGTATTTCATGATGAATATATTTTGGCAAGTTTTTTCTAGGTTTCCTGAGGTCCTTGTAGTAAAAGGACTAAATTACGTTGAATATGTGGTGTGTTGGAAACGAAATGAAAAAGCTACAGAAGGACTTTCGAAATCAAGGCCACAAATAAGCGTCGAATAGTGAAGACGCCACAATCAACTATGGAAGTGCTGATTGATAAGTCGATGGAATGAAGATGCCACAATCAATTATGGAAAGGTTGATTGATAAGTCGATGAAATGAAAGCACCACAATCAACTATGGAAAGGTTGATTGATAAGTCAGGAATAGTGAGGACGCCACAATAAACTATGGAATGGTTGATTGATAAGTCGATGAATGGTTGATTGATAAGTCAATGGAATGAAGATGCCATAATCAATTATGGAAAGGTTGATTGATAAGTCGATGGAATGAAGACACCACAATCAACTATGGAATGATTGATTGATAAGTCGATAGGATGAACACCACGAAAAAATCCGATAAGTTCAAAAGTTCTTTGGAGAACCAAAGAGAAGAATACTCTCACAATTTTTAATTCATATTCTTTTGTATAATTACATTATAAACATGCCTTTATATAGACTAAAAACTAAAAAGGAAATAAAAACAAAATATCTACTGCAATCTTTAACCTAAATCACACCTAAAACAAGAAAGGGAAACAAATCTAAATAAAAATAAACTAAGGAAAATAAATAAACTAAAAGGAAAGTAAATAACTTGGCATTCAAGTCATACAATATGATCTAGAAAACATCCCAAATATGTGTAGATTCTTCTAGAACTATAATTAGCATATTGAGTGCATCCTTGATATTCTTTTCATCTCTACTCTCAAAACTTACATTTTTGAACTTTGCACTGCAACCTTAGAAATCATGTCTGATCTTGCATCGCCTCTACTCTTAACCTATGTGTATATCCAGATAATGTGAATCGGTGAGATTGCATGTGATGTTTAGATTATAAAAGTGCTTATAGACCCTTAAGGTTTTTGGGTATTTAACTTTTAACCTATATTTTCCATGACTTGATTTTATAAAATTTAGTATTATAGTTGGATATTTGGTGTATTTGTTTCTTTGTTATCAAAGGTAAAATTATTGTTTGGATGGCATGCTTGTGAAAATGTCAAATGATTTCAAAACTTGGGACACTCCCTTTATGGTGCCTTTATTATGCTTATTGTTCTCGTGCAAAAGACTACTCGAAGGAACTCTAAGAAAATCTAAATTCTCTAGTATGTGTTATGTGTTGTTTGAATTATATATTTCCAATATATTTTCAAATAATATATTTTAATTTTAGGTTTGCTTTTGAAATTATTTTAACCCCAGCTATTCACTAAATTTTTAACAGTTTCACTTTGTTCATTTCTAACACACCCTCATAAAACCCTTGTATTCCTCGTCTCAAGGGATAACAACCAAGTCATTGTATCATTTTCTTACTTACATACAATTAACACTTTATTTATTGACACTCAATTAAATGATAAATGATCATGTCAACAAAACAATAGTCATGTACATATAACTTAACGGCATATAGATCGTACTAGCTATAAACAAATTCCAAATGAAATAATTATTATAACTAATAGACTTGTCTCGCCATGGACCCGGGAGGGAGAGGGTCAAAGGTCGAGATTCAACTCGCTCGAACCGGGTTCAACCTCGAGATAGACCTATTATATATAAAATAAAATATATTTTTTTCTTATATATAAACTTAATTTCATTGAATAATAAAATTAAAGAGATACATCCAATACACATTAAAGTGATAAACTAATACATAATCAAAATCATACTTCATATAATAATAAAATTAGACAGTTAGCAAGTTACATTAGATTAGACATCGACATCTCCATCTCGAAGCACTAAAGGCGAATTACTTGAACATCCACTGCGAATATCACTAGCTCCGAATATATAAACTCCTAAATCGTTGTCATATTTTTTTTAAAAAATAAATCATTTAACTTAAAATAAATAAATACATATAACAAAATAAAAAAACACACAAATTTTAAAAAATTACCTTGGGCGCCAACAATATTGAAAGTCTCAGTAAGCATAGGAACTGGATTATTCTGATTAATAATATTAAAAAAATCAATAAAATAAAAAGTTAAAAACTGTGTAGTTTTTTCATAAACGCCATGATCATGGGAGGGAAAAAGAGCAAGAACCTGCTGGGTAAGACTAGGTCGGGCCGGTTACTGCCCGACCGCGGGTGGCCTACTTGTCCCCGGGTTTTTTACTCTCCCGATTTTTCCGGCTCGACCATACGGCTCCCGATCCGGCCCCGCTTTTCCGCCCGCTGGATCTGCCGGCCTACCCAGCCTTTGATAACCTTGATTATAACATCTAAAACTTAAAACAATGGTAAAAACAAATTAATAACAAACCCTTCTAGTATAAATATGACAAATAAAGAAAAATAACCAATACATCACCAATATAATATATATAATAATGGAATAATTACAGAAACTAAATTAACAATAATCAGTCATGCCAACAAACAACGGTCATGTCAATAAATCACGAACGTAGTTTATATGACATAATGGAATAATTACTGAAACTCAATTAATGATAAACGAGCATGTCAACAACAATATATATATATATATATATATATATATATATATATATATATATATATATATATATATATACTAAATTTCTTAATAATTTCTTATTCCATTTCTTAAATGTCCACCTCATAAAACCCTTCTATTCCTCGTCCCAAGGGATCACAACCAAATCATTGTATCATTTTCTTACTTAAGTACAATTAACACTTTATTTATTGGCACTCAATTAACGATAAATAGTCATGTCAACAAAAATCATCATATTAAACAACAACTATATCATCAATAATAGTATGTAATATACTGTTGAATATATTTATACATGAGGTTAACTAGCTGGAATATTATATGTTATCTAACTTAACAACAGAAATAATTTACAACTCCTTCTAAAGTATAAATATGATAATAAGAAATAACCACTAACACCATAATTACAGGTATATATACAATATTAATTATTTAACTAATTAGCGATAAATGAATATCAGATAAGCATATGGCACACTGGGCATTTCTATTTATCTCACATCCCAAAACTTCACTCGACGAGGATCTACTAAGACTATCATCATTTCTCATTTCATTATTACATCACACTTATCATTGATTGTCTAATAACGATAAATATCATGCACAAATAATGAAATATTATTATGTTTATCAAACTGCAGACATAGAACTTTAACTGAATATGAATCATCAGCACTAGCTATAAACAAATTCAAAATGAAATAATTATTATTATAAAATCTAAAACTTAAAACAATGGTAAAATAAATAATAACAAACCCTTCTAGTATAAATATGACAACAAAGAAAAACTAATACATCACCAACATAGTATATATAATAATGGAATAATTACTGAAACTTAATTAACGATAATCGGTCATGTCAACAAACAAAGGTCATATCAATAAATCACAAACATAGTATATATAACATAATGGAATAATTACTAAAACTCAATTAACGATAAATGAACATGTTGTATCACATATATATATATATATATATATATATATATATATATATATATATATATATATATATATATATATATATATATATATATATAACTTAATTGAATAATAATCATACTATGAGCAAATTCCAAATTAAATTATTATTATTATGCCTAATAATTAAATAATGGTACAAGCAAATAACAATTCCTTCAAGAATAAACATGACAAGTAAGAAAAATATGTAAAGCACCACCAATAGAGTGGATAAATTCCAATAATGCAAAGGTATAAAATTTCATATAATTACTTAAACTCAATTAAGGTTTAATGGAATAACGGTCATGCTATAAAGAAGGTTCAAATGAAATAATTATTATCGCATCTAAAACTAAAATAACGATTAAAACAACTAACAAACCCTCCTAGAATATATATGGATTAATAAAGAAAATAACTAAGTTAATGTATCATCCGTAGACTATAAATTCCAATAATGGTTATAAGATTTCTAATAATAACTAAAACTCAATTACCGACATGTTAACAAAATAATGATCATGTAATATCACTTAATTGAATAATGGTCATACTGTATGGTTGTATGTTTGGGCTAGTAGGCTTTTTTTGCAGCAAAATGTTTTGATTTTTTTTTTGTCATCTAGTTCCCTCTTGTATATTTTTAATGTACTTCTTGAAACCTCTTGGTTCTTTTTTGGTCAATATATTGCTATTTATCAATAAAAAAAACCTATATTGAGAAAGCTTCTAAAAGTTAAACTTTCTTGAAAAAAATGACTCCAATTATGAGGAAACATTTTAATGGAGTCAAGTCTTTTGAGAGTAAATTTGGTGATAATTCATCGGATTACGTTGTCTACATAAAGTAAGATTAGAATAATTGAAAACTTCATACGCAAAAGGAATAACGAGTAGTTAGCATTACTAATAGAAAAACTAAGTTTGAGGGGCTTGCTTCAAGCTATGTAGGTATTACTTATAAACACCTAAAGAAAAATGGGAGACTAGAAGACAAACGTTTAACTTGGAAGGTTAAATACAAGTTAAATGTTTGACATGTAATTGCTTCATAATCTAGTTCGAGGTAACAAGAAGAAAGAGGATTAGATGAATGGTTGTAGGTTTAATAACATGGTTAAAAGTCTCACCATGGTTGATATACTAGAACTCAGTGGCGCCTTGAAACACTAGGTGTGGCTTTGAGCTAATGATATTGGTATTAACAAGCTTAGAAACCAAATTCAATGTTAATTTGTTAGTTGGATCAGAATTCTAGGTTTCGTAAGAGTAGGCTTATGAAACTATGATGTACAAGAGACGTACAGAGGGATTTATTAGAAAGAGAAGATATTTTTATAGGTGGTGCAATAATATAGGCTATGACACAAATGATAGCAAATGATCCTGATATTTTTTTGTTTGGCTTAGTTAAAGAATTTATGACATGTATTAAGCCATTCATCAATATTAGGAAAAAAGTGATTTAACTCGGTTCTTGCATTAGAAGAGAATGTGAGTAGCAAGAGTAGCAAAAGGAAATTCATACTTATCAAAGATATTATGGCTAGAATACTTGTTACTCCAGTTTTAAAACATATTGATGGCTATGACTTGATTTGTTGTCCCTGTCGGAGCGAATATGTTTTACCGTCTTAATCGTCCACACACAAGTAAACGCTGCAACAAGATGGCAAAAAACAAACCGTCATATTAAGACGATACAAAATCACACGATGCAATAAGATGACGACGAAATTACAAAAAACAAATTAAAAACCCAGATCTGTGTGGAAAAACCACTTTATTGAAAAATAAAATGATAGAAAAAGATGTAAAAAGGTGATTTCAAGCTAAGAATAACAAAAAAAAAATTACATTTTCTTGCTTAAGGAAAAGGGGATTATAGAGAAAAAGATGAGAGAAAAGGAGTGGAGGATAGGGTTTGTGGACAATAAGTTTATCAATTGCTTCACCTGATAGAAGAATATTGGGATTTGCAAAACAAATCCCAAGACAAGAAAGAAAAGTGGAATGAAATTATTTTAGGCAAAGATCTACATAGATTTTGAATTATTTTTAAAGATTATATTTTATTTTTAAATGTACACAAGGTCACATTTTTTTTCCTAATTTTTCTTCCTCAAATGGTACACAAGCTCTATTTTTTTAAACTAATTATTACCTAGATCGAATAACTATAAATGAATCGAGCTTGGTATTGATTTATGTAGAATATTGAAAAATAATTAAACATTGAACAAGAAATAAAAAGTTACTAACACTAAATCAGTGAACAAGAAGAGATGAGGGGAAGGGCGAGAATCAAAGATCGCAAGCAAAAGGACAAATTAAATTTAAAAGCCAAGGAACTGCATGAAGGACAAAATGAACAGAGTTGAGAAGAAGAAATTAAAATAATGGTGACAAAATTAGTTAGATAAAAACAAGAATGTCATGTGAAGCACACAGAAAGGAAAACTTGATGCAGACCTGAAAGTGGAAAACGATGAAGGAAAAGGCTGAAAGTTGGTGGAGATTGAAGAACGCACCGCACCTTCCTTGCATTTTAGAGAGAGAGAGAAAAGGGTTTATGGAGAAAGAGAAAAGGTAGCAAGAGTTCAGAAAGAAACGGTTCACTTTGTAACTGATGTGTCTCCAGCAGGACACCTATCTGTCAGTTCTGGAAATGTAATTATGATTTGATGTCCTCATTTGATGAATTCTCCCCATTTCTTCATCACCAACTCTCTCATGGAGAGTTAAGTCTGTGCAGATATCTAGAACTATGAGGCTATAAAAGAGGGCTCTCAAACTGAGGGATATCATACAGAAGATCAATTCTTGAGTGGGAAGCATAGGCCTGGTTCAATTTCTGAACCCAGTTTTCTCTTATCTCATGGTATAATCTTCCTCCTTTTTGTCTGCGTGAGAGATCTCATAACCTTAGCTAGTTCCTGTGCTTGTATGTATAAATATATACCTAGTGTTTTTTCCTATATTTATTCAGTTTTCTGAATTGGAATTTGATTTTGAATCCGTATGATCTCTTCAAGGTTTATTCAATTCCATTTGTTTCCTTTGGTTTTCCTGAAAATGTTACCATGAGTATAAAAACTGATTTTTCTTTTTCTGTTTTTTTTAAATGAAAAGTATTTTCGTTTATTAGTTTATTCCTAGAATTGTTTGTTTTATAAGGAATTTTCATGAAAAGTCTTTGTAGAATTGAATTTTAGTTTTGTTTCTAAACTGTGAATTACAATTTCAGGCCAGCAAGTCAATGGAACTGTATATTCCTGATCACCATATCACAAATTCACAATCATAGAAATATGAAAGGCGATGATCAGAGGCAAGGTTCTAGTCTTCATGATCTGTCATTGATCAAAAGAAAAACACCTGACCGTGGTTTAAGCTCCTCTAACCGACTGCAGGACGAATCCACGCATAGTTTTTCTTTCAAGGGCGCAACTCCTGGAGTTTGGAGTTTGGAAGCATCCCCCATTGCTCCAGCCCGTTCTCACTGGCAGAGGGACACAACTTGCCATCCAGGTTGGATTGTCCTAATACTAGAGACAGCCCTGGGAGGTGATGTTCCTCGAGTTGATGAGCCTTGGATCAGACCTAGACCAATATCTGAGGTTCGTTACATCACTAATTTGATTAAATTTTTGATAGTTTATCTATTAATGTGGAGATCATGATCAGTTCAGCTTCTATGGAAAAACCTTTTTCTTTTTCTCCCCTCTATGATTTACTGTATTCTTTGGTTCTATCCATTTCTTGTACAGTTACATGCTCATCTTTCAAATTACAGACTGACCAGCTTGGGATCAATGTTTTGCTCTATTTTAATTCCAGTAGCACTGTTGAAAATTTCCTCTTTATATATATGTACCATTCTCCTTTCTCTTTTCATTCTTCATTTTTGCTTTGTTAGTTCCCTGGGATCTGCAGAGTACTCATCCTTTGCTTCATGAATTGAACTTGTTACCATGAAATTGTTTCCCTCCCTGATTGTATTTATAAGAGAATCACTTGGGCTGGAGTTCTTAGTTCCTTGCCTTTTCCATAACAGGTTTGCGATTCAATGGGACTCCAAGGCAGGGTTGGCACCATGCAATACCATGTTTGTTTTCTTTTGATTATAATTCTTGTTGTTTGCTTTTATTTTGTACATCATTTATTCATTTGTTTATTATCTATTCCTTCAAGATGATTTTGATATAAACCCATTAAGCTGCAAAGGACATGTAAATCCAGTGAAAAATTTTTAATTTTTTCAATAAGCCTATTTTCAGATTATAATTAACTAGCAGTCCCACAACAGTGAGTGCCCCCTACTATTTTCTCAAAAGGATTTGCCCATTTTGTGTCCAAAGTGGATGAAGAGTATCTTTTTCATGTTCATACTTTGATTTCATCAAAGAATGCACTTTTGTGATGTATCAGCTTGAGGATGAAGATGAAATGCAGCTTGACATTGATAACATGTCATATGAGGTAATTAACTTTACTCGACATTTTGAAAGAAATGTTTAGTCTGTAATTAGATTGCTTGTTTTTAATTTTGAGAAATACTAACAATTTTGGGCTGATCAGGAATTGCTAGCAATTGGAGCGGGCTTTGGAAATGTCAGCACAGGGTACAGTGAGGGAGTAATTATGGCTAAGATGATGCAAAGGAAGTTTAGCTTCTCAACAACAGTCCCTCGAGTGGATGCAGAAGCTTGCTGCATATGTCATGTAAGAAAATATTTACTGAATTGATCTGTTTAATTGAAATGGTTCACATTTAGTTTATTTCTTTAATTAATTTGTGTTTTAATTAACAACTTATTTTTCTAATTTTTTCTTTGAAACCTATTGCAGGAGGAGTATGCAGAAGACGATGATATGAAAAAGATGATGATGTCGGAAAGCTTGAATATGGGCATGAGTACCATGTCGGCTGCATCAAAGAATGGTTGGCACAAAAAAACCTGGTGCCCCATTTGCAATTATACTGCATTGGCTACTCGAGAGTGCAGTCCTCATCAGCAGGAATGGTTGCCTTCGCTCACATCAGTAATATGCCTTATTCATGAAAAGAAGCATTCACTGCCTCCTCTGTGATAGAGTATTGATCAGAAAATGTTTTCAAGTACTGTGATGTTTCATGTACAGGTTACTGTTGACCGGTATATTAGTCGTTAAATATGTACTGTGAGGAGGTTCCAATAAAACCTAGCTCGAGTGATTAAGAGTTAGGATGGCATTGGAAGGAAAGGGACCTAGGGTTTGAGTCTTAGTGGAGACAAATGTGAGGAATATAATATCATGATGTAATACAGAATGAATAGAAATAATAATAAATATATATATATATATATATATATATATATATATAGTATATATATATATATATATATATATATATATATATATATATTGAAAGGTTTCATGTACAGATTACTGTTGACATTTGTCATGCTTTGGCATTTTTTTTCCAGAGAATCCTCTCTGTCTCTTTTTAATTTCAAGTTGGTAGGTAAAGATCTACATGCATTAGTCTTTCTTTTTTTCTCCTATGCAATGTTTTAAAATTTGGATTGACTGCTAACTCAACTATTGATTAGTGACCTTTTCAGTCCGATTTCAATTTGGTATATACCTCCTATGTTGAATCCACTACTATTCCTATATTTCCCTTCATACTAAACCAAGAAGCATCTTAACTTCAACCACAAGGTTTATTTAAAATTGACCGATTGCTAGCAAAGTACTTATTGTTTGATTATATTCATTGATATTGTTATGAATGCGAAAGCTTCGATGTAGGAGAATATCAATTCAAGAACACAAAAGATGAAGTAATCAACATAAAGGTGTACAAGGGTTTAACGTGATTGGGCAATTATGCCTACATCCATGTATAAGGGAGAATCTTTACAATATTCTTGAAAACCAGAGTACAAGATTGGATCGAGTATCAACGTATTGCGACGATTAGGAAAAATCACAAAATCGCAAAACCCTAGGATGCCCACAATACCGAAAAAATACCTCACAAAACTCTCAGTCTCTCAAACCATTACATCTTTGCGTACAACGAATAACATTTACAAGTCTATCTCTCTCATAAATTTTTCTCCTCATGACTAGAAATATTTATAGGGATATTCTTAACAACTTTCCTTATTTTATAAGAAAACCTAATAGTACAATAATATAACAAATAGGAATTATTATATACAATATTCTTTACAAAAATTATAAATACTAATTAGAGACATATTCTAACAATCTCCACCTTGAATCAAATTTCATCGAGTCTATAATCCATCACAAAGAGCAATCAACTCCACCTTGAACTAAAATTCCTTTTATCTTTATCTTGTGTGCTTCGTAATATTTTGTTCTTTTAGAGATCTTTAACCTATATCTATGATACCATTTGTTATGTAATGCGGAAGCTTTGATGCAAGAGAATATCAATTCAAGAATACAAAGATAAAGAAATCAACGTAAAGGTACGCGAGGATTTTAATGTGATTAAGCCAATTATACCTACATCAACGGATAAGAGAGAATATTTACACTATTCTTGAAAAACAAAGTACAAGATTGGAGTATCAACGTATTACGATAATTATAAAAATCACAAAACCACAAAACCCTAGGATGCCCACAATACTGAAAAAATACATTATAAAACTCTCGATCTCTCAAACCCTTACATCTCTGCACACACTGAATAGTCTTTACAGCTCATCTTTCTCATAACTTTTTCCCGTGATCATGACCAAGAATATTTATAGGGATATTCTTGACAACTTTCCTTATTTTATAAGGAAACCTAATTAATATTACAATATAAATAAATAGAATTATCCTATACAATATTCTTAACAAAAATGAATAAATATTAATTAGTAATTTGAGACATATTCTAGCAATATTTTTGAAAAAAAATCCAATATTTTAGATTTTTGTATTCAATCAAGAAACAAACCCCATTAAATAACTAAATCCTCTTAATGGTGGCACAAGGCTTTACTCAAAAATCAACATAGTTAATGGAAGAACTAAGCCAAGGGCTATAAACAAATAATTGAATTAATGAGATATAGAGAAACAAACCAAAAGGTTTCAATATCATCCATTGTATTTCAAGAAAATCCAAGAACTTCTACAAAGAACTATAATGTCATGTTTATAGGAAAGTATAATGACACTTGATAATATACTAGAAAGAAAATAAATTTTTTCTTCCAATCAAGAACTCTCAATCAACGGTGTACGAGTTTAATCACATCATTTGATGCTAAAATTTGATTTTGCACAAGGAGTGGCAAGTTAATTTGAATGAAAACTTAAAATTTCATACCGACATGCAAAATAATAAATGACATGCCAAATGGATTCTAAAGTCCATATTAGTTTAATTATGCTTAATTAATTTTACATGGGCATGCAAACTTGATCTTCTCTATGTGAAATCGCTACTTCTTTTTTTTTTGACATTTATTCACTTGACATTACAATGTCGTAGTATTTGTTCTAATGGAGACTCGAACCTGATTCTTCTATGTGTTCGTCAATTTTTAACCATCGAATACAATTTCATTGCTTCTAAAAGCATATTAAAGTACATTTTATTATGTGATTGACATGTTCCGGAAAAATATGGTATATGCCAAATTATTCAATTACCAAACCTTTAGAACTTTACCCTCACGAGTTCATTTTTCATGGCTATGCAAACTTGGCTTCCTCCTCATTTGTCCTTTTGTAATTTATTCTAATTGGTTCTATCTTCCTTAATTGTTTTAGATATAATTTGTGATTTTTTTGAAGCTATGGATTGTTGACTTCTTAAGATTCAAAATCAGTGTCATTTGTCTTAAAATCACTAAAGCATTCCATACGTCACCTAAATATCAGTGTATGCGTTGCTACTGTTAAGGTCCAATAAATTCACTTTGATCACGTCGTATATGGTTGAAAACCTTATTTTTCCCTGTTTTTTTTTTTTTTTTTTTGCTTTCTAATTGTCTCAATAACATTCATTAACATTCATTTCTCATTGTTTTTGTGACGCCCCAAAACCGGGGGTCCCGGGGAATACTCGTGGATGTCGGGTAACCCGACACCATTCACGAAAATCGGGCAGAGTCTCCTTTGTACGGGGAGCTCTACCCAAATACAACCTGTCCCAATAATCAAATACTGACTACAATGTATCAGCATGTAAGTAAAATAATGGCCATTTGGGCCCCTGCATTAATACCCACAAAGTATCCAACCAACTATCTTACATGGTTCAAGAGTTAACACATTACTCTTAATACAACATATATTAAAATATTCAATTTCTAATACATGTTATACAACAATATCAAAGCCACAAGTCGGCTTTCTTTTAACACACGGCCTCTAGTGAGTGTCGCCTTCCCGATCGCTCCCTGTACCTGAAATGGTGATCCCTCGATAGGGTGAGCAAACCCCAGTAGAGATAATTTTCTACATGAGTTACTCCCCACCTAAGTGCACATGCCATGGCAACAATCACATCCAAGCAATTACATGAACCTACTCGAATGTCTACGCTGGCCAATCCATAATAAAGTGCTCATAGCTCCCTCATAATACTACCGTGAATAGGTAAAATATCGAAGTTTTCAAACAAAAAATCTTTTTGTTCTCGAAAAACTCACTACGTTCGGTAAAAATATTGAGATTACCCTTCGAATGGAATTCTTTGGATAACTCATAGCTTGAGTCATGGTCCTCATCAGAAGTGATCATTGGGCCATTCCCTTAAAGGCAGTCTTGGAGAAAATATTCCGTGAATTCCTTTCACAAACATTTTCGTTTTGTTTCATTTCATGTCATGCACTCACTCCTAATATTCTAAGGTGCTAGTGCATATGAATGCATGATGTCGATTCAACATGTTCAATGCTAACATATATTCACATGCATATATATTAACATAAATTCAATCACATCAAAACATGTTATGCAAATTCACAATCAGTACACCAAGAATTGGCTCACATGGGCTAATTAACAGAAACCTGAGCAATTCATTTTAGAATCACTCAACCCAACACATTTCACACGAAAATTTCATGTCACTATTCACATGAATAGTGAAACTTCCTAAGATTCACCCCATTCAAAACACACAGTAGGAATTTTCTCTAGGTTCAAAGCTTTTGAGGCCAGAATTCGATTAAAAAATGAGTCTGAACGTTCCTAACCATTTGCATGGCTCACAGCGAATTAACTTTGTGAAAGATCCCTCTTGGGTTATGAACTCCACCAAATCGAGTGTCCACGTAGCCCTGTGCGATTAGAGGGCTTTGCTTCTTTCTTCGTCGAGTGTGGTCAGAGATAGTCGAAATCCTAGAGAGAAGGTGCTCTCTCTCTGCAAAAATCATAAAATCCATTACTTTGCACATCTCTTCGATCAACATTGCCGGCTTTTTTGGTCTTTTTGAAGAACGCTTTGTTCATCTCATGCCCAATTCTCGATTAAGGCTGGAGTGTGGATCGAGCAGGGTGAGGTGTAGATTATATCTTCAGGACTCTTGCCACTTTTTGATTGTTGGTGGGCCCCGAGTCTTATAACATAATCAAATATCATATACAAAATTACAAGGCAAGCTTCTACCATTGGGTGTCCCATACCATCTATATACACTCAGTTTAGTTTTGTATACAGTGACAGTTTCAGTGCATGTTGAGCCTTGAGAGCCACTATGATGAACCCTTCACTAAATTGTGTTGGCTAGGCGTATGCGGATGTTTCGAACGTCTTCCTCGTACCTACACGGATTGAAGAAGCGGGTACTTCCGCTAAACGGGTGCAGGGAAACATATAACTTATACAAAAACACATGCACTTATCTTGAATCATAATAAAGATAACATTAAACTACGATCTCGGAGATCTTCATGAATTCATCTAGCAGTTTCATACATAGTATCCTTTGTAACAAACTTATGCTTGTTAGGATCTAAACCTACTGATGCTTGAACTTATACTTATAACTGTCTTCCCTTCTTACTCGAACTTACATAAGAGCGGACTTATTCTTACTCCAATCTCGTGGGGACACATCTTTGATACTTATCTCGGGTAAGACACATACTTATAGATTTCCTCGTGCTTAAGTCTTGAGCTTATACATGTATGTACTATCTGGAGGCCTTGTCATGTGCTCATGCCATCTCCTATCGGATCTCTGTAGGGTTCTGAAACTTATGTATACAAAGATACCACTTGAATTTTCTAGAAGGCTTATACTTATACCAGCAGGGCTTATACTTATACTACTGAGTTTACACTTGTTCGGAGATACCAGTAGGTACTATAGAGATTATATTTGTATTCTGTGGAACTATATACTGAAACTGTTGTGAGAACTTATTCTTATACGGAAGTACTCTTAAGTACTACTTATTCAAATGTCCCAAAAGACACATACTTGTGCTTATATCAAACTTATATTTGTTCAAGAACTGGCGAAGTACTACTAACTTATACTCATGGGGTACGTAGATGCTCTTGGGGATTTATCCTTATCCAGAGACACTCTGGAGTTGTGGAAATACTATCGAAATTAATTAGATACAGAGGTACCCGTAGGTACTATAGAACTTATACTTATTCTTGTATTTCGGATCTTATTCTTGTATTACAGAGCATATACTTGTCTTACAGATCTTATACTTGTATTACGGAGCTTATTCTTGTATTTCGGATCTTATACGTGTATTACGAAACTTATACTTGTCTTACGGAACTTATACTTGTGTTCTGAGCTTATTCTTATTTATTTGGAATCTTATATATATTATGGAGCATATACTTGTATTACAAATCTATATAGTTAAATCACAGACTTATTCTTGTATTTCGGATATGGAAGTACCCGTAGGTACTACGAACATTTTACTTGTATGAAAGTACGTAGGTACTTTCACAGGAAGCAGTCTGAGGAGGTACCGTGGGTACATTGGATCTTTACCATAATTGTTCTTTTATTCTTATTCTTTATTCGAGTCTTAATACATGCAATTCGAGGATCAGACTTATACGAATCTGAACATTAGTCCGTAGTAGGTATAAATCACATCAAATACATATACAGAGTTCATATAGATTCAGAACATCTCCAATAGGTTTGTATCAGAGTCATATTCAAACTTATACATATTCACGTCAAGGTATATAGTTAAAGCACTTTTTACATGTTCATGACTTTGTTATACAAATCCAGACATATAATTTTAAAGAATTTTCTGATGCTGATCTGAGGTATGTTAAGCATATTGGGTCTTATTCATGTAACTTTTAATATACATATCTATAGTCAGTTACCTGAGCGGGGAACCATGAATGAGATGGACGATGCCCCGAGAACCCACGAAGGTATGATGCAGTACTGAGCGGATCACGTGCTTACGTATGAGAAATGCGTAACCTTGTATCGGAAGTGTTGAAGCGCGGTTAAGCGCACGCCCGTATAGCGAAGTGTCGTATGCTTGGCAGGAATCTTGAAGCACCACGTCGAGCGTCCGCATCATTCATTATTCGGTTCTAGAGTAGTCATACTATCATATGTCTTTCGAACTCGCAACCTTCTTCTTTAATCACATTCCGTGATCATGGCCTATTACTCTTTCATATATTCATGTTCATGTTCATGTTCATATTTCAGTTCGCTGCTTTCATATCATATTCATGTTTCATGAACATATCTACACATATTGCATTTCCTATATTTTCCTTGTTTCATGCCTATTACATATGGCATTTCATATACTTGTACAGTATTATGCCTATGTATTCACACATCATTCATGTATCCTTGTTCCACTATAAATCTACTTTACTTAGAAATTGGAATCATTCAAATTGAATCATCCAAACTAAAGTTATGACATTTTCATGCGAAACTAGTCAGTTTACCGATATTACACCAGGGAGAGTTTGTAATACTCATTTTTCAGGAGTCTTAACTTCATATTTGACACTCGGTTCTTTTGTACTCTTTAAAGCTAAGGTGCTAAGGGTTCTCCAACTGAATCACCCAAATCGAGCACCGATACTCAAGATATGTCCTAAACAACTGAGACTACTCTTACGCTCAAAACCGAATCCGTGAATTTGTTCGAATATAAATCATTTTGCGAATTTTTCGGGGCCCTTGCTATAGAGTCAGAATTAGAAGGTAGCTATTTCAGGGTGTTTTATTCTCCTTGAAGTCTAGTTTTAACCAGCAACTTGAATTACTCAAATCGGATAAGAAATGACCAAGTTATGGCCAAAATAAGAACGCTGGTCAAAACAGAGCAAAGGGGTACCGTGGATTACCAATGTGGCAAATTTACTCACTCTACTGCACTCTATTCACCTTCAAAATTGTCCAGAAAGGTGGTTTTTATCCCATATTTCCATATTTTTCTACCCAAATCAACTCAATAATCAATACACACTTCAAAACCACTCCATATTAATCTTGTAACCTCAATTCTACTCAAATCATCTTTCAATACACATCTTTCTTCAAGAACCTTTCATAAATTATTCCCAAAACAAATCTAATATGGGTCATAACCTACATAAAACCAATTGAGAAGATTAGTTAGGCTCTTGTTCTAACCCTAACTCACTTACTTGTAATTAATCCATGAATCCAACCTCAAAGGGAGGATTCCATATTCTTCTTGTCCTATTTAGGGTTTTACCAACCTTACTTTCATTAATTCTAGGGTTAGGATGAAATCCTAACAAAACCCTAGGTTTGGGGATAAGTTACTAACCATACAATTGCATGGAAATTCATACAAGAATTCATAGTTCCATACCTTTTTGATCTTCCTTTCTTCTTCTCTTCCCTTCTTCTTCTCTTCCTCTTCTTCTTCTTCTCACCTTCTTCTCTTCTTACGCTTGTTCTCCTCAAAATGAGACCAAATTTGGTCTTAAATCAAAGATTTCCCTAGGGCCATGTTTGGCTCCCAAAACCTATTTTTTTGGGTTAAGTTTTTCATTATTTCACTTTAGTCCTTCAATTCCTCTTTTTGCAAATCAGTTAGGCATAATTTATTTTAACCCATAGCCTTTTCTATCTTATGACTTCTATGCCCTTTGGCAAATTACATATTTGCTCTTATCTTGTACAATTCCAAGTTTTACCATGTTTTGCATTTAAATTACGAAAATTCAAATTATGCTACAAATCTCTAAACATGTCGAAAACGATCAGGTATATTTCTCTGGGTGCATACCATCTGCCTTATTATCATTAACAATTCCAATCATTCCCATCATGTCCCTAAGCTTTGGATTTTTGACACTCGACACAATCTAGACCGTCCATTTCCATCATCTCTCTAATCTTGCAATATGTGTCACAAGAGTACATGTAATAGGTGACTTTTTTTACATCACATGTCTCTAAAACCCGCTTTTACAAGATCTCGACACTGATACTTGAAAACGCCAAATTCGACGTTCACTGACTAAATTTGACGTAGGCTAGATTTTCGCGGAGACGATTCAACGATGAAGTCCGCTTTTGTCATCCGAGATCTAGAAAATTTCAGATTTTTACCGAATTAATATTTACTTTTTCGTAAATTGGAATTTTCTCAGTTCATGGCTGACCTTGCTTAGGCCTTCATATGCTCCACAATTCTTGAATCTGTTATTTATGCATGTTTCTTTTTACCCTGTCTTATACCAATTGGTAAAAATTGACTTAATTTCTTAAACTCATAATCTATTTTTCAATGTTCTTCTCAAGGATAGTTTTGTTGTTTGTAATTCTTTTATTATCAACCTCTTTTTAATATCTACATTTCGTTGAGTTAATTGGTCATGTTTTGTAACTTTAGATTAATTAATAATATAAGTGTTATGAAATAATAAGAATAAAGAACAAGAAAAACAAAATAAGAACATATACAGACTTAAATGAAAAACACTAAACGGGAAAAAGACACTAACAAAGAAGAAGAAATCCATTATACCAAAAATTGGTGTAAAAGGGAAACATTGATTACTATATATATATATATATATATATATATATATGCACCGCAAGATTTTTGGGTCAAGGCAAGCAGAACTCAGGTCATTGTGACCGTAATACCGAGGATTAACATACTTAATGAAACAATAATTAATGGTAGAAAGATGGGATGTTTTTAGGTAGTTTATAATAGTAAAGGTATAGTTTGCCACTAGCTAGTATAATTAAAACCTAGTTTATTGTTTCAATTGAAAAGCATTAACCACATTATCAACTGAATACTTTGGTGAGATGGTACATAAAATAATTTGAAGTAAGTTTAGAAGGTTTATGTTTTATATATTTTGAATGTGTACACACTTTTCCTTAAATAATTTTCTACCTCAAATAGGATGCAGATGTAAATTATATATATCTTAATAATAATTAAACCTTAAAAAAAAAAAAAAGTAAATGGGAGTTTTTTTTTTTTGAAATAAAAGTAAATGGGAGTTAAACAGTCAAAATTAGCATAATATCTATACGGTAGCATCACCACTGCAATGATGATACCGTAAAAACTCAAGGAAGCTAGATAAAAACATTCATGCCAAATACACAAATATTAGATTTTATGCTCAACATAAAATTGATAAAATGGTTTGAAAAAGGGAAAATGTGGTTAAAAAAAGAAAGGCAAATCAATGATAGCAAGCAAAAGAAGAAAATTGTTAAAATCCTTTAATTAAAAGTAGAACAAAAGAAGAAAGGAGAGTCCTTAGATTTAGAGACAAGCACTGTAAGAGGGAGATTGATGAAGAAAGATAAAGGTGGGGATTGGTGGAGATTGTAGAATGGAGAATGGAGAGAAAAAAGGGTAGTAAGTAAGAGTTCAGTGACACAAGTATGTTATTACAGTCCCACATTGTACATGTGTGTCCCCAGCGAGACACCTTTCTGCCGTTTGGAAATGTAATTGCGATTTGATATCCTCATTTTAAATACTTTGATTTCTTTCAACCCTACCCCAACTCATCCTCTATATATGAACAAGTCCATATATATATATATATATATATATATATATATATATATATATATATATATATATATATATATATGTCCATTGCCTCTTCCATAGGGTTGTGCAGAGACTGCATGAGATCATAAAGGAGCCTCAAACTGAGGATATATATGCTACTCAAAAGTTGAGTATAGCTTGGTCTATTTTCTACCAGTTCTCTCATCGACTGGGTATAGTCTCCTTTTGTCTGAATCATATGATCTAGGCTTATAATAACCTAGTGCTGGTTCTTATGCTTGTATATATGTAAGTAGGGGTTTTTCTTTATATATATATATATATATATTTCTTCAGTTTTCTGAATTGGAATTTGATTTTGAACTCATGATTTCTTCAAGGTTTATTCCATGGTCTGTTTGGTTGGTTTCCCTATGAATGTTAGCATGAGTATAAACTGATTTTTTTTTTTACACACACTCGAAAGAAGCGATGATTTTTGTGAAAGTAAAATATTTTCTTTTATTTTTTGCCTGAAATTTTGTTTTCATGGATTTGTTGCATGAAAAACAAGACGCAGGTGTTCAATAAGGGACACATTCATAGTCAAGTTGATAGATCTCAAAATCCTTATTGTGCCTTCAGTTTTTAGGTAGATCTTTGCAACTAATACAGGTGTGGCATTCATCTTTGTGATTCTTATCCTGTTCAAAATTTTAAGGATCTTTCTAGATCTTCTTTCCCTTTAAACATCAATCATCTTCATCTATCTATCAAAACCCTAAAATGGTTATCTTTGTGAATTAAAAACATATCATTTATCCCTTTTTTTCTTGCTTGCATTCAGGCATATACAATGGTTTTGGGGTGGCTCTTTGAAATTAACTTTTCATTTTCCTTTTTTGTATTTCCCTAAAGGAGCTTCCTTTCTTTCATTTCTTGTAAATCAAAACCCTAAAGGAGTTTCTTTTTTTTGTTTGTATTTCCTTTTCTTTTGTTATGATTAGTGGCACAATAAAGAAATACGAAAATAAAGAAAAACATAAGATTTATGTGAAAACCCTTGCGGGAAAAAACCATGGGCAGAAGAGAAAGCTTTACTATCAATTTGAGAGAGAATTACAAAGTGCGGTTCATAGGGTCACAAAAAACATCTTTAATTTTTTTTTAAAATTCTGTTTCCTTTTGATTTCTTGAGGGGCATATCCCATGAATGTTTGATTTTGCTTCAGATTTCAATTCAGAGAGCACCTTCATTTTCTTTTCCTTCCTCCAATACTTTATTAGCTTCCTGAGTACTATTATTATGTGTGCAACTATGATTTTATCACTCAATCCTCAGACCCATATCATTTTGTCAGCTATTTTACTATAAATCGAAAGTTAATGAGACTTGTAGTACATAACAAATGTGTTTGTGCACACACATTATTATTGTTTTCTCTGGTCGAGGTAGAATTGAATTTGTTTCTATACTATGAATTGTGGTTTCAGGTCAGAAAGTCACTCAAATTGTATATTCCTGATCACTGAGTAACAACTATTGAAATATGGAAGGCGATGAACACAGACTAGGTTCTTGTCCTCATGATCCGTCAGGAAAGAGAAGATCACGTGACAGTGGTTTCAGCTCCTCTAACCAGCAGCAGGGGGAATCATCATCTAATTGTTCTATCAACAGTGTTACACCTGGGGTTCAGAGGATGGGAGCATCTAGTATGCTTGCAGGTCCAAGCTTAGCTGCAAGGACTGGAGAAATTCATGAGAGAAGAACTAGGCAAAGAACTAGTACTGCCCTCGGAGAGAATTCGGGATCTTCTGCACCTACTGCTCCTGAGCAAAGGGGTCAGCACTTTGGTGGATTGAATGCTGAGCAAGATCCTCACTTGCAGGAGATTAATCCAACTCCCAATCGAGGTCATATCATCATAATTCCAGACTCAGCCTTTGAAGGACGTGTTCCACAAGTTGGTGATCCTAGGATCAGAACTAGACTAACATCTGAGGTTTGTTAGATTATCATATCTCAAGTTCTTTGCTTCTATTTTTAATTTTTTTACATTGGAGCTCCTTCCCTGTCAAACTAATTGATTAATATTCTTCACTGATATTGAATTTGAATACCTTTTTGACAATTAATTCATTAACCAGGCCATCAATTTCAGCTTATATATCAAGTTTTTTTTTTTTTTTTTCTGAATTTCCTTCTTTTTCTTTATTTCCATATCTTAACTTGGGACATCCATAAATCAGAGATTTCTCTTTAAATCTATCAATCCCTTGCAGAGTTACATGCTGATATTTTAAATTAAAGATTGAACTGTGTGACATGAAAATTTCTTTTGCAATGCACTTATCATTCTCCTCTCTTTTCCGGCTTTTTTTTTCTTTCTAGTTCACTGAGATACAATGTAGTTTCATCCTTTCCTTGCATAAATATGAACTTCTGTTACCATGAATATTTTTCCCTCCCTAGTTGTACTTGTAACAAACCTTCACCATGGGCTGGAGTTCTTAGTTTGCTGTTTTTTCGTAACAGCTTCGCAATCTCATGGGACTTCAAGGCAGAGGTGGCATCATTCGGTATCATGTTAGTTTTCTTCTAAGCTCTTTGTTTGCTTTGATTAACACTTCATTTATTCATTCGTTGATCATCTGCTCGTTCATTCAATTGATTTTGATTGCCTAATCATTGATGGTAGAGGGACATGCACTAGTGAAATTGTTGTCATTTAGTTAATTAGAAGTCCTGCAGTGAGTATTACTAAAAGGATTAAATCATTCTGTTCCCAATGTAGCTGAAAAGTAAGTCTTTTCATTCATGCTTTAATTTCATCAAGACATGCAATTTTGTGATTTAAACTATTAATGGTAACATATATTTCAGAATCATTTTAAAGTTCCAGGACACTGGCGGCTAGTGAGTGTGGTTTACCAGACTGATGATGATGAGGAGGATGGTGTAGATAGCATGTCATATGAGGTAATTAACTACATTCATGTTCCAAAAAAAAAAAAAAAAAAAACTGTGTATTAGATTGCTGGCCTGTGATTATTTTGGGAAATACTAACAAATTTAGGGCTCAGGAATTATTTGCACTTGGACAGAACCTTGGCACTGTGAGAGAGAGGATTGGAAGGGTGAGCACTGGTCTCAGTGAGGAAGTAATTATGGCTAAGATGAAGCAACGGAAGTATAGCTGCTCGACGACAAGCTCTCCAGTTGATTTAGAGCTTTGCTGCATATGTCAGGTAAGAAACATTTTATCTTTTTATAAATTTGTTTAATTGAAATGGTTTGCATTTATTCAGTTGTTCAATTAATCATTTCTAATTTCTTCTTTGAAACCTATATCAGGAGGATTATGCAGATAATGATGATATTGAAAGTTAGACTGTAGGCATGAGCATCAATGTTGCCTGCATTAAAGAATGGTTGGCACAAAAGAACTCATGCCCCATTTGCAAGAGTACTGCCTTGGCTACTTGAGAATGCAGTCATCAGCAGGAATGTATAATTGCCTTAGCTCATATCAGTCATATGTCTTAGAAGAGAACTCGGGAATCTGGCTTCTAGTTCATGGACAAGAAGCCAGATTCTATTTCCTTTATGATTGTGTATTTAGAGATTATTGTCGAGTGTGATCAATACTGTTGAATATGCTTGTATTGTACAAGCTTTCTAGGTAAAGTTTGATCAAAATTTAAGAATTTCGAAGATGGCAGTTTTATTAGGAGAATCTTTAAGGTCTCTTTTATCTTCAGTCTAGATAATTTACAATCTTGATAGTTGGTAAAGATCTTCATGCATTTAGGCTCTTTTCTCCTATATTGAACCCACCCTGTTCCTTTTACCCTCCTTACTAAGCCATAATAGGAGCATCTGAACCTCATTACTGACAGTTCGAAAGGCTGATCATTGTATATATTAACAATCTAATGAATTATCGTTCAATTATTTTAATTGACAATGATATATACTATTATTTCTGACTATATATAATGTAACATTATTTTGATTAGTAATATATATTCTCTCTAATTTGTTGTTGATGAAATATATAGTTGCTCCTTCCATTCTTGAGAGACCCCTTTTGTTCATTTCAGTTTAGGATATCAATCTTAGATTTTCTTCACAATTCTTATGTTTCAGATCAGATTAAATTAATTAACATTTAGTTGCTTTTACATGAAATCTTTCTTTGATTACCTCTGTCTATACTTGGAACTTCAAAAACACTTTCTGATACACTATCAAGTTAAGAGGAAGTAGCTGCTACTTCCAGTCCACGATTGATCCAAGGCGAGGCAACTATATATCCTAGTGAGGATTGACTCTATAGCCAAGGCTGTCTTCTTGCAAATGGTGAACGGTTCTTCGGGTCTACCGATTCTCGATGCAGTAACATGGTACTCATGCTCACAATCAAGTTTTCCAAATCATCTACTGCAATGAATTTCAAATGTACACATATTGAAGATTAATCTCACAAATTTTTATAATATTTGGATGTTGTTTACATAGTAAGAAAATTTCATAAGGAAACATACTAATACTCCGTAAAAGGGTATATCGTGATGGCACCACACAATAAGTGGCATTATTTCACTCCTAAATTAGAGCTAGTTTGTTTTGTGCATGCGCTATCACGCCCCTACCCTCACCTGAGCAAAGAGAGGGGGCGCGGCACGGGATTGAGACTCCTTAACCTGCTTTTCTAACTTTGGTGGGCCCATCCCATATATAATTTCATAATGAAATACAACCACTGTAGTGGTGTTTAAACTGTCCTGTATATACATGCATGAGTTTCATTTACTTGTACTTACACAAACTCCACTTTTACAAAAACTTTTACATTTACATTCCAAAACAAAAAAATCAAAACCTACATTAAGTGGACTCTATCGTAAGCTGGTCTTGTATGCGGAATGCCCTTGACATGTCCCTTCAATACCTACATGGATGAAACACCTGTGCTAAGCTTATAGCTTAGTGGGAAACAGATAATAGATATGACCACTTGAAGTGGTCCACACTTACATGATACATATAACATAATGCATATGTTAGAGTTTACGTATAACCTAATTCTTATCACAGAGTTTTCATATAGCATAATTCTTATAATAGGGTTTTCATATAACATAATTCTTATAACGGGGTTTTCATATCTCCCGTAGGAGTTCACAACAGAGATCTTGTACAGAAGGTACCCGTAGGTACATTACAGAACATAATTGATTCCTTATGCTTTCTTATTGTTAATTATTTAGATTCTTATCATATAAATGTTTGCCTAAATAGACTAGTAATATTGAATGAGAGGACACAACACAATAGGTACCCGAAGGTACGATACAAGATCGAACAGAGGCATGTCCGCCATGTACGGTGTTGTCAGAGTGACCAGCGTAAGTACAAAAGCACCGAACAGACATGCCCGCCACGTACGTAAATGCCGTAGCACCAGCAGGAGTGCCGGGCCACCGAACATAGGTGCCTAATCATTCTCTATTCGGTCTTAAGCAAGCATACAATTATAAGTGTTTTTGAGCTTGTTATTGTGTTCTTAATCACATTAGCAAATAAGGGGCAAGAAACAATGTTTGCCTAACGATAAGATCGCTGAGGCAGTGAGGTATAGAGCATTTTTCATATAAATTTTATACATGTACTAACCCTTTCATTCGGAATTAACTGAAGAATAGAACAAAATAGAGCTGCAGATCAGATTTGACTTTAAACAACTCGAGTACTAGCTTCAACTTCAGTACCTATCAACTTTCAATACCGTACTCTCAAAGATCCTTTGACCTTAAACCACTTTGAGTATCTAGACTAATCAATATTGGTACTCACATCCTATGGACTAAAACAACTTGAGTACCGGGCACTAACTTCTCGCACTGTGATCACATGTGATTTTCAGATAAACGGCGTGCTCGTTTCTTTCACCTGTGAATTTCCAATCAAAACCCAAAAACACATCAAAGAAAACAACTCCAAAACTTGACTTGAACCAACCAAACCACTAAAGCCTATAAAAACCAACCAACAACACTTTCATAATGGAAGTTAGGTTTTTCCTAACAACCCATAAACAAGTGTGGTCAGGATAGTTTCCATACCTTGATTCCTCGCTTCAACCTTTCTTCTTCCTTCCTTCTTACTTGAACAAGGGAGAACCCAAGATATGATGGAGAAAAGCAAACCCCTATTCCGTTATTCTCAGCATTGAAACATAACCTCCTCTAAGCCAAATGGGAAATGTTCCCTACCATAAGGCCATGTTTGGCTTTAAGGCATTTGGCCTCAATTTTTTCCTTTTTCTTATTAGTCCTTCCACTTCATTCTATTTGAAAATCAACTTGTCATATTGCCACTTTAACATAATACACAATATTATATATAGGTCCTCATTAGAAAAGTACAATTTATACAACAATTTCAATTTAAAATGCAAATTTTACTTATATTATCTTTCTCAACATGTGACAACTATGAGGTGTCATTTGAGGTGTATATGAGCTTAATCATTCATTAGAAACTAAAGCGAGACTACGTCACTCAAATACTTGGCACTATTTCATCTTAATGCTATAGGATAGCGAGTTCTCATATCTTTGGATTTTTCTCAAGCAACCACCAATAGATCTCCCACCTTGCTAGCTTTTGATGTCTCATGATTCTTATAAAATTGCCACAGTCTTGTGTGTGGCAGCCCCCAGGCAGAGTCCAGTTGTGCCGTCAGCCATGAAGCCTACATTGAATGGTGAGCCAGTGACCTCTCTCGAAAATTGGGCAGAGTCTCCTTTGTGGGAGCTCTACCCAGACTCTGACTGTATAAAACACAGTCCCGAACAATCAAATATGACGATTCTCCCATGAGTTAAAATGGCCCGCCCGGAGTATAAACCAATACTCATCACAATATCTATATCTGACTATATCCAATAGTTTCAAGAGTTCAAAAATTTTACTCTGGCTTCCTATATTAAATTAAATTCCTGACCACCATACTTTGTTCTGGCCCGACCTGATCAGAACTTTCCAGCTGGTCTGGATAAGCAAATCTATAATGCTCAACGTATAAAATATCTCCTGAAAGTTGACTAATACTCAGGTGGTGGAATCACTAAGTGAACACTCACCTATGAGTTACATAATGCATTATCAAAATAAATACGTTCAAGCAGGTAAACTGATCTGGCAGATAATCTATTGAATCATCTGGTAAAGTCTCAAAACAAATAGCTACAAGCCTGTTATGGGAATTATTATGTTGTTGTGGACAGCCCTCCGATCATATATATATCAGTTAGATTAGTCTCCCGAATGATTGATGTGTTATGGACTATACCCTCAGGTGTATGTCGATTGGGATTAGTCTCAGAAGCGGGTGATATTTTTAAATGGACCTCATAGATCATTTTAAGTTTAAACAACCTCAAACCAATTCTCCTCTAGACTCACCTCATGCACTCTCCTATCATCCTAGTTTGATACCTCTCAGATCTGTTCACCAAATTCCTTCAGTCATATCATGTAAATATATAACCTTGCATATATTCCCCTACATTTATATCACCACAACATGTTATGCAATTTCACATTCCATCACATCAAAATTAGCTCACATGGGCTAATGATCAAACACGAGCAATTCTATGAATTACGGAGCCAAACACATTAATTGCAAAATTATTTATGTTTCTTATCTCAGAATAGGTAGGCCTCTAGTTACTATCAAACAGTCTAAATCATTGTTCAATTTGTGAACTCGGATTCTGACATTTCGACTCAAAACAAACCAATACATGATTTATTTCTGAAATTAAATTAACATTAAATAGCCCACACGATTGCACACAACATCAAACACCTGTTTTGGTTTAAAATTTACACAACAACAACCTTTGTTCGAGATTTGGGACCAAGTCAAGCGGCCCCTCGACCTCATTCGACTCAAACGTTCTAAGTGCCCAGCAGAAGATAAGAGCCTGGTAGGAAAGCCCTACCTCGGAGTTGTCTACAAACTCCTTAAATCCGATGTGTGACCCTCAGCGTAGAGCAACTTTCCTTCTTGTTGAAGGCCCCGGCTATGGAAGGTCGGGATCTCCCAGATATTTTAGAGAGAGGGGGTAGATGTTCTCTCTACAAAAATGTCACGACCGACTCTTGCATCCTCCTCTATTTCCCACATTTTTTCTTTTGATATTTTAGGAAGAAGATGAGAACTATTCTCATTTTTGTCTATTATCAGCAAAATTTTGAAAAATGCCAATTTGTCTTCTTTCTCAGTTTTATTCCAGCACTATCTAATGCGTCCATTTAATGTTTCTCTACTCATGCACTTATGGCGCGTAGTACGTGTTATATGTGGCTTTGTTGCGTAAGTGTTTAAACCCAGAGCATGTTACCTCGAAAAGCATGAGAAATTCCTCTTGTCTCGGAATCCACAGAAATTAATGTACTAACTAAATTTAAATGATCCATGATGAAATCCATTTTGTTATCTGGTCTAGAGAGAATAGAATTTCAGATTTTGTCCAAATTACAATTTTATGCTTAGAAATTACGATTTTGCCGCTTTTCGAAGTGGAATTTCTTGGGTCTTCTACTTCAATATATAGTTCTTTGAAGTTGATAAAGTAATTCAAAAACCTTGGAGGAAATGTATTTTTCAACTCTGACTTATTTATTACTATGTATCTTTAGAAATTTTCCTATGTTGATAAGTTTTGTAATGTTGAAACCTTTGCTCTTTATTTACTTACTTGCATTACTATGTAAGTACAAAACCATGGTCAAATCAAAAAATTAAGTTATAAGAGTAACTTCTTTTAATGATTTACCTCACTTTATCTCTTTTCATAAGTATTAGTTTGGGATTCAAGATTGAAAGGAGTCCTTGGGGACCTATTATCTATACAATGGCCTTCTAAAAATATTAATAGTGACGATTATATATTAAATGTAGGCTAAAATCTTTATTTCTTGCCTTATTAGAACGCTATGTAAGGCTTGAAAATTAAATCTTTTGAAGCCCTCTTTAGAATTATCTTAAATACTAATGTTTGAGAATGATTTTAGATTTACAGAATTTACCTTATATGTCTCTAATATCTATATATATGGAAATGTGGTGGAGGCTTAAGAATAACATACAAAGGTATGAAATGACCCTCTAATATTATGTGTGATAATATATTAAATATGTAAGCTAAAGTCTTTATTTTTTCTTATTAGAACACTATATAGGGGCTTAGGAAATTAATGTTTGAAGGCCTCTTTAAGGATATCTTAAACACTATAATGTTTGAGAATGAGATTTGTTGTTGATTTTACCTTATTATGTCTCTAATATCTTGGCAAGCGCATAGGTAGTGGAGGCTTTAAGAATATTCTTTCGAGTTAAACTTAGAAAAGATATTGAGTTTAGTCGATAATTCGTGAAAATGGGTGTGCATGCGGGAAAATTTGAGCTAAGGAGATAGATTTAAGAAGGCATAAAAAAAATAGAGACGATATAAAGTATTTATAGAACCACCTTTCTTTTGTCTTAAGAAATAGTTAGAAGAAGAGTGAATAGAAATTACTCCTTTGCAAGCTCATGCACAACTCTTAGGGTGGCTAGGTACCCTCAGGAACATGTTGCCGCTTTGCCATTACACACCATTTGGTTTTTATATTTAATAAAAACAAAAAATTACCATTATATTTTTAGATGAATTTGATAAAAAATGATGATATGAATATCTCATTTGCATTATTATAAAATTTGTGTGCTATACAATTTTTTCTTATTTTATTTGCAATTAAGGTTATGCAGATTCTTGTGTATTATAATTAAAAGAATTAATATAATTTAATTACAAAAGTGAGAAAAAGCTAATTAAAATGAAAAAAGAAAAAAGAAAATCGTTATAAAATTATTAACAAAAAACTTTCCTTTTCTGTATTTAGGAATGTTTTCAAATTTCCTTTATATTTTATGTTATTTTCTCAAATTTTAGTCCCTTTTTAGCATTTTTATTTATTAAATCTATGGTTTAGCAACTATAAAAGATGCAAAAGAACATTAATGATACTACGAAAGAGCGGTTTCAATATTGTAACATACTATAATATAGTACTATAGTTTTCATTTATTCCCGTTCTAGCATTTTTTGTAATTAAATTTATGGTTTAACAACTACAAAAATTTGCAAAAAGGACAATAGTGTCTATTTTGGAAATGATGGTTTTCTATAATACTCTGTAAAGACTAAATAATTTTATTCAATCTAAAAATTACTATCTTAGAATAAAATTGAATAACGGTAATTTTAATTTTTTATTTTTAAACTAATAGCATTATTTTTATTATTTACTATTTTTAATAATTTTTCTATTTCTTATGAAAATCCAATATACATTTAGATATTGTTTATTAAATGAAATAAAAATATAGCCAAGAAGACTAAATGGTTAGCCAATTTTTTAATATTTACTATTTTATTATATTTTCTTCTTTTTTTTAATATCTTAATTCTCTGTGAAATTGCTATTTTTCTTAGAATTTTGTTAGAAAATCAACATAATCTTTAGTTGTTCTATTCAATGTGAAAATATTTATGATAAAAAAATTAGACAATGTACCTATTCTTTATTCTCTCTTCGCATTTTAAATAAATTCCTAGTATGTGTTATGTTGTTTTTAAATATATATCTTTATTGATTTTCAACTAATATAATTTATTTTTTTATTGTTTGGCTTTTGAAAATCTTCTAACCCCGCTATTCACTAAAATCTTTATTTTTCTTATTAAGAACCTATATAAGGCTTAGCATTAATATTCATAGCTCTTTTAAATCTAAAATTCTTAATGTTTTGAGAATGATTTTGATTTGACTCTATTACCTATTAAACCTCTTCTCACAGCAAGCTCTTGGGTTTATAAAAACTTTAAGACAACATCTGAGGTGAGACTTATAAAAGATGTGAGTTTAACAGAATCAGTCTGGATGGGTGTTGCATATGGGCAAAATTAGAGCTACGAAAATAGAATTTAAGCCCGAATAAAAATAGGAAAAATAGGATGATGTGGAGTATTTATGGAAAACCACCTTTATTTTAAGATGTCTTAAAAATAGCAGTTTAAGAAGTTGAACCAAAGCTAACCTTACACAGCTCAATACACACCTTAATTGTAAGCAAAGTTACCCTCAAGAACCTTCTTTACTTTTCCTTTTACTTGACCTAATTCTGACTCAATCCTCTTTTGATTCCTTTGCTATATATTTTTGGGAATTAAAACTCACCACCACTACCCTATTCACTCTATAAAGCCACATCCTCTTCAATCCATGCGAGTATAAAGGATGAACTCTAGAGAGTTCTTCTATATCTCAAGAGCATAGGCTTAGTCAACTTAAGATTTCATCTTTTTCTTTTTTTCCAGTCTAATTTCATTTCTAACTATTGGGTTACATGTCATGGTTTTAATTTTTTTTTTGAGTTTAAATATATATCTCTTGAAATCATGGTTTCTTTCATATCATGAATTCACATGTCATATGCTGGCACTATTTCATCTTAATGCTTTAGATATGAGTTCCATATCATTGGATTTTCCCCCATCAACCATAAAGTCTCACCTTTTCCACAGCAGTTTTATCTCACATGATGTACTGTAGGAATAACATATAGCACTTACATATAGTTATTTGGAAGTTGATAAAAAGTACTTTAGAGCCTTTGGGGGAGATATCGTTATCTTAAAATACCCTAAATTTTATAATAATTTTATTATATATTAAAGTGCCGTTAAATCAAACTTACTTTAGGCTTTTAAATTTAGTAAATTTATAAATTGTGAAATGTAAATTGAAAAAGTAAACTATATAAGTATGAATATTATATTACTAAAATAGAAAGTGATTGAACCGGAAATAACCGAGTGAAAAGAATGACGACAAATTTGTAAAATAAGGACCCTAAGGGTCGAATGATAACTTAAATGTTAATGTGAAATAAATGTCAAGTGAATAAATGACCGAGAAAGTAAATAAAGAGTTAGAATGTCAAAATAGAAAATAGGATTAATTATGATTTGGCCAAACAAGACCTTATATAGCTTAAGTAACAAAGCAAAAAATGAAATGATAAAAGTGTGTAGGCAAACAAGGCCTTACACTTTAAATTGGGTTTATAAGGCCAAAAGAAATGTCTAGATCTGGGCTCCATTGAAGAGGCGATCTCGTTTAGGGAAGGAGAGAGGAAAGGAAAATCAGGTTTGCAAGGAGGAGTGGCAGGTTGGCTTTGCTTCTGTTTCTTGCTCCTAAGAGACCAAGCAACATACAAGAAGAGATTTGAAAGGGGATTAGAATTAATAAAATAAAAGCCACAACCTCATTCTTTTGATTTGGATTTTAGGTGAAAAGCCACAACGGAAAATAGTTTTTATTAAGTCTAAACCACTTTTGAGTTATTTTAGTGGAATTCATGGTGGTTCTATATGGGACGAATTGGAGAAGATTGGTAGATGAAAAATAAGTGAGAAATGCAAAATCCATGATCTGTATTGCCAATGAGTGTACCCGATCTGAGTTGTTTATAACAGTTAAAAATTTGTACCGGTCTGAGGGATGTAGAGAGACGTCGATGCAGATGGCTCAAAGCACTAATCTTAGGTGCAGGCTAGGAGTGGATAGCTTTATCTGGGTGCAGATTAGTAGATGCTAGGTATGTCGGTTCAGTCCAGCGTTTTGTTTGACATGTTTCGCGCGAATTAGAGTCAGAGTATTCGTATCGTGTCTAGGGACCCTAAGAAATAATGGAATAAATCGAGGGTTCAAACAAGGATAGAACTAAGTGGCTTGCCATAGTACCTCGCTTCTCGACTAATTAAAATCTTTGGCTTGAACTTAGTGTCTTAACCCCGAAGACTATTAAGCAAAAAAAATTTGTAATTCTAAATTATTTTAAGCAAACTAACGCCTCCACTAAGGCGTATGAATCTTTCTTAGCTAAAGGGATGAGGGTGATCGTAACCTGGGGTAGGATCGAAGAGAAGGAAGCTAGATTCGACAGCTTCGGTTTGTTCTCTGACTCTATTCTTAATTCAAGTATTTTGGTAGTTTTACCAGTAACTATGAAATGAGTACGCAGATAGTATATGTTGATATATAGGGCATGAGTTTAATATTAAATGCACATGTAGATTTAAATTTGAATATTTGAAATAGAAACGCTATAGAACCACTAAGCATGAAAATGCTTAGCGTATAAATTATCTATGCAGTGTCGAGTAAGAAAGAAAAAGAAGGCGAATCGTGCAATGTGAAGTCATAAGAGAGAGCCACGGCATATAATTATATATAAAGTAATTTTCATATCATCTCTTACCCAAATAGTAAATTTTATACAAAGGGTTAAACTTTTTGAACCTTGATTTTTGTATATCGTGCGGGAAGGCATGAACCACTTCTTTGTAAATGTATTTCTTCAATCTTTTGCAGGACCCTAGAATTGCATTGAATTTGTTAAATGATTATGGGCTGCCCAAAAGCGCAACCCATAGCGAAATGACCACAATGTCTTTTGTCAGATAAATGAAGATAAATCGGAATGGCAAGACTCGGTTCGGATTGTTAAGTTGCCAGGGATTTAGGTCGCGTTTACTTTAAAAAAAAATTTAATAACACGGAAAATAAAAGATTAAGCGAGGGCGTCCACGGGTTTCGGTTTGGACTACGCCATTTAGGTCGTTTGGGCTCGAGGTCGCTACCTTTAGTGGTATGAGAACTGGGTTTAGGTGTTTATGGAAAAGGCCCTACTTGATTTGCCAAGATTTTGAAAATGGTATTTGACATACATTGCATTTGCATATAAAAGTAATCATAGCTCGGATCTGTCAATTAATAATTACTTGGATGGTTCAGGTACGCAGGGTCCAAGGTGACGAAATAAATCGATAGTCTGCTTTAGTATGGTGATGGACTATCTGCTAACGAATGACAAGAACAGAAATGTTGGAAGTCTGTAGGTGTCCCTCCGACGATTTAACTCGGGCCTTACAAAATGGGCAATCGGTACAATTGCTCATGACGATCGGCCGATGAAAGAATACGCGAGTACGATCGATAGACTTTATCGGAAAGAAGGATGATGAGCCTGCTATGGCTGAAAATTGGCTCGAAAGAACCGAGCGAATGCTTGTGCAAATGCATTGCCGCGAATTTGAAGACAGAAGTAAGGAATGTGCGGAGCCTCATTCTTTGCGAGGATGAGGCTTATCGATCGTGGGTTAAGTGAATTTACACCACAAGAGGATTACATGGAGGTTCTTCTTGGATGAGTTCAGAAGCATTATGTAGACCGCATCTATTTAAACAATGTACGGTGAGAGTTTCATAATTTGAAACAAAAGCTGATGATATGTCGAATATGTGAGAGAATTCACACGGTTGAGCAAGTATGCTCAAGAGATGTTAGTAAGTAAAAGAAAGTCGTAAGTTTGAAAGCATTTGTCATTCCACATTCAGACCTATAATCAGAGATTTTTCATGATGATTTTACTCAAATCAAATGTATCTAAATGTTAGGAGCAGTAAAGAGAAAGAGAGGAAAATAGAAAAAAGAAAGCGAAAGAAAAATCCACGTTGAAGTCAAGTCTCAATGCTGTGAGTGAGATTCGAGGACCAGGGTCAAGGCCCTCTGGCTCAATACAGATTAAAGATACTGACCTCTTGATGGTTGCAAGTGCACAAGGAGATGCCTCTAGGGACGAATGTTCCGCATTATTTCCCATTATGAAAACCCAGGGGTGTTAAGTCATTTAGGTAACACGGAGTTTGTGGATCCATGGGCCTGAAATACGAGTCTGCTCAGCCCGTCCCTTCTAACACACTCGCCAGGCAAAGTTCCTCAGTTCGAAGCGGCCAAAGTGTTTGCATCAGAGTGTTCGAGACAGGGACATGAGAATTTGGCTAAGGTAAGATGGTGGGTGCTCGGCTAGAGCATATCGTCTGAAGAAGTAGAAGATATCAACGCCCCGGATGTGATAGTCGATTAATTTTACTATCCACAGTACTATTTTATCTGGCTGATGGGCCCAGGGTCCAGCCCATTCCTTATGTGTTCTTGCTATACCCGACTTGGGAACTTCGGGGCTTTGACATTAGGCGGTCTCATGCTAGAGTAGCCTGTTGTAGTCATACAAGGCGAATTAGATTTGTCACGGGATCGGTGGATGGTAGGCAATTAAAATTGGGATGATCCCAGATGACGGAAAAAGCTTGTCCTCCCGAGATGTTTAGAGGGTGATGCGGAGGTTCCCTCACTCCTCTGATTAGGTCATGAGGCCTTAGTTTTCTACTCACTGATTCGGGCGACCCTCTGTGGCCAGGCTTATCGCTTTGGCGGTGGTAATCTTGATGCAGGAGGCAGCCACGATGTTGTCTTCCAATGTTGAATGTTGCTCGGCCCGCTGTGCTCACTCCTTCCCTTCTTCGTAGGCGGATCTAGGGATAGTGAGTGGAAGAACGGTGTGGTAGGCCCATAGCTTCTCCGGAAATTCTAGGGGACCGCATCCATACTATATGAATCAATTTGTTGGATGGCCCTCGAGTATCACTTGTAGAAATCGGATGGATTCATCTAACGAAGAATGGTTTATCCGGAATTGATGTTACACTAGCTGAGCCGGTCATTAGAAACAAATGTAAGCCTGACTCACTAAATGAGTTGATAGATCCCCGTGGAGTTTGGAACCCGGCGAGGCGAGCCCCTCCATTTTTGGCCAGGAACACTTTGCCTAATAGATGGTCATCTCCTGCATTGAGTATCATCGCCTGATTGAAGTGTAGCATGTGGTCATAATACAGAGGCCCTGAGCAGTGGTGGGTGCGGGCATATCTGAGGTACGGGCGACTCAGAAGGTGGGACTACCCGAATGGAAGTGAGCGTCTTTGCGCCCCTCGCCACACGGGTGTGATGTTTCGGCGTGTTCTGACATCGCCTCTCTCTTGGAATCTCCCTAGTACTCAGTTGAGGGCATCAAAATTGTGAATCAGTTAGGAATATTATTGGGGTCCTCTTATCAGCTCGGCCTCCGCACAATCTTCGGTCGCGGTCCCAGGACGAGAGGCTACGAAGATAATTCACTTCGATTCGCTGCTTTCCCCGTCTAGAGCTGTAAGTACAGCGGATAAAGCTCCACACGCTATTTTTGTTTGCTTTCAGGGTCTACGGTGGCTACCCCTGGTGCATTTTCAATATGTTCTCCTTCCGGGACCAAACCTCTTGAATTAGATCATTTTCTTGTTGAGGCCGGTCGGCCGCGGCTGCGCAATTAAGCCATTTGTGCGCTCTCTGTTCCTCTTGCTTTGTCTCTCATATCACAGCGCTGACAAGAAAATGGTCTTCGGGGGCCCTAATTTGATGGATTAATGGCCATGGCGGCGGATCCTGTGAGCTAAATGAATGGCGAGAACTTCTGGAATTCTTCGGGGTGGGGGTCAGCTTGATGATGCGTGACCTTACCTTTATCATCGATGCGACTTTTTACTTGGTGTTTCCCATGATACGCTCCAATTGTTATCAGATTCAAGAGTCCCAGGATCATGAGGCGCAGACCTCACAGCCAAGAACTGCAAAACAAACAAGGGACCGACGATGGTGTGACGGCTGGCTCTTCGATGCTTAAGTTAGTTTTAGGAGATTGTGAGCGTTCACACAATCAGTTCCCTAGGCGTATATTTTCACATATCTTTTTTTAAGTGTTATCCCTGCAAAAAGGATGATGATCCACTTTCTATGGAAAGATGAGGTGGATTAAGTTCCGAAATGGAAGGAGGGTAGAAGCGTCTCTTAACAGCTAACCGTTTTCCTTTGAGTAGCAAATTGTCGAGGTCTTTCACCCATAGTCGGTTGATCACCTTAAGGGGTGGTTTCGTACAAGGTTTATTGAGATATGTCTTAAGTTGCAAGAATGGCCCGGAGAAATCATTGGCCAGGCCATCACTTCTAGCCGGCGACCAGGTTGGAAGGCGTAGATGTCCACAAGCTAGACTTTAGGCCTGGTGTGGGGACTTTGGGCTGATCCTCTTGGGCCTTTTGAGTACGTGTTCGTTAAAGTCCATGGTGTCAATTATCCACCTAACCGTCCTTTTTATTTTCTCATATTTTTCTCACAGTAGCCTTTTTTCAAGTAAGAAGGGTATTTTTGTGATTATTGGTATAGAATCCCTTATCTCGATCCTTTTCTTTCATTTATTACACCAACAAATGGTTTTCCATAAAGATTTATGTTTTATTTTATTTTTGTATTGTATCATTTTATCGGCGTTTGATTTATACGTAACACACTGCTATGATGTAGTGTTCGTCTTCTTGTTGTGACTTTTTTATCCATGTGAGGCGTTCGGACGGGGCGAAACGGGTGATTAGTTCGAAGATATCAAGTCGTCGATATGTCGAAGGTGAAGTTCACGAATATTAAAATCAGCCTCTTCTCAGGTATGGAGCTTTATGCCAATTTATTATGCTATTAACTTTGGATAAATCTATGATCAATTACAAGTTAAATCATCTTCATTATTTCTTTAAAAAAAAAAAAACTATTAATAGTCTTTTATCCCTTACCTATCCTTTCAATTGGTAGATGGTTTAAAGTTTAAAAAAAGCGAGGACATTTAAAGGGGGGGATGAGTCCCCAGTGGGGGACGAGTTTACTTATGTCCCAGCAAGTGTTTAATTGTCAAAAAAAAAAACTATAAAGGAGTTTGTTTTGGCTTAATTGTTTCTAAAATGGTTTTAGAAAAACTACTTCTTAAGTATTATTTAATCTTTTGTAAAATAAAATTGTTTGAAAAACTTAAGATATTTTAATCCCATACCATCTTTAAATATGTCTTGAAAATAAATTTTATGTATAATATTTTATTTTAATTATTCTATATGTTTGTTTAACAATTTTTTAAAACAATCTTTAGAAAAATGATAAAATCTGAAACATATGCTTTATATTTCTTATCTAAAAACAGTTAAAGGCAGTCTTCAATTATACTAAGAGCTTTGTTTTTAAATTTATAAAAGCACTTGTCTCAAATATCATCTTAGGTCATATTTAATGTATTTCCTACCTCCTTGTATTGAACACTTTCTTGATACTGTGATGTATGGTAGGATGCTTCTGATCTCTATCTCAAGTGAACCAAAGATGTTAGTGAAAAAAATTCAGTTAACTTCAAGAAAGAAAAGGAAGTCTGCCTTAACTAACAAGATATGTCGATAGGAAAAGCCATCCTCCATACACTTAGGCTTGCAATACACTTTCTGAATAGTACACTTCAAAGAAAGCAGCTGCTGTGTGCTGATGGGGATTGGACTCTATGGGAGCAAGGCTGTCTTCTTGCATATTGGAGCTTAGATTTTCACCAGCCATTCCTAATGCACAGCAGACATAGGTACTCATGCTTGCAATCGAGCTTTCCGACTTCATCCTCTTCTGCATACTCCTCCTGCAATTGGTTTTGAAGCAGAAAATTACAAGCATCCGTTGAAAGACAAGTAATAAAACAAACAGTTTAATTTGCAAATCTACAAAATATGAGGAAACTTGTTTCAGACCATTACAAAGAAGACATAAAGAATCTAAATACATGAGTTATTATGATTTCTTAAAAAACGAATTATGTTTAGGTATGGTAGTATATAGTTACTACTTTAATATTTGTAGTTACTATTTTGACCTTTGTTCCATTTGGTAGTATATATGAAACAGTACTTATTCGTCAAATGCGTAGATACTACCATATTATATGAAATTGGACTGAATAATGTATTTTGCATTGTTTATATCATCTTTACAATCATTCTCAAATCAATGGGCTGAACTAGGTTTGAATGATATAACATATTAAGAAGTCCTACCTGACATATGCAGCAAGTTTCCTCACCAGCCGAAGGGCCTGTTGCTGAGTGACTATACTTCCTTTGCCTCAGCCTTGCCATAATTACTTCCTGGCCCAACCCTGTGCTGACAGTCCCTATGCCTTCTCCAAGAGCCAGCAATTCCTGCCGAGCCCAAAAATGTTAGTATTTCTCTAAAATAACAAGCAATTCATGTACAGTAAATGTTTATCTTTTGAAATCTTTGCGTTACCTCGTAAGACATATGGTCGATGTCTAAACGCATGCCTTCGTTCTCATCAATCTCATCAGGCACATAAACCACATCTGATAGTCTCCAGTAGCCTGGGAACCTGGTATGAGTCTGGGATATATACATTCCATTAGTAACTTAAACAAAAAAAAAATTATGCTACCATGAAATCAAAGCAGGAATGCTAAAAATCAACATATTAGACAGTCAGCTAGAGTAGAAACAAGTAAATTTTATGCCCATATGTGTATATCATACAAAGCAAGCAAAGAGATCTATATATAATCAAAAGAACAGCAAGTATACCTGATACTGTATAGTACCCCCCATGCCTTGGGGCCCATTTGCCAGCGAGACCTGTATTAGATGAGAAACAGAAATTAAAAGCACTTCATCCCAGAAGTGATTTCATTAACATTAGTAAGGAAGAGAATTCATAGTAGCAAAAAAATTGTAGCTTGTGTAAGCAAGGATGGAACAACATTGTAAGATGATCTCAAGCACTAGTTAGGAAGAAATGAAGAATAGAAATGAAACAAGTAGAATCATATATACCCGTATTTCAAAATAACTTTCAATACAATGATATGAACAACAAAGAAAAAGAGAGATAGATTGTGACTCCTAAGTTAAGATATGGGAGTAAAGAAAGATGAGAAGGCAAAAAGTGGTTGATTAGCTTACATCAAGTGTTTTTGGATGAATTGGCAAAAAATTGATCAAATTCAGTATAACTAAGGTTGTTTTCTGATCCCAGAAAGTACTAAAAAAAGAAAAACAGCTGAGGAAAATGGTTTTTTCATATTTGATTGTCTAACGAAAATTTTTAAAGAAAATCTTCATATTGATGAGTTAAAATAAATAAATTTGTTTGGACTAGAAAGTAAAAATAATATGTGAGATTTAATACTATTTTTGTTTTCCTTCACTTTTTTTTTTCTTTTCTTCCGGTTTCCCCTCTTATTTTCTTTCCCTTGCATTTTTAAAGAACCAAACACAACGAGCCTAAAGAATGAACAGTTAGATTATCAGAGAATGGAACTGCAAATAATCTACACAAGATCAATTGAAGAAGTAAACTTAAAGAACATAGTGGGGTTATCACAAACCTCCGATATTAATCTACTTCTGAGACGAGGATCATTTGCTTGTGGAATCCCACCACTTTGTGCCAAGGCTGTATCAAGAACTATTACAACCTGACCTGGATTCTGTGTCAGATCCGTTTGCCACGAGCTACTATTTTGCAGTCCGGCTTGCTCGCTGCTTGATCCTCCAAAAATCGGCCCCATTTGCTCATTCCCAGACGGTACCAAATCCTCCAGGCTAGGAGGATCAGTTCTTTGCCGGAGAATTCTCTCAAGGAACTCTCCGGTTGAGCCTGCTGCTGCCCACATAGAGGATAGTTCCTCGGCACCAAGTCCAGGTGTGGCAGCACTATTTGAAGACAATGCTGATTCTTCACGCAGTCTATTAGAAGAGCTGCTTAAACTGCTTTCACTAGCACTTCTTTTCAAAGACCGATCATTGGAATTTTGACCTTGCCTGCCTCTATCACCTTCCATTTTTCGAAGGTTGCTGATCTGAAACCACATATCCCATGGAAAAATTTGCATGAAGCTTTCATTGATTTATCCATAAAATTAGCAGATAACACAGGTGTGTGTAGGGGTTGTGCTGTGAAATCTCTCACGAACTTACAATTAATTGACAACGATAAAAATTTGGCAAGGAAGAGCAAATAAAAGAATCTATTGTGAGCGTGTTTGGTTACAGTTTTTTGAAAGTTGTTTTTCATTTTGAAAAACAATGAGAATAGTTTTGGTTCCTTTTTTTTTTTTTGTTATGAGTAGATCACACAGAAAACACTAGACTCAGATAACTTTTTTTGTTCTGAACGGATCACACAGAAATACTGAACTCAGAGAAGTAAATTCAAAGAAAAACAAAATTGTGTTCTTTGTGTTTTGAAAACCTATTTTCAAGAACGATTTTCATTTCAAAAACTATTTTCAAGAACAGTTTTCAAAAAATATGAACCAAACAGATCCAAAGATTTGTTTTTTTCCCAACTAAAGGAAATAAATTGGAGAAGAAAACTGTTTTTTTTTGTACGGTGACAAAATGACTTAACAAATTCAAGCAAATAGAAAGGAATTTTGGCATCCTTGATGGAACATCAACACTTTTCGTAGACTATTGAAGATTTGAACACCCATGAGATGTTTGGATTCTTTATAACAAATTGAAAGGAAGCAAAAAATTAAAGAGAAATACCCTTGAAATAAAGCTCCCTTTTCTCACAAGTAGATTTCAAAGATCTAACTCCAAACCACAAAGACTGAAACCAGGACAAGGATCAAATGGATGAATTGTATAGTTTTTATTTTCAAAGATGACCATATAGGTTTTGGTACGTAGATCTAAGAAACGGATTTATCAAGGGAAAACCATTCCCAAAAAAAAAAAAAAAAAACAAACAAACAAAAAGAAGAAATTTTCTAGAGGAAAAGAAATAGAAAGATGAATGGCACTGCTTTACTACGTTCAAAGATCTGCTCTAAAACTGCTGGCAAAATAAGGATTTCTGAGATCAACGGAAAACCTTCCTGGATCGTGTGTAATTCAAATTATATAACAATAATGCTTTATGAACATATTCCTCCAAAACATGCATATAGAATTTCAAGCTTGAAATCACATTTTAAATTAGAAAACGCAGTTGAAACAAACAAATCCTTTCATAGTCATCTTTTAAGAAAACGAAAAACTGAACATGCAGGAAGAGTCCCTGAACAAACAAAATCAAATGCCAATTTCCAGAAACTGAAAAAAACACAAAGAATCACAAGGTTAGTATCCACTGCTCTACATGTGATCAAAAGAAAGGATGTAAACTATACCGAGCAGATGATCTGATAAATCTCTTTTGTAATCTCACTCTTCTCTCTGCACACACCTAAAGAAGATCGAGGATGTAGAGAGATCGCGCTTGTTTATGGAGAGAAAGAACAAAATGCAGTTCTGGTGAAGACTAAATGGGTGATGATATATAAGCAAGCTCGCTCATAATTACATTTTCCAAACTGAAAATTAGGTGTCCTGCTGGAGACACCATTTTACACTGTAGGACTGCAATAAGTGACTCGTGTCACTGATGTTTCTCTCTCTCAACTCCAGGTGCCTTTCCAGTCTAAATGAACTCTCAGCCTTGTCTTTCTTCAATCTCTCTAGCTATTCTTCCCTTTTTCACTTTCACATCTACGGGGGTCGTTTATCTCCCTTCACATGGCCTTTTTGTTTTACTATACTAATTTTGTCATTACTGTTTTAATTATTTTTTCCCTTCTTCACTCGACTCTTCTTTTTCATTCAATTCCTCTGCTGTAAGTTCTCTCTTTTGGCTAATTCTCCTTTTTCTTTCTTGTTCTTAGTTCATTTCTATTGGAAAAAAAAACGATTTCTTTTTCTTTCTTCCTTTTTTCAAATTCATATTTTTTTTTCATAATTTTATGTCTAACATATGGGTGTTTGACATTGCTGTTCTTTTTTTCTATTGTTTAGCTATATACACTCATTATTATTGTTTATCTTTCAAAACTTCCACCTTTTTCTTTATTATTATTTTTAGCTTGCTAATGAGTATATATACTTATTACTTTTTTTTTGCATATCTGTTACTTTATATATTACACATTATGTGCATGTCTATCTACCCTTTTATTACTTGAGTCAGGTCTCAAGGGCATATATACTTGGTACTTTATTCATTTGAATATAGACTTGTTACTCTTATTTATTTTTATAATATCTTCCTTCTATTGATTTACTTATATTTGTGACAATGTTAATAGTCATGTTTTTCAATTGGAATGACTACATTTTATTAATACTAGCGACAAAATATACCTTTACTATCGTACAATTACCAACGACAAATTATGCCTTTAATATCGTACGACAAATTATCCATCATTCATTATCTTAAAATAACAATCAATTTATTAAAGTATAATCATTAATGAAAAACTATAACTTTACCTATTGACAAATTATGTCTTACTATCATACAACTATTGACAAATTATCCATCTTTTTTTCCCCTAAAATAACAACCAACTTATTAACGTATAATCATTAACGGATCGTATAATCATTAATGGAAAACTACAACTTTACAATTATATGACTATGGATAAATTATAACTTTGCAATCGTACAACTATCAACAAATTATTCATTTTACTACTATCGACAAATTATAACAATCAACTTATTATAGTATAATCATTAACGAAAAACTATAACTTTTCAATAATACGACTATCGACAAATTATAACTTTACTATCGTACAACTATCAACAAATTAATTATCCATTTTTATTTTTCCTAAAATAACAATCAACTTATTAAAAGTATAATCATTAACAAAATTATAATTTTATTATTGTAAAACCATCAACAAATTATACCTTTACTTTATACAATTGCTGACATATTAACTATTTTTTATTTTCCTAGAATAACATAAACTTATTGGATGCTCGTTTTCATTACATTACCTAAATTAAACTAATGACCAACTAAACTAGCAAAATGTTTATAGCATCAATGAAATGAAGTAATAGAAAAAAAAGATTGATTGTAATTCAATATGTTGGTTTTCCTATTCTAAAGCTTTAATTGATTGAAGAAAAAAAATCTCGATGGAAAGTTCCTTTCCTGATTAGGGTTTTTCTTTTTAACTTCAGGGTTTTCGATTGAGAGGAAGATTGGTCTTTCGGCTTGTTAAAGTACGTAGTATTTATGCTTTCCATGTACTGACACCCGTTGTTCTTTCATTCCTAGCTCAGGCGTTAAGGAAGTAGGAACATGGTAGTGCGTTTTTCTCCTCTAAGGAGTGAAGACATGTTCCGATATCAGGAGGTTGTTATTTATTTATTTTCTGCTTTATCTCATCGGGAACCTCCCAAGAATCGCATGACTCTACTCTTATTAACCTATTTATTTTGACCTCGGAATGCCGGGGGCCTCGACAGTGTTGCATTATAGCCCCTGAAGGTCGAGTCTGTCTCAAACACTCTGGAGCTGGTCTTAAGCGTCCTTCTTTGGCATCACTTCTAGAGGTCGTCTCGTGTGCTTATTTATTCATATCCATTCACAGGACAAGCGTCCTTCACTTCTTTTGAACATGACAAAGTTCACTTCAAATTCTTCTTCATTAGTTTTGATTTTCTTTCTACCGAATTCTTATGAGTACTTTGTAGATATCGTGATGTATGGAAAAATATTCTCTCCTCAGAAAGGTTGAAAACATAACTCTAACAGAAATAATAAGGACCATGATAAATTAATAGAAAATTCCTCTGAATAAATAGGACCTAATGAAGGCTAAAGGATTCCTTTGGTAGCATGGGATGAGTTTGTAGACAGCCTAAATGTGAGAAGGAGGACTAGGAATTAGGAGAAATGAAGATGTTAATAAAGCTTAAATTACTAAACTAAGTTGGAGAATCCTTACTGATAATGATAGCATCTGGGCTAGAACCATGAGAGATAAATATATTAGAAACAATACTTTCTCTAAGATCACAAAAAAGTAGGAGATTCCATTGTTGGGAAAGAGATTATCATCCATAGAAAATATATTGAAGCACGCCTAAAATGATGCATAGGAGATGGTAAGCAAGTTGCTTGTAGACCGATCATTGGGTCCATATGTACCCCTTTATCTCATGTGTAGATGAAAACAATAGGTAGTAATCCAATTAGGATGCTAAAAAGTGCCGAGTTTATGGACCGAGACAAAAGTGGGAATCTGCACTCTATAGCCGGAGTTACTCCCTTCTAATGTTATAGAAAGGAATGCTAAAGTGGTTCCAATTCCTTCCTCTCCCATAGAGGACAAGTTTTTTTGGGGATTCTCCCAAGATGGTAGATTTACTCTCAAGTTAGCTACTTGGGCAATGAGAAAGCCTTCGAGCCACCCTAAATCCAAAATGTAGAAATGGACATAGAAATGAAATCTCCTTCCTAAGATTAAGTTTTTCCTTTGGTCGGTTGTTAGGGGTGTTCTCCCTACTTATGAATTTCTCTCTGCTAGAAAGATAGAGATCCCTATTAAATATCATTTTTGCAGACAGAATGTTGAAAATATTGATTGTATATTTAGAAAATGCACTTTTGTTCAAGGAATTTGGGATTGTATTGAGTATAATTGTCCTACTCCATTCTTTCATGAAGGAGGGTTCCTATCTTGGCTAGAAATGATCTACAAAAACTATAAAAGCAATTGTAAATTGTTCAATCACCCTATGGAAAAGATTAACATAATAATGTGGAATGTTTGGACTCATAGAATCATGTGTTGTTTAGGAAGAGCCAACCAAATCCCTTTCTCGTCATCGAGAAATCCATCTTAATCTTTCAAAATCTTCATGATTATTTGCATGTTCCCTATCCTTTACGTGAACGATGTAATGTCAATCGACGTGTTGAAAAATGGATACGATGGATTCTCCTATTATTGGTAGATTTAAATTAAAATTTGATGGTTTGAGGATGCAAAATAAAAGTGCTTTAAGATGGGTTGGTAGAGACTTTAATGATATCATAAATATGGTTGCCTATAAATATGTAGACAAGTGATCAATAATAATTGTTGAATGTATGTCCTTGAGGGATGGTATTCTAGCTGCTAAGAATAAGGGATACTCAAACTTAGAGATTGAAGGAGACTCGAAAATAGTTATAGATTGCCACAATAAGATGATTAATATTCCTAGTTCTATTATGGTATTAATGGAAGAGATTTGAAAACTATCTCAAGATCTTCATAGTTATGAGTGTCGTCATGTTAATAGAGAAGTCAATATAACTATAGATTGTCTAGCAAAAAAAGGAATTGGTATCTTAGACTCTAGTATTTGGCAATCGAACTTCCCTACAGATGTTATAAATATTTGTTATAAAGACTATTATGGTTATCGTTTCAATCCCTTATGTAAGATTCCAACCAATCTTCTGTCACCAAAAAAAAGGAGTTCAACAAGAATGGTGCATGAGGGTTAAAAAAAGTTCACTGAAGAATATTTGATGGCTAGAGAAAAAAAAAAATTATTATTGTACTAGAGGACAATTCAGTATATCTAAATTGAGATCAAGTGAAAGCAATAAGTGTCTCAATTGTAAGAAAAAAGAACATTGTGAAAGGAATTATGAAATTGTTATTAGAGGGTAAAGGGAAGGATGAAAAAAGTTTCTACTTTTAGTGATATAATAGTCGCAAGGGAAAACTTTAATAACATGCATATTGCTCCTTTTACTTACTACTAGTAACTCAATGATTTAATTGATTCTCTATTTATTATGCTCCTACCATATTTCCTAAGTGAACGTGTTTACAATCAACTTAAATGATAGAAAAGTTCTTATAGGAACAACATAACTTACAAGCTCCTAAGGATAAATAATACAATTCAAATTAAGTGATATTATAAGGATGTTCACCAATGTATCTTTTTTTTTCTCCTTTGGGATGTTAATTTTGTTTGTAGAACCCAAGGTGGAGCCTTAACAATATCGTATTAATTTTTGTTGTGATGAAAGAGAATAGAAAAAAGAATCAGTTGAAGTTTTTATTAATTAATACCTTGTCGCCCATCATGCCTCCCTTAAGTGTTTAGAGAAAACACCTTTCAAATAGGCATAGGGCATATGGAGGGGGTGGTTCCAGGTTCGAGTCTCTGAGAGTAAATTTAGTGATCATAAGACTGGTGATAATCCATTGGATTACGTTGTCTACATAAAGTAAGATTAGAATAATAGGAAACTTCGTATACAAAAGGTGTTGGGCGCACACCCAATAATCCTTCCTCGAACAAAGTGCCATCGAGCATCCCTTTAAATAAGGATTTCCTCGTCTTTCATTGTGTTTGGGCACGCGCCTTATGTAAAACACCATCAGGCAGTGACTCACCACATCATTTTATTGACATCCGCCCCACCGCGCGGTTAAGCTAAACTAGAAGCTCTGATATCACTTGTTGAAATTAACTCTATGAACCCTTTCCTTCATTGGAATGATCTTGTCCACTTTGGAAGCGAAGCCCTCATGAACATTTTTGGGCTTATCACAAAGGTCTCATACTAATTGGATCTTGTCCATTCTAGTGCTTATTATCATTCCATTCCTAAGCGTGCGACTTTAAATGCATGCCCGACAATCCCCTCTCAAACAAAGATTTCCACCAGGAAGCCTCCCTCAAACTAAGTTTTTGCCTTTCCTGGAGTTTTAGGGCATATGCCTTACGCAAGAAGAGGCACCACTGTAAGAGAGCTTACCACACCATTTGTTGAATCTAGAACACGGTTAAGCTTGAACTTCGGCTGCGATACACTTGTTGAAACTTTATATGAACATTTCCCTTCATAAACAGTATGATATATAGTCTACTTTAGGCTTGAGGCCCTCATGGTTTTGTTTTGAGCTTCTCTCTCCAATAGGCCTCATACTAGTTAGATCATGTCCATTCTTATTAACTCATTAAAAGGATGAATAGAAAAACTAAGCTTGAGGGGCTTGCTTCAAGCTATGTAGGTAATACTTATAAACATGTAAAGAAAAATGGGAGAAGAAGACAAGCATTTAACTTGGAAGGTTGCTTTATATCATTTTCCTTGAGATCGATGACCATATGTGAATAAAATTTTTGACATGTCATTGCTTCATAATCTAGTTCGAGGTAACAACAAGAAAGAGGATAAGATAAATGGTTGTAGTTTTAATAACATGGTTAAAAGTCTCACCATGCTTGATATACTAGGAACTTGAGTGAAGCCCTAGGCAACAGGTGGGGCTTTTCGAGCTAAGGATATTGGTATTAACAGGCTTAGAAACCAAATTCAATGTGTTAATTTGTCAGTTGAGAAATCAAGGTTTCATAAGAGTAGGCTTACAAAACCAGGGGTAAATTAACATGGTGAATGGGCGGGTCAGATGTACTAGGGTGGCAAGAGTTGATTTCATTAGAAAGAAGATCAAACATTTTGATAGGTGGTTCAATAATAATGAAGCTATATGACACAAAGATAGCAAAATGACCTGATATATTTTGAATGGCTTGAATTAAGAATTTATGACTTGTATTTAGTCATTCATCAGTATCAGGAAAAAAAGTGATTTAGCTTGGTTTTTGCATAGAAGAGACAATGTGAGTAGCAAAAGGAAATTCATACTTATCAAAGACATCATGTTGAGGGTGGCGTTTTGAGGAGATGAGTTTGGTCTTGATCATTCCATAGGTTCAAAACAGTGCTTCACTTGATAGGGAGTGAGGATTTGGGATTTACAAAACAAATCCCAAGACCAAAAAGAAAAGTGGAATGAGGTATTTTTAGGCAAAGATCTACATAGATTTTGAATTATTTTTGTAAGAATTTATTTTATTTTAAATGAACACAAGAACACTTTATTTTTTTCCTAATTTTCTTCCTCAAATGGTACGCAAGCTCTATTTTTTAAACTAATTATTACCTAGACCGAATAACAATAAATGAATCAAGCATGGTATTGATTTATGTAAATTATTGAAAAAAAATTTCACATTGAACAAAAAATAAAAAGTTAATAGCACTGAATCAGTGAACAACAAAAGATGAGGGGAAGGGCGAGAATCAAAGATAGCAAGCAAAAGGGCAAATTTACAAGCCAACGAACTGAATGAAGGACAAAATTAACAGAGTTGAGGAGAAAGAAATTAAAATAATAGCGACAAAAATTAGTTAGATAAAAAACAAGAATGCCATGTGAAGGCACACAGAAAGGAAAACTTGATGCAGACCTGAAAGTGGAAAACGATGAAGGAAAAGGCTGAAAGTTGGTGGAGATTGAAGAACGCACCGCACCTTCCTTGCATTTTAGAGAGAGAGAGAAAAGGGTTTATGGAGAAAGAGAAAAAGGTAGCAAGAGTTCAGACAGAAACGGTTCACTTTGTAACTGATGTGTCTCCAGCAGGACACCTATCTGTCAGTTCTGGAAATGTAATTATGATTTGATGTCCTCATTTGATGAATTCTCCCCATTTCTTCATCACCAATTCTCTCTCTATGAAGAGTTAAGTCTGTGCAGAGATCTAGAACTGTGAGGCTATAAAAGAGGGCTCTCAAACTGAGGGATATAATACAGAAGATCAATTCTTGAGTGGGAAGCATAGGCCTGGTTCAATTTCTGAACCAGTTCTCTTAACTCATGGTATAATCTTCCTTCTTTTCTTGTATGTATAACCTAGCTAGTTCTGTGTATGTATAAATATATACCTAGTAGATTTTCCTTTCTCTTTAGTTTTCTGAATTGGAATTTAGTTTTGAAATCCATGTGATTTTTCATGGTTTATTCCATGGTTTGTTTGGTTTCCTAGAAGCATACTTGTCGTGATTGTGCCTTGTAGTTTAGGGAAAGGTAGATCTTTGAAACTTAAACAGTGGCAATGATCTTGGTATTTCTTTTCATCAAAAATTTTCTGATCTTGTAAGTTTGTGTTTTCCTTTCCATTTTATCCCTTTGATCATTTCAATCTTACAATATTTCTGTAAGAAAATTATGTTCAGTTAGGGATGCAAAAATTTGTACAGTTAACTTGTCCATTTCTTGATATCATTTTTTAAATCTATATGGACAATTGCTAAGCAATTAACTTCATGGAGATATTACTATAAATTGACAAAATCTTTAAGAAAGTTTTTGATTTTCGACAATTATACAGAGTTGATATACCTTGGGATAAATGTATGTACTATATATTTCATGATCTTTGTTGTCTCTATTTGTGCATGCTTAAATATTATTTTCTGTGGTCTTTGTAGAATTGAATTTAGATTTTGTTTCTAAACTATGGTGCAATTTCAGGTCAGCAAGTCAATCGAATTGTATATTCTGATCACCATATAACAATCTTTGAAATATGAAAGGCGATGATCACAGGAAAGGTTCTGAGATCCTTATGATCTGTCATTGAAGAGAAAAACACCTGATGGAGGTTTGAGCTCACTCTAACCCCGACTGCATAGTGATTCCGCTAGTTCTTCTTTCAATGGCGCAACACCTGGAGTTTGGAGTATGGAAGCATCCCCCATTGCTCCTGCCCGTTCTCACTGGCAGAGGGACACAACTTGTGATCCAGGTCGGATTGTCTTAATACTAGAGACAGCCCTGGGAGGTGATGTTCCTCAAGTTGATGAGCCTTGGATAAGAACTAGACTAATATCCTGAGGTTCGATTTTACACATCAACAATTTGATTAAATTTTTGATAATTTACTCATTAATGTGGAGATCTCATGATCAGTTCAGCTTTTATGGAAACCCTTTTCTCTTTCCTCTATGATTTCCATGGTATTCTTTGGATCTATCCATTCTTGTAGAGTTACTTGCTGATCTTTCAAATAACGGACTTAACAGCTTGGGATCAATTAATGTTTTGCTCTATTTTAATTCCAGTAGTACTGTTGAAAATTTCCTCTGAAATGCATTTATGTATCATTCTCCTTTCTCTTTTCATTCTTCATTTTTCCTTTGTTAGTTCCCTGGGATCTTATTCAGTGTCCTTCCCATCTTTGCTAGCATAAATATGACCTTCTGTTACCATGCTATTGTTTCCCTCCCTGATTGTGTTAAAAGAATCACTTGCGCTGGAGTTCTTAGTTCCTTTCCTTTTAAATGGCTGGAGTTCGCAATGCAATGGACTCAAGGCAGAAATTGGCACCATACAATATCATGTTAGTTTTCTTTGATTATGATGCTTAGTTTGCTTTGATTATGTACATCATTTATTCATGCTTTAATTTCATCAAGGAATGCGTTTGTGATTTACCAGCATGTCATATGAGGTAACTGTACTTGATATTTGGAAAGAAACAAGAAGTTTAGTCTGCATTAGACTGCTTGTTTTTCATTTTGAAAACACTAGTAAGAATTTTGGGCTGATCAGGAATTGCTTGCTATTGGAGAGGGCATTGGAAATGTCAGCACAGGGTACAGTGAGGAAGTAATTATGGCTAAGATGGTGCAATGGAAGTTTAGCTTTTCAACAACAGTCCCTCGAGTAGCCTGGGAACCTGGTATGAGTCTGAAAAACATGCCACTATATATTAACTTAAACAAATAAAAAAAATGTATGCTATCATGAAATCAAAGCAGGAATGTGAAAAATCAACATACTATAGACATTCAGCTAGAGTAGAAACATGTAAATTTATGCCTCTATGTATATATATCAAACAAAGCAAGCAAAGAGATCTATATATAATCAAAAGAACACCAAGTATACCCGGTACTGTACAGTACCCCCCCATGCCTAGGGGGCCATTGCTTTGCTTTTAGTCTCAATGTGTTATATTTGTCTTAGTTAGGACTTGAACCCGGCGGGATCCCCTTTCCTATGCTTTATCTTTGAAACATTGAGCACTTTACCCGCATGAACTAAGTATGATGGACAAAATAAATAAAATTTGTTTTCAAGTAGTAAATAAAAATAATATATGAGATTTAACTCTATTTTTATTTTCCTTCATTTTTTTTTTCTTCCAACTTTTCCTTATTATTTTCTCTCCCTTGCATTTTTCAGGAACAGAACAATTAGATTATCAGATAACAGAACAAATGAAATGAAACTTAAAGAACATAGTTGGGGCTATTACAAATCTCTGATATTAATCTGCTTCTGAGACGAGGATCATTTACTTGTGGAATTCTGGGTCAGATCGGTTGGCCACACAGAACCTCCAGACTGCCAGAAGCTGGTTATTTTGCTGTCCCATTTTCTCAGGCGCAGACGGTACCAAATCCTCTTGGTTTGGAGAATTCTCTGAAGGAATTATCCAGCTGAGCCTGCAGTTGCCCACATAGAAGATAAATCCTCAGCGCCAAGCCCAGGTGTGGAAGTACTGTTTGAAGACGTATTAGATGCGGATTCTTCACGCAGTCTATTAGAAGAGCTGCTTAAACTACTCTCACTACCACTTCGTTTCAAAGACCGATCATGGGGATTTTGACCTTGCCAGCCTCTATCACCTTCCATGTTTCAAAGGTTGCTGATCTGAAACCCCATATTCCTTGCATGAAGCTTTCATTAATTTATCATTGAATTAGCAGATAACACGTGTATGTGTGTGTATTTGAGGGTTGTGCTTGTAAAATCTTTCACAAACTAATTAATTGACAAATAAAGTTTGCTTAAGTAGAGGCAAATAAAAGATCCTTTTTGAAAGTGTTTGGTTATAGTTTTTAAGCTGTTTTTTGATTTATGAAAAATACAAAGCACACAAAAATACTAAACTCAGGAACAAGGAATAATTCCAGAAAACCAAACAGGCCCGAAAGTTTTGTTTTTCCCGACTTTAGGAAATAAATTGGGAAGACAACTTTTCCTACCACAAAATGGCTTACAAAAATTCAAGCAAATAGAAAGGAATTTTCATCCTTGATGGAACATCAACATTTTTATTAAGTTTGCTTTAAGGAAGAAGCAAATTGAGCTTGTTTGGTTGCAGTTTTTGAAAACTGTTTTTTTCTTTTTTGAGAAACAAGGAAAACAATGAGAACATGTTTGATTCCTTTCCTTTTTTTGTTTTAAAACATTAAGAACATAAAAAACAAAATTAGAGAATAATGAGTAAGTTTAGATAACATAGAAAACACTAAATTTAGAGAACATGAGGTAAATTCAGAGAACATCAAAATGGTATTATATGTGTTTTCAAAAACCGTTCTCAAGAACAGTTTTAAAAAAATGGACCAAACAGAATCGAAAGATTTGTTTTTTTCCAGATTACAATAAATAGATTGGGGAAGAAAATTTCCTTTTTGGTAGGTGACAAAATGACTTAATAAATTCAAGCAAATAGGAAGGAATTTTCGCATCCTTGATGGAACATTAGCACTTTTCTTAGACGATTGAAGATTTGAACACCCATGAGATGCCTAGATCCTTTAAAACAATAGAAAGGAAGCAAAAAATGAAGAGGAAATACCAGCAAATAAGAGCTCATTTTCTCACAAGTAGATTTAACTCCAAACCATGAAGACTGAAACGAGGACAAGGATCAAATGGATGAATTGTGTAGTTTTTATTTTCATACATGACCACATAGGTTATGGTACGTAGATCTAAGAAACGGATTTATCAAGGAAAACCATTCCTGAAAAAAAATACCATACAAAAAGAAAAATTACATAGGATTCATTTCACAATCATAAAATTTGCATTAGTTGGCTGTTGAAGGTGCTGACATATTTTTTATTATGTGAGTAATTTCTTGTCTAGCGAATACATGATATTGGAGTACAAACCAAGGTGAGATAATTGTATGTACAAGTAATAAATTATTTGTAGTCGGTGAAGCCATGTTAGAACAATATAGAATGTGTCCTTTTTGAAGTAGGAGGTTTTGCCAATGAGACTTGGCTCAATGGTTTAAGGGCTTGGACGGGGCATAAGAAATGGACCAAGTTCGAGTATCTATGAGAACATGATACTTTACAACGATGTATTAAAAATGATTCAATATAAAAAAATTAGGTCTCTAGTATCGTTGCTTTGAAGTACATACAACCAACCATATATGAAAAAAATGAATCAATTAGAAACATTTTAATGGAGTCAAGTCTTTTGAGTAAATTTAGTGATAAGATTGGTGATAATCCATTGGATTCACGTTGTCTACATAAAAAGTAAGATTAGAATAATTGAAAACTTCATACGCAAAAGGAATAGCAGTGATTAGCATTACTAATAGAAAAACTAAGTTTGAGGAACTTTGCTTCAAGCTATGTAGGTATTACCCATAAACACATAAGAAAAATGGGAGACTAGAGATAAGCGTTGCTTGGAAGATTAAATACAAGTTAAATGTTTGACATCTCATTAACTTCATAATCTAGGTCGAGGTAACAAGAAGAAAGAGGATTAGATGAATGGTTGTAGGTTTAATAACATGGTTAAAAGTCTCACCATGGTTGATATACTAGGAACTTGAGTGACGCCCTTGGCAACACTAGGTGTGGCTTTTGGAGCTAATGATATTGGTATTAACAAGCCCCGAAACCAAATTCCAATGTTTTTAATTTGTTAGTTGATGGGAATTCTAGGTTTAAGTAAGAGTAGGCTTATGAAAACCATGATGTATAAGGCGTGGCTAGAGTGGATTTCATTAGAAAGAGAGAAGATATTTTTTATAGGTGGTGCAATAATAGTAGGCTATGTGACACAAATGATAGCAAAATGACCTGATATTTTTTTGTATGGCTTAGTTAAAGAATTTATGACATGTATTAAGCCATTCATCAATATTAGGAAAAAAGTGATTTAACTCGGTTCTTGCATTAGAAGAGAATGTGAGTAGCAAGAGTAGCAAAAGGAAATTCATACTTATCAAAGATATTATGGCTAGAATACTTGTTACTCCGAGTTTTCTGATATAATTGATGACTATGACGATTTTATTGCCCCAGTCGGATCAAACTCTTTCATAGTCTTAATCAAATCATGTATGATAAGCGGCTGCAGCCAAAGAGATGGCAAAAAACAATAGTCATATTAAGGCGATGCAAAATCCTGCGATCACGATAAGATGATGTGAAATTACAAAAACAAATTAAAAACCGGATATGTGCAGGAAACTAGCACCAATATCTATCACGAGTAGCATAATATCTATCACGGTAGCATCACCCTTTGCAATGATAATCTGTAAAAACTCAAGAAGCTAGATAAAAACATCCATGCCAAATACACAAATATTAGATTTTATGCTCAACATAAAATTGATAAAATGGTTTGAAAAAGGGGAAATGTGGTTAAAAAAAGAAAGGCAAATCAATGATAGCAAGCAAAAGAAGAAAATTGTTAAAATCCTTTAATTAAAAGTAGAACAAAAGAAGAAAGGGAGAGTCCTTAGATTTAGAGACAAGAAGCACTGTAAGGGAGATTGATGAAGAAAGATAAAGTGGGGATTAGTGGAGATTGTAGGAATGGAGAATGGAAAAAGGGTAGTAAAGTAGATTTCCAGTGACACAAGTCTGTTATTACAGTCCCATTGTACAGGTGTGTCCCCAGCAGGACACCTTTCTGTCAGTTTGGAAATGTAATTATGATTTGTCTCACTCATTTTGTCTCTCGATTTCTTCAGCCCTACCACAACTCATCCTCTCTATTTATGAACAAGTCCATATATATATATATATGTCCATTGCCTCTTCAATAGGGTTGTGCTGGGAGACTGTGATGAGATCATAAAAGGGAGCTCCCAAACTGAGGATATATATGTCACTCAAAAGTTGAGTATAGGCTTGGTTCATTTTCTCTACCAGTTCTCTCATCGACTGGGTATAGTCTCCCTTCTTTAGTCTGAATCATATGTGAGATCTGTGGCTTATAATAACCCAGTTGGTTCTTGTGCTTGTATATATGTAGTAGGGATTTTTCTTTTTATATATATATTTCTTCAGTTTCTGAATTTGAATTGATTTTGAACTCATGATTTCTTCAAAGAGTTTATTCATGTCTGTTTGGTTGGTTTCCCTATGAATGTTAGCATGAGTATAAACTGATTTTTTTTATACACACACTCGAAAGAAGTGATGATTTTTGTGAAAGTAAAATATTTTCTTTTATTTTTTGCCTCGAATTTGTTTTCATGGATTTGTTGCATGAAAAATCAAGACGCAGGTGTTCAATAAGGGACACATTCATAGTCAAGTTGATGAATGCTCCAGAAATCCTTATTGGCTGCCTTTAGTTTTAGGTAGATCTGTGCAACTAATACAGGTGTGGCATTCATCTTTGTGTTTCTTATCTGTTCAAAATTTTATGATCTTTCTTGAATCTTCTTTCCTTTACTAAACATCAATCATCTTCATCTATCTATCAAAACCCCTAAAATAGTTATCTTTGTGAATTAAAAACATATCATTTATCCCTCTTTTCTTGTACATTCTAAGGCATATACAATGGTTTTGGGGTGGCTCTTTGAAATTAACTTTCATTTTCTTTGTATTTCCTAAAAGGCTTCATGAGATTTCATTTCTTGTAAATCAAAACCTAAGGAACTCTTTTTGTTTGTATTTCCCTTTTCTTTTGTTATGATCAGTAGCACAATAAAGAAATACCAGTAAGAAAAACATAAGATTTATGTAGAAAACCCTTGTGGGGAAAAAACCATGGGCAGAAGAAAGCTTTACTGTAATTTGAGGGTGGTACAAAGTGCGGTTCATTGGGTCACAAAAACCATCTTTAATTTTTTTTTTTTAAAACTTTGTTTTTCCTTTTGATTTCTTGAGGGCATATCCGCAGATATTTGAATTTTACTTCAGATTTCAATTCAGAAGAACCTTCATTTTTCTTTCCTTCAGCTGTATTACTTTATTAAAGCTGCAATTTGCTATTATTATAGCCTTTGCTATGATTTTATCACTCAATCTCCAGACCATATCATTTGTCAACTATTTTCTCATCAAGAGATTAATGAACTTGTAGTACATAACAAATGTGTTTGGCACATTATTATTGCTTTCTCTGGTCGAGTAAGTGTGAATTTGTTTCTATACTATGGTGGTTTCAGGTCAGAAAGTCACTCAAATTGTATATTCTGATCACTGAGTAACAACTATTGGAAATATGGAAGCGATGAACACCAGACTAGGTTCTCGTCCTCGCGATCCGTCCAGGAAGGAAAGATCAAGTGACCCGGTGGTTTCCCAGTTCCTCCTAACAGCAGCGGGGGGAATCATCGTCTGGTGTTCTATCGACAGATGTTGCGTCTGGGGTTCAGAGGATTGGGGGGCATCTGTGTGCTTGCGAGTTCGGCTCATTCTGCGGACTGGAGGACTGGCGAGAAGTTTTCAAGCAGACTGATGTATATGGGAGGACTCAGTTCTTTCTTTGTGTGAGCAAGGGTCAGCACTCTGAGTGGATTGAATGCTGAGCAAGGTCCTCCTTGCAGGAGATTAATCCAACTCCCAATCGAGGTCATATCATCACCAATCCCAGACTCAGCCCTTGAAGGGCGTGTTCCTGAGTTGGTGATCCTAGGATCAGAACTAGACTAACATCTGAGGTTTGTTAGATTATCATATCTCAAGTTCTTTTGCTTCTATTTTTAATTTTTTTACATTGGAGCTCCTTCCCTGTCAAACTAATTGATTAATATTCTTCACTGATGTTGAATTTGAATACCTTTTTGACAATTAATTCATTAATCAGGCCTTCAATTTCAGCTTATATATCAAGTTTTTTAGATTTCCTTCTTTTTCTTTATTTCCATATCTTAACTTGGGACATACATAAATCGGAGATTTCTCTTTCGTCTATCAATCCCTTGCAGAGTTACATGCAGATATTTTAAATTAAAGATTGAACTGTGTGATATGAAAATTTCTTTTGCAATGCACTTATCATTCTCCTCTCTTTTCCAGCTTTTTTTTTTCTTTCTAGTTCACTGAGATATAGTGTAGTTTCATCCTTTCCTTGCATAAATATGAACTTCTGTTACCATGAATATTTTTCTCTACTAGTTATACTTGTAACAAACCATCACCATAGGATGGAGTTCTTAGTTGCTGTTTTTCGTAACATCTTAGCAATCTTGGGACTTCAAGGCAAAGGTGGCGTCATTCGGTATCATGTTAGTTTTCTTCTAAGCTCTTTGTTTGCTTTGATTAACACTTCATTTATTCATTCGTTGATCATCTGCTTGTTCATTGAATTGATTTTGATTGCCTAATCATTGATGGTAGAGGGACATACACTAGTGAAAGTGTTGTCATTTAGTTAATTAGTAGTACTGCAGTAGTGAGTATTGCTCAAAAGGATTAACTCATTCTGTTCCCAATGTAGCTGAAGAGCAAGTCTTTTCATTCATGCTTTAATTTCATCAAGGCATGCAATTTTGTGATTTAAACTATTAATGGTAACATATATTTCAGAATCATTTTAGAGTTCCGAGGACAACAGTGGCTAGTGAATTAATAGTTTACGGACTGATGATGATGATGATGATGGTGTAGATGGCATGTCATGAGGTAATTAACTACATTCATGTTTCAAAAAAAAAAGCGTATGATAGATTCTTTGGCTGTGATTATTTTTGGAAATACTAACAAATTTAGAACAGAGATTGGTATAGACGAGAACAGCGCTGTGAGAGAAGGCTAAGATGAGGAGTAATTATGTAAGCTAAGATAGACCAGCGGAAGTATAACCGCTCGGCGACAAGCTCCGATTGATTTACAGAGCTTTCTTTGCATATGTCGGGTAGAAACATTTTATCTTTTTATTAATTTGTTTAACTGAAATGGTTTTGTTTGAATACATGCTTAGGACTGCTGAACATGTCTAAGTTTGATTGAGTCAAGGTTGTTCCTCATTCTTAGGGATTAGTTGTGGTGTTCACGTTCTATTTTTTTTTTGGCTATTTTTCAGAACCATTTTGTTAGTGGTTTGCATGTGTATTTTCCCTCGGCTTTAAATTGAAATGTGTTTAACCTTAATAAACGAGTTTTGATTTTTCCTTCAAGTTTCTGACAATTTATTTAAGTTTTCTCTTCCTTCTATTTTAAAATGCCAACAATTGGTATCGAGCTCTCTTCTTAAGGGACACTGTGTGTGAGTTTGCACAGGTTATGGGTAATTTGGTTTCTCCTCGGTTATCACGTTGTGAGATAACTACCAGGACCGGGGGTGGTGCGCGCAGGGGTATGCACGGAAGCTTTGGATCTCTGGGAAGGAGTGGAAGAAGACTATGACATTCCTCTTCTCTGAAACTGATCCACCTTGGCTAAATTAAAGCACGAAGGAGAAGAGAGACAAAGAAGTCAAAGTAGCTTACTTTATTTGCTGCAGTTTCCTCCACGATCTTCACTCGTATCATGTCATTGAAAACGGAAAAGGAGATCTGGGATTATCTCAAAATCGAGTATGAAGGAAATGAAAGAATTCGAGGGATGCAGGTGCTGAACCTAATTCGTGACTTTGAGCTGCAAAAGATGAAGGAAACAGAAACCATAAAGGAGTATTCGACCAATTTGCTCAATGCAAATCGTGTCAAATTATTGGGTTGCTGCGGAAGATTCAAGTTGTTGAAAAATCTCATGCAGTCTGAAAGATTTGAGGCTACCATCACCACCTTAGAAAACACGAAGGATCTGTCAAAGATTGCTTTGGCATAACTCTTAAGAGAATTAGCTGCAACCTGAGAGCAAAGGCGTGTAATGAGAGGCGAAGGAGCCAGTGAAGGAGCTCTCCCAGGTCAAGCATCGAGATGATGAAAGAATAGGAGGCCCCGAGAACAAAGTTTCAAAGAATTTGCAAGTGGACAAAGCTACTTTCTGGGAATAGAAGCAAAGCGGAGATAAAAGATCGGGAGTAAAGAAAGAGTTACCCTCCATTATCGACATTGAGCGAAAGGTCACCCTCGCTGAATGCTTGAAGACTAGATACAAAGTGCAACAAGTGCAATCAAATGGGACATGAAGCTATCATTTGCAAGAATAAAAATCATCAGCAAAGAGATGAAGCACAAGTGGCAGATCAAGAAGAAGAAGACCATCTTTTCGTTGCAACTTGTTTCATGAGTTATGAAGCAAGTGAAAACTGGCTCATTGATAGTGGCTTCACTAATCATATGACACATGACAAGGAGTTGTTCAAAGAATTGAGGAGCACAGAGTCCAATAAGGTCAGAATTGGGAATGGTGAATATATTGCAGTCAAAGGAAAGGGTACCATAGCCGTGCCAGTACATTCGGAACCAAGTTGATCCCTTGGAGTATTTCTCTATGTACCGGACATTGATCAAAACTTGCTCGGTGTTGGTCAATTAATAGAGAAGGATTCAAGTGATCTTCATGGAGAAGGCTTTGTATGGCAGGAGGATACTCTGAGACCCAAGATGTTCGAAGTTAGATGGCGGGGAGGGCTTTTCACTCGATCGATGCAAGAGGGCAATCAACTTTTTCTAACCAAGAAAGCCTTACAAGGTGTGGCTCAAGAGGCTCGGGCACTATCACCACCAAGAGCTCTTTGGATGAGTCGAAAGGATGGCAATTGATCTTCTAAGAGTTTGATGATCAACATCATCGACTTGAAAGGCTTGTCAATTTAGAAGCAAAATAAAATGTCCTTTTAGTCGGCCTTGGAGAGCCACATATAAGCTGCATTTAGTCCATACAAATGATTCTGGACACAGGAGAACTCCCTCATCAGCGGGTGATCGATATTGTATTTGCTTTTATTGATGATTTCACTAGAATGTGTTGGATTTTTTCTTGAAATTCAGATCCAAAAGTGGCTGGAGTATTCTGGAAGTTCAAGAAGATTGTGGAAAATCAAAGTGGCAACCAAATTCAAATATTGAGGTCTGATAAGGGCAAGAGTATACCTCAAAAAATTTCAATGCATTTTGCGAAGAAGCTGGCATTAATCATCAGTTAACAACTCCCTACACTCCGCAACAAAATGGAGTTAGTGAAGGGAGAAACAAATACATCTTAGAAATGACTAGATGTATGTTGCATGAGAAGAATCTACCTAAACAGTTATGGGCAGAGGCAGTTCATACTGCGGTTTTCTTGTAGAATAGACTACCGACAAAAGCACTCAAGGATCAGACACCTTATGAGGCTTGGTATGGTCATAAACCATCTCTAAGTTTTCTTAAAGTATTTGGTTGTTTGTGCTTCACTCATGTTCCACAGATCAAGAGAGACAAGTTAGACAAAAGAGCACTTCCAGCCATCTTTATCGGCTATAGCATTGTTGCAAAAGCTTATAAAATTTTCCAACCGCAAACTGGGAAAATTGTTATAAGCAGAGATGTTCATTTTGTGGAAGATGAAGAGTGGAACTGGGATGAGGCAAAGAAAAATGGCCAAACTGAAGCAGATCTGCAGCTTAAGTTTCCTGTTTCAAGCACGGATGAAGATTGGCATAATGAGTTGATGGGTGATGATCTGTAAAATTGCTAGGTTACTCACTGACATTTATGCAAGGTGCAATATAGCTGTGTGTGAACCTGCAGATTTTGAAGCAGCAGTGAAAGACAAGAATTGGATGGCTACAATGAAGGAGGAGTTGTCCATGATTGAGAAAAACAAAACATGGGAGTTGATTGATCAACCACAAAATAAGAAGGTGATTGGAGTCAAGTGGGTGTACAGAACCAAGCTTAATGCTGATGGCTCAATCAACAAGCATAAAGCAAGACTTGTGGTGAAAGGCTATGCTCAAGTTTTTGGTGTGGACTACTTAGACACCTTCGCACCAGTTGCTCGTTTGGACACCATAAGATTTTTGCTTGCTATAGCTGCTCAAATGAATTGGAGAGTGTATTAGCTTGATGTAAAATCAGCATTTTTAAATGGCATTTTGCAGGAAGAAATTTATGTTGAGCAGCCTGAAGGCTTTGTGAAGAAAGGAGAGGAGGCCAAGGTGTTTCTTCTCAAGAAGGCTCTTTATGGGTTGAAACATGCTCCAAGAGCTTGGTACAACAAGATAGATGAACATTTGCTGAGCTTAGGCTTCAAAAAAAGCCTGTCTGAAGCCACTCTTTATGTTAAACATCATAATAATGATGTTTTGATAGTCTCTCTTTATGTTGATGATCTTTTGCTGACAGGAAATAATGCACGGCTGGTTGAGGACTTCAAACAAGAAATGATGAAGGGTTTTGAGATGACAGATCTCGAGTTGATGACCTTCTTCCTTGGAATGGAAATTAAGCAGGCTGAGCATGAAGTCTTCATTTGTCAAAAGAAGTATGCCTAGGAGATTTTGAAGAAGTTCAAGCTTGAAGAATGCAAGGTAGCAAGCACTCCTATGAATCAAAAGGAGAAGCTGTGTAAGGAAGATGGAGATAATAAAGTTGATAAGGGATATTTTAGAAGTTTGATTGGCTGCTTAATGTATCTTATAGCAACACGTCCTGATATTTTAAATGCTGTAAGTATCTTATCCAGGTTTATGCACTGTGCAAGTGAATTGCATCTCAGGGCCGCTAAAAGAGTGATTCGATATATCAAAGGAACAAGTGATTTTGGTGTTAAATTCACATGAAGTAAGGAGTTCAAGTTGGTCGGCTTCTCTGATAGTGACTGGGGAGGTTCCATTGATGATATAGGGTACTTTTTAGGCTACTGTTTTCTTTTGGATCTAGTATTTTTCATAAGTGGAGCTCGAAGAAGCGAGAAACCGTAGCTCAATCCACTGTTGAAGCAGAATTTGTTGCTGCAACTTGGCTGCTGTCAATCAAGCTTTGTGGCTGAGGAAGATTTTAATGGATCTCAATCTGGAGCAGAAAGCGCTAAGATTTTGTTGACAACCAAGCTGCCGTGCCATTTCCATAACCCTGTTTTTCATGGGAAGAGCTAGAAGCTTTTCAACATCTGATTGTTTTTCTAAGAGAAGTGCAGAAAGAAGAATTTGTGACTCTGGTTTACTGCAAATCTGAAGATCAGCTGGCAGATTTGTTTAGAAAGCCACTTCCAATCAGCAAGTTTGAGTTTCTAAGGTAGAAACTTGGTGTTGGCACCTCCTAAAGCAAGGAGGAGTGTTGGAATACATGCTTAGGACTGCTGAACATGTCTAAGTTTGATCGAGTCAAGGTTGTTCCTGATTCTTAGGAATTAGTTGTGGTGTTCATGTTCTGTTTTTTTTTTTTTTTGGCTATTTTTCAGAACCATTTTGTTAGTGGTTTGTTATTTTTTCAAGCTTTAAATTGAAACGTCTTTAACCTTAATAAACAGAGTTCTGATTTTTCCTTCAAGTTTGCAGCAATTCATTTAAGTTTTCTCTTCCTTCTATTTTAAAATACCAACAGGTTTGCATTTATTCAGTTGTTCAATTAATCATTTCTAATTTCTTCTTTGAAACCTATATCAGGAGGATTATGCAGATAATGATGATATTGGAAAGCTGGACTGTAGGCATGAGTATCTTGTTGCCTGCATTAAAGAATGGTTGGCACAAAAGAACTCATGCCCCATTTGCAAGAGTACTGCCTTGGCTACTTGAGGCTGATCCTAAGCAAGGAATATATAATTGCCCTTAGCTCATATGTCTTAGAAGAAGAGAACTAGGAATCTTGCTTCTAGTTCATGGACAGAAGCCAGATTCTACTTCCTTTATGATTGTGTATTTAGAGATTATTGTCAAGTGTGATCAATACTGTTGAATGTGCTTATGTTAATACACCAAGCTTTCTAGGTAAAGTTTGATCAAAATTTAAGAATTTCGAAGATGGCAGTTTTATTAGGAGAATCTTTAAGGTCTCTTTTATCTTCAGTCTAGATAATTTACAATCTTGCTAGTTGGTAAAGATCTTCATGCATTAGGCTCTTTCTTTTCTCCTATATTGAACCCACCCTTGTTCATACCCTCCTTACTAAGCCATAATAGAGCATCTGAATTACCGTCACTGGACGGATTCGGAAAAGGCTGATCATTACATATATTAACAATCTAATGAATTATTGTTCAATTATTTTGATTGACAATGATATATACTAATATTTCTGACTATACATAATGTAACATTATTTGTTAGTAATATATATCCTCACTTCAAATTTGTTCGATGAAATATATAGTTGCTCCTTCCATTCTTGAGAGACCCCTTTTGTTCATTTGAGTTTAGGATATCAATCTTAGATTTTCTTCACAATTCTTATCTTTCAGATCAGATTAAATTAATTAACATTTAGTCGCTTTTACATGAAATCTTTCTTTGATTACCTCTGTCTATAATTGGAACTTCAAAAACACTTTCTGATACACTATCAAGTTAAGAGAATGTTGCTACTTCGATCCACGATTGATCAAGGCGAGAGCAGCTACATATCCTAGTGAGTTGGACTCTATAGCGAGCTATCTTCTTGCAAGCAGTGAGCGTGTTCTTACGTCGGCCCGATTCCACGATGCGAGCAACATGGTACTCATGCTCACAATCAAGTTTCCCGTCATCTCTTTATGATGAATTTCAAATGTACACATATTGAAGATTAATCTCACAAATTTTTATAAGATTTGGATGTTGTTTACATAGTAAGAAAATTTCATAAGAAACATACTAATACTAGTAAAAGGAGTATATCGTGATGGCACCACAATAAGTGGCATTATTTCACTCCTAAATTAGATCTAGTTTGGTTTGTGCATATTTGTCATGCCCTACTCTCGCACATTGAAGAGGGCGCGATGGGATTGAGACTCCCTTAACTTGTTTTTTCTTTGGTGGGCCCATCATATATAATTTCATAATGAAATACAAGTTGTAATACAACCACCGCAGTGATTTAAACTATCACAATATATACATGCATGAGTCTCATTTACTTATACTTACACAAAACTCCACTATTACAAAAATTTTTTACATTTACATTCAAAACAAAAAAATCAAAACCTACATTAGAATTGGACTCCTAATGCTGTGTTAGCCTTTGTTGTATGCGGGAATGCCTCGGATGTCCCCCTTCGATACCTCATGGGATGAAACACGTGCTAAGCTTATAAGCTTAGTAGAGGAAGCAGATAACGAGATATGACCACTTGAAGTGGTCCACTTACTTGATACATATAACATAATGCATATGTTGGGGATTTCACGTATAACTGAGAATTCTTATCTTAAGGAGTTTTTCATATAGCATAATTCTTATAACAGGGTTTTCATATAACATAATTCTTATAATGGGGTTTTCATATCTCCCGTAGGAGTTTAGAACAGAGATCTTGTACAGAAGGTACCCGTAGGTACATTACAGAACAGAACTGATTCCTTATGCTTTCTTATTGTTCATTATTCAGATTCTTATCATATAAATATTTGCCTAAATAGACTAGTAATATTGAATGAGAGGACTGCCTGATAGAGTACGAGAAGGTACGATATAGTGCGAGCAAGGAACATGCACCGCGCATGCAGGAAGTGCCGTAGCACTAGTAGAGTGCAAGCAGCGAACGAGAGACATGCCCACGTAATAGAAATGCCATAGCACTAGCGGGATCTCTGAGCTTAGCGAACATAGGTGCCTTATCATTCGCTATTCGGTCTTAAGCAGACATACAATTATATGTGTTTCAGAGCTTGTTATTTTATTCTTAATCACATTAGCAAATAAGGGGCAAGAAACAATGTTTGCCCAAAGACAAGATCGTTGAGGCGGCGAGGTATAGAGCATTTTCATATAAATTTTATACATGTACTAACCCTTTCATTCGGAATTAACTGAAGAACAGAACAAAAACAGAGTTGCAGGACCGGTACTTGGACTTTAAACAACTTTGAGTACCGGTTCTCAACTTTGATTACCGGTACTCAACTTTCAATATTGGCACTCAATATCCACATGGACGCTGCAGCTTTTGGTATCGGTACTCAACTTTCGGTGTACTCCACATGTAGTTCTACCGCCAGCCGGGTTGCCTCTTTTCACCTGTAATTTCCAATCAAAACCCAAAACACATCAAAGAAAACAACTCCAAAACTCCGGCTTGAACCAGCAAAACCACTAAAGCCCCGCAACCAACCATGACTTGCTTTCATAATGGAAGTCGGGTTTTCCTAACAACCCTTAAACAAGTGTGGCTTGTGATAGTTTCCATACCTTGATTCATGAAGCTTAAACCTTTCTTCTTCCTTCCTTCTTACTTGAACAAGAGGGCCAAGATATGGAGAGAAAAGCAAGCCCCTATTTAGTTCTCCTCCCAAAAGCCAGTAAGCCACCCCAACCTCCTCTAAGCGAATGGGGAAATGTTCCCTTTGCCATAAGGCATGTTTGGCTTTAAGGCATTTGGCCTCAAATTTTTTCCTTTTGTATTGTCCTTCACTTCATTCTATTTGAAAATCAACTTGTCATATTGCCCTTTAACATATAATATTTTCATCTTATGTCACTTAGGTCATGGTGTAGAGTGCCAATTTACCCATAGTACTTTCGAATTCCAGAAAAATGCAATTTTCACTTATACTTTATACCACTAAACATGTAATAAACTACTAGAGCGTAATTTAAGGTGTTACATACTGCGACTTCAATCATTCGTAAAAACTAAAGGCAAGACCTCGTCCACTCAAATACTTAGCGCTATTCATCATAATGCTCTAGGATAGCGAGGTTCTCATATCTTTGGATTTTTCCCCGAAACAGCAGATCTCCCCACCTTGCTGGCTTGCAGTGTCTCCACATTATGTACTACTTAGAGGCAACATAGAATCACTTCAATATATGGTTCTTTGAAAGTTGATAAAAAGTAATTCAAAGAGCCTTGGAGAAACTTGACATTTTCAGCTTCATGACTTGTTCGCTATTATCTTTATGAAAATTTTATCTTTTGATAAAGTTTGTAATATTCCAAAACCTTTGCTCTTAATTTTGCTTTTAGCTACTATGTAAGTACTAAACCTTGGTCCAATCTAGAATTAAGTTATAGAGTAACTATTTAATAGTTTACCTCCTTTTGCTATATTTATTTTTCTTAAGTAGTAGTTTGGGTTAAGGTGAAGAGAGTCCTTAGGACCCCTTTATGCCATGAAATGACCCTCTAATATTATGTTCTTGATAATATATTAAATCTGTAAGCTAAAATCTTTATTTTTTCTTATTAGAACACTATGTATGGCTTGAAAAATTAATGTTTGAAAGGCACTTCAAGGATATCTTAAATACATAATGTTTGAGAATGATTTTGATTTGAGATTTACCTTATTATGTCTCACAATATCTTAGCAGCGCATACAGGTTGGTGGAGGCTTTAAGAATAACATACGGAGTATGAAATGACCCTCTAATATTATGTGTGATAATATAGTAAATATATAAGCTAAAATCTTTATTTTTCTTATTAGAACACTAATAAGGCTTGGAAATTAATGTTTGAAGGCCTCTTTAAGGATATCTTAAATACCTAATGTTTGAGAATGATTTTGATTTGAGATTTTAACCTTATTATGCCTCTAATATCTTAGCAAGCGCATAGGTAGTGGAGGCTTTAAGAATAACATATAGAAGTCGAACTTAGAAAAGATATTGGGTTTCAGTCGATAAATCGTGAAAATGGTGTGCATCTCTGAGGAAATTTTGAGCTACGAGGAGATAGGGTTGAAGCGAAAATAGGATGATATAGAGTATTTATAGAGACCACCTTTCTTTTGTGTTAAGAGAAAAAAGTTGAAGAAGAGAATTGAATAAATTGCTCATGCACCGCTCATGCACAGCTCCTTGCGGTGGCCAGCAGAGATACCCTCAGAGCATGTTGCCGCCCATGGAAATGCATACCCATTTAGTTTTTATATTTAATAAAAGCCAAAAATTACCTCATTATATTTTTGAATGGGTGATAAAAATGATGATGAATATCTCATTTTATTTATTATAAATTTGTGTGCTATACAAATTTTTTCTTATTTTATTACAGTGTGTGAATTCTTGTGTATTACTTAAAAAATAAATATATTTAATTACAAAAATTGAAAAACTAATTAAAATGAAAAATAGAAAAAAGGAAAATGGTTATCAAATTATTAACCAAAAAACTTTCTAAACTTTTTCTTATTGTTTTCAGGGAAATGTTTTCAAATTTCCTTTATATTTTTATGTTATTTTCCTCCAAAAATTTAGTCCCTTTTTAGCATTTTTATTTATTAAATCTATGGTTTACTTAGTTATAAAGTGTAAAAAGAACATCAATGATACTACAAGAAGGACAGTTTCAATATTGCTCAACATACTATTAATACTCTTTATAGTTTTCATTTTATTCCCTTTAAATTTTTGTAATTAAATTTATGGTTTAAAAACTATAAAAGCTACAAAAGGATAATAGTGATACAACTTGAATGATGGTTTCTATAGTAATTTAAATAATTTTATTAAATAAAAAAATTACTATACCAAGAATAAAATTGAATAACATTAATTTTTATTTTATTTTAAAATAATAACATTATTTTTTATTATTTACTATTTTAACAATTTTTTTCTATTTCTTATGAAAATCCAATGTACATTTAGATATTGTTTATTAAATGAAATAAAAATACTATGACCAAGAAGACTAAATGAATTTAGCCATTTTTAATATTACTATTTTATTATATATATATATATCTATATATATATATATATATATATATATATATATATATATATATATATATATATACTATATATATATATATATATATATATATATATATATATATATATATTTTATGTATCTTAATTTCCTCATAAATTTTCTTTTCTTAGAATTTTTGTTAGAAAATCCAACATAATCTTAAGTTGTTCTATTCAATGTGAAAATATTATGATAAAAAATTAGACAATGTACTATTCTTTTTATTTCTATATATTTTAGCATTTTTAATTAAATTCCCTAGTATGTGTTATGTTGTTTTTAAATATATATTTCACTAAGTTTTCAAATAATATAATTTATTTTGTGTTGCCTTGCAAGAAGAAAATCTTCCTAGCCCCACCTATTCACTAAAATCTTTATTTTTTCTTATTAGAACACTATGTAAGGCTTGGAAATTAATGTTTAATGGCCTCTTTTAGGAAATCTAAAATACTTAATGTTTGAGAATGATTTTGATTTGATATTACCCTTATTAAGCCTCTAATATCTTAGCAAGCTCATGGGTTGTAGAAGCTTTAAGAATAGCATACAGATGTCGAACTTACAAAGATAGTGAGTTTAGCCAAGAATCCGTGCAAATGGTGTGCATATGAGGCAAATTAGAGCTCACAGTGAATGGAAGAGCGAGAAAATAGGAAAAATAGGATGAAGTGGAGTATTTATGGAAAACCACCTTTCTTTTAAGATGTCTTAAAATAGAAATAGTTAAAGAAGAATTGAATAAAACTGCTCATGCACACCCTTCTTGTGGCCAACAAGGTACCTCTCAGAACATGTTGCCCTTTTATGGAAATACAATTATGACTCCAAATCCTCTTTTGATTCCTTTGCTATATATTTTTGGGAATTAAAACTCACCACCACTACCCTATTCACTCTATAAAGCCACATCCTCTTCAGTCATACGAGTATAAGTTGAACTCTAGAGGAGTTCTTCTATATCTCAAGAGCACAAACCCAGTCCAACTTCAAAGTTTCATCTTTTCTTTACAGTCTAATTTCATTTCTATTATTGGGTTATATAATGATCTCATTTTTTTTTTGAGTTTAATATCATATCTCTTCCAGGAAATCATGGTTTTCTTTGTATCATGATTACATGTCATATCTTTGTACTATTTCATCTTAATGCTTTGGGATAGCAGGTTTATATCATTGGTTTAATCCAAACCATGAGATCCTACAGTTTTTGTTTCCATGATGTACTACTTAGGGCAACATATAAGCACTTACATATAGTTATTTGGGGGAAGTTGATAAAAGTACTTTAGAAGAGCCTTGGGGAGATGTCATTTCTCGACTAGAGCTTATTAGCTACCTTCATCTTTATGATATTTTCTCATTTATAAGTTACGTAATTTTCCAAAATCTTTTCTCTCAATTTACTTGTTTATAGCTACTACATAAGTACTAAGCCTTGGCCATATTTAGTCTAAAAGTTATATAGTAACTATTAAATGGCTACCACCTTTGCTCTGGCTTCCCATTAGTAGTTTGGGGGTAATACAGGGTCCTTAGGACCCCCTTATACCTTGAAATGACCCTCTAATATTAGGTGCTCTATAATATATTAAATCTATGAGCTGAAATCTTTGTTTTTAATTAATCTTATTGTTTATGGCAGAATTAATTTTAAATGGAATCTTTTAAGGATATTTAAGTACTTAATTTTGAGAATGATTTTGATTTAAGATTGCCCTCATTAAACCTCTAATATCTTGAATGATCATGAACATATAGTAGAACAGATTATAGAGGTCGTATTTACACAGAGATATTGAGTTTAGTTAAGAAGTGTTTCCATTAATATTGAAATTTCTCTATCAAAAACCTATAGATAATTCCATATGTGTGAACTTATTTGTAGCTTTTCATGGTAAGAAGGAATTCCAAGGAATCCCTCTATTCTCAACACTTATGCAATCCTTTTGGGTTCACAGCGCTTTTCCATACATTTTTCCAAAAAATTCATCAACTCCTGTTTGAAAGCACTTGAATAAAAGATTACCTCAAAAACGGCCACTGATCACCTTTCAATTTTTTTTTTCTTTTCAATTCCCTTGTGCCCATAAGGCCTCCTCCTCATGGATGTGACTCAACACACTAGGATCCTAAACTATTGCCTTTCCCTTTATTTTGGGACGTTGCTATATGGATCTCATCATTAGGTGTCCAAGTAATTATTTTACATTTAGGTTTACGATGCGGATGGACCTTGATGGATGATCTAGGGGTTTAAGTAAGTTGGTGTTATGGGGTAGAACTTTGATGGGTAAGGACCAGTCTGGAGTCTCAAAGGTTATAGAGCTTATTTGGGATTTTATATGATGGAACCAAGGTTTAGAATGAAGGATTTATGTTTGGAAAGGTTCGGTTTGATTTGTTGCAAAAAAACCTTGTTTTGAGTTAGTTTCAGTTTTCGGGGTTTTTCTAAGGTAGGCTAGGGCTATGTACGAATCTGGGGCTTCTCAAAGGTTAGGAATGATGATATTTATGGTTTCTAGGATGAAACAAAGTATATGGAAGTAGGGAACAAGATTTGGAAAGTTTAGGGTTGTGGTTGGAGAATTGGATTTGGAAAGTTAAAGAAGATGATGAGACCAGTAGAGGTTGTATAGAAAGGATAGATGCACTTAGCCACTCGGGGAATCCACGAGAGATAAGAAGGCCTGAGACTCTCCACTCCGAGATCACCCAAGGATAAAGAACAATATGTATGCCAAGCCACCCAGGAATCCACCCCTAGGGATAAGAAATGAACTTATCAAAGGTGCCAGAATAAGAGGAAACGAGAAAAGCTCTTAAAAGAAATATGAAAATATTGTTAAACTGGAACTGATTATCAAAGGCTACCTGGGGGTATATCTTATTATACTTTCTAAATCAAACTAAAAACTCATTCTTTGACTTGGAAAATAAACTTTCTAAGTCAAATGAAACTACAAAAACAAATCTTTTAAAAGAAATGCATCTATAACATTATTAACAAACTGTTTTTTCTAAGTCAGAAAATAAACAACACTATATTTTGAAACAGGGAACAAATCTTACAAACCAGTAACTCCGTTAAATAATGACAGACTTAAATAACTGAAACCATATAATCTTTGTTTGTTATACAGGTTTAGAACCTCCAGTGCGAATTTTCCATGGCGAAAGATCAGTTCTGTTGTTTGTTGTAGAGACTCCTACACCAATTTGATGCAATGTCGCGGACCAACGCCACTTGCAACTAGATACTATCTCGGATCTTTCGATCGGGTTTGAAGGGGGAAAAGTGAAGACGCCCTGATCAATTATAGAATGGTTGATTCAGTAAAATTCGGCGAGGATGAAAGACTCACAATCATTATAGAATGATTGATTGATAAGTCGACGGAATGAAGATGCCACATTGGACTATGGAAGAGTTGATTGATAAGTTGATGGGATGAAGACGCCATAATCAATGGATGGGTTGATTGATAAGTCGATGGGATGAAGATGCCACAATCAACTATGGAAAGGTTGATTGATAAGTCGGGAATAGTAAAGATGCCACAATCAACTATGGAAGCGTTGATTGATAAGTCGATGTAATGAAGATGCCACAATCAATTATAGAAAGGTTGATTGATAAGTCGATAGAATAGAAGACACCCTGATCAACTATAGCAAAGGTTGATTGATAAGTTTTGGAATAGTGAAGGCACGTCATGATCAACTATGGAATGACTAATTGAGATGAGTTGGATGAATGAGAAGTACACAATGTGAGTATGGAGGCATCTTGATTGATAAGTTGATGGAATAGAAGACACAATCAAATTCAATGTGTTAATTTGTCAGTTGAGAAATCAAGGTTTCATAAGAGTAGGCTTACAAAACCGGGGTGATTATTTAACATGGTGAATGGGCGAGATTAGGATGTACTAGGGTGGCAAGAGTGGATTTCATTAGAAAAAGAAGATCACGATAGGTGGTTGATAATAGTAGGCTATGTGACACAAAAGATAGCAAAATGACTGATATATTTTTGTGTGGCTTAATTAAAGAATTTATGACTTGTATTTAGTCGTTCATGTTATCGAGGAAAAAGTGATTTAAGCAGGTTTTTGCCATAGAGACAATGTGAGTAGCAAGGAAATTTCATACTTATCAAAAGACATCATGTTGAGGGTGGCGTTTTGAGGGGAGATGAGTTTGGTCTTGATCATACCATAGGTTTGAAAACAATTGCTTCTGATAGAAGTGGTTGGGATTTACAAAACAAATCCCAAGACAAAAGAAAAGTGGAATGAGGAAATTATTTTTAGGCAAAGATTTACATAGATTTTGAATTATTTTTGTAAGAATTTATTTTATTTTAAATGTGCACAAGAACACTTTATTTTTTCCTAATTTTCTTCCTCAAATGGTACGCAAGCTCTATTTTTTAAACTAATTATTACCTAGACCGAATAACAATAAATGAATCAAGCATGGTATTGATTTATGTAAATTATTGAAAAAAAATTTCACATTGAACCAAAGAAATAAAAGTTAATAGCACTAAATCGGTGAACAAAGATGAGAAGGCGAGAATCAAGATAGCAAGCAAAAGGGGCAAATTTACAAGCCAACGAACTGAATGAAGGACAAAAATTAACAGAGTTGAGGAGAAGAAATTAAAATATTAGCGACAAAATTAGTTAGATAAAAACAAGAATGCCATGTGAAGGCACACAGAAAGGAAAACTTGATGCAGACCTGAAAGTGGAAAACGATGAAGGAAAAGGCTGAAAGTTGGTGGAGATTGAAGAAACCTTCCCTTTTTCCTTCCTTGCATTTTAGAGAGAGAGAGAAAGGGTAGGGTTTATGGAGAAAGAAAAGGTAGCAAGAGTTTCAGAAAGAAACGGTTCACTTTGTAACTGATGTGTCTCCAGCAGGACACCTATCTGTATCCAGTTCTGGAAATGAGTATGATTTGATGTCCTCATTTGATGAATTCTCCCCATTTCTTCATCACCAATTCTCTACTCTATGAAGAGTTAAGTCTGTGCAGGGATCTAGAACTGTGAGGCTATAAAAGAGGGCTCTCAAACTGAGGGATATAATACAGAAGATCAATTCTTGAGTGGGAAGCATAGGCCTGGTTCAATTTCTGAACCAGTTCTCTTAACTCATGGTATAATCTTCCTTCTTTTCTTGTATGTATAACCTAGCTAGTTCCTGTGCTTGTATGTATAAATATATACCTAGTGAATTTTTCCTTTCTCTTCAGTTTTCTGAATTGGAATTTGATTTTGAAATCCATGTGATTTTTTCATGGTTTATTCCATGGTTTGTTTGGTTCTAGAAGCATACGTCGTGGTGTGCTTATAGTTTTGAAGGTAGATCTTTGAAACTTAAGCAGTGGCAATGATCTTGGTATTTCTTTTCATGTCCAAAATTTTCTGATCTTGTAAGTTTGTGTTTTCCTTTCATTTATCCCTTTGATGTTTCAATCTTCAATATTTCTGTAAGAAAATTATGTTCAATTAGGGATGCAAAAATTTGTACAGTTAACTTGTCCATTTCTTGATATCATTTTTTTTTAAATCTATGGCCAATTGCTAAGCAATTAACTTCATGAGTATTACTATAAATTGACAAAATCTTTAAGAAAGTTTTTGATTTTAAACAATTATACCAAGTTGATATACCTTGGGATAAATGTATGTACTATATATTTCATGATCTTTGTTTTCTCTATTTATTGTGCTTAAATATTATTTTCTGTGGTCTTTGTAGAATTGAATTTAGATTTTTTCTAAACTATGAATTGCAATTTCAGGTCAGCAAGTCAATCGGAATTGTATATTCTGATCACCATATAACAATCTTTTGAAATATGAAGGCGATGATCACAGGAAGGTTCTAGTCCTTATGATCTGTCATTGAAGAGAAAAACACCTGATGGAGGTTGGGCTCCTCCTAACCAACTGCATGGCGATTCCACGCCTAGTTCTTCTTTCAATGGCGCAACACCTGGAGTTTGGAGTATGGAAGCATCCCCATTGCTCCTGCCGTTCTCACTGGCAGAGGGACACAACTTGTGATCAGGTCGGATTGTCTTAATACTAAGAGACAGCCCTGGGGTGATGTTCCTCCAAGTTGATGAGCCTTGGATAAGAACTAGACTAATATCTGGGGTTCGTTACATCAACAATTTGGATTAAATTTTTTGGATAATTTACTCATTGTGTGGAGATCATGATCAGTTCAGCTTTTATGGAAAACCCTTTTCTCTTTTCCCTCTATGATTTCCATGGTATTCTTTGGATCTATCCATTCTTGTAGAGTTACTTGCTGATCTTTCAAATAACGGACTTAACAGTTAGGATCAATTAATGTTTTGCTCTATTTTAATTCCAGTAGTACTGTTGAAAATTTCCTCTGAAATGCATTTATGTATCATTCTCCTTTCTCTTTTCATTCTTCATTTTTCCTTTGTTAGTTCCCTGGGATCTTATTCAGTGTCCTTCCCATCTTTGCTAGCATAAATATGACCTTCTGTTACCATGCTATTGTTTCCCTCCCAGATTGTATTAAAAGAATCACTTGCGCTGGAGTTCTTAGTTCCTTTCCTTTTCGTAACAGGTTCGCAATGCAATGGGACTCCAAGGCAGGGGTGGCACCATACAATATCATGTTAGTTTTCTTTTGATTATGATGCTTAGTTTGCTTTGATTATGTACATCATTTATTCATGCTTTAATTTCATCAAGGAATGCATGTTTGTGATTCTGCATGTCATATGAGGTAGCTGTATGATATTTGGAAAGAAACAGAAGTTTAGTCTGCATTAGACTGCTTGTTTTTCATTTTGAGAAACACTAGTAAATTTTGGGCTGATGGGGTGCTTGCTATTGGAAGGGCATTGGGAAGTATCCTTCAACAACAGTCCTCGAGTAGCCTGGGAACCTGGTATGAGTCTGAAAAGACATGCCACTATATATTAGCAAACAAATAAAAAATGTATGCTATCATGAAATCAAAGCAGGAATGTGAAAAATCAACATACTATAGACATTCAATAGAGTAGAAACATGTAGAAATTTATGCCTCTATGTATATATATCAAACAAAGCAAGCAAAGAAGACTCTATATAATCAAAGAACTTCAAGTATACCCGGTACTGCAGTACCCCATGCCTAGGAGACCCATTGCTTCACTTTAGTCTCAATGTGTTGTAATTTGTCTAGTTAGGACTTGAACCCTGCAGGGATCACTTTCCTATGCTTTTATCTTTTGAAACATTGAGCACTTTACATGAACTAAGTATGATGGACAAAATAAATAAAATTTGTTTCAAGTAGTAAATAAAAAATAGCCTTATGAGATTTAACTCTATTTTTATTTTCCTTCATTTTTCTTCAACTTTTCCTTATTATTTTCTCTCCCTTGCATTTTTCAGGAACAGAACAATTAGATTATCAGATAACAGAACAAATGAAGAAATAAAACTTAAGAACATAGTTGGGGCTATTACAAATCTCTGATATTAATCTGCTTCTGAGACGAGGATCATTTACTTGTGGAATTCTGGGTCAGATCGGTTGGCCACAGAACCTCCAGACTGCCAGAAGCTGGTTATTTTGCTGTCCCATTTTCTCAGGCGCCCAGGCGGTGCAAATCCTCTTAGTTTGGAGAATTCTCTGAAGGAATTATCCAGCGAGCCTGCAGTTGCCCACATAGAAGATAAATCCTCAGCGCCAAGCCCAGGTGTGGAAGTACTGTTTGAAGACGTATTAGATGCGGATTCTTCACGCAGTCTATTAGAAGAGCTGCTTAAACTGCTCTCACTACCACTTCTTTTCAAAGACCGATCATGGGGATTTTGACCTTGCCAGCCTCTATCACCTTCCATGTTTCAAAGGTTGCTGATCTGAAACCGCATATTCCTTGCATGAAGCTTTCATTAATTTATCATAGAATTGCAGGTACTGCACGTGTATGTGTGTGTGTATTTGAGGTTATTAACCTTAAAATCTTTCACAAACTAATTAATTGACAAATAAAAGTTTGCTTAAGTAAGAGGCAAATAAAAAAGATCCTTTGAGAGTGTTTGGTTATAGTTTTTAAAAGCTGTTTTTGATTTGAAAATACCGACACACAAAAATACTAAACCAGGAACAAGAGGTAATTTCAGAGGGCAAAAGCGAGGCCCGAAAGTTTTGTTTTTCCCAGCTTTAGGAAATAAATTGGGGAAGACAACTTTTTTTTCCTACCACAAAATGGCTTACAAAATTCAAGCAAATAGAAAGGAATTTTCGCATCCTTGATGGAACATCAACATTTTTATTAAGTTTGCTTAAGGAAGAAGCAAATTGAGCTTGTTTGGTTGTAGTTTTTGAAAACTGTTTTTCTTTTGAGAAACAAGGAAAACAATGAGAACATGTTGATTCCTTTCCTTTTTGTTTTAAAACATTAAGAACATAAAGACAAAATTAGAGAATAATGAGTAAGTTTAGATAACATAGAAAACACTAAATTTAGAGAACATGAGGTAAATTCAGAGAACATCAAAATGGTATTATATGTGTTTTCAAAAACCGTTCTCAAGAACAGTTTTAAAAAAATGGACCAAACAGACTCGAAAGATTTGTTTTTTTCCCAATTACAAGAAATAGATTGGGGAAGAAAATTTCCTTTTTTTTTTGGTAGGTGACAAAATGACTTAATAAATTCAAGCAAATAGGAAGGAATTTTCGCATCCTTGATGGAACATTAGCACTTTTCTTAGACGATTGAAGATTTGAACACCCATGAGATGCCTAGATCCTTTAAAACAATAGAAAGGAAGCAAAAAATGAAGAGGAAATACCAGCAAATAAGAGCTCATTTTCTCACAAATAGACTGAAACGAGGACAAGGATCAAATGGATGAATTGTGTAGTTTTTATTTTCATACATGACCACATAGGTTATGGTACGTAGATCTAAGAAACGGATTTATCAAGGAAAACCATTCCTGAAAAAAAATACCATACAAAAAGAAAAATCACATAGGATTCATTTCACAATCATAAAATTTGCATTAGTTGGCTGTTGAAGGTGCTGACATATTTTTTATTATGTGAGTAATTTCTTGTCTAGCGAATACATGATATTGGAGTACCAACCAAGGTGAGATAATTGTATGTACAAGTAATAAATTATTTGTAGTCGGTGAAGCCATGTTAGAACAATATAGAATGTGTCCTTTTTGAAGTAGGAGGTTTTGCCAATGAGGCTTGGCTCAATGGTTAAAGGCTTGGACAGGGCATAAGAAATGGACGAGTTAAGTATCTATGAGAACATGATGCTACTGTGATGTAATACAAATGATTCAATATAAAAAAAATTAGGTCTCTAGTATACTTTGCTTTGGAAAGGTACATACAACCAACCATATATGAAAAAAATGACTCCAATTTTGAGGAAACATTTTAATGGAGTCAAGTCTTTTGAGAGTAAATTTAGTGATGAATTAATTTGATAATCCATTGGATTACGTTGTCTACATAAGTAAGATTAGAATAATTGAAAACTTCTATGCATAAAGAAGATAGCAGTAATTAGCATTACTAATAGAAAAACTAAGAAAAACTAGTTTGAGGCTTGCTTCCAAGCTATGTAGAGTATGCCATAGCACATAAAGAAAAATGGGAGACTAGAAGACAAACGTTTAACTTGGAAGATTAAATACAAGTTAAATGTTTGACATCTGGCTCTTCAGAATCTAGGTCGAGGTAACAAGAAGAAAGAGAGGATTAGATGAATGGTTGTAGGTTTAATAACATGGTTAAAAGTCTACGCCATGGTTGATATACTAGGAACTTGAGTGGCATACTTAGCAACACTAGGTGTGGCTTTTGGAGCTAATGATATTGGTATTAACAAGCTTAGAAACCAAATTCAATGTTTTAATTTGTTAGTTGATCAGAATTCTAGGTTTCGTAAGAGTAGGCTTTTGAAACCATGATGTATAAGAGACGTGGCTAGAGTGGATTTCATTAGAAAGAGAGAAGATGTTTTTTATAGGTGGTGCAATAATAGCAGGCTATGTGACACAAATGATAGCAAAATGACCTGGTATTTTTTTGTATGGCTTAGTTAAAGAATATATGACATGTATTAAGCCATTCATCAATATTAGGAAAAAAGTGATTTAACTCGGTTCTTGCATTAGAAGAGAATGTGAGTTGCAAGAGTAGCAAAAGGAAATTCATACTTATCAATATAATTGATGACTATGACTTGATTTATTGCCCCCGTCGGATCAAATATGTTTTACCGTCTTAATCGTCCACACAAGTAAATCTCTTTTGCAACAAGATGTGAAAAACAAGTTTGTCATATTAAGACGATACAAAATCACACGATGCAATAAGATGACGACGAAATTACAAAAAACAAATTAAAAACCCAGATCTGTGTGGAAACTAGCATAATATCTATACGGTAGCATCACCACTGCAATGATGATACCGTAAAACTCAAGGAAGCTAGATAAAAACATTCATGCCAAATACACAAATATTAGATTTTATGCTCAACATAAAATTGATAAAATGGTTTGAAAAAGGGATAATGTGGTTAAAAAAAGAAAGGCAAATCAATATTAGCAAGCAAAGAAGAAAATGTTAAATCCTTTAATTAAGTAGAACAAAAGAAGAAAGGAGAGTCCTTAGATTTAGAGACAAGCACTGTAAGAGGGAGATTGATGAAGAAAGATAAAGGTGGGGATTGGTGGAGATTGTAGAATGGAGAATGGAGAGAAAAAAGGGGTAGTAAGTAAGATTTCAGTGACACAAGTCTGTTATTACAGTCCCACATTGTACAGGTGTGTCCCCAGCGGGACACCTTTCTGTCAGTTTTGGAAATGTAATTATGATTTGATATCCTCATTTTAAATACTCTCGATTTCTTCAACCCTACCCCCAACTCATCCTCTCTATTTATGAACAAGTCCATATATATATATATATGTCCATTGCCTCTTCAATAGGGTTGTGCAGAGAGACTCTGATGAGATCATAAAAGGGAGCTCCCAAACTGAGGATATATATGTCACTCAAAAGTTGAGTATAGGCTTGGTTCATTTTCTCTACCAGTTCTCTCATCGACTGGTATAGTCTCTCCCTTCTTTAGTCTGAATCATATGTGAGATCTGTGGCTTATAATGACTGATTAGTTCTTATGCTTGTATATATGTAAGTAGAGATTTTCTTTTATATATATATATCTTCAGTTTCTGAATTTGAATTTGATTTTGAACTCATAGTTTCTTCAGGTTTATTCCATGGTCTGTTTGGTTGGTTTTTCATGAATGTTGGCATGAGCATAAACTGATTTTTACACACTCGAAAGAAGTGATGATTTTTGTGAAAGTAAAATATTTTCTTTTATTTTTTGCCTGGAATTTGTTTTCATGGATTTGTTGCATGAAAAATCAAGACGCAGGTGTTCAATAAGGGACACATTCATAGTCAAGTTGATAGATCTCAAAATCCTTATTGTGCCTTCAGTTTTTAGGTAGATCTGTGCAACTAATACAGGTGTGGCATTCATCTTTGCGTTTCTTATCCTGTTCAAAATTTTAACAGTCTTTCTTAGATCTTCTTTGCTAAACATCAATCATCTTCATCTATCTATCAAAACCCTAAAATAGTTATCTTTGTGAATTAAAAACATATCATTTATCCCTCTTTTTCTTGCTTGCATTCAGGCATATACAATGGTTTTGGGGTGGCTCTTTGAAATTAACTTTTCATTTTCCTTTTTTGTATTTCCCTAAAGGAGCTTCCTTGATTTCATTTCTTGTAAATCAAAACCCTAAAGGAGTTTCCTTTTTTTGTTTGTATTTCTTTTCTTTTCATTTATGATCCAGTGGCACAATAAAGAAATACAAAAATTAAGAAACATAAGATTTATGTGAAAACCCTTGTGGGGAAAAAAACCATGAGCGAGAAGAAAGCTTTACTACTCAATTGTGAGAACCAATTACAAAATGTCTGATTCATTAAAGTGCAAAAACATCTTAATTTTTTTTTAAACTTTGTTTCCTTTTGATTTCTTGAAGGGGCATATCCATGAATGTTTGATTTTGCTTCGAATTTCAATTCAGAGAGAACCTTCATTTCTTTCCTTCCTTCAATACTTTATTAGCTTCCTGAGTACTATTATTATGTGTGCAGCTATGATTTTATCACTCAATCCTCAGACCCATATCATTTTGTCATTTATTTTACTCATAAATCAAAAAGTTAATGAGACTTGTAGTACATAACAAATGTGTTTGTGCACACACGTTATTATTGCTTTCTCTGGTCGAGGTAGAATTGAATTTGTTTCTATACTATGAATTGTGGTTTCAGGTCAGAAAGTCACTCAAATTGTATATTCCTGATCACTGAGTAACAACTATTTGAAATATAGGCGATAGACACAGACCAGGTTCTGCGTCCTCATGATCCGTCAGGAAGAAGAATCAAGTGACAGTGGTTTCAGTTCCTCTAACCAGCAGCAGGGGAGATCATCGTCTAATTGTTCTATCAACAGTGTTACATATGGGGTTCAGAGGATGGGGAGCATCTAGTATGCTTGCAGGTCAAGCTCAGCTGCAAGGACTGGAGAAATTCATGAGAAGAACTGGGCAAAGAACTGGTGCTGCTCTCGGAGAAAGTCGGATCTTCTGCACCTACTGCTCTGAGCAAAGGGGGTCCAGCACTCTGGGTGGATTGAATGCTGAGCAAGGTCCTCACTTGCAGGAGATTAATCCAACTCCCAATCGAGGTCATATCATCATAATCCCAGACTCAGCCCTTGAAGGACGTGTTCCACAAGTTGGTGATCCTAGGATCAGAACTAGACTAACATCTGAGGTTTGTTAGATTATCATATCTCAAGTTCTTTTGCTTCTATTTTTAATTTTTTTACATTGGAGCTCCTTCCTGTCAAACTAATTGATTAATATTCTTCACTGATGTTGAATTTGAATACCTTTTTGACAATTAATTCATTAATCAGGCCTTCAATTTCAGCTTATATATCAAGTTTTTTTTTTTTTGAATTTCCTTCTTTTTCTTTATTTCCATATCTTAACTTGGGACATACATAAATCGGAGATTTCTCTTTCGTCTATCAATCCCTTGCAGAGTTACATGCAGATATTTTAAATTAAAGATTGAACTGTGTGATATGAAAATTTCTTTTGCAATGCACTTATCATTCTCCTCTCTTTTCCAGCTTTTTCTTTCTAGTTCACTGAGATGAGTGTAGTTTCATCCTTTCCTTGCATAAATATGAACTTCTGTTACCATGAATATTTTTCTCTCCCTAGTTGTACTTGTAACAAACCATCACCATGGGCTGGAGTTCTTAGTTTGCTGTTTTTTCGTAACATCTTCGCAATCTCATGGGACTTCAAGGCAGAGGTGGCGTCATTCGGTATCATGTTAGTTTTCTTCTAAGCTCTTTGTTTGCTTTGATTAACACTTCATTTATTCATTCGTTGATCATCTGCTTGTTCATTGAATTGATTTTGATTGCCTAATCATTGATGGTAGAGGGACATACGCTAGTGAAAGTGTTGTCATTTAGTTAATTAGTAGTACTGCAGTATTAACTCATTCTGTTCCCAATGTAGCTGAAGAGCAAGTCTTTTCATTCATGCTTTAATTTCATCAAGGCATGCAATTTTGTGATTTAAACTATTAATGGTAACATATATTTCAGAATCATTTTAGAGTTCGGGACAACGGTGGCTGAGTGGGTGTGGTTTACGGTACATTGATGATGATGATGATGGTGGGTGTAGATAGCATGTCATATGGGGTAATTAACTACATTCATGTTCCAAAAAAAAAGCATGTATTAGATTCTTGGCTTTGTGATTATTTTGGGAAATACTAACAAATTTAGGGCTCTCGAATTATTTGCATAGACCAGAACCTTAGCCTTTGTGAGAAGAGGCTAAGATGAGAGTAATTATGGCTAGATGAAACAGCGGAGTATAGCCGCTCGGCTGACAAAATTTCTCCGATTGATTTAGAGCTTTCTTTGCATATGTGAGATTAGAAACATTTTATCTTTTATTAATTTGTTTAAGCGAAATGGTTTTGTTTGAATACACATGCTTAGGATGCGAACATGTCTAAGTTTGATTGAGTCTAGTTGTTTCCCTCATTCTTAGGGATTAGTTGTGGTGTTCACGTTCTGTTTTTTGGCTATTTTTCGAACCATTTTGTTAGTGGTTACATTGTTTTTCAAGCTTTAAGTGGAAATGTGTTTAACCTTAATAAATGAGTTTGATTTTCCTTCAAGTTTCGCGACAATTTATTTAAGTTTTCTCTTCCTTCTATTTTAAAATGCCAACAATGGGTATGAGCTCTCTTCTTAAAGGGACTGTGTGTGAGTTTGCAAAGTTATGGAGAGGCGGTGGTTTCTCTCGAGTTGCTCCACCCGGTGTTTGTGGGGAGATAACTACCAGACACAGGTAGTGCGCATGGAGACATACCTGGAAGCTTTGGATCTCTGGGAAGTAGTGGAAGAAGACTATGACATTCCTCTTCTCCTAGACAATCCCACCGTGGCTAAATTAAAGCATAGAAGGAGAAGAAGACAAAGAAGTCCAAGGCAAAAGCTTGCCTATTTGCTGCAGTTTCCTCCACGATCTTCACTCGTATCATGTCATTGAAAACGGAAAAGGAGATCTGGGATTATCTCAAAATCGAGTATGAAGGAAATGAAAGAATTCGAGGATCTGAGGTCTTTGAACCTAATTCGTGACTTTGAGGTGCAAAAGATGAAGGAAACGAAACCATAAGGAGTAATCGGCAGAATTTGCTCAATATAGCAAATCGTGTCAAATTATTTGGTTCTTCTCTGGAAGATTCAAGGATTGTTGAAAAATCCTTGTAACTTGATTACTGAAAAGATTTGAGGCTACCATCACCACCTTAGAAAACACAGAGATGTCAAAGATTGCTTTAGCGGGGGAACTCTTAAGTGCTTTTATAAACCACAAAGAGCAAAGGCGTGTAATGAGGCAAGAAGGAGCCATTGAAGAGGCTCTCTGAGTCAAAGCATCAAGATGATGAAAAGAATGGAGGCCCAAGAACAAGTTTCAAGCTGCAAGTGGACAAGCTCTGCCTGCGGGAATAAACAAGCGGAGATAAGAGATCGGGGAGTAAAGAAGATTACCCTCCATGTCAACATTGAGGCAAGAAAGGTCACCCTCCTTTCAAATGCTTGAGAAGACTAGATGCAAAGTGCAACAAGTGCAATCAAATGGGACATGAAGCTGTCATTTGCAAGAATAAAAATCATCAGCAAAGAGATGAAGCACAAGTGGCAGATCAAGAAGAAGAGAAATTATCTTTCGTTACCTTGTTTCATGAGTTATGAAGCGAGTGAAAAGCGGCTCATTGATAGTGGCTTCACTAATCCTTATGACACATGACAAGGAGTTGTTCAAAAGAATTGAGAGCACAGGTCAATAAGGTCGAATTAGAGATGGTGAATTTATTGCGAGTCAAAGGGGAAAGGGCACCATAGCCATTTACCATTGTTGGGGAACCAAGTTGATCATAGATGTTCTCTGTGTACCGGACATTTTCAAAACTTGCTCAGTGTTGGTCGATTAATGAAGAGTTAAAGTGATCTTCATGGAGAGGCTTTGTATGATGAGGATGCTACGGACCAAAAGTGTTCGGGTGCAAGATGGCGGGGGAGCTCTCAATCCAATGCAAGAGGAGCAATCGGCTTTTTCTAACCAAAGAAAGCCTCTCAAAGGTGTGTACAAGAGGCGAGCCTTATCACCACCAAGAGACTCACTGCGGATGAAGTCAAAAGGATGGCAATTGATCTTCTGAGTTTGATGATCACATATCGACTTGTAAAAGGCTTGCAATTTAGAAAGCAAAAATAAAAAGTCGTTGCAAGTCAGCATGGAGAGCCACATATTTGCATTTAGTCCGTACAAATGTTTGGACCTCGAGAGAACTCCCTTATCAGCGGAGTAGTCGATATTATGTTGCTTTTGTGTGATTTCACTAGAATGTGTTTGGATTTTTTGCTTAAAATTCAAATCAAAAGTGGCTGGAGTATTCTGGAAGTTCAAGAAGATTGTGGAAAATCAAAGTGGCAACCAAATTCAAATATTGAGGTCTGATAATGGCAAGAGTATACCTCAAAAAATTTCAATGCATTTTGTGAAGAAGCTGGCATTAATCATCAATTAACAACTCCCTATACACTCCGCAACAAAATGGATTGAGTGAAGGGAGAAACAAATACATCTTAGAAATGACTAGATGTATGTTGCATGAGAAGAATCTACCCCAAACGGAGTTATGGCGAGAGGCGATTCATCTTGCGGTTTCTTGTAGAATAGACTACCGATAAAGCACTCAGGATCGGACACCTTATGAGCGTATGGTCATAAACCATCTCTAAGTTTTCTTAAAGTATTTGGTTGTTTGTGCTTCACTCATGTTCCACAGATCAAGAGAGACAAGTTAGACAAAAGAGCACTTCCAGCCATCTTTATCGGCTATAGCATTGTTGCAAAGCATAAAGATTTTCCAACCGCAAAAATTGGGAAAATTGTTATAGCGAGATGTTCATTTGTGGAAGATGAAGAGTGAAACTGGGATGAGGCAAAGAAAAATGGCCAAACTGAAGTAGATGCAAGCAAGTTTCTGTTTCAAGCACGGATGAAGATTGGCGAATGAGTTGATGGAGTGATGATCCTGTAAAAGAGGTACTAAGTTTACTCAGCATTTTATGCAAGGTGCAATATATTTGTGTGTGAACCTGCGATTTTGAGCCGACAGTGAAAACCAAGAATTGGATGGCTACAATGAAGGAGGAGTTGTCCATGATTGAGAAAAACAAAACATGGGAGTTGATTGATCAACCACAAAATAAGAAGGTGATTGGAGTCAAGTGGGTGTACGAGAACCAGGCTTAATGCGTGGCTCAAATCAACGACGCCGCCAGAACTTGTGGTGAAGGCTATGCTCGAGTTTTGGTGTGGTTCTTAGACACCTTCGCACCGGTTACTCGTGTGGACACCATAAGATTTTGCTTGCTAAAGGCGCTCAAATGAATTGGAGAGTGTATTAAAGCGATGTAAAATCAGCATTTTTAAATGGCATTTTGCGGGAAGAAATTTATGTTGAGCAGCCTGAAGGCTTTGTGAAGAAAGGAGAGGAGGCCAAGTTGTTTCTTCTCAGAGACCACCTTTATGGGTTGAAACATGCTCCAAGAGCTTAGTCTGACAAGATAGATGAATTTCTTGGAAGGCTTAGGCTTCAAAAAGCACATGCGGAAAAGCCACTCTTTATGTTAAAAACATCCCTTAATAATGATGTTTTAATAGTCTCTCTTTATGTTGATGATCTTTGCTGACGGGGAAATAATGCCACGGTACGGTTGAGGACTTCAAATAGGCCCCGATGAAGGGTTTGAGATGACGGATCTCGAGTTATTATGACCTTAACTTCCTTGGAATGGAAATTAAGCGAAATTTGAGCATGAAGTCTTCATTTAATGAAAAGAAGTATACTGGGGAGATTTTGAAGAAGTTCAAGCTTGAAGAATGCAAGGTAGCAAGCACTCCTATGAATCAAAAAAGGAAGGCGTGTAAGGAGATGGAGGCGATAAAGTTGATAAGGGATATTTTAGAAGTTTGATTGGGTACGCTTAATGTATCTTATAGCAACACGTCCGATATTTTAAATCTTCCTTAAGTATCTTATCGGTTTATACCTTGTACGAGTGAATTGCATCTCGGGGCCGCTAAAGAGTGATTCGATATATCAAAAGGAACAAATGATTTTGGTGTTAAATTCACAAGTAAGGAGTTCAGTTGGTCGGCTTCTCACATTAGTGGCTGGGAGGTTCCATTGATGATATGAGGGTACTTTAGGCTCTTTGTTTTTGGCACGGATCAGTGTTTTCTCATGGAGCTGTTATGATCTAATTCTATAACCGATCCTGTGATATAAACATCATTTAATGGAGAAAAAACTGTAAATTACATACCTTTGGAATCCATGGATCTCTTTCTTTGTTGATGCGGAATTGATGAAGAACGCGAGCGGAGTCTGAGATCTCGAATCTTCTCAAAGCGATACCTGAAGCTGGCTTTATGAGATTGCCGATCACTTTTCTCAGAGAAAACCGTATGAGAGAAATAACGTATGTGATAGAAAATGTATCCTTAGGGTTTGCAGGAGGGACGCTTGAGCTTTCCTTAAATAGAGTTCGACCCACGGGCCCTCTCTGCTTGGGCGGGCGAACTCGGCCCACACACCGACCAGCGGCTGCTGTTAAGAAGCCCAGTAACCTCGAAATGGGTGGGCCAATCTTAATTCGGTTTAATACCAATTAATGAAACCCACTTAATGAAAAACTTTACATTTTGTTCTTGAGCATTAATTGAAACAAAACTGTGTGCGCACGTCTAGAGATTTATTCTTAATAGTCAATCCGATCCCATAAAGTCTCGAACACTGAATCATGGCGGTAATTGCATGTACTCACGCAACCCCTTCCATGGTCACGAGTGCTTTCAACTTTACTGATATGGATTCAATATGGTAGTGTGTTTAAATGGACAATACCTGTAATGGTGATCACTTCATGTGTTATCCATTTTGTTAGTCGGAATTCTCTCGGCCAAGTGTCTAAGGCCTAATTGTGTCACGGAGAATATCCATCATGGTTCCAACGAACTTTTTGTATATATATGTTACCTTGATAGGTAACTTTACTTAATAATGTAACAAAATATGCTATTGAGGGCTAATTCAAGAATGCCCCCATAGCCTTTATTCAAGGTTTACACAATGCCTTGATATTTTCAACAGTTATATGTACTCAACTCGATAAACCTACATTCACCAATACCTTATTGAATGTAAAAGAGTTGATACATATTCAATTATTACAAAAAATGTAATGAAATTGAATTCAACTTTATTAGAGCAACATAAAATTTAATAGCTCCCAGTGCAGTATCCCTTAGATACTCCCCAAGCCCACGTGTTAATGACATGTCGTTCAAATACACAAGGGCGAAGGCCTTTAGTTATTGGATGCTGCAATCATATCATCCGTTGATATGTGCTCCGTTGCAACGTCACTTAGTTTGAACTTTTTCCTATGGTCGGGTATTTGACCTCCATGTGTTTAGACCCACTTCAAGGACCTCACATTGTTGTTAATAAACAACAACTGCTGGAATTCTTGTCACAATACATTTGTATGGGCCTATCCACAAAAATCAAACACGGTTAACTCCTTAATTAGGTTTGAGAGCCGGTGCTTGAGTAGATTCTTTGAAAGCATCTTCACGAGCTCCGCTTGCATGGTAGAGGATCGCGATTAATTTACACATTTCTCCCTTTCCATGATCTTGCACCTCCTGCTAACTTAAAGATATAACAGTTGTTGACTTCTTTTCATCCTGACAGCCAGCAAAGTCAGTCCCGAATACCCTTCATTTGTAGGTCTGAACATGTTTGTAAATCAACATATAGTCTTTTGTCCTCTTTAAGTACCTCATAACCTTCTTGGCGGCAACCCGATGATCGTATCTGGAGTTTGGTGATATCTGCCTAAGGGAATCTGATACCAAAAGGCAAATATCAGGCCTAGTGCATGCTTGAGCATGCATAATACTCCCAAGTGCACTAGCATAAAGGTATATTCTTCATTTGAGTTTTCTACGCCGAATGAGGACATTGTGATGAACTGGAAGCATCACGCCCTACGGGAGCGGGAGCAATTCGGCTTACATAGTTATGTTGAATCTTTCTAAAAACACGATCAACATATGCCCTCTGAGATAAACCCAATGATGCGCAGAGCAGTCCCTATGAATCTCGATGCCTAGAATGAAAAGGCCTCGCGAGGAGTCCTTCGTATCGAAGTTGTTTGACAACATCCGCTTTGTCTACCATGCGGTGGGCGAGGTCCTTTGCTTGCAAAGCGGGGATATCATCCACATAGAGTATTAGGAAAATGAATTTCCTCCCACTTGACCTTGCCGATATATACATTGGTCTACTTTGTTCTCCAGCAAAACCATATGACTTAACACAACAACTATGAAACTTCAAGTACCATTGTCTAGAAGCATGAGACCATAAATAGACTTTTCGGTCTACATACAAGTTTACAGATCATTTGCCACAAAACCTTGGGTTGCATCATATAGACTTCTTCATTAAGGTCTCCATTGAAATGCGGTTTTAACATCCATCTGGGTGTAACTGTATCAAAATGAGCAACTAATGCCATGATCACTCACGAAAGAATCTTTAGAAATGGAGAAAAGTTGCTTCATAGTCTACTCCTTCTTTAAAGTGAAACCTTTGGCTACCAGTCTGGCACTAAACTTCTCAATCTTTCCTTTAGAGTCCTTTTAGTCTTATACACCATTTCTGCGACCAATGGGTCCTATGACCCTCGGGTAATTCAATAAGTTCCCAGACTCCATTATGCCTCATGGATTGGATTTCATCTCTCACAATTGCATCTAACCACGAGTTCACGGCGAGGACAAGCTTGACTTCCTCATAAGTTATTGGATCGATCCGCAGACCGACCTATCGTAGTCTTGCTCTCTATAGACCTAAATAGTCAGAATTGGGTATAGTGATCGTCTCTCCCTAAGTGGATCTCCTTCACCCCAGGTAATGTAGCCACGATACACTTTTTGAGGCCTTGATGAACTTCATTAGGGTGTCTCAACAACGGGATCCTAAGTCTAACGAGTTCAATATGAGTATGTAGGAGTTTCCAATTATTTGTATGGGAGGGAATCTGAGATACCACATTACTCACCGTCTTATCATCCTCCAATAGTACGTGGCGGCTACTTCTCTTGGCCACATCAAACTCAAGCTTAGGCATGCGTGATTCCACAATTCTTGTGCCTCCATTGGGATTATAGAGCGATATCCCTTTTGAATGTTAAGGGTAAAGATACAAAATAGCACCTAGTAGTTGCAGGTCAAACTTACTTAATGTTGGATTATATAACTGCCCTGAGGACATCCCCCAAACCTTAAGATAGTTTAAGCTAGGCTTTAAGCCCAGTCCATAACTCAAAGGAGTCAATGGAGCAGCTTTCGTAGGTACGATTCAAAATGTACAAAAGATTTGTTTTTAGCTTCACCCCCATAAGCAGGGTAAATTTGTCCTACTAATCATCACTCCTTTGTTTCTGGAAACTACGATTAGCCTTTCGGCTATACCATTTTGCTCGGGACTCCCGGGCATAGTAAGCGTGCCCACTATCGAGTCCTCTAAGTATTTGGCGAATGGCCTTAAAACTGTCCCGAAGCCTTCGCCATACTTGCCATAATACTCCACCTCAGTCAGATCTAACAACCTTTATGACTTTCCCAAGCATTTCTCGACTTGATCAAGAAAAATCTTGAATTTTCAAGAGACTCGGACTTTTCTTTAATCAAGTACAAATAACCATATGAGAATAGTCATCAATAAATGTGATGAAATAAAAATTTCTACACAAGGTTGCCACAAGGTCCCACTTATATCGGTGTGAATGACTTCAAACAGAGTCGAACTACGGATGCGATTTTCTTTCTTATCTTGGTCATTTTACCCCTACAACGGTCTACACTTTATCTCTAAGTCATTTTAAGAGCGGGTAGGATATTAGTCTTTATTAGCCTTTCTCTATCCTTAGAGATATAATAGAATCGTTTATGCCATAATCATCAAGACTCATCCTTAGGTAGTGGTCTTTTTGAAACAACCTTTTGAATTTGTATAAGCCCACGTATATGTCATCGGGAATAAATTTGAAAATCTATATAATCCGTTGGACATATGGCGATTACCCAGCCTTATTTGAATTAAAATGTGAAATAATATTGCTCTTAATTTCAAAGAATAATCATATGAATCAAACATGATGCGACTAAATTCCTTCTAAAGAAGGTACATAAAATGTATCTTTCAACATCAACTTAAAACCGAATCTAAAACTAAGATTTGCTCTCCCACGAACATGACTTGACCTTCGTTATTTCCCACGAGTGAGCTTTGATTCATCCTTGTTTGGCTTCCTCGGTTATGAATCTGTATGGTAAATACAACATGATTAGTTTGCTCCCTGCTCGAAGCCACGAAGCTGGATGGTGCTTCGGATAGAGTTGGATTCTGAACAGTAAAGAATCATTACACAATAAATACGCTTGGACATCAAGCTTTGAATTTTGCCTGATCCTTCTTAAGTACTTGACCTTTCTTCTTGCAAAAGGCCGTGATCACCATCCTTTTCAAGAATGTCTTACTTTGGACCCATATTGTCAGTTGACCCCGGTAGTTTCTTGAGCACGCTTTTTGGAGTTCGACTTTTTGAACTTCTTATTCTTTCCTCTTATGGGAACTAGCGGCATATAAGGCCACATGCTCTTTATCCTTCTTAAGCTTCTCTTCCTCTTGCCACCACCCTTCTTTATCAAGTCATTTACTGACCAAGTTTCATCTTGGGAATTGTAGTTTGTCTTTATAATCCCAAAATCAGGTGGAAGGGTGTTCAGGGCTTGATGCACAATGCAAGCATCAGGAATGGTAACGTTAAGAGCTTGGAGCTTCGCCTTTAAGTCCACCATCCTCAGGACATAATCTCTAACCCCAGCTGTACCATCATACTTCATGTTGAAGAGCTTTTGGAGAAGTGTTCCAACCTCAGCATTGGACGAAACTCGATTTCTAGCCTCTATAGCTGCCATCATTTCCTTAGCAGTACAGTCTACTGGTAAACCACTTTTCAAGTGTTCTTGTATGGATTTCTTCATTGTCAACAAGCAAATCCTATTGCTCCTCTCCCAGGTAGCAAAGTCAGTTTTCTCAGCTTCAGTACTAGAGGATGTGATATCTGCCGGCTTATCCATTATGGCAGCCAGTAGAACATCGCCCGGCTCCATTCAAAGCAGAAAGTCCTCACTTTCCCATTTTCTTGCATTAATCGATGGGATGCTGTGAAATGGAATTGCCGCTCCTAGAAAAATTGGCGAAAAATAAAACAAAGCAGTACAATCAGCATCATGTGAATACTCATCTGAGAATTACATACATCGTCCATAATCCACTTATTTGGGCGGAGAATACTTATGACATGTAGTTGTACATTATATGATAGCAACCATGAGCATATTCTAATCCTTAGTGAAATCACCACCTTTGGGTGTATGAACCACTAAGATCGATGCTTTCTCATTGCATGCCATCAGCTGTATCCCTTCATGAATTAACACATGATCACCTCCTTTAGAGTATGACCACGTAATAAAACATGAGACATCCATGATATGAGACTGATATTTCAAATCCAATCAAGTGTGCCACTTTGTGAGTCTGACCAATTGAATCCTTGAGAAAATCACTCTATATCAAAGGATATAAACTTTTATGTATCACATTCCAATATATGTAATGCCAATTATATTCAATTCATTAATAGTCGATTAATTTAGAACTTACCACGACCCTTATGCGTGGTGATAAGTATTTAGTTACCTTATGTATTTTACGAAACCGTAGGAAATCACAAGAATATGAAAATACCTAATAACTAGGCATACATAGGGTTCTATACGCATTTTCATATCTGTAAAAAAGAAGCTTCAAATATGCTAAGTCAATATACGGAATTGTAGAATTTCGTCCCAGTCTTGTAGGTATCAAAATTGCCCCAATTCCCTCACGCGCTCTCACGCCACCCAGAAGGTTCGGTAGCGTGTGGTAGCGTGGCAGCCAGCGTCTTTATCAGGGTGCGGGTTGTGTTGACGGGTCGGGTTTGACGTTGACCAGTTGACCCGTTAATGGGATGGGTTTGACGTTGACGATTGTGGATTGGCCGGGTCGGGTCGACCGTTGGCCGGGCCAGTCTGACCGTTAGCGGGTCAGGTCCCGACCGTTGGCCGGATCGGGTCGCTGCGGTCGGGTCAATATCGGGTCGGTCGGGTCGGGTCCGCGGGTCGGGTCCGCGAATTGGGTCCGCGGGTCGGTCAGGCGGCGTCATCCGCCCGCGTCGGCGACCGTCGTGACCCGCGTCGGCGCCACCTCGCGAGCCGGGTCAACAAATGGATCGGGTAGATCAGGTTTGGCCGAGGTCGGTTCTTGGCGCTGGAGTCATCTTGGCGTCATCAATGGCGGTCGGCGACGCCGGATCAGTTCCGATGCGGCGCGTGTCTTTTGCCAGCCTTGTCGTCTTCAACGCGCGTGGCGGCGCGTGGCGGCGCGTGAGGGCGCGTGCGGCGGTTTCCGGCGACGTGCCACCCACCGTTGTGATCGTCTCGTCGTGAGGATTCCAAATATGTAAAAATATTTAATTTTGGATGTATAGAAAAAATCCGAAATTGGACAGAATGTCGATTTTTCATAAAACCAAAAAAATTTCTCCAATCCGTATGTTTTGATTACACGATCCATGGTTGGCTCACGATACCAAGCGTAGGATCACAATTTCCTAACCTAGATCACCATGGTAGAACCTGAGCATCATTTAATGGAAAAACAGCGTAAATTATACCTTTGGAATCCATGGATCTCTTTCTTTGTTGATGCGGAATTGATGAAGCACGCAAAGAGAGGCCGATCTCAGATCTGAGATCTTCTCGAAGCGACCCTTTGAGCGGCTTTGTGAGATTGCCGATCACTTTTCTCGGAAAACCGTATGAGAGAAATAACGTATGTGATGAAAATGTATCCTTAGGGTTTAGGAGGGACTTGAGCTTTCCTTAAATAGAGTTCGACCGGGCCCTCATACTTAGTAGGGCGAGACTCGGCCCCACACACCGACCAGCCCGTATGCTTTATTAAAATGATAACCTCACTTAATTAGACCAATCTTAATTCAGTTTTAATACCAATTAATGAAGCCCACTTAATGAAAAACTTTACAGCTCGAAGAAGCAAGAAACCGTAGCTCAATCCACTGCTGAAGCAGAATTTGTTGCTGCAACAGCTGCTGTCAATCCAAGCTTTGTGGCTGAGAAGATTTTAATGGATCTCAATGGACAGAAAGAAGCACTGAGATTTTGTTGACAACCAAGCTGCCATTGCCATTTCCCATAACCCTGTTTTTCATGGGAAAACTAAGCATTTCAACATCAATTTGTTTTCTAGAGAAGTGCAGAAGAAGAATTGCTGACTGCAGTTTTACATCAAATCTGAAGATCAGCTGGCAGATTTGTTTAGAAACCACTTCCAATCAGCAAGTTTGAGTTCCTAAGGCAGAAACTTGGTGTTCGCACCTCCTAAAGCAAGGAGGAGTGTTGGAATACATGCTTAGGACTGCTGAACATGTCTAAGTTTGATTGAGTCAAGGTTGTTCCTCATTCTTAGGAATTAGTTGTGGTGTTCATGTTCTGTTTTTTTTTTGGCTATTTTTCAGAACCATTTTGTTAGTGGTTTGTTATTTTTTCAAGCTTTAAATTGAAATGTCTTTAACCTTAATAAACAGAGTTCTGATTTTTCCTTCAAGTTTGCAGCAATTCATTTAAGTTTTCTCTTCCTTCTATTTTAAAATACCAACAGGTTTGCATTTTATTCAGTTGTTCAATTAATCATTTCTAATTTCTTCTTTGAAACCTTGCCTATATCAGGAGGATTATGCGAATGTGATGATATTGGAAAGCTGGACTGTAGGCATGAGTATCTTGTTGCCTGCATTAAAGAATGGTTGGCACAAAAGAACTCATGCCCCATTTGCAAGAGTACTGCCTTGGCTACTTGAGAATGCAGTCCTAAGCAGGAATATATAATTGCCTTAGCTCATATGTCTTAGAAGAGAACTCGGGAATCTTGCTTCTAGTTCATGGACAAGAAGCCAGATTCTACTTCCTTTATGATTGTGTATTTAGAGATTATTGTCAAGTCACAGATAATACTGTGTGAATATGTATGTGTACAAGCTTTCTAGGTAAGTTAGTCAAAATTTAGAATTTCGAAGATGGCAGTTTTATTAGGAGAATCTTTAAGGTCTCTTTTATCTTCAGTCTAGATAATTTACAATCTTGCTAGTTGGTAAAGATCTTCATGCATTAGGCTCTTTCTTTTCTCCTATATTGAACCCACCCTTGTTCCTTTTACCCTCCTTACACTACAAGAAAAATGACTTTAGAGGACACTATCTATTGAGACATTTTAATTAAAATGCCTCAACACATGACTTTTGAGGCACTTTAAAATTGAATGGCATTTTTGTAATAAAATAAAATATCCTTAAATATCTCACGGCTTGATCACATATATTAATTTATGGTTGATAGGGTACAGCCCTCCTATATGTGATTTGGTTGATAGGAACATCCGTCTAAAATTAATTTATTTTTTTTTAAATCAAATATTTTAGTCCTAAAACCTACATAGCCCACATATATTATATTGAGTTGACTACTCACCTTCAAATGGAAGACTATTGGCCCACGACTCCTATCAACCAAAAATATGATATTTAAGGATATTATATTTTATTTTATTATCGCACAACCCTAATTTTGCCTCCCTGTTCCAAGCTTTCTTTTTTTTTTGCCGCCCAGTTCCTGCTTTCCCTCTTCTCCTATCAACCAAACCCCCTAATTTTTCCGCCCCACCACCACACGTCCACCCACAAAATATCATACGTGCATATTCACTTGCTTTATGATCCGCTCGATCCGCCGGTCGAGGCAAGCGTGCGGCAACGATAGTGGTAGCGGCGGCGGCGACCCGGCGAACATCGTCGACATTAGTACCACGAGACCACCCGGTCGTCTTGCTTCCCTCTCTCGGCGGTTTGCCCCACCCTACATTTAGTTTGCAAAGTAGTTTCGAGAATTAATTGTTGGTGCGTTGGATTGTGTTGCCCGATCTCTGTTGCCTTTTACATTTAGATGCGTTTGCCTTACGTGGTGGCAAACTAATCGACAGCGATTTATTACCTCGGTGTGAGTCATTAACATAAATAGCGATTGAAAAAGCGAAGCTCTTGTCTATTTTCGAAATTATATATATCACCTGAATATTAAAGGATATGATTATATTCTCTATATACTAAATCATCAGCAATGGTATAAGGAAGCCATTAAGTTAGCAAACAGAAACAATAGCAATTTCATTTTACAACGGTATTCCAGAAACCAAATCCAGGAAAGACTTTCGTTTTGAGATTAGGACAGCAAATGTGCGAGTAAATAGTACGCGATCATAATTCTAAATCAAACATTCTTTCCTATTGCTTAAAATTGCCAGTGAAATTTGTTTTGATACTAAGCTAAATTTTCAATTTCATAGGAGGGTGTATATTATGTTCTTGGTAGAACCTTGGTGATTTCAAAATTTGGTAGAGCATTTCCTGCTCTGCTACCTCTCGACAGAATGGTAATCTTGAAAGGAAATATAGGCATGTGGTTGAAATTCTTTTGTCATTACTTGCTACTCAGTATGCCTTTGAAATATCGATCGTTTTCTTTTCATTAAATTTCTGGATTGATAAGATGTCTACTTTTGTTTTGTCTTTTTCTTACTCATGAAGTTTTGTATTATTTTATACGACACTATACCTTAAGAGTCTTTCTATTATCCTTGTTTGCACTCTATTGGCAAACATAAACTTGAATATTGGTTTGCCAATTGTAGGTGTCTTAGTTTTAGTTATAAACATTATGGTCATCTATGTCTCAACAAGTCTACAGAAAATCTTCACTTGTCTCCTGATGTTATGTTTGGCAAAGACTCATTTCCTTTTGCTTCTTTGTCATCTCTACCTCCCCTTTCTTCATTAACAATTTGTGTTTGCTCCATTCCTTTTTTTGTTTCAATTTTAATCAAGTGGTTCATCTTCCTTATCATCACACCCTTCCTTTTCCCTCTCTCTTTTTTTTTTTTTTTTTTTTTGTGCTTAGAAAATATCTTGTGCATGACTATGAATTAGGATGAATTCAAAAGTAGGGGTTAGAGGATGTGAAATAGATGCTATATGTATAAAGTAGAAGAGGAAACAAATGATTATATCCATTTATCATTTCTAAATGGTAAAAAAGTGCACATATGGATGAGAAGCCATATGCAATTTTTACCTTCAGAGGGACCACTTGAGCACTGTGATGTTTGAGCGGACAAAAAAAATGTGATTTCGGGTAGATACCCGGCAAATAGTGTTCCAATCATTGTCTGGTGGGATGAAGAGTACATTCTCTTCTTTCTCTTTGGTTGGTAGTGCAACATCTTCAGCCAAGTGGCGAGAGGATCCATCAATTCCTGTTTCCAAGTCGAGTCAAAGATCACTGACTTTGGTCACTGAGCGACCTTCTGAATTCCTTTTTCTTACGCCTGTTACCCGGAAATGATAATCTATCATATTATTGTTTGGATAGGGTGCAAAACAAAACTTTACTTTTAGTGCCCTGCATTTTTCAACGAAAAATGAATCCTTTTTATGTTTTTTAAGAGCTATCAGGTGCATTGAATCTTCAAATCAACAATACCCAGTACTTATTAACTAACTTACAAGAGTATAATGCGCAAGTACATATCATTAGTTAATCGACAAGCTCTCATGCTTCTTGGTTTAACTACCCAATATCGGTAGAATTCAACTCCATAGATATTTGCCGTGCTCCTGCGGCAAGAAATTTGTTTCGATTAATGAATCGATGGTTTCACAAACAATTTCATTGTTAAGAAACTAATTCTCTGTTTAGTTTCCTGAGAAGACAGAGGAAAAGAAAAGAATTCCGGACCTTAGTGGGAATGAAAATGTTATTGTAGTATTTTTGAGGTTTCATTTATTTCTGACCATTCTATCTGCAAGGCTTGTAGATTTGTACATCCCCCCTACCTTATTAATATATTCATTAATTTATCAAAGTTATTGATGATATCCAGCTTCCTTAACTAAATGCTCTAGGAACATCATGGGAGAAAAAATAATAGTAACAGCATATAAACCTTTAACACATACCTCGATATAGGAATAAACATTATTATGCTTCCTAACGATTGTCTTGGCCATGATACATTCGAGAGAAGTCAATAATTGCATTAGAACCATCATGACCCTTCAAAATATCATCTGGCGGCGATATATGAAATTGACCCTAAATGGATGACATTGAAAGTTATCAAGGCATCACCCGAGAGAAAAGAAAAATGCATAAAGATAGAAAAAATCATGCTTCCTGAGCTTTGAACTATATGCATTTAATTTTCTTAAATTAGAATCTACACACCCAGAAACTGATCGAAACAAAAAATAAATACCATAAGCACTAAATAAGGGTTGAACAGAACTTAAAAGTGATTTCTGTTTATGATAATGACCAACCCTCCTAAAACCGTAAGCTTTTAGGAAAAATGGTACTTCAATATGACATCAGAGTTTATTTGGAGGGAGGTTATGTGTTTGAGCCTCAGTATATATGTGTGTGTGTATGTGTATATATATATAATATATATGTTTCCAATTTATTAAGAAAGCTGAAAAGCGGAAAACTGTGGTTGTTTGCAATGGGCCTACATATTTTTCCATCAGTAAATATGGGGGTTGCACATGAGAGGACATTAAAAGAGCATGAAATGTATTCTCTTACAAGCTTAAGTTCTAGTAAAAGTTGGTTGTTTGTGAGGTCATGTAGTTTGAATCCTTTGCATGTTTATTTCCCTCACTATTAGCCCGCATCTGAGAGGTTTTAGGTGCATGATCCCAAGTCTACAAGCATCATTAGGAAAGTAGTTCAATGATTTTTGAACTACATCTCTTGTCTCTATCCACATATACGGCCACTTATCCCCTCGGGAGTCGTGGCTTCAATTCATGAAATTACCTTGCTCATTCCTTCTTTGGACACAAAGCTAAAAAATTTATATGGGGATGGCCTTCAAATATAGTGGGTTTTATTAATTGGGTAGGATGTAAATGAGTAGGGCTGCTTTTTGTACAGCTTGGCTGGTTTTGTGTACTTGGGGAGAAGGTTTGCCTTTCTTTTTGTAACTTCTAAGCCACTATTTTAGCGCCTTCCTAATACAATCTCTTCTATTTATCAAAAAAAAAAAAAAAAAAATTAATGGTTTTATAATTCCTAATCAAAGAAGACATAATTGAGGAAGTAAATCTACCATACAAGATAGAGTGGTGTCTAATAATGATTTCATAGGGACTCCTATCTTATGACAACTAGGTATAGATGGTTTTATATACTATAACAATATATGCAATATGTTATTAACCATATCACGATTGTGTAAACTTTAAGCCATTCCTTCTACCACAAATCTCATTACTGCGCATACATACGCATCGGCTTGTCACATTGAGACTCTGACCAACCCATAATAAACTCCCATTACATAAGGTTGTTGTTTGTTAAAGGAAGATTGATCCTCAAAGTACACCCAAAATCTATGATCTCTCAGCAGTACAAGTAATGGCCAAAGATTTCTTTGTATCACCTCTGCTAAAAGAGTCTTAAATCGTGAGTTTAGGGAGTGTGATTAATTAGCAATATAAAAGACAAAAATAACGATTGATCCAATGCTTTTACCCATTTGAATTATATATTCCTTTTTCAAACCTTTGTGTATGTATATTTGATTGTTGAGCTAATGTTGTAGTTTCAAGGCCGGTGCATGTGTTTTTTTAGTTTAAGAAATTTGGTTTTCCTTGTTTCAAGTGTGAATATGATCAATATTTTTGGGCTGCTAATTTTGACTATTATTTTGAATTGTTAAAATGATGAATAATACTTTCACGGTGTAATTCTTGTATTTTTTGCTTCTCATGTTTGTAGAATCAAGTAATAAGTGAAGTCTTGTAAACTAAATGGATGTCAGTTGAATGTATGGTTTGAGAACAGTGCAGATGGTTTGGATAGACCACTTGACATTGCATTTGAAAGGAAAGCGTGAATGGAAAAATCGTTTGTCAGTGTAAAAATTACAAACTTGGTGATTAGGTAGATAGGTATTTGCAAGATCATTTAACATATCATGGATTTACGAATGGTATGCAAGATGGTTTGTTCATGGTGGAAACATCTTCTCTGCTCGTCCACTTATGACTTAGGAATGAATTTTGTGATGGCAATGACATGCAAGGGATTTTACATGATGGAATTTGCTTTGGGCGTGTTGAAAATTACAGTGATGACAATGATGGGGATGGTATTCCAGGAGATGAGGAACCAAATAATGATGCAAAATGTTTTTATGAGTTGCTAAAAAATGCTGAAAAGGAACTTTATCCTGGTTGTAAGAAGTATTCTCAATTATCCGCAATTATTAGGCTGTTTCACATAAAGTGTCTTAATAGAGTGAGCAACAAAGGATTTACTGATTTGCTCGAATTTATAAAAGATGCTTTTCTGATTGGGAGAGACATTCCCTAAGTCATACTATGAGACAAAAAAAGATGATAAGGGGCTTGGGACTTTCTTACAATAAGATCCATGCATGTCCAAATGACTGCATGTTGTATAGAAAGGAGTATGAGAATGATACGGAATGTCATGTTTGCAAAACATCTAGGTACTTGGAGGACAAAGATAGCGATGCAGTTGGGGAAGCTTTATCTAAAAAGAAAAAAAAGTTTCCTGCTAAGGTTTTAAGGCATTTCCCTTTGATTCCTCGATTGCAGCGTTTATTCATGTCTTCGAAAACAGCATCTTTCATGAGGTGGCATGAGGAAGGTCGAACAGAAGATGGTTATATGAGACACCCTGCTGATTCTCCTGCATGGAAGACATTCGACTTTAGAAATAGAGATTGCCGCTTGAAACTAGAAATCTGGAAGCGGCAACATGAGATGGTTTTAATCCTTTTAGGTCTTTAAATGTTCATTATAGTACATGGCTTTGTCGTCTTGATACCTTATAATTTCCCCCTTTGGATGTGTATGAAGCAAGAATATTTTTCTTTCTTTATTGATTCACAGCTGACAATGCTAGGAGCAATCTGGATGTATACTTGGAGCCCTTGATAGAGAGTTAAAATTGTTGTGGGTGGTTGGGGTAAATACTTATGATGCATCGATGGTCCGAAATTTCAACATGCGTGCGGCTTTGCTTTGGACAATTAGTGACTTTCCGACTCTTTTAAATTTGTCGGGATGGAGCACTAAGGGTGAATTTGCATGTCCTTCTTGTCATAGGACACATGTTCTAGGTGGTTAAGGTATAGTGGTAAGCATTGTTATATGGGGCATCGTCGTTTCTTAGCAAGTGATCATCCTTTTCGTAAAGATAAGAGATCATTCAATGGGTTTGAAGAACAGAGTAAGGCACCGTCACAGTGAGTGGAGATATGGTGCGAGAGCAGCGGTCATACACACGTTTAGCGGATTAAATAATGACAATAGAAAGTTACCTTATAATTGGAAGAGCGGGCATATTTTTTGAGTTACCATTGGAAGGAAATATATTGCGTCATAATCTTGATGTGATGCACATTGAGAGTAATGTGTGTGAAGTGTTCTTGCAACCATACTAGGCCTTGATAAATCAAAAGATCATCTCACGAGAAAACACGTGACGGCTGCAAGAAATGGGAATTAGGCACAGTTGCATCCTGTGTAGATGAGTGCAGTGGCGTTACTTTATCCACCTCTTGTTTTTTACGATGTATTAGAGGAAAAAGGGAGATTTTTGTGGTGTGTTGGAAACAAATCAAAGTCCCGAGATGGTTATTCATCAAATATATCGAAATGCATAAATGAAACCATAGAAGATATTCGGTTGAAGTCATGATAACCATATATTGATGCAACAATTGTTTCCTCTAGCTCTTGCGTAGAGTCCCTACCCAACGAAGTGCGGGCACCTTTAATTGATTTGTGTAATTTCTTTAGAGTTTATGTTGAAAGTACTTCATGCTCGAGAACTTATTCAATTAGAGAGCGGTGCTCTAACACTCTGTCATTTGGAAGAGATTTTTCCTCCTTCTTTCTTTGATATTATAGTTCACCTACATCCATTTAGCGGCCAGAAGCAAGGTTAGCGGGGCACATGCAATATCGATGGATGTATCGGGTTGAAGGTATTTGTCAGCGTTGAAGGCCTAATATGCGTAATCGAAGTCGATCTGAAGGTTCTATTGCGGAGGGATATCTTGCGGAAAAAGTGTGTGGTCTTTTTGTGCTAGATACCTAGATGATGTTGGAGACAAGGAGTAATCGAGGCTACAAAGAAATCATGATTGGCAATATTGATACTAGGGTTGAACTTCCTATGTTGTCAATCACGGTCGTCATCTTAGAGGAGTGAATATTGTTAGTGGGACGTAGATACAATGAAAAGGGCACATCAATATGTGTTATTCAATTGTGAAATAGTTCAACCATTTTTAAGGTGAGAAATTTTGTGATCAATTCAGCTTGTGCATATATATAGTTTTATGATGATATATCTAATACTATTCTAATATTCTTTCCCTTCTTTAGCGAGCATCGGGAAATGATTCGTAATCAAAATCCTCGTTTGCGTATAAGAGACATTGAACGGATTCACAATGAAACTTTTGCCTCGTGGTTTGCCAATCAAGTAAGTCTCAGTAGTACAAAAATTATTAGAAATTGTATATGTCAATTCATTATTTCTCTTATTATGCTTGTCTAACGGGTTCAAAATATGGATTTTGTGAATGAAAGGGAATTTACGATGAACTTAGAAGCAGCTCAGGTCAAACTTCATTGGCAAAGCGATAAAGGTTTTGTATTAATGGAATTCGATTTCATATTGGGAGATTGAACAAAGAGGAAGCACAAAATAGTGGTGTTGTTATTCTTGGCTTGACAAGTTACTCAAGTGCTAATGACTGAAATCCTGTTATTGGAGATGTGACTTATTATGGAGTATTGAAGGAGATTGTTGAGTTAGAATACTTTTGAGTAGGAAGGTTGTTCTATTCAAATGTGATTGGGTGGGACGAGGAAGAATGCAAAGGCAGGATGAAAATGGTTTCACAATTGTGGATTTAAGTAGACCAATGAATACGGGTGAGCCTTTTATATTAGCTTCTCAAGCACAACAAGTGTTTTATGCAGAAGATCCCATTGATAAAGGATGGCATGTTGTGATCAAAACCGCTCCTAGGGATTGTTTTGACATGGACAGAAGAGAAGAAATTGACGTCGAAGATTATTTACTAAGCGAGACATGCACAGGTGATATCTCCGATGATAATGAGGAAATAAGATGGGTAGGGAAGGTGTAGGAGGAACTCTGACAACAAATAACATGATAATTTATTGAGAAGGGGCTTTATTTCTTTTCATAGTTGATATTGTGTAAGTTAATAAACATGTACATTTCTTATGTGTGTTGTCGTTGTCTTTTCTATTTCTACTAATGATGCTAGTACATAATCAGTAAAATAATAAATTTTATGACTTCTTTCTTCCAGGTTCATCAATTTGTCCATCCTTTATTCCTTGTTTAGATTCGATGGCAATTCTGTAATCTTCTTGAAAATGTAAATTTGGTTTTGGCATTGTTACTTATTTTCCATTGAAACTTGTACTAAATTGTGCATGTATTTTTGCTCTTTTATACGAGGTTAAAACGCGAGGTGCAGATCTATCGAGGGCAATCCACCAAGACGTCGTTGCATGTGATAGTGCTCGAAGCTTCACATGAAAGGGCACATAATGATACTGAGTTTTAACTCAAGCAAAGTGCTCATGTTACTCAAAGTAGTATTGAACCTAACATAGGAATATCCGGTAAGTACTAAAATCTGCTAAATGTTGTTCGAATACATTGATTAAAGGCTGCCCGAAGGCTTAGGGATAATGTTTTGATGCTTATGTTATCGATTTGATGCCAGCGGTGGGTGAGGGTTTGGTTGTGGTGACCTGGTGGGCTGGTGTGCGGTTTGGGGGGTCATCATTGCTTAGAATATTGCCATTGATTTGCATGATCTTAGGTGGAAGAAAGAAGAGAAGCGAGAGACTACCTCTCTTATGCCTAAAATGTCGAATTGACTTGAAGAAACATGAAAAGAATTTCATTTAACAAATTTGAATGACAAATGATAAGGAGCATATGAGCACTTTGCACATTTTCTAAATTACTCTTGCTCGTAATGGAAAATATGCTCCCCTTAATGTCTTGAGATGGGACAAGGTACCAGAAAAGCCTAACAAGGAACAGATGCTGCAAATTGTGAAGGTGATAGTTGGATATGTTGCTGTCTACATTAGTAATATAAGTGCCAATCATCAAATATCTCATGGCTTCAATTTTTCCAAGACAAATTTGAAATTCCCCTTGGATGTGAAGATTACATCTTACAATCGATTGGAAAGAAATGGAGGAATTTGAAAACTACACTCAAGGCTAAGTATTTTGATTCCAAATTATCTTTGGATGAGAACCTTAGAAACGTTCCAAACAGAGTGAATGAATCGCATTGGAATGACCTTGTGAAGCATTGGCTATCTAAAGGGAATGAGTATATTCTTTTCTCATATCCTAAAATTATAAGTACGATAAAGTTTGAAACTTATGCATGGTTATATATTATGTTGTAGGAGGCCAATTAAGAAAAATAAGAAAGTCGAAGTCATCAACCATATCTTGCATCATGCAGGTCAAAGAGGGTTTCCATTCATGAGATGGAGGTAATGTTTCTCAACTTAGATATCTTGCTTGAAGTTTCTAATTGATATACTATTACAGATAACAGATACTACTTTAATGTTGTAGCATGAAAAACTTGGTCATGAACCTACGCTCTCGCACATGTTCATGACTTGTTATTCCAAGAAGGACGGTACTCACCTTAATGCGTTGGTGGGAGAGAAAATTGTGAGTTAACCTATTTTTTACTTTCGAAATGTGAAATTGTTATGAATACTAAATAGATTACAATGTATAGGAACAAATGAAAATGCTACATGCATCGGGGGCTTCAAGTGATAATGGCAATGATGCTTACTATAAAGTCATAGGGAATGGAAAATATGGACGTGTTAACTTATATGGTTTAGGTGTTAGGCTGCGTGTCAATGGAACGAGTTCTAGTCGCCAAAGCAAGTCATCATCTTCTGATTCTGACGAAATGAGAACTAAGGAAGGATTCAACGAATTAAGGTGGTAATACGTGAGAATCGAATCTGAGAATCCATCGATTCTTCAAATGCGTGCTGCCGAACAACCACGTTCAAGCCTCTACATCAGTAACTCAAAGCTATTAGTAAGTGTTTGAAACTCTATTACAAATTAATACTTGCTTTTGAGAAGTGGCATATAAAATGGACTACATCGATGCTTGATGCATAATTATGTTATATTGGGAAGTGGCAACTTTGGTTTGCTTGGCAATACCATATGATTAGCTTGGTTTGTATGATTTATGATGGTGTTGTATTATTCATGAGCCTGGTCTTTGGGTTGCTATTTAATATTATGGTTGTTTTGTAATAAGCTTTTATTTCGGTGATGGATGTTGAATTTCTTATGAGCATAGCAAATCCTTACGAAAAGTTCGTTAAGGAAAAGTATGTAGTGTCGATCCATCAGGCGAAGTTGGAGATGAAGAATTAGGTCCAAATTGGTGTGAAGTGACTATTCGGGTTCCTATAGTCTGGGAGGAACGATTAATAAGGTCTTATGGATCATTGAGATCATGGGAATGCTCTTTTGAATTGCTTGATCGCTTGGCCTTTATCTTTGTTATTATTATGAAGATTAATATTTGTTCTTTTATTGAATTCTTTTTATTTAGTTTAAATGTTAGCGGTTACTCGTTTCATTTTTATTCAAACTTCTAGTAGACCATGGTGAAGATCGAGTTTGAAGAAGCTATGTTGGTATTCTTGCACTTCCACTTTGCTTTGTTGAAAATTTTGGCATAGTCATGGGCTTAGAGCGTTTTGCTAGTGTGAGTTGTCACATTTCGAACAAATGTGTTAGATGGATGATAGTTTTGACTTCAGGATTCACATAAATGTTTGATGTTCACATAGTTAAAGCTTATAGTAGCGGATTGTTTCAAGGTTTGAAGTTAAGTGACTATTCATTTTATATGTAAGTGCAACATTCTTGCACGAGTGAGCTATATCACATGTCATATTTTTGTCTTTCAAGGCATTATGTAAAAGTCATAACAAAAGGCGCGGTAAGCTGGCGAAGAGGCAAAGAAAATGCCTTAACAAATAACAAAGGGCGCATGATAAAGTACCTCAAATAGATAAATAATTAGACAGAGATATTGAAGAAGAAAAAAATGCCTCAACATATAACGAGATGAGACACTTTTTCATGCCTCGAATGAAATTTGAGGCACCCAAATAAATGCTCGACTTTATGATAGATGAAGCCTTTTTTAGTGCCTCAGGCAGTTTAAGAGCATAATAAAACACCTCGACATATGGTAGATGAGGCGTTTCGTGCCTCAAAATGAAAATTTAAGAGGCATAATAAAGCGCCTCGATATATGGCGAGATGAGAGCCTTTGTTAGTGCCTCAAAATGTAATTTAAGAGACACAATAAAAGTCTCGACATACGGATGAGGCGCTTTTAGTGCCTGAAATGGGCACTAGAGCCTGATAAAATGCCTCAACATATAGCACATGAGGCGCTTTTTCGTGCCTCAAAAGTACCTCAAGGAACATCAATAACGCCTCCAACAAATATATGTTGAGGCGCTAGTATTGTTGCGACACGTTCTTGTCTGACGTTTTATCCTGGCGCCTCGATACGTCAAAGTGTCTGACATCAATCATTGAGCATTTTTTGGTGCTGACATACAATTTTGTTGTAGTGTTACTAAGCCATAATAGAGCATACGAACCTGCGTCCTTTGGGCGAGTTCGAAGAGTGATCATTATATATATTAACAATCTAAAAATTATTGTTCAATTATTTTGATTGACAATGATATATACTAATATTTCGACTATACATAATGTAACATTATTTTGATTAATGTATATATCCTCACTAATTTGTTCTTGATGAAATATATATTTGCTCTTCCATTCTTGAGAGACCCCTTTTGTTCATTTGAGTTTAGGATATCAATCTTAGATTTTCTTCACAATTCTTATCTTTCAGATCAGATTAAATTAATTAACATTTAGTCGCTTTTACATGAAATCTTTCTTTGGGTACCTCTGTATATTGGAACTTCAAAAACACTTTACGATACACTATCCAAGTTAAGAGGGAGTACTTTGCTACTTCAGTCCACGGTGATCAAGGCGAGGCAACTACATATCTAGTGAGGATTGGACTCTATACTTGAGGCTATCTTCTTGCAAATAGTGAGCGATGTTCTTACGTCGTGATTCCACGATGCGAGGCAACATGGTACTCATGCTCACAATCAAGTTTTCCAAATCATCTACTGCAATGAATTTCAAATGTACACATATTGAAGATTAATCTCACAAATTTTTATAAGATTTGGATGTTGTTTACATAGTAAGAAAATTTCATAAGGGAAACATCTTAATACTCAAGTAAAGGGTATATAAAGTGATGCTGCTGGCGTGGCATTATTTATCCTAAATTAGATCCTAGTTGGTTTTGTGCATGAGGCATCATGCCCTGCCTACTTTGAGCGAAGAGAGGGCGCGACAGGATTGAGACTCCTTAACCTGTTTTCTTTGGTGGGCCCATCTCATATATAATTTCATAATGAAATACAAGTTGTAATCTGATACCATTAGTGATGATTAAACTATCCTGTATATATGCATGGTCTCATTTACCTTATACTTACACATTCCACTATTACAAAAAATTTTTTACATTTACATTCCAAAACAAAAAAATCAAAACCTACATTAGGTGGACTCTATTCTTGTGTTGGCCTGATGTATGCGGAATCCTCGGATGTCCTTCGAATGCCTACATGGATGAAACACCCGTTACTAAGCTTATAGCTTAGTGGGAAGCAATATGAGTCTTGTGCTTAGTGGTCCACACTTACTGTTATATAACATAATGCATATGTTAGGATTTCATCTCGCCTAATTCTTATCATAGAGTTTTCATATAGCATAATTCTTATAACAGGGTTTTCATATAACATAATTCTTATAACGGGGTTTTCATATCTCAGCAGGAGTTTGAAACAGAGATCTTGTCTGAAGGTACATTAGGTATTATAGAATAAAGCACGTTTCATATGCTTTCTTATTGTTAATTATTGGAAGTTCTTATCATATAAATATTTGCCTAAATAGACTAAGTAATATTGAATGAGAGGGACACAACACAATAGGTACCCGAAGTGCATTATAGTCTTGAGCAGACATGCCTTACGTAACGAGGAAGTGTCGTAGCCTTCAGTAGAGTGCAGACAGCATTGAGACATGTCTACCCACGTAATAAGTGCAGCACTAGCGGGAGTGCGAGAAACCTTGAACATAGGTGCCTTATCATTAGGTATCCGGTCTTAAGCAGACATACAATTATATGTGTTTCCGAGCTTGTTATTGTGTTCTTAATCACATTAGCAAATAGAGCGAAAGCAATGTTTGCAAAGGAACAAGATGGAATTTGGCGACGAGGTATAGAGCATTTCTTAGCTTATACATGTACTAACCCTTTCATTCGGGTGCGAAGAAACGGAACAAAAGCGAGTTGCGGGACCGGTGCTGGACTTTAAACAACTTTGATCTAGGTTCTCAACTTTGATACCCGGTACTTCGACTTCCCGATATTGGCACTCAATATCCACATGGACCAAAAACAACTTTGGTAATTTTCGACTTTGAATATGTACTCACATGTGATTTACATAAATGGCGAGGTTTACCTGCTTTTCACTGCATTTAATCAAAACCCAAAACACATCAAAGAAAACAACTCCCGAAACTTGACTTGAACCAACGAAACCCACTATTCCACGAAGCCAGCCAGACACTTTCATAATGGAAGTCAGGTTTTTCCTAACAACCCATAAACAAGTGTGGCTTGTGATAGTTTCCATACCTTGATTCCTTGAAGCTTAAACCTTTTCTTCTTCCTTCCTTCTTACTTGAACAAGGAGAACCCAAGATATGGAGAGAAAAGCAAACTGTTGGTTCTCGCCTCAATGAAAGTAGCCCTAACCTCCTCTAAGCCAAATGGGAAATGTTCCCTACCATAAGGCCATGTTTGGCTTTAAGGCATTTGGCCTCAAATTTTTTCCTTTTGCTTATTTGTCCTTCCACTTCATTCTATTTGAAAATCAACTTGTCATATTGCCACTTTAACATATAATATTTTCATCTTATGTCACTTGGGTCCTTAATTGGCAATTACCCGATTTACCCTTAGTACTCAAATTTCCGAAAAATGCAAATTTACTTATACTATACTTAAAACATGTAATAAACTACTAGGGCGTAATTTGAGTGTTGTGACTAATCATTAAATGCATTCAAGTGGGTTCATTAAATAAATATATTATTTGTCTGCCTCTGGGTGCAGTTCTGCATCTGGATTTTCCCAAGCAACCAAAAAAGATCTCCTTGCTAGCTTTTGATGTCTCCACATGATGTACTACTTAGGCAACATAGAATCCTTCAATATGGTTCTTTGAAGTTGATAAAAGTAATTCAAAGAGCCTTGGAGGAAACAACATTTTCAACTACAGCTTGTTGTTGCTACCTTCATCTTTATGAAAATTTTATCTTTTGATAAGTTTTGTAATATTCCAAAACCTTTGCTCTTAATTTACTTACTTGCAGCTACTATGTAAGTACTAAACCTTGGTCCAATCTAGAATTAAGTTATAGAGTAACTATTTAATGGTTACCTCCTTTGCTATATTTTTCTTAAGTAGTAGTTTGGGTTAAGGTGAAGAGAGTCCTTAGGACCCCTTTATGCCATGAAATGACCCTCTAATATTATGTTCTTGATAATATATTAAATCTGTAAGCTAAAATCTTTATTTTTTCTTATTAGAACACTATGTAAGGCTTGGAAATTAATGTTTGAAGGCCACTTTAAGGATATCTTAAATACATAATGTTTGAGAATGATTTTGATTTGAGATTTCCACCCCTTATTATGTCTCTAATGTCTTAGCAAGGCGCATAGGTGAGTGGAGGCTTTAAGAATAACATACAGAGGTATGAAATGACCCTCTAATATTATGTGCTTGATAATATATTAAATATGTAAGCTAAAATCTTTATTTTTTCTTATTAGAACACTATGTAAGGCTTGGAAATTAATGTTTGAAGGCCTCTCTAAGGATATCTTAAATACCTAATGTTTGAGAATGATTTTGATTTGAGATTTTTAGCAGCAATATGCCTCAATATCTTAGCAAGCGCATAGGTAGTGGAGGCTAAGAATAACATATAGAGGTCGAACTTAGAAAAGATATTGAGTTTGAGTCAATGTCAGTGAGAAAATGGTGTGCATATGGGGAAAATTTGAGCTACGGAGATAAGGTTGAAGGCAGAAAATAGGACGATATAGAGTATGTCTAGGGAACCACCTTTCTTTTGTCTTAAGAGAAAAAGTTGAAGAATTGAATAAAATTGCTCATGCCGGCTCATGCACAACTCTTACGGTGGCGTAAGATACCACTCCCGAACATGTTGCCCTTCTATGGAAATGCATACCCATTTGGTTTTTATATTTAATAAAAACCAAAAATTACCATTATATTTTTGAATGAATTTGAAAAAAAAATGATGATGAATATCTCATTTTATTTATTATAAAATTTGTGTGCTATACAAATTTTTTCTTATTTATTACAATTACATTTGTCTAAGATTTCTTGTGTATTACTTAAAAATAAATATATTTAATTACAAGTGAAAAACTAGTGGAAATGAAAAATAGAAAAAGGAAAATGGTTATCAAATTATTAACCAAAAAACTTTCTAAACTTTTTCTTATTGTTTTCAGGGAAATGTTTTCAAATTTCCTTTATATTTTTATGTTATTTTCCTCCAAAATTTAGTCCCTTTTTTAGCATTTTTTATTTATTAAATCTTTGGTTTAGCAACTATAAAGATACAAAAAAAAAAGAACATCAATGATACTACAAAGAAAGGACAGTTTCAATATTAACTCAACATACAATACTCTTTATAGTTTTCATTTATTCCCTTTCTAGATTTTTTTATAATCATTTTATAGTTTAGTAATATAAAACAAGGATAATAGTAAATACAATAAAATAGTTTCTGTGCTCAACATGTTTAAATAATTTTTATTAAATAAAAAAAATTACTATGCCAAATAAAATTGAATAACATTAATTTTTATTTTTTTATTTTTTAAAACTAATAACATTATTTTTATTATTTACTATTTTTAATAATTTTTTTTCTATTTCTTATGAAAATCCAATGTACATTTAGATATTGTTTATTAAATGAAATAAAAATACTATGACCAAGAAGACTAAATGGTTAGCCATTTTTTAATATTTACTATTTTATTATATTTTTCTACTTATTTTTATGTCTTAATTTCCTCATAGAATTTTCTTTTCTTAAATTTTGTTAGAAAAATCAACATAATCTTAAGTTGTTCTATTCAATGTGAAAATATTGGTAAAATTAGACAATGTACTATTCTTTTTATTTCTATATATTTTAGCATTTTAATTAAATTCCCTAGTATGTGTTATGTTGTTTTTTAAATATATATTTCACTAAGTTTGAAATAATATAATTTATTTTTGTGTTTGCCTTTTTGAAAATCTTCTAACACCTATTCACTAAAATCTTTATTTTTTCTTATTAGAACACTATGTAAAGCTTGGAAATTAATGTTTAATGGCCTCTTTTAGGAAATCTAAAATACTTAATGTTTGAGAATGATTTTGATTTGATATTACCCTTATTAAGCCTCTAATATCTTAGCAACCTCATGGGTTGTAGAAGCTTTAAGAATAGCATACAGATGTCAAACTTACAAAAAGATATTGAGTTTAGCCAAGAATCCGTGCAAATGGTGTGCATATGAGGCAAATTAGAGCTCTGAAAATAGGATGGAAGAGCGAGAAAATAGGAAAAATAGGATGAAGTGGGTATTTGGAAAACCACCTTTCTTTTAAGATGTCTTAAAATAGAAATAGTTAAAGAAGAATTGAATAAAAGCTGCTCGTACACACCTTCGGTGTGAAACAAGGTTATCTCGGAGACATGTTGCTTACTTTTATGAAATACAATTATGACTCCCAAATCCTCTTTTGATTCCTTTGCTATATATTTTTGGGAATTAAAACTCACCACCACTACCCTATTCACTCTTTAAAGCCACATCCTCGTCAATCCATGCGAGTACAAAGGATGAACTCTAGAGAGTTCTTCTATATCTCAAGAGCATAGGCTTAGTCCAACTTCAAAAAGTTTCATCTTTTCTTTACCGTCTAATTTCATTTCTATTATTGGGTTACATGTCATGGTGTAATTTTTTTTTTTTGAGTTTAAATATATATCTCTTGAAATCATGGTTTTTCTTTCATATCATGATTACATGTCATATCTTTGGCACTATTTCATCTTAATGCTTTGGGATAGCGAGTTCCCATATCATTGGATTTTTCCCCAATCAACCACCAAAAGATCTCCCACCTTTCTAGTTTTTTGTTTCCACATGATGTACTACTTAGGGCAACATATAAGCACTTACATATAGTTATTTGGAAGTTGATAAAAAGTACTTTAGAGGCCCAGGGGAGATGTCATTTCTCAACTAGAGCTTATTGGCTACCTTCATCTTTATGATATTTTCTCATTTTATAAGTTACGCAATTTTCCAAAATCTTTTCTCTCGATTTACTTGTTTATAACTACTACATAAGTACTAAGCCTTGGCCATATTTAGTCACAAAGTTATATAGTAACTATTAAATGGCTACCACCTTTTCACATTTCCCATTAGTGATAGTTTGGGTTAACACGAAGGGTCCTAGGACCTTATACTATGAAATGACCCTCTAATATTAGGTGCTCTATAATATATTATATCTATGATCTGAAATCTTTGTTTTTAATTAATCTTATTAGAACACATGCTTGGAAATTAATTTTAAATGGAATCTTTAAGGATATTTAAGTACTTAATTTTTGAGAATGATTTTGATTTAAGATTGCCCTCATTAAGCCTCTAATATCTTGAATGATCAAGAACATATAGTAGAAATTTGAATTACCATATAAGTCGTGTTACGAGATATTGAGTTTAGTTAAGAAGTGTTTCCATTAATATTGAAATTTCTCTATCAAAAACCTATAGATAATTCCATATGTGTGAACTTATTTGTAGTAAGAAGAATTCAAGGAATCCTCTATTCTCAACACTTATACAAATCTTTAGGTTCTTGGCGCTTTTCCATACATTTTTCCAAAAAATTCATCAACTCCTGTTTGAAAGCACTTGAATAAAAGATTACCTCAAAAACGGCCACTGATCACCTTTCAATTTTTTTTTTCTTTTCAATTCCCTTGTGCCCATAAAGGCCTCCTCACCATGGATGTGACTCAACACGCTAGGATCCTAAACTATTGCCTTTCCCTTTATTTTGGGACGTTGCTATATGGATCTCATCATTAGGTGTCCAAGTAATTATTTTCTGTTTAGGTTTCTGATGCAAGGATGGGACCTTGATGGATGATCTAGGGGGTTTAGGTAAGTTGGTGTTATGGGGTAGAACTTTGATGGGTAAGGGATAGGTCTGGTCTCAAAGGTTATAGGGCTTATTTGGGATTTATATATGATGGAACCAAGGTTTAGAATGAAGGATTTATGTTTGGAAAGGTTCGGGTTTGATTTGTTGCAAAAAAACCTTGTTTTGAGTTAGTTTCAGTTTTCGGGGTTTTTCTAAGGTAGGCTAAGGCTATGTACGAATCTGGGGCTTCTCAAAGGTTAGGGATGATGATATTTATGGTTTCTAGGATGAAACAAAGTATATGGAAGTAGGGAACAAGATTTGGAAAGTTTAGGGTTGTGGTTGGAGAATTGGATTTGGAAAGTTAAAAGAGAAGATGATGAGATAAGTAGAGGTTGTATAGAAGGATAGATACTTACTTCGCCACTCAAGGAATCCACCAAGAGATAAGAAGGCACGAACTCGCCACTCAAGGGAATCCACCCAAGAGATAAAAGAACAATATGTATACTTCGCCACCCAGGAATCCACATAGGGATAAATGCTTGAACTCCCCATGGGGAATCCATGAAGATGAAACGAAGCTCTTAAAAATATGAAAATATTAAGCTTCAGGCCAGATTCTCAGACTATATAAGGGGGTATATATAGCCCCATACTTTCTAAATCAAATAAAGAAACTCATTCTTTGACTTGGAAAACAAACTTTCTAAATTAAATAAAGAAACTCCTAAAAGCAAATATTTCTAAAAAGAAATAGCATCTCCTATTTGACTAGCAAAACCAACTTTCTAAATTAAATAAAGCAACTACTACTTTGACTTGGGGAACAAATCTTTCTAAAATAAAACAACTCCAATTCAAAATAGTAACAAGACTCAAATACTTGGAAATATAAATATATTTGGTGTCTCTAAGGTTTCAAAACCTCACGAATAATTTTCCATAATGAGAATCAAATTCTCATTGTTTTGTTGTAGAAGCTCACATGATTTGATGCAATGTCGCCACAGACCGACGCCACTTGCAACTAGATACTATCTCGGATCTTTCTACGATCAGGTTCGAAGGGGAAAAGTGAAGACGCCACAATCAATTATAGAATGGTTGATTGATAAGTCGACGGGATGAAGACTCCACAATCATTATAGAATGATTGATTGATAAGTCGACGGAATGAAGATGCCACATTGGACTATGGAAGAGTTGATTGATAAGTTGATGGGATGAAGACGCCATAATCAATGGATGGGTTGATTGATAAGTCGATGGGATGAAGATGCCACAATCAACTATGGAAAGGATGATTGATAAGTCGGGAATGATGAATGCCACAATCAGCTATAGGCGTTGATTGATAAGTCGTGTAATGAAAGTGCCACGATCAATTATAGAAAGGACATTGATAAGTCGATAGAATGAAGACACCACAATCAACTATAAAAAGGTTGATTGATAAGTTTGGAATAGTGAAGACGTCACAATCAACTATGGAATGACTAATTGATAAGTTGATAGAATGAAGACGCCACAATCAAGTATGGAAATGTTGATTGATAAGTTGATGGAATGAAGACACCACAATCAAATTCAATGTGTTAATTTGTCAGTTGAGAAATCAAGGTTTCATAAGAGTAGGCTTACAAAACCAGGGGTAAATTAACATGGTGAATGGGCGGGTCAGATGTACTAGGGTGGCAAGAGTGGATTTCATTAGAAAAAGAGAAGATGTTTTTTTGATAGGTGGTTCAATAATAGTAGGCTATGTGACCTGAATGGCAAAATGACTGATATATTTTTGTATGAAACCCAATTAAAGAATTTATGAGCTTGTATTTAGTCATTCATCGGTATCGAAAAAAGTGATTTAGCTTGGTTTTTGCATAGAAGAGACAATGTGGTAGCAAAGAAATTCATACTTATCAAAAGACATCATGTTGAGGTGGCGTTTTGGGGAGATGAGTTTGGTCTTGATCATTCCATAGGTTCAAAACAATTGCTTCACTTGATAGGAGTGGTTGGGATTTACAAAACAAATCCCGAGACCAAAAGAAAAAGTGGAATGAAATTATTTTAGGCAAAGATCTACATAGATTTTGAATTATTTTTGTAAGAATTTATTTTATTATTTTAAATGCCACAAGAACACTTTATTTTCCTAATTTTCTTCCTCAAATAGTATAAGCTCTATTTTTAAACCAATTATTGCCTAGACCGAATAACAATAAATGAATCAAGCATGGTATTGATTTATATAGAATTAATGAAAAAATTTCACATTGAACAAAAAATAAAAAGTTAATAGCACTGAATCGGTGAACAACAAAAGATGAGGGGAAGGGCGAGAATCAAAGATAGCAAGCAAAAGGGCAAATTTACAAGCCAACGAACTGAATGAAGGACAAAAATTAACAGAGTTGAGGAGAAGAAATTAAAATATTAGCGACAAAATTAGTTAGATAAAAACAAGAATGCCATGTGAAGGCACACAGAAAGGAAAACTTGATGCAGACCTGAAAGTGGAAGCTTGATGAAGGAAAAGGCTGAAAGTTGGTGGGAGATTGAAAAGAGCATACCGCACCTTCCTTGCATTTAGAGAAGGAGGGTTTATGGAGAAGAAAAGGTAGCAAGGTTTCAGAAAAAACGGTTCACTTTGTAACTGATGTGTCTCCAGCCGTGGACACCTATCTGTCAGTTCTGGAAATGTAATTATGATTTGTCATCCTCATTTGATGAATTCTCCCCATTTCTTCATCGCGATTCTCTCTCTGAAGGAGTTAAGTCTGTGCAGAGATCTAGAACTGTGAGGCTATAAAAGGGCTCTCAAACTGGGGATATAATACAGAAGATCAATTCTTAGTGGGAAGCATAGGCCTGGTTCAATTTCTGAACCAGTTCTCTTAACTCATGGTATAATCTTCCTTCTTTTCTTGTATGTATAACCTAGCTAGTTCCTGTGCTTGTATGTATAAATATATACCTAGTGAATTTTTCCTTTCTCTTCAGTTTTCTGAATTGGAATTTGATTTTTTGTAAATCCATGCTGGTTTTGGTTTATTCATGGTTTGTTGAACACTAAACTTTTGTGTGATTACTTTGGCACAGGCTGAATCTTTGAAACTTAAACAGTGGCAATGATCTTGGTATTTCTTTTCATGTCCAAAATTTTTCTAGTCTTGCCAGTTTGTGTTTTTTTCCTTTATTTATCCTTTTGATGACAAATCTTCATTTCTGTAGAAAATTTCTTAAATCAGGATAAAGAAGTTGGCGATTAACAATCCATTTCATAGTCTCATTTTTGATCTATGATGATGCTGGCAATTAACTGTGATTATTACAAGTTGACAAATCTTTGAATTTTGATTGATGAAATGGGATGAAGCTGCTGCCTTGGACAAACTTTTCTGCCTCTTTCAAGATCTTGTTGTCTCCTATTTGTGCAATGTAAAATATGTTTCTATGTTCTGAATTGGATTGATTTTTGACTTACAACTATGGGTGTTTCAGTTAACAGTGTTGATTATGTTTATGATCACCATATAACAATCTTTTTGAAATGAAGCGATGATCACAGGAAGGTTCTAGTCCTTATGATCTGTCATTGAAGAGAAAAAACACCTGATGGAGTTTGAGCTCCTCCTAACCCGACTGCATGGCGATTCACGCCTAGTTCTTCTTTCAATGGCGCAACACCTGGAGTTTGGAGTATGGAAGCATCCCCCATTGCTCCTGCCCGTTCTCACTGGCAGAGGACTAACATGATCCAGGTCGGATTGTCTTAATAGAGACAGCCTGGGAGTGATGTTCCTCAAGTTGATGAGCCTTGGATAAGAACTAGACTAATATCTGAGGTTCGTTACATCAACAATTTGATTAAATTTTTGATAATTTACTCATTAATGTGGAGATCATGATCAGTTCAGCTTTTATGGAAAACCCTTTTTCTCTTTCCCTCTATGATTTCCATGGTATTCTTTGGATCTATCCATTCTTGTAGAGTTACTTGCTGATCTTTCAAATAACGGACTTAACAGTTGGGATCAATTAATGTTTTGCTCTATTTTAATTCCAGTAGTACTGTTGAAAATTTCCTCTGAAATGCATTTATGTATCATTCTCCTTTCTCTTTTCATTCTTCATTTTTCCTTTGTTAGTTCCCTGGGATCTTATTCAGTGTCCTTCCATCTTTGCTATAAATATGACCTTTTACCATGCTATTGTTTCCCTCCCAGATTGTATTAAAAGAATCACTTGCGCTGGAGTTCTTAGTTCCTTTCCTTTTCGTAACAGGTTCGCAATGCAATGGGACTCCAAGGCAGGGGTGGCACCATACAATATCATGTTAGTTTTCTTTTGATTATGATGCTTAGTTTGCTTTGATTATGTACATCATTTATTCATGCTTTAATTTCATCAAGGAATGCACGTTTGTGATTTACCAGCATGTCATATGAGGTAACTGTACTTGATATTTGGAAAGAAACAAGAAGTTTAGTCTGCATTAGACTGCTTGTTTTTCATTTTGAGAAACACTAGTAAGAATTTTGGGCTGATCAGGAATTGGTTGCTATTGGAGAGGGCATTGGAAATGTCAGCACAGGGTACAGTGAGGAAGTAATTATGGCTAAGATGGTGCAATGGAAGTTTAGCTTTTCAACAACAGTCCCTCGAGTAGCCTGGGAACCTGGTAAGTCTGAAAAACATGCCACTATATATTAACTTAAACAAATAAAAAAAATGTATGCTATCATGAAATCAAAGCAGGAATGTGAAAAATCAACATACTATAGACATTCAGCTAGAGTAGAAACATATGGGAATTTATACCTCTATGTATATATATCAAACAAAGCAAGCAAAGAGATCTATATATAATCAAAAGAACACCAAGTATACCCGGTACTGTACAGTACCCCCCCATGCCTAGGAGACCCATTGCTTCACTTTAGTCTCAATGTGTTGTAATTTGTCTTCGTTAGGACTTGAACCCTGCCGGGATCCCCCTTTCCTATGCTTTTATCTTTTGAAACATTGACACTTTACCACATGAACTAAGTATGATGGACAAAATAAATACAAAATTTGTTTTCAAGTAGTAAATAAAAATAATATATGAGATTTAACTCTATTTTTATTTTCCTTCATTTTTTTTTTCTTCCAACTTTTCCTTATTATTTTCTCTCCCTTGCATTTTTCAGGAACAGAACAATTAGATTATCAGATAACAGAACAAATGAAGAAATAAAACTTAAAGAACATAGTTGGGGCTATTACAAATCTCTGATATTAATCTGCTTCTGAGACGAGGATCATTTACTTGTGGAATTCTGGGTCAGATCGGTTGGCCACACAGAACCTCCAGACTGCCAGAAGCTGGTTATTTTGCTGTCCCATTTTCTCAGGGCGCAGACGGGTACCCGTCCTCTTGGTTTGGAGAATTCTCTGAAGATTATCCAGCTGAACCAGCAGTTGCCCACATAGAAGATAAATCCTCAGCGCCAAGCCCAGGTGTGGAAGTACTGTTGAGGCAATATTAGATGCGGATTCTTCACGCAGTCGTAGAGAGCTGCTTAAACTGCTCTCACTACCACTTCTTTTCAAAGACCGATCATGGGGATTTTGACCTTGCCAGCCTCTATCACCTTCCATGTTTCAAAGGTTGCTGATCTGAAACCGCATATTCCTTGCATGAAGCTTTCATTAATTTATCATAGAATTAGCAGATAACACGTGTATGTGTGTGTATTTGAGGTTGTGCTTAAAATCTTTCACAAACTAATTAATTGACAAATAAAAGTTTGCTTAAGTAAGAGGCAAATAAAAAAGATCCTTTGAGAGTGTTTGGTTATAGTTTTTAAAAGCTGTTTTTTGATTTGAAAAATACAAAGCACACAAAAAATACTAAACTCAGGAACAAGGAGTAATTTCAGAGAACCAAACAGGCCCCGAAAGTTTTGTTTTTTAACTTTAGGAAATAAATTGGGAAGACAACTTTTTCCTACAAAATGGCTTACAAAATTCAAGCAAATAGAAAGGAATTTTCGCATCCTTGATGGAACATCAACATTAAGTTTGCTTGAAGAAGCAAATTGAGCTTGTTTAGTTTGCGAGTTTTTGAAAAGCTGTTTTTCTTTGAAACAAGGAAAACAATGAGAACATGTTTAAATGCCTTTCCTTTTTGTTTTAAAACATTAAGAACATAAAAAACAAAATTGAGAGAATAATGAGTAAGTTTAGATAACATAGAAACACTAAATTTAGAGAACATGAGGTAAGTGGAGAACATCAAATAATTGAGTATATGTGTTTCAAAACCGTTCTCAGAGCAGGTTTTAAAATGGACCAAAACGGACTCGAAAGATTTGTTTTTCCCAATTACAAGAAATAGATTGGGGAAGAGAATTTCCTTTTTGGTAGTGACAAAATGACTTACAATAAATTCGAAGCAAATCGAATTTTTCGCATCCTTGATGGAACATTAGCACTTTTCTTAGGCGATTGAAGATTTGAACACCCATGAGATACCTAGATCCTTTAAAGCGATGAAAGGGAAGCAAAAATGAAGAGGAAATACCGATGCGATAAGGCTCATTTTCTCTACATTAGATTTAACCAAACCATGAAGTATGAAATAGGACAAGGATCAATGGATGAATTGTGTAGTTTTATTTTCATACATGACCACACGTTTGTATTAGTAAATCTAAGAAGCAGTTTATCAAAGGAAAACCATTCCTGAAAAAAAATACCATACAAAAAGAAAAATTACATAGGATTCATTTCACAATCATAAAATTTGCATTAGTTGGCTGTTGAAGGTGCTGACATATTTTTTATTATGTGAGTAATTTCTTGTCTAGCGAATACATGATATTGGAGTACCAACCAAGGTGAGATAATTGTATGTACAAGTAATAAATTATTTGTAGTCGGTGAAGCCATGTTAGAACAATATAGAATGTGTCCTTTTGATAGGAGGTTTGCAGTAGAGGCAGCTCGATGGTTAAAAGGCTTAGACGGGGCACCAGAAATGGACCAGTTCGAGTATCTATGAGAACATGATCTACATGGTATAATGCAAAATGATTCAATATAAAAAAATTAGGTCTCTAGTATACTTTGCTTTGGAAAGTACATACAACCAACCATATATGAAAAGCAGCTCGGTCGAGGAAACATTTTAATGGAGTCAAGTCTTTTGAAGTAAATTTAGTATTGATAGATTAGTGATAATCCATTGGATTGTTATTACATAAGTAAAAGATTGAATAATTGAAACTTCTCACGCAAAGAAAGGAATAACGAGTAGTTAGCATTACTAATAGAAAAACTAAAGAAAAACTAAGTTTGAGGGGCTTGCTTCAAGCTATGTAGAGTATTATATAAACACATAAGAAAAAATGGGAGACTAGAAGACAAGCGTTTAACTTGGAAGATTAAATACAAGTTAAATGTTTGACGTATATTCTTCATAATCTAGTTCGAGGTAACAAGAAGAAAGAGTTAGATGAATGGTTGTAGGTTTAATAACATGGTTAAAAGTCTCACCATGGTTGATATACTAGGAACTTGAGTGACGCCCTTGGCAACACTAGGTGTGGCTTTTGGAGCTAATGATATTGGTATTAACAAGCTTAGAAACCAAATTCAATGTTTTAATTTGTTAGTTGATTAAATTCTGGTTTAGTAGTAGGCTTATGAAACATGATGTATAAGAGGCGTGGCTCGTGGATTTCATTAGAAAGAGAAGATGTTTTTTCTGGGTGAATTTTATGTGCGAGCTATGTAAACACAAATGATAGCAAAATGACCTGAAGTATTTTGTATGGCTTAGTTAAAAAATATATATGACATGTATTAAGCCATTCATCAATATTAGGAAAAAAGTGATTTGCTTTCGGTTCTGCATTAGAAAGAGAATGTGAGTTGCAAAGAGTAGCAAAAGAAGTGTACTATCAAGATATTATGGCTAGAATACTGTTACTCCGGTTTACAATATAATTGTTCAGCTATGACTTGATTTATTGCCCCCGTCGGATCAAATATGTTTTACCGTCTTAATCATTACCTTGAAATGTATTTGCGACAAGATGGCAAAAAACCGAAGCGATCATATTAAAAGGCGATACAAAAATCCCACATGATGCAATAAGATGTGAAATTACAAAAACAAATTAAAAACCCGGATCTGTGTATGACTAGCATAATATCTATCGGTAGCATAATATCTATACGGTAGCATCACCCTTGCAGTGATCACATTAAACTCAAAGGCTAGATAAAAACATTCATGCCAAATACACAAATATTAGATTTTGTGCTCCAACAAATTGATAAAATCATTTGAAAAAGGAAAATGTAGTTAAAAAAGAAAGGCAAATCATTATTAGCAAGCAAAGAAAGAAAATTATTTAAAATCTTTAATTAAAGTAGAACAAAAGAAGAAAGGGAGTCCTTAGATTTAGAGACAAGCACGGTAGAGGGAGATTGATGAAAGAAAGATAAAGGTGGGGATTGAGTGGAGATTGTAGAATGGGAAATGGAGAAAAAAGGGGTGGTAGTGAGATTTCAGTGACACAAGTCTGTTATTACAGTCAGCTGTACAGGTGTGTCTAGCAGGACACCTTTCTATCAGTTTTGGAAATGTAATTATGATTTGATATCCTCATTTTAAATACTCTACTCGGTGCTTCAACCCTACCCCAACCTCATCCTCTCTATTTATGAACAAGTCCATATATATATATATATATACATGTGTGCCTCATAATAGGGTTGTGCTGGGAGACTGTGATGAGATCATAAAGGGAGCTCCCCAAAGCTGAGGATATCATATGTCACTCCAAAAAGTTGAGTATAGGCTTGGTTCATTTCTCTACCAGTTCTCTCATCGACTGGGTATAGTCTCCCTTCTTTAGTCTGAATCATGAGATCTGTGACATAGCCGCCCAGTTGGTTCTTATGATTGCTGTATATGTAAGTGAGTTTTTTCTTTTATATAAATATTTCTTCAGTTTTCTGAATTTGAATTTGATTTTGAACTCATGATTTCTTCAAGGTTTATTCCATGGTCTGTTTGGTTGGTTTCCCTATGAATGTTAGCATGAGTATAAACTGATTTTTTTTATACACACACACTCGAAAGAAGTGATGATTTTTGTGAAAGTAAAATATTTTCTTTTATTTTTTGCCTGGAATTTGTTTTCATGGATTTGTTGCATGAAAAATCAAGACGCAGGTGTTCAATAAGGGACACATTCATAGTCAAGTTGATAGATCTCAAATCCTTATTATTGCCTTCAGTTTTGGTAGATCTGTGCAACTAATACAGGTGTGGCATTCATCTTTGCATTTCTTATCCTGTTCAAAATTTTATGATCTTTCTTAGATCTTCTTTCCCTTTAAACATCAATCATCTTCATCTATCTATCAAAACCCTAAAATAGTTATCTTTGTGAATTAAAAACATATCATTTATCCCTCTTTTTCTTGCTTGCATTCAGGCATATACAATGGTTTTTAGGGTGGCTCTTTGAAATTAACTTTTCATTTTCCTTTTTTGTATTTCCCTAAAGGAGCTTCCTTGATTTCATTTCTTGTAAATCAAAACCCTAAAGGAGTTTCTTTTTGTTTGTATTTCCTTTTCTTTTGTTATGATCAGTGGCACAATAAAGAAATACAAAAATAAAGAAAAACATAAGATTTATGTGAAAACCCTTGTGGGAAAAAACCATGGGCAGAAGAGAAAGCTTTACTATCAATTTGAGAGATAATTACAAAGTGCGGTTCATTGGGTCACAAAAACCATCTTTAATTTTTTTTTTAAAACTTTGTTTCCTTTTGATTTCTTGAGGGCATATCCATGAATGTTTGATTTTTGCTTTAGATTTCAATTCAGAGAACCTTCATTTTCTTTTCCTTCCTTCAATACTATTAGCTTCTGAGTACTATTGTGTATTGCAGCTATGATTTTATCACTCAATCCTCAGACCCATATCATTTTGTCAGCTATTTTACTATAAATCAAAAGTTAATGAGACTTGTAGTACATAACAAATGTGTTTGTGCACACACATTATTATTGCTTTCTCTGGTCGAGGTAGAATTGAATTTGTTTCTATACTATGAATTGTGGTTTCAGGTCAGAAAGTCACTCAAATTGTATATTCCTGATCACTGAGTAACAACTATTGAAATATGGAAGGCGATGAAGACACAGACTAAGGACACCGTCCTCATGATCCGTCAGGAAAGAGAAGATCAAGTGACAGTGGTTTCAGTTCCTCTAACCAGCAGCAGGGGGAATCATCGTCTAATTGTTCTATCAACAGTGTTACATCTGGGGTTCAGAGGATGGGAGCATCTAGTATGCTTGCAGGTCCAAGCTCAGCTGCAAGGACTGGAGAAATTCATGAGAGAAGAACTAGGCAAAGAACTAGTGCTGCTCTCGGAGAGAATTCGGGATCTTCTGCACCTACTGCTCCTGAGCAAAGGGGTCAGCACTCTGGTGGATTGAATGCTGAGCAAGGTCCTCACTTGCAGGAGATTAATCCAACTCCCAATCGAGGTCATATCATCATAATCCCAGACTCAGCCCTTGAAGGACGTGTTCCACAAGTTGGTGATCCTAGGATCAGAACTAGACTAACATCTGAGGTTTGTTAGATTATCATATCTCAAGTTCTTTTGCTTCTATTTTTAATTTTTTTACATTGGAGCTCCTTCCCTGTCAAACTAATTGATTAATATTCTTCACTGATGTTGAATTTGAATACCTTTTTGACAATTAATTCATTAATCAGGCCTTCAATTTCAGCTTATATATCAAGTTTTTTTTTTTTGAATTTCCTTCTTTTTCTTTATTTCCATATCTTAACTTGGGACAAACATCGTCGAATTTCTCTTTCGTCTATCAATCCCTTATAGAGTTACATGCAGATATTTTTAAATTAAAGATTGAACTTTATGTGATATGAAAATTTCTTTTGCAATGCACTTATCATTCTCCTCTCTTTTCCAGCTTTTTTTTTTCTTTCTAGTTCACTGAGATATAGTGTAGTTTCATCCTTTCCTTGCATAAATATGAACTTCTGTTACCATGAATATTTTTCTCTCCCTAGTTGTACTTGTAACAAACCATCACCATGGGCTGGAGTTCTTAGTTTGCTGTTTTTTCGTAACAACCGCAATCTCCTTGTGGGACTTCAAGGCAGAGGTGGCGTCATTCGGTATCATGTTAGTTTTCTTCTAAGCTCTTTGTTTGCTTTGATTAACACTTCATTTATTCATCCATTGATCATCTGCTTGTTCATTGAATTGATTTTGATTGCCTAATCATTGATGGTAGAGGGACATACACTAGTGAAAGTGTTGTCATTTAGTTAATTATTAGTACTGCAGTGAGTAGTATTGCTCAAAGTTAACTCATTCTGTTCCCAATGTAGCTGAAGAGCAAGTCTTTTCATTCATGCTTTAATTTCATCAAGGCATGCAATTTTGTGATTTAAACTATTAATGGTAACATATATTTCAGAATCATTTTAGAGTTCCAGGACACTGGTGGCTAGTGGGTGTGGTTTACCAGACTGATGATGATGATGATGATGGTGTAGATAGCATGTCATATGAGGTAATTAACTACATTCATGTTCCAAAAAAAAAAAAACTGTGTATTAGATTGCTGGCCTGTGATTATTTTGGGAAATACTAACAAATTTAGGGCTCAGGAATTATTTGCACTTGGACAGAACCTTGGCACTGTGAGAGAGAGGCTAAGATGAGGAAGTAATTATGGCTAAGATGAAGCAACGGAAGTATAGCCGCTCGACGACAAGCTCTCCAGTTGATTTAGAGCTTTGCTGCATATGTCAGGTAAGAAACATTTTATCTTTTTATTAATTTGTTTAACTGAAATGGTTTTGTTTGAATACATGCTTAGGACTGCTGAACATGTCTAAGTTTGATTGAGTCAAGGTTGTTCCTCATTCTTAGGGATTAGTTTTGGTGTTCACGTTCTGTTTTTTTTTTTGGCTATTTTTCAGAACCATTTTGTTAGTGGTTTGTTATTTTTTCAAGCTTTAAATTGAAATGTGTTTAACCTTAATAAACAGAGTTTTGATTTTTCCTTCAAGTTTGCAGCAATTTATTTAAGTTTTCTCTTCCTTCTATTTTAAAATGCCAACAATTGGTATCAGAGCTCTCTTCTTAAGGGACCTGTGTGTGAGTTTGCACAGTTATGGAGACTGAGGCTGGTTTCTCCTCAGTTGCTCCACCGGTGTTTGACGGAGATAACTACCAGACCTGGGTAGTGCGCATGGAGACATACCTGGAAGCTTTGGATCTCTGGGAAGGAGTGGAAGAAGACTATGACATTCCTCTTCTCCTAGACAATCCCACCGTGGCTAAATTAAAGCACAGAAGGAGAAGAAAACAAAGAAGTCCAAGGCAAAAGCTTGCCTATTTGCTGCAGTTTCCTCCACGATCTTCACTCGTATCATGTCATTGAAAACGGAAAAGGAGATCTGGGATTATCTCAAAATCGAGTGAAGGAAATGAAAGAATTCGAGGGATGCAGGTGCTGAACCTAATTCGTGACTTTGAGCTGCAAAAGATGAAGGAAACAGAAACCATAAAGGAGTATTCTGACAGGCTGCTCAATATAGCAAATCGTGTCAAATTATTGGGTTCTTCTCTGGAAGATTCAAGGATTGTTGAGAAAATCCTTGTAACAGTGCCTGAAAGATTTGAGGCTACCATCACCACCTTAGAAAACACGAAGGATCTGTCAAAGATTGCTTTGGCAGAACTCTTAAGTGCTTTGCAAGCACAAGAGCAAAGGCGTGTAATGAGGCAAGAAGGAGCCATTGAAGGAGCTCTACGAGTCAAGCATCAAGATGATGAAAAGAATAGGAGGCCCAAGAACAAGAAGTTTCAAGCTGCAAGTGGACAAAGCTCTGCCTCTGGGAATAGAAGCAAAACTGGAGATAAAAGATCAGGAGTAAAGAAAGATTACCCTCCATGTCAACATTGAGGCAAGAAAGGTCACCCTCCTTTCAAATGCTTGAGAAGACTAGATGCAAAGTGCAACAAGTGCAATCAAATGGGACATGAAGCTGTCATTTGCAAGAATAAAAATCATCAGCAAAGAGATGAAGCACAAGTGGCAGATCAAGAAGAAGAAGACCATCTTTTCGTTGCAACTTGTTTCATGAGTTATGAAGCAAGTGAAAACTGGCTCATTGATAGTGGCTTCACTAATCATATGACACATGACAAGGAGTTGTTCAAAGAATTGAGGAGCACCGAGTCCAATAAGGTCAGAATTGGGAATGGTGAATATATTGCAGTCAAAGGAAAGGGCACCATAGCCATTGCAAGCTGTTCAGGAACCAAGTTGATCACCGATGTTCTCTATGTACCAGACATTGATCAAAACTTGCTCAGTGTTGGTCAATTAATAGAGAAGGGATTCAAAGTGATCTTCATGGAGAAGGCCTGTATGACAGAGGATGCTACAGACCAAAAGATGTTCGAAGTTAAGATGGCAGGGAGGAGCTTTTCACTCAATCCAATGCAAGAGGAGCAATCAACTTTTCTAACCAAAGAAAGCCTTACAAAGGTGTGGCACAAGAGGCTCGGGCACTATCACCACCAAGGGCTACTGCAGATGAAGTCCAAAAGGATGGCAATTGATCTTCTAGAGTTTGATGATCACATATCGACTTGAAAGGCTTGTCAATTTAGAAAGCAAAATAAAAAGTCGATTACCCAAGTCAGCATGGAGAGCCACATATAAGCTGCATTTAGTCCATACAAATGTTTCTGGACCTCAGAGAACTCCCTCATCAGCAGGTAGTCGATATTATGTTGCTTTTATTGATGATTTCACTAGAATGTGTTGGATTTTTTTCTTAAAATTCAAATCAGAAGTGGCTGGAGTATTCTGGAAGTTCAAGAAGATTGTGGAAAATCAAAGTGGCAACCAAATTCAAATATTGAGGTCTGATAAGGGCAAGAGTATACCTCAAAAAATTTCAATGCATTTTGCGAAGAAGCTGGCATTAATCATCAGTTAACAACTCCCTACACTCATAACAAATGGAGTTAGTGAAGGGGAGAAACAAATACATCTTAGAAATGACTGAATGCATGTTGCATGAGAAGAATCTACCTAAACAGTTATGGGCAGAGGCAGTTCATACTGCGGTTTTCTTGTAGAATAGACTACCGACAAAAGCACTCAAGGATCAGACACCTTATGAGGCTTGGTATGGTCATAAACCATCTCTAAGTTTTTCTTAAAGTATTTGATTTGTTTGTGCTTCACTCATGTTTCACAGATCAGAGAACAGATTAGACAAAGAGCACTTCCAGCCATCTTTATCGGCTATAGCATTGTTGCAAAAGCTTATAAAATTTTCCAACCGCAAACTGGGAAAATTGTTATAAGCAGAGATGTTCATTTTGTGGAAGATGAAGAGTGAAACTGGGATGAGGCAAAGAAAAATGGCCAAACTGAAGCAGATCTGCAGCTTAAGTTTCCTGTTTCAAGCACGGATGAAGATTGGCAGAATGAGTTGATGGGTGATGATCCTGTAAGAGGTACTAGGTTACTCACTGACATTTATGCAAGGTGCAATATAGCTGTGTGTGAACCTGCAGATTTTGAAGCAGCAGTGAAAGACAAGAATTGGATGGCTACAATGAAGGAGGAGTTGTCCATGATTGAGAAAAACAAAACATGGAGTTGATTGATCAGCCACAAAATAAGAAAGGTGATTGGAGTCAAGTGGGTGTACAGAACCAAGCAATGATGACAATCCCAGCAAGCATAAAGCAAGACTTGTGGTGAAAGGCTATGCTCAAGTTTTTGGTGTGGACTACTTAGACACCTTCGCACCAGTTGCTCGTTTGGACACCATAAGATTTTTGCTTGCTATAGCTGCTCAAATGAATTGGAGAGTGTATTAGCTTGATGTAAAATCAGCATTTTTAAATGGCATTTTGCAGGAAGAAATTTATGTTGAGCAGCCTGAAGGCTTTGTGAAGAAAGGAGAGGAGGCCAAGTTGTTTCTTCTCAAGAAGGCTCTTTATGGGTTGAAACATGCTCCAAGAGCTTGGTACAACAAGATAGATGAACATTTGCTGAGCTTAGGCTTCAAAAAAAGCCTGTCTGAAGCCACTCTTTATGTCAAACATCAGAATAATGATGTTTTGATAGTCTCTCTTTATGTTGATGATCTTTTGCTAACAGGAAATAATGCGGCTGGTTTGAGGACTTCAAACAGAAGAAATGATGAAGGGTTTTGAGATGACAGATCTCGAGTTGATGACCTTCTTCCTTGGAATGGAAATTAAGCAGGCTGAGCATATATTCATTTGTCAAAGAAGTATGCCAAGGAGATTTTGAAGAAGTTCAAGCTTGAAGAATGCAAGGTAGCAAGCACTCCTATGAATCAAAAGGAGAAGCTGTGTAAGGAAGATGGAGCTGATAAAGTTGATAAGGGATATTTTAGAAGTTTGATTGGCTGCTTAATGTATCTTATAGCAACACGTCCTGATATTTTAAATGCTGTAAGTATCTTATCCAGGTTTATGCACTGTGCAAGTGAATTGCATCTCAGGGCCGCTAAAAGAGTGATTCGATATATCAAAGGAACAAGTGATTTTGGTGTTAAATTCACAAGAAGTAAGGAGTTCAAGTTGGTCGGCTTCTCTGATAGTGACTGGGGAGGTTCCATTGATGATATGAGGAGTACTTTAGGCTACTGTTTTCCTTTTGGATCTAGTATTTTCTCATGGAGCTCGAAGAAGCAAGAAACCGTAGCTCAATCCACTGCTGAAGCAGAATTTGTTGCTGCAACAGCTGCTGTCAATCAAGCTTTGTGGCTGAGGAAGATTTTAATGGATCTCAATCTGGAGCAGAAAGAAAGCACTGAGATTTTGTTGACAGTAAGCTGCCATTTGCCATTTCCCATAACCTGTTTTTACTGGGAAAACTAAGCATTTCAACATCAAAGTTGTTTTTCTAAGAGAAGTGCAGAAAGAAGAATTTGTGACTCTGGTTTACTACAAATCGAAGATCAGCTGGCAGATTTGTTTAGAAAACCCTTCAATCAGCAAGTTTGAGTTTCCTAGCATTAGAAACTTGGTGTTGCCACCTCCTAAAGCAAGGAGGAGTGTTGGAATACATGCTTAGGACTGCTGAACATGTCTAAGTTTGATTGAGTCAAGGTTGTTCCTGATTCTTTGGAATTAGTTGTGGTGTTCATGTTTTGTTTTTTGGCTATTTTTTCAGAACCATTTTGTTAGTGGTTTGTTATTTTTTCAAGCTTTAAATTGAAATGTCTTTAACCTTAATAAACAGAGTTCTGATTTTTCCTTCAAGTTTGCAGCAATTCATTTAAGTTTTCTCTTCCTTCTATTTTAAAATACCAACAGGTTTGCATTTATTCAGTTGTTCAATTAATCATTTCTAATTTCTTCTTTGAAACCTATATCAGGAGGATTATGCAGATAATGATGATAGTAAGGAAAACTGGACTGTAGGCATGGTATCTTGTTGCCTGCATTAAAGAATGGTTGGCACAAAAGAACTCATGCCCCATTTGCAAGAGTACTGCCTTGGCTACTTGAGAATGCAATCCTAAGCAGGAATATATAATTGCCTTAGCTCATATGTCTTAGAGAACTAGGAATCTTGCTTCTAGTTCATGGACAAGCCAGATTCTACTTCATATGATTGTGTATTTAGAGATTATTGTCAAGTGTAGTCAATACTGTTGAATATGCTTGTATTGTACAAGCTTTCTAGGTAAGTTTGATCAAAATTGCAAATTTCGAAGATGGCGGTTTATTAGGAGAATCTTTACGGTCTCTTTTATCTTCAGTCTAGATAATTTACAATCTTGCTAGTTGGTAAAGATCTTCATGCATTAGGCTCTTTCTTTTCTCCTATATTGAACCCACCCTTGTTCCTTTTACCCTCCTTACTAAGCCATAATAGAGCATCTGAACCTCGTCACTGGACAGTTCGGAAAAGGCTGATCATTATATATATTAACAATCTAATGAATTATTGTTCAATTATTTTGATTGACAATGATATATACTAATATTTCTGACTATACATAATGTAACATTATTTGATTAGTAATATATATCCTCACTAATTTGTTGCTGATGATATATGATTGCTCCTTCCATTCTTGAGAGACCCCTTTGTTGTTTGAGTTTAGGATATCAATCTTAGATTTTCTTCACAATTCTTATCTTTCAGATCAGATTAAATTAATTAACATTTAGTCGCTTTTACATGAAATCTTTCTTTGATTACCTCTGTCTATAATTGGAACTTCAAAAACACTTTCTGATACACTATCAAGTTAAGAGGGAGTAGCTGCTACTTCCAGTCCACGATTGATCCAAGGCGAGGCAACTACATATCCTAGTGAGGATTGGACTCTATAGCCAAGGCTATCTTCTTGCAAACAGTGAACGTGTTCTTACGTCGTGATTCCGATGAGCAACATGGTACTCATGCTTCACAATCAAGTTTCCAAATCATCTCTTTGCAATGAATTTCAAATGTACACATATTGAAGATTAATCTCACAAATTTTATAAGATTTGGATGTTGTTTACATAGTAAGAAAATTTCATAAGGAAACATACTAATACTCCGTAAAAGGGTATATCGTGATGGCACCACACAATAAGTGGCATTATTTCACTCCTAAATTAGATCTAGTTTGGTTTGTGCATGAGCTGTCATGCCCCTACCCTCGCCTGAGCGAAGAGAGGGGGCGCGACACGGGATTGAGACTCCTTAACCTGTTTTTCTAACTTTGGTGGGCCCATCTCATATATAATTTCATAATGAAATACAAATTGTAATACAACCCTCGTAGTGGTGTTTAAACTATCCTGTATATACATGCATGAGTCTCATTTACTTATACTTACACAAACTCCACTATTACAAAAATTTTTACATTTACATTCCAAAACAAAAAAATCAAAACCTACATTAGGTGGACTCCTATTGCTGTGTTGGCCCTGTTGTATGCGGAATGCCTCGGATGTCCCCTTCGATACCTACATGGATGAAACACCCGTGCTAAGCTTATAGCTTAGTGGGAAACAGATAACAGATATGACCACTTGAAGTGGTCCACACTTACTTGATACATATAACATAATGCATATGTTAGAGTTTACGTATAACCTAATTCTTATCATAGAGTTTTCATATAGCATAATTCTTATAACAGGGTTTTCATATAACATAATTCTTATAACGGGGTTTTCATATCTCCCGTAGGAGTTTAGAACAGAGATCTTGTACAGAAGGTACCCGTAGGTACATTATAGAACAAACCGATTCCTTATGATTTCTTATTGTTAATTGATTCTTATCATATAAATATTTGCCTAAATAGACTAGTAATATTGAATGAGAGGACACAACACAATAGGTACTAGGAAGGTACGATATAGTGCGAACAGAGACATGTGCACACGTAACAGAAGTGCCGTAGCACTAGTAGAATTACCAAAGCACTGAACAGAGACATGTCTACGCACGTAATAGAAATGCCATAGCAGCAGCGGGAGTCTTAGGAAACTACTTGTTCATAGTCCTTATCATTCGCTATTCGGTCTTAAGCAGACATACAATTATATGTGTTTCCGAGCTTGTTATTGTGTTCTTAATCACATTAGTAAATAAGGGGCAAGAAACAATGTTTGCCCAAAGACAAGATCGTTGAGGCGGCGAGGTATAGAGCATTTTCATATAAATTTTATACATGTACTAACCCTTTCGTCGGAATTAGCGAAGAAACGAGAACAAAAGCGAGTTGCGGGACCCGGTACTTGGGCAGCAGCTTTGAGTGCCGGTTCTCAGCTTTGATGCAGGTGCTCAACTTTCAATATTGGCACTCAATATCTATGGACCAAAACAACGTTAGTCTTAGGTACTCAACTTTCGTACACAATACTCACATGTGATTTAATGTGGGTTGCCTCTTGCTCACTGTAATTTCCAATCAAACCCAAAACACATCAGAAAACAACTCCAAAACTTGACTTGAACCAACCAAAACCACCTAAAGCCCACAAAAACCAACAACAACACTTTCATAATGGAAGTTAGGTTTTTCCAAACAACCCATAAACAAGTGTGGCTTGAGATAGTTTCCATACCTTGATTCCTTGAAGCTTAAACCTTTTCTTCTTCCTTCCTTCTTACTTGAACAAGGAGAACCCAAGATATGGAAGAAAAGCAGCCCCTATTTGTGGATTTATCCTCAGACCGTAAGCCACACAACCTCCTCTAGCGAATGGGAAATGTTCCCTACCATAAGGCCATGTTTGGCTTTAAGGCATTTGGCCTCAAAATTTTCCTTTTTCTTATTAGTCCTTCCACTTCATTCTATTTGAAAATCAACTTGTCATATTGCCACTTTAACATATAATAACCATGTATGTCACTTGGGTCCTTAGTGGCCGTTACCAATTTACCCTTAGTACTCAAATTTCAGAAAAATGCAAATTTTTATACTATGCACCACTAAGCATGTAATAAACTACTAGGCGTAATTTGAGAGTACATGACTTCAATCATTCGTAAAACTAAAGGCAGGAACTAAATCACTCGAATACTTGGCTATTTCATCTTAATGCTCTAGGATAGCGAGTTCTCATATCTTTGGATTTTTCCCAAGCAACAAAAAAGATCTCCCACCTTGCTAGCTTTTGATGTCTCCACATGATGTACTACTTAGGGCAACATAGAATCACTTCAATATGGTTCTTTGAAAGTTGATAAAAAGTAATTCAAAGAGCCTTGGAGGAAACAACATTTTCAACTTCACAGAAGCTTGTTTGTTCTTTACCTTCATCTTTATGAAAATTTTATCTTTTGATAAGTTTTGTAATATTCCAAAACCTTTGCTCTTAATTTACTTACTTGCAGCTACTATGTAAGTACTAAACCTTGGTCCAATCTAGAATTAAGTTATAGAGTAACTATTTAATGGTTACCTCCTTTGCTATATTTTTCTTAAGTAGTAGTTTGGGTTAAGGTGAAGAGAGTCCTTAGGACCCCATTATGCCATGAAATGACCCTCTAATATTATGTTCTTGATATTATATTAAATCGTAAGCTAAAATCTTTATTTTTCTTATTAGAACACTATGTATGGCTTGAAATTAATGTTTGAAAGGCCACTTTAGGATATCTTAAATACATAATGTTTGAGAATGGTTGATTTGAGATTTTACCCTTATTATGTCTCTAATATCTTATAGCATAGGTTGTAAGGCTTTAAGAATAACATACGAATTATGAAATGACCCTCCTAATATTATGTGCTTTCGATAATATATTAAATATATAAAAGCTAAAATCTTTATTTTCTTAACAGAACACTTTGTAAGGCTTAGGTAATGTTTGAAAGGCCTCTCTAAGGATATCTTAAATACCTAATGTTTGAGAATGATTTTGATTTGAGATTTTAACCTTATTATGCCTCTAATATCTTAGGCATAGGTAGTGGAGGCTTTAAGAATAACATATAGAGGTCGAACTTAGAAAAAGATATTGAGTTTAGTCAATGTCGGAGTGAAAATGGTGTGCATCACAGGGAAATTTTGAAATTTCTGGAGATAGGGTTGAAGCGAGGAAAATAGGATGATATGAAGTATTTCTAGGGGACTTTTTGTGTTAAGAGAGAAAAAGTTGAAGAAAGAATTGAATAAAATTGCTCATGCAGCTCATGCACAACTCTTACGGTGTGACAAGATGCCCTCGAGAACATGTTTGCCTTAATGGAAATGCATACCCATTTGGTTTTTATATTTAATAAAAACCAAAAATTACCATTATATTTTTGAATGAATTTGAAAAATGATGATGAATATCTCATTTTATTATTATAAAATTGTACTCTCTAAATTTTTTCTTATTTTATTACAATTCATTGTCTAGATTCTTGTGTATTAGCAAAAAATAAATATATTTAATTACAAAAATTGAAAAACTAATTAAAATGAAAAATAGAAAAAAGGGAAATGGTTATCAAATTATTAACCAAAAAACTTTCTAAACTTTTTCTTATTGTTTTCAGGGAAATGTTTTCAAATTTCCTTTATATTTTTATGTTATTTTCCTCCAAAATTTAGTCCCTTTTTTAGCATTTTTTATTTATTAAATCTTTGGTTTACTTAACTATAAAGATGCAAAAAGAACATCAATGATACTACAAGAAAGGACAGTTTCAATATTGCTCAACATACTATTAATACTCTTTATAGTTTTCATTTATTCCCTTTCTAAAATTTTTTTGTAATTAAATTTATGGTTTAACAACTATAAAAGCTACAAAAAGGATAATAGTGATACAACTTGAAATGATGGTTTCTATAATGCTCAACGTAATTTAAATAATTTTTATTAAATAAAAAAAATTACTATGCCAAATAAAATTGAATAACATTAATTTTTATTTTTTTATTTTTTAAAACTAATAACATTATTTTTATTATTTACTATTTTTAATAATTTTTTTTCTATTTCTTATGAAAATCCAATGTACATTTAGATATTGTTTATTAAATGAAATAAAAATACTATGACCAAGAAGACTAAATGGTTAGCCATTTTTTAATATTTACTATTTTATTATATTTTTCTTATTTTTTTATGTCTTAATTTCCTCATAGAATTTTCTTTTCTTAGAATTTTGTTAGAAAATCCAACATAATCTTAAGTTGTTCTATTCAATGTGAGAATTATTATGATAAAAATTAGACAGTAACACTATTCTTTTTATTTCTATATATTTTAGCATTTTTAATTAAATTCCCTAGTATGTGTTATGTTGTTTTTAAATATATATTTCACTAAGTTTTGAAATAATATAATTTATTTTTTGTGTTTGCCTTTTTGAAAATCTTCTAACCCCACCTATTCACTAAAATCTTTATTTTTTCTTATTAGAACACTATGTAAAGCTTGGAAATTAATGTTTAATGGCCTCTTTTAGGAAATCTAAAATACTTAATGTTTGAGAATGATTTTGATTTGATATTACCCTTATTAAGCCTCTAATATCTTAGCAACCTCATGGGTTGTAGAAGCTTTAAGAATAGCATACAGATGTCGAACTTACAAAAAGATATTGAGTTTAGCCAAGAATCCGTGCAAATGGTGTGCATATGAGGCAAATTAGAGCTACGAAAATAGGGTGGAAGGCAGAAAATAGGAAAAATAGGATGAAGTGGAGTATTTATGGAAAACCACCTTTACTTTAAGATGTCTTAAAAGAGAAATAGTTAAGAAGAATTGAATAAAAGCTAACAAAGTACACATATGGTGGCGACAAGGGTTCCTCTCGAACATGTTGCCCTTTTGTGACTCTGGTATGACTCAATCACTCTTTGATTCACTGTATATATTTTGGGAATTAAAACTCACCACCACTACCCTATTCACTCTATAAAGCCACATCCTCGTCAATCCATGCGAGTATAAAGGATGAACTCTAGAGAGTTCTTCTATATCTCAAGAGCATAGGCTTAGTCCAACTTCAAAAAGTTTCATCTTTTCTTTACCGTCTAATTTCATTTCTATTATTGGATTGCATATATGAGTGTGTGTTTTTGGTTTAAATATATCTCTTGAAATCATGGTTTTTCTTTCATATCATGATTACATGTCATATCTTTAACCTTTATTTCATCTTAATGCTTTGGGATAAGCGAGGTTCCCATATCATTGGATTTTTCCCCCATCAACCACCAAAAGATCTCCCACCTTTCTAGTTTTTTGTTTCCACATGATGTACTACTTAGGGCAACATATAAGCACTTACATATAGTTATTTGGAAGTTGATAAAAAGTACTTTAGAGCAGGGAGTGTAATTCTCCAGCTTAGAGCTTATTAGCTACCTCATCTTTATGATATTTTCTCATTTTATAAGTTCGTAATTTTCAAAATCTTTTCTCTCAATTTACTTGTTTACTAGCTACTACATAAGTACTAAGCCTTGGCCATATTTAGTCTAAAGTTATATAGTAACTATTAAATGGCTACCACCACTGCTTCTATTTCCATTAGTGATAGTTTGGGTTAACACGAAGAGGGTCTGGGACCCTTATACTATAATGACCCTCTATTAGGTTATATAAATATATTATATCTATGATCTGAAATCTTTGTTTTTTAATTCTATTTTAGAGTATGCTTGGAAATTAATTTTAAATGGAATCTTTAAGGATATTTAAGTACTTAATTTTTGAGAATGATTTTGATTTAAGATTGCCCTCATTAAGCCTCTAATATCTTGAATGATCAAGAACATATAGTAGAGGCTGAATTACATATAGAGGAATTAGAGTATTTACAGAGATATTGAGTTTAGTTAAGAAGTGTTTCCATTAATATTGAAATTTCTCTATCAAAAACCTATAGATAATTCCATATGTGTGAACTTATTTGTAGCTTTTCATGGTAAGAAGGAATTCCAAGGAATCCCTCTATTCTCAACACTTATACAAATCTTTAGGTTCTTAGCTTTTCCATATACATTTTCCAAAAGATTTATCCAATACATTTGAAAGCACTTGAATAAAAGATTACCTCAGTGACCCTTGATCACCTTTCAATTTTTTCTTTTCAATTCCCTTGTGCCCATAAGGCCTCCTCCTCATGGATGTGACTCAACACACTAGGATCCTAAGCATGTGCCTTTCCCTTTATTTTGGGACGTTGCTATATGGATCTCATCATTAGGTGTCCAAGTAATTATTTTCTGTTTAGGTTTCTGATGCAAGGATGGGACCTTGATGGATGATCTAGGGGGTTTAGGCCAGACTGGTGTTATGGGGTAGAACGATGGAGTAAGGGATAGGTGGTCTCAAAGGTTATAGGGCTTGTGGGATTTATATATGATGGAACCAAGGTTTAGAATGAAGTTATGTTTGGAAAGGTTCGGGTTTGATTTGTTGCAAAAAAACCTTGTTTTGAGTTAGTTTCAGTTTTCGGGGTTTTTCTAAGGTAGGCTAAGGCTATGTATGAATCTGGGGCTTCTCAAAGGTTAGGGATGATGATATTTATGGTTTCTAGGATGAAACAAAGTATATGGAAGTAGGGAACAAGATTTGGAAAGTTTAGGGTTGTGGTTGGAGAATTGGATTTGGAAAGTTAAAAGAGAAGATGATGAGATAAGTAGAGGTTGTATAGAAGGATAGATACTTCGCCACTCAAAGTCTGAGATAGAGAGCCTGAACTCGCCACTCGGGAATCCACCCGAGAGATAAAAAGCAATATGTATGCCGCCACGAGAATCCACCCCAGGGATGAAGTAGCAGACTCCCAGCTCGAGGGAATCCACCCCGAGAGATAAGAGAACAAGGAGAGCTCTTAAAAGAGAAATATGAAAATATTATTAAACTCGAGGCGAGATTCTCAAAGCTACAAGGGGGTATATATAGCCTGAATGCTTTAAATCAAATAAAGAAACTCATTCTTTGACTTGGAAAACAAACTTTCTAAATTAAATAAAGAAACTCCTAAAAGCAAATATTTCTAAAAAGAAATAGCATCTCCTATTTGACTAGCAAAACCAACTTTCTAAATTAAATAAAGCAACTACTACTTTGACTTGGGGAGCAAAATCTTTCTAAAATAAAACAACTCGATTCAAAATAGTAACAAGACTGAAATACTTGAAATATAAATATATTTGGTGTCTCTAAGGTTTCAAAACCTCACGAGTCACGAATTTTCCATAATGAAGATCAAATTCTCATTGTTTGTTGTAGAAGCTCCTACGCCCAATTTGATGCAATGTCGCCCGCGGACCGACGCCAGCTAGTAGATACTATCTCGGATCTTTCTACGATGGGTTGAAGGGGAAAAGTGAGAGGAGACGCCCTGATCAATTATAGAATGGTTGATTGATAAAATTAAACCGGGGATGAAGACTCCACAATCATTATAAAGAATGATTTGATTGATAAGTCGACGGAATGAAGATGCCACATTGGACTATGGAAGAGTTGATTGATAAGTTGATGGGATGAAGACGCCATAATCAGTGGATGGGTTGATTGATAAGTCGATGGGATGAAGATGCCACAATCAACTATGGAAAGGTTGATTGATAAGTCGGGAATAGTAAAGATGCCACAATCAACTATGGAAGCGTTGATTGATAAGTCGATGTAAATGAAGATACCCGCAAATCAATTATAGAAAGGTTGATTGAATAATTGATAGAATGAAGACACACAATCCAACTATAAAAAGGTTTATTGATAAGTTTGGAATAGTGAAGGCGTCTGATCAAGCTATGGAATGACTAATTGATAAGTTGATAGAATGAAGGCATACAAATCAAGTATGGAAATGTTGATTGATAGTTGATGGAATAGAACACCACGTCAAATTCAATGTGTTAATTTGTCGGAGGAAATCGGGGTTTCATAAGGTCTCTAAAATGGGATCGTGTGAATGTGATCGATAATCGCCTGGGTGGAAGTCAATTTCGGGAGAATCGTTTTGATGGGGTTCGTTAATAGTGGGTATGATTGAAGATATGAAATGATTGATAACAACGTTAGGTAAAGATTGCGTTTGTATTAGTCATTCATACGGTATCAGCGTTTGAACTCTTCTTGCCGACATAAATCGCAAAAATGCCTTTATCAAGGGACATCCATGTATTTGAGGTGGCGTTTTGAGGAGATGAGTTTGGTCTTGATCATTCCATAGGTTCAAAACAATTGCTTCACTTGATAGAAATTGGTTGGGATTTACAAAACAAATCCCAAGACCAAAAAGAAAAAGTGGAATGAAATTATTTTTAGGCAAAGATCTACATAGATTTTGAATTATTTTTGTAAGAATTTATTTTATTTTAAATGTACACAAGAACACTTTATTTTTTCCTAATTTTCTTCCTCAAATGGTACGCAAGCTCTATTTTTTAAACTAATTATTACCTAGACAGAATAACAATAAATGAATCAAAGCATGGTATTGATTTATGTAAGTGATGAAAAAAATTTCACATTGAACAAAAATAAAAAGTTAATAGCACTGAATCGGTGAACAACAAAAGATGAGGAAGGCGAGAATCAAAGATAGCAAGCAAAGGCGAATTTACAAGCCAAAACTGAATGAAGGACAAAAATTAACAGAGTTGAGGAGAAGAGAATTTAGCCATGCGAGACAAAATTAGTTCGATAAAAACAAAGAATGCCATGTGAAGGCACACAGAAAGGAAAACTTGATGCAGACCTGTGAAGGTGGAAACTTGATGAAGGAAAAGGCTGAAAGTTGGTGGAGATTCAGGAAAAGGAAACATACCGTGCATTTAGAGAGAGAAAAGGGTTTATGGAGAAAGAGAAAAGGTAGCAAGAGTTCAGAAAGAAACGGTTCACTTTGTAACTGATGTGTCTCCAGCAGGACACCTATCTGTCAGTTCTGGAAATGTAATTATGATTTGATGTCCTCATTTGATGAATTCTCCCCATTTCTTCATCACCAATTCTCTCTCTATGAAGAGTTAAGTCTGTGCAGAGATCTGAACTGTGAGAGGCTATAAAAGGGGAATATAAACTGAGGATATAATACAGAAGATCAATTCTTGAGTGGGAAGCATAGGCCTGGTTCAATTTCTAGACAGTTCTCTTAACTCATGGTATAAATCTTCCTTCTTCTTGTAATGTATATCTAGCTAGTTCCTGTGCTTGTATGTATAAATATATACCTAGTGAATTTTTCCTTTCTCTTCAGTTTTCTGAATTGGAATTTGATTTTGAAATCCATGTGATTTTTTCATGGTTTATTCCATGGTTTGTTTGGTTTCCTAGAAACGCACGTCGTGATTGTGCTTGTAGTATGAAGGTAGATCTTTGAAACTTAAACAGTGGCAATGATCTTGGTATTTCTTTTCATGTCCAAAATTTTCTGATCTTGTAAGTTTGTGTTTTCCTTTCATTTATCCCTTTGATGTTTCAATCTTCAATATTTCTGTAAGAAAATTATGTTCAATTAGGGATGCAAAAATTTATGGAGATGCTTGTCCATTTCTTGATATCATTTTTTAAATCTATGGCCAATTGCTAAGCAATTAACTTCATAGTATTACTATAAATTGACAGAAATCTTTAAGAAAGTTTTGATTTTAGAGCAATTATACAGAGTTGATACCTTGGGATAAATGTATGTACTATATATTTCACTTGATCTTCCATTTGTCTCTATTTGTGCATGCTTAAATATTATTTTTCTGTGGTCTATGTAGAATTGAATTTAAATTTGTTTCTAACTATGAATTGCAATTTCAGGTCAATAGTGTCAGGTGTATATTCCTGATCACCATATAATCTTTTGAATATGAAAGAGCGATGATCACAGGAAAGGTTCTAGTCCTTGATCTGTCTGTTGAAGAGAAAAACACCTGATGGAGGTTTGAGCTGCTCTAACCCAGGCATGACGATTCACGCCTGGTTATTCACTTCAAAGTAACAACACCTGGAGTTTGGAGTATGGAAGCATCCCCATTGCTCCTGCCCACATTCTCACTGGTAGAGGGACACAACTTGTGATCCAGGTCGGATTGTCTTAATACTAGAGACAGCCACGGGTGATGTTCCTCAAGTTGATGAGCGGATAAGGGCTAGACTAATATCTGAGTTCGTTACATCAACAATTTAGTTAAATTTTTTGATAATTTACTCAGATCATGATCAGTTCAGCTTTTATGGAAAACCCTTTTTCTCTTTCCCTCTATGAGGATTTCATGGTATTCTTTGGATCTATCCATTCTTGTAGAGTTACTTGCCGTCTTTCAATAACGGACTTAACAGTTGGGATCAATTAATGTTTTGCTCTATTTTTTAATTCCAGTAGTACTGTTGAAAATTTCCTCTGAAATGCACATTTATGCCATCATTCTCCTTTCTCTTTTCATTCTTGTTTTTCCTTTATTGGATTCCTGGGATCTTATTCAGTGTCCTTCCCATCTTTGCTAGCATAAATACTGATATTCTGTTTACCATGCTGTTTGTTTCCCTCCCAGATTGTATTAAAAGAAAAGATACTTGCGCTGAGTTCTTAGTTCCTTTCCTTTTTTAAGTAACAGGTTAGCAATGCAATGGGACTCAAGGCAGGGGTGGCACCATACAACACTATCATATTTAGTTTTCTTTTGATTATGATGCTTAGTTTGCTTTGATTATGTACATCATTTATTCATGCTTTAATTTCATCAAGGAATGCATTTGTGATTTACCAGCATGTCATATGAGGTAACTTCATACTTGATATTTGGAAAGAAACAAGAAGTTTAGTCTGCATTAGACTGCTTGTTTTCATTTTGAGAAACACTAGTAAGAATTTTGGGCTGATCAGGAATTGGTTGCTATTGGAGAGGGCATTGGAAATGTCAGCACAGGGTACAGTGAAGTAATTATGGCTAAGATGTGCAGTAGGTTGGCTTTTCAACATGAAGTCCCTCGAGGTAGCCTGGGAACCTGGTGGCAGGTCCTGAAAAACATGCCACTATATAATGCTTAAACAAATAAAAAAAATGTATGCTATCATGAAATCAAAGCAGGAATGTGTAAAATCAACATACTATAGACATTCAGCTGAGTAAAAACATGTAAATTTATGCCTCTATGTATATATATCAAAGCAAGAAGCAAAGAGATCTATATATAATCAAAGAACACCAAGAAGTATACGGTACTGTACAGTACCCCCAGCCTATGGGGCCCATTGCTTCCTTTGATCTCAATGTGTTTGTAATTTGTCTTCGTTGGGACTGAACCCTGCCGGGATCCCTTTCCTATGCTTTTGGCATCTTTTGGAAACATTGAGCACTTTACCACATGAACTAAGTATGATGGACAAAATAAATAAAATTGTTTTTCAAGTAGTAAATAAAATAATATATGAGATTTAACTCTATTTTTATTTTCCTTCATTTTCTTCCCAACTTTTCCTTATTATTTTCTCTCCTTGCATTTTCAGGAACTAGAACAATTAGATTATCAGATAATAAGACAGATGAAGAAATAAAACTTAAAAGAACATAGTTGGGGCTATTACAAATCTCTGATATTAATCTGCTTCTGAGGGAGGATCATTTACTTGTGGAATTAAGGTCAGAATCAGTTTAGCTACAGAACCTCAGACTGCCAGAAGCTGGTTATTTTGCTGTCCCATTTTCTCCAGGCGCAGACGGTACCAATCCTCTTGGTTTGGAGAATTCTCTGAAGAATTATCCAGCTGAACCTACCAGTTGCCCACATAGAAGATAAATCCTCCAGCGCCAAGCCCAGGTGTGGAAGTACTGTTTGAAGAGCGTGCCAGATGCAGTTCTTCATGATCTATTAGAGAACTGCTTAGCTGCTCTCACTACCACTTCTTTTTCAAAGACCGATCATAGGGATTTTGACCTTGCCAGCCTCTATCACCTTCCATGTTTCAAGGTTTGCTGATCTGAAACCATATATTCTTGCAAACTTTCATTAATTTATCATAGAACAACTTAGATACTTACGTGTATGTGTGTGTATTTGAGGGTTGTGCTTGTAAAATCTTTCACAAACTAATTAATTGACAAATAAAAGTTTGCTTAAGTAAGAGGCAAATAAAAAAGATCCTTTGAGAGTGTTTGGTTATAGTTTTTAAAAGCTGTTTTTTGATTTGAAAAATACAAAGCACACAAAAAATACTAAACTCAGGAACAAGGAGTAATTTCAGAGAACCAAACAGGCCCGAAAGTTTTGTTTTTTTCCCAACTTTAGGAAATAAATTGGGGAAGACAACTTTTTTTTTTCCTACCACAAAATGGCTTACAAAATTCAAGCAAATAGAAAGGAATTTTTCGCATCCTTGATGAGGTATCCTTATTTTAATCAGTTTGCTGGAAAAGCAAATTGAGCTTAATTTGGTTGCAGTTTTGAAAACTGTTTTTTCTTTTGAGAAACAAGGAAAACAATGAGAACAATGTTTGATTCCTTTCCTTTTTGTTTTAAAACATTAAGAACATAAAAAACAAAATTAGAGAATAATAGAGTAAGTTTGAATAACACAAGAAAACACTAAATTTAGAGAACATGAGTAAATTAGGAGAACATCAAAATGGTATTATATGTGTTTTCAAAAGCAGATTCTCGAAGCAGAGTTTTAAAAAATGGACCAAACGATTTCGAAAGATTTGTTTCCCAATTGCAAGAAATAGATTGGGGAAGAAAATTTCCCTTTTTTTGGTAGGTGACAAAATGACTTAATAATTCAAGCAAATAGGAAGGAATTTTGCATCCTTGATGGAACATTAGCACTTTTCTTAGACGATTGATTTGAACACCATGAGATGCCTAGATCCTTTAAAACAATAGAAAGGGAAGCAAAAAATGAAGGAAATACCAGCAAATAAGGCTCATTTTCTCACAGTAGATTTAACTCAAACCATGAAAGGCAGAAAGAGGACAAAGGATCAAATGGATGAATTGTGTAGTTTTTATTTTCATACATGACCACATAAGTTATAGTGTATAGATCTAAGAAAGCAGTTTATCAAGGAAAACCATTCCTGAAAAAAAATACCATACAAAAAGAAAAATTACATAGGATTCATTTCACAATCATAAAATTTGCATTAGTTGGCTGTTGAAGGTGCTGACATATTTTTTATTATGTGAGTAATTTCTTGTCACATGAAATACATGATATTGAGTACCCAACCAAGGTAGAGATAATTGTATGTACAAGTAATAAATTATTTGTGATCGGGTGAAGCCATGTTAGACAATATAGAATGTGTCCTTTTTGAAGTAGGAGGTTTTGCCAATGAGGCTTGGCTCAATGGTTAAAGGCTTGGACGGGGCATAAGAAATGGACCAAGTTCGAGTATCTATGAGAACATGATGCTACAACGATGTAATGCAAAATGATTCAATATAAAAAAAAATTAGGTCTCTAGTATACTTTGCTTTGGAAAGGTACATACAACCAACCATATATGAAAAAAATGACTCCAATTCTGAGGAAACATTTTAATGAGTCAGTCTTGAGAGGTAAATTTAGTGATAAGATTGGTGATAATTAGAGCAGTTCTACAGTTGTCTTATAAAGTAAGATTAGAACAATTGAAAACTACCATGTAAGGAATAACGAGTAGTTAGCATTACTAATGAAAAACCTAGAAAAACTAAGTTTGAGAAACTGCACAGAAGCTATGTAGGTATTACTAAACACATAAAGAAAAATGGGAGACTAGAAGACAAACGTTTAACTTGGAAGATTAAATACAAGTTAAATGTTTGACATGTAGTAACTTCATAATCTAGATTAGAGTAGCAAAAGAAAGAAAGAGATTAGATGAATGGTTGTAAGGTTTTAATAACATATTAAAATCTACATTCATAGTTGATAAAACTTAGTGACGCCCTTGTAACACTAAGTGTGGCTTTTGGGAGCTAATGATGTGGTATTAACAAACGAAACCAGATTCAATGTGTTTAATTTGTTTAGTTGATCAAATTCTAGGTTTATGAGTAGGCATGAAACCATGATGTATAAGAAGCGTGGCTAGAGTGGATTTCATTACAGAAAGAAAGATGTTTTTTTATAGGTATTTTAATAATAGCAGGCTATGTGACGACACAAATGATGACAAAATGACCTGTTTTTTTGTATGGCTTGGGTCAAGAATATATGACAGTGTATTAAGCCATTCATCAATAATAGGAAAAAAAGTGATTAATTTCGGTTCTTGCATTACAGAAGAGGAATGTGAGTTGCAGAGTAGCAAAGGAAATTCACTCTTATCAAAGATATTATGGCTAAAATACCTGTTATCGGTTTTACAATATAATTGATATTATGACTTGATTTATTGATCGGATCAAATATATGTTTTACACGTCTTAATCGTCCACACCTGATGCTTATTTGCAACAAGATGGCAAAAAAACAAGCCGTCATATTAAGAATGATACAAATATGATGCAATGATGTGGCGAAATTACAAAAAACAAATTAAAAACCCAGATCTGTGTGGAAACTAGCATAATATCTATACGGTAGCATAATATCTATACAGTAGCATCACCACTGCAATGATGATACCGTAAAAACTCAAGGAAGCTAGATAAAAACATTCATGCCAAATACACAAATATTAGATTTTATGCTCAACATAAAATTGATAAAATGGTTTGAAAAGGGGAAAATGCTGGTTAAAAAAGAAAAGGCAAATCAATGATAGCAAGCAAAGAAAGAAAAATTATTTAAAATCCTTTAAATTAAAAGTAGAACAAAAGAAGAAAGGAGGTTAGATTTAGACAAAAGCACATTCAAGGGAGATTGATGAAGAAAGATAAAGGTGGGAGATTGGTGGAGATTGTAGATAAGAATGGAGAGAAAAAAGGGGTAGTAAGTAAGATTTCAGTGACACAAGTCTGTTATTACAGTCCCACATTGTACAGGTGTGTCCCCAGCGGGACACCTTTCTGTCAGTTTTGGAAATGTAATTATGATTTGATATCCTCATTTTAAATACTCTCGATTTCTTCAACCCTACCCCCAACTCATCCTCTCTATTTATGAACAAGTCCATATATATATATATATATGTCCATTGCCTCTTCAATAGGGTTGTGCTGGGAGACTGTGATGAGATCATAAAGGGAGCTCCCAAGCTGAGGATATATGTCACTCAAAAGTTGAGTATAGGCTTGGTTCATTTTCTCTACCAGTTCTCTCATCGACTGGGTATAGTCTCCCTTCTTTAGTCTGAATCATATGTGAGATCTGTGGCTTATAATAACCCAGTTGGTTCTTATGCTTGTATATATGTAAGTAGGGATTTTTCTTTTTATATAAATATTTCTTCAGTTTTCTGAATTTGAATTTGATTTTGAACTCATGATTTCTTCAAGGTTTATTCCATGGTCTGTTTGGTTGGTTTCCCTATGAATGTTAGCATGAGTATAAACTGATTTTTTTTACACACACACTCGAAAGAAGTGATGATTTTTGTGAAAGTAAAATATTTTCTTTTATTTTTTGCCTGGAATTTGTTTTCATGGATTTGTTGCATGAAAAATAGAGACGCAGGTGTTCAATAAGGGACACATTCATAGTCAAGTTGATAGATCTCAAAATCCTTATTGTGCCTTCAGTTTTTAGGTAGATCTGTGCAACTAATACAGGTGTGGCATTCATCTTTGTGTTTCTTATCCTGTTCAAAATTTTATGATCTTTCTTAGATCTTCTTTCCCTTTAAACATCAATCATCTTCATCTATCTATCAAAACCCTAAAATAGTTATCTTTGTGAATTAAAAACATATCATTTATCCCTCTTTTTCTTGCTTGCATTCAGGCATATACAATGGTTTTGGGGTGGCTCTTTGAAATTAACTTTTCATTTTCCTTTTTTGTATTTCCCTAAAGGAGCTTCCTTGATTTCATTTCTTGTAAATCAAAACCCTAAAGGAGTTTCTTTTTTTTTGTTTGTATTTCCTTTTCTTTTGTTATGATCAGTGGCACAATAAAGAAATACAAAAATAAAGAAAAACATAAGATTTATGTGAAAACCCTTGTGGGAAAAAACCATGAAACGAGGAAAGCTTTACTATCAATTTGAGAGATAATTACAAAGTGCGGTTCATTGGGTCACAAAAACCATCTTTAATTTTTTTTTTAAAACTTTGTTTCCTTTTGATTTCTTGAGGGGCATATCCCATGAATGTTTGATTTTGCTTCAGATTTCAATTCAGAGAGAACCTTCATTTTCTTTTCCTTCCTTCAATACTTTATTAGCTTCCTGAGTACTATTATTATGTGTGCAACTATGATTTTATCACTCAATCCTCAGACCCATATCATTTTGTCAGCTATTTTACTATAAATCAAAAGTTAATGAGACTTGTAGTACATAACAAATGTGTTTGTGCACACACGTGTGTACTTTCTCTGGTCAGTAGAATTGAATTTGTTTCTATACTATGAATTGTGGTTTCAGGTCAGAAAGTCACTCAAATTGTATATTCCTGATCACTGGTAACCGCTATTGAAATATGGAGCGATGAACACAGACTAGGTTCGTCCTCATGATCCAAATCAGGAAAGAGAAGGTGAAGTGACAGTGGTTTCAGTTCCTCTAACCAGCAGCAGGGGAATCATCGTCTAATTGTTCTATCAACAGTGTTACATCTGGGGTTCAGAGGATGGGAGCATCTAGTATGCTTGCAGGTCCAAGCTCAGCTGCAAGGACTGGAGAAATTCATGAGAGAAGAACTAGGCAAAGAACTAGTGCTGCTCTCGGAAGGTAAGGATCTTGCCTACTGCTCCTGAGCAAAGGGGTCAGCACTCTGGTGGATTGAATGCTAAGCAAGGTCCTCACTTGCAGGAGATTAATCCAACTCCCAATCGAGGTCATATCATCATAATCCCAGACTCAGCCCTTGAAGGACGTGTTCCACAAGTTGGTGATCCTAGGATCCAAGAACTAGACTAACATCTGAGGTTTGTTAGATTATCATATCTCAAAATTCCTTTTGCCTTCTATTTTTAATTTTTTTACATTGGAGCTCCTTCACTGTCAAACTAATTGATTAATATTCTTCAACGATGTTGAATTTGAATACCTTTTTGACAATTAATTCATTAATCAGGCCTTCCAATTTCAACTTATATATCCAAGTTTTTTTGAATTTCCTTCTTTCTTTTATTCCCATATCTTAACTTGGGACATACATAAATCGGAGATTTCTCTTTCGTCTATCAATCCCTTGCAGAGTTACATGCAGATATTTTAAATTAAAGATTGAACTGTGTGATATGAAAATTTCTTTTGCAATGCACTTATCACTTATCATTCGGTATCATGTTAGTTTTCTTCTAAGCTCTTTGTTTGCTTTGATTAACACATCATTTATTCATTCGTTGATCATCTGCTTGTTCATTGAATTGATTTTGATTGCCTAATCATTGATGGTTCATTGAAACATTTTATCTTTTTATTAATTTGTTTAACTGAAATGGTTTTGTTTGAATACATGCTTAGGACTGCTGAACATGTCTAAGTTTGATTGAGTCAGGTTGTTATCATTCTTGGGATTAGTTTGTTCACGTTCTGTTTTTTTTTGGCTATTTTGAACCATTTTGTTAGTGGTTTGTTATTTTTTTCAAGCTTTAAATTGAAATGTGTTTAACCTTAATAAACGAGTTTTTGATTTTTTCCTTCAAGTTTACGCTTAATTTATTTAAGTTTTCTCTTCCTTCTATTTTAAAGAAATGCCAACTTAATTAATTATCGAGCTCTCTTCTTAAGGGACACGTGTGTGAGTTTGCACGAGTTATAGGCGAGGCTGGTTTCTCCTCGGTTGCTCCGCCGGTGTTTGACGGAGTCTTCCAGACCTGGGTAGCGGAGTGCATGGAACATACACGGAAGCTTTGGATCTACGGGAAGGAGTGGAAGAAGACTATGACATTCTCTTCCTCCTGACAATCCCACCGTGGCTAAATTAAAGCACAGACGGAGGAGAGAAAGAGAAAACAAAAGAAGTCGAGGCAAAAAAGCTTGCCTATTTGCTCTTGATTTCCTCCACGATCTTCACTTTCGTATCATGTCATTGAAAGCGGAAAAAGGAGATCTGGGATTATCTCAAAATCGAGTATGAAGGAAATGAAAGAATTAGAGGATGCGAGTCTTGAACCTAGTCGTGACTTTATTTGCAAAAATGAAGGAAACGAAACCATAAGAGGAGTATTCGACAGTACTCAATATAGCAAATCGTGTCAAATTATTGGGTTCTTCTGGAAGATTCAAGGATTGTTGAGAAAATCCTTGTAACAGTGCCTGAAAGATTTGAGGCTACCATCACCACCTTAGAAAACACGAAGGATCGTGGTGCTTTGGCAGAACTCTTAAGTCTTTGCAAGCACAAGAGCAAGGCGTGTAATGAGGCAGAAGGAGCCATTGAAGGAGCTCTGAGTCAAGCATCAAGATGATGAAAAGAATAGGAGGCCCGAGCAAGAAGTTTCAAGGCTGCAAGTGGACAAAAGCTACTTGCCTACGGGAATAGAAGCAAAGCGGAGATAAGATCGGGAGTAAGAAGATTACCCTCACGTGTCAACATTGAGGCAAGAAAGATCACCACTCCTTTCCAAATGCTTGAAGGCTAGATGCAAGAAGTGCAACAAGTGCAATCAAATGGGACATGGAAGATTTGTCATTTTGCAAGAATAAAAATCATCGACAAAGAGATGAAGCCTGAGTGGCAGATCAAGAAGAAGAAGACCAGCTTTTTGTTGCAACCTGTTTCATGAGTTATGAAGCAAGTGAAAACTGGCTCATTGATAGTAGCTACTAATCATATGACACATGACAAGGAGTTGTTCAAAAGAATTGAGAGCAGAGAGTCTAATAAGGTGGAGTGGGAATGGTGAATATATTGCGGAGTCAAAGGAAAGGAGCACCATAGCCATTGCAGCGTTCGGGAACCAAGTTGATCCTGCCAGATGTTCTCTATGTACCGGACATTGATCAAAACTTGCTCGGTGTTGGTCTCAATTAATAGAGGATTCAAAGTGATCTTCATGGAGAAGGCACGTATGACGAGAGGATACTGAGGATAAAGATGTTCGAAGTTAAGATGGCAGGGAGGAGCTTTTCACTCAATCCAATGCAAGAGGCAAATCAACTTTTCTAACGAAAGAAATCCTTACAAGGTGTTAGCCTGAGGCTGGGCACTATCACCTGAGGGCTCTGTGCGGATGAAGTCGAAAGGATGGCAATTGCCCTACGAGTTTGATGATCACATATCGACTTGAAAGGCATCGATTTAAGCAAAATAAAAGTCATTACGAGTCAGCATGGAGAGCCACATATAAGCTGCATTTAGTCCCATACAAATGTTTGGACCTGGAAGAACTCCCTCATCGCGGGTGTAGTCGATATTATGTTGCTTTTATTGATGATTTCACTAGAATGTGTTGGATTTTTTCTTAAAATTCAAATCGAGTGTTGGAGTGATACGGAAGTTGAAGATTGTGGAAAATCAAAAGTAGCAGCCAAATTCAAATATTGAGGTCGATAAGGGCAAAGTATACCTCGAAAAATTTCAATGCATTTTGCGAAGAAGTGGCATTAATCATCGATTAACAACTCCACACTCATGACAAAAATGGAGTTAGTGAAAGGGAGAAAACAAATACATCTTAGAAATGACTAGATGTATGTATGAGAAGAATCTACCTAAGCAGGTTATGGGCGAGCGGGGTTCATGCGCGGTTTTCTTGTAGAATAGACCTAAGACAAAGCACTCAAGGATCGAGACACCTTATGAGGCTTGGTATGGTCTCAAACCATCTCTAAGTTTTCTTAAAGTATTTGGTTGTTTGTGCCGCTCATGTTTTCCACGAATCGAGAGAGACAAGTTAGACAAAAGAGCACTTCCAGGCATCTTTATCGGCTATAGCACTGTTGCAAAAGCTTATAAAATTTTCCAACATGGCTTGGGAAGAGTGTTATAAGCGAGATGTTCATTTTGTGGAAGATGAAGAGTGGCGGGATGAGGCAAAGAAAATAAGCTGGCCGGAAAGCGGTCTACTTGACTTAAGTTTTTGTTGTTCAAGCACGGATGAAGATTAGACGGGAATGAGTTGATGGGTGATGATCCGTAAGAGGTACTAGGTTACTCAACGGCTTGTTTATGCAAGGTCTGATATAGGCGCGTGTGAACACTGTGATTTTGAAAATATTGTGATGAAGACTGAGGTGGATAGCTCTGATGAAGGAGGAGTTGTCAGCTGATTGAGAAAAAAGCGAGGAACATGGGAGTTAGTTGATCAACCACAAAATAAGAAGGTGATTGGAGTCAGAAGTGGGTGTACGAACCAAGCAATGCGATGGCTCAATCCAATGAAGCATAAAGCAAGACTTGTGGTGAAAGGCTATCTTTCCCCGAGTTTTTGGTGTGGACTAGCAGACACCTTCGCACGAGTTGCTCGTTTGGACCTTATAAGATTTTTGCTTGCTATAGCTGTAAATGAATTGGAGAGTGTATTAGCTTGATGTAAATCAGCATTTTTAAATGGCATTTGCGGGAAGAAATTTATGTTGAAGCGACTGAGGCTTTGTGAAGGAGGAGAGTGATTGTTTCTTCTCGAGAAAGGCTCTTTATGGGTTGAAACATGCTCCAAGAGAGCTTAGTACAACAAGATAGATGAACATTCTTGAGCTTAGGCTTCAAAAAAAAGCACATGCGAAGCCACTCTTTATGTTAAACATCATAATAATGATGTTTTGATAGTCTCTCTTTTATGTTGATGATCTTTTCTTGTGGGAAATAATGCACGGTAGTTGAGGACTTCAAGCGAAATGATGAAGAGGGTTTTGAGATGACGGATCTCGGGTGATGACCTTCTTCCTTGGAATGGAAATTAGCCGGGCGAGCATGAAGTCTTCATTTGTCAAAAGAAGTATGCCTAGGAGATTTTGAAGAAGTTCAAGCTTGAAGAATGCAAGGTAGCAAGCACTCCTATGAATCAAAAGGAGAAGCTGTGTAAGGAAGATGGAGCTGATAAAGTTGATAAGGGATATTTTAGAAGTTTGATTGGCTGCTTAATGTATCTTATAGCAACACGTCTGATATTTTAAATCTTTGTAAGTATCTTATCCGAGGTTTATGCCTTTGTGCAGTGAATTGCATCTCAGGGCCGCTAAAAGAGTGATTCGATATATCAAAGGAACAAGTGATTTTGGTGTTAAATTCACAAGAAGTAAGGAGTTCAAGTTGGTGAAACTATACGATAGTATTTGGGAGGTTCCGTGATGATATGAGGAGTACTTTTAGGCTCTTTGTTTTCCCCTTTTGGATCCTAGTATTTTCTCATGGAGCTCGAAGAAGCAAGAAACCATAGCTCAATCCACTGCTGAAGCAGAATTTGTTGCTGCAACAGCTGCTGTCAATCAAGCTTTGTGGCTGAGGAAGATTTTAATGGATCTCAATCTGGAGCAGAAAGAAAGCAAAGTTGTTGACAACCAAGCTGCCATTGCCATTTCCCTTAACCCTGTTTTTCATGGGAGAAAACTAAGCATTTCAACATCAAGTTGTTTTCTAAGAGAGAAGTGCAGAAAGAAAGAATTTGTGACTCTGGTTTACTGCAAATCCTGAAGATCAGCTGGCAGATTTGTTTAGAAAACCGCTTCCAATCAGCAAGTTTGAGTTTCTAAGGTGAAACTTGGTGTTGGCACCTCTAAAAACAAGGAGGGTGTTGGAATACATGCCTTAGGACTGCTGAACATGTCTAAGTTTGATTGAGTTGTTCCTGATTCTTAGGAATTAGTTGTGGTGTTCATGTTCTGTTTTTTTTTTTGGCTATTTTTCAAGAACCATTTTGTTAGTGGTTTTGTTATTTTTCAAGCTTTAAATTTAAATATCTTTAGCATAATAAACAGAGTTCTGATTTTTCCCTTCAAGTTTGCAGCAATTCATTTAAGTTTTCTCTTCCTTCTATTTTAAAATACCAACAGGTTTGCATTTTATTCAGTTGTTCAATTAATCATTTCCTAATTTCTTCTTTGGAAACCTATATCAGGAGGATTATGCAGATAATGATGATATTGGAAAGCTGGACTGTAGGCATGAGTATCTTGTTGCCTGCATTAAAGAATGGTTGGCACAAAACTCATGCCCCATTTGCAAGAGTACTGCCCTTGTAGCTGCGAGAATGCAGTCCTAAGCAGGAATATATAATTGCCTTAGCTCATATGTCTTAGAAGAGAACTCGGGAATCTTGCTTCTAGTTCATGGACAAGAAGCCAGATTCTACTTCCTTTATGATTGTGTATTTAGAGATTATTGTCAAGTGTGATCAATACTGTTGAATATGCTTGTATTGTACAAGCTTTCTAGGTAAAGTTAGATCAAAATTTAAGAATTTCGAAGATGGCAGTTTTATTAGGAGAATCTTTAAGGTCTCTTTTATCTTCAGTCTAGATAATTTACAATCTTGCTAGTTGGTAAAGATCTTCATGCATTAGGCTCTTTCTTTTCTCCTATGAGCCACCTTGTTCTTTTACCCTCCTTACTAATATAATAGAGCATCTACAGACCTCGTCACTGGACAGTTCTGAAAAGGCTGATCATTATATATATTAATAATCCTAATGAATTATTGTTCAGGTATTTTTATTGACAATGATATATACTAATATTTCTGACTATACATAATGTAACATTATTTTGATTAGTAATATATATCCTCACTAATTTATTTGCTGATGAAATATATGGATTTCCTTCCGTGGCGAGAGACCCTTTTGTTCATTTGAGTTTAGGATATCAATCTTAGATTTTTCTTCACAATTCTTATCTTTCAGATCAGATTAAATTAATTAACATTTAGTCGCTTTTACGCATGAAATCTTTCTTTGATTACCTCTGTCTATAATTGGAACTTCAAAAACACTTTTCGATACCTTTATCAAGTTAAGAGGAGTAATTTTTGCTACTTCAGTCACGATTGATCGGCGAGGCAGCTTCTACATATCCTAGTGAGGATTGGACTCCATAGCCAAGGCTATCTTCTTGCAAGCGATGCAGACGTGTTCTTACGTCGCGATTCCACGATGCGGGCAACATGGTACTCATGCTCCGCAATCAAGTTTTCCAAAATCATCTCTCACGCGATGAATTTCAAATGTACACATATTGAAGATTAATCTCACAAATTTTATAAGATTTGGATGTTGTTTATAGTAAGAAAATTTCATAAAAACATACTAATACTTTCAGTAAAGTGTTATATCGTGATGGCACCACACAATAAGTGGCATTATTTCACTCTAAATTAGATCTAGTTTGGTTTGTGCATGAATTTGTCATGCCTGCCCTCTTTGAGCGAAGAGAGAGTGACACGGGATTGAGACTCCTTAACCTGTTTTTCTAACTTTGGTGGGCCCATCTCATATATAATTTCATAATGAAATATAAGTTGTAATACAACCACCGTAGTGGTGTTTAAACTATCCTGTATATACATGCATGAGTCTCATTTACTTATACTTACCTGAGAGCTCATATTACAATTTTTACATTCACGTTCAAAACAAAAAAATCAAAACCTACATTAGGTGGACTCCCCCATTCTTTGTGTTGGCCCTGTTGTATGCGGAATGCCTCGGATGTCCCCTTCGATACCTACATTGATGAAACACCCGTGCTAAGCTTATAGCTTAGTGGGAAACAGATAACAGATATGACCACTTGAAGTGGTCCACACTTACTTGATACATATAACATAATGCATAATATTTAGGTTTCACGTATAACCCTAATTCTTATCATAGGATTTTCTTATAACATAATTCTTATAACGAGGGTTTTCATATAACATGAATTCTTATAGCAGGGGTTTTCATATCTCAGTAGGAGTTTTAGAAGCAGATCTTATGCAGGAAGGTACAGTGGTACATTATCGGTATAAAACTGATGATTCTTATGCTTGCTTTCTTATTGTTAATTATTGATTCTTATCATATAAATATTTTGCCTAAATAGACTAGTAATATTGAATGAGAGGACACAACACAATAGGTACGGAAAATTTGATATAATCTTTTGACAAAAGACATGCACGCCCACATGAGAAGTGCAAGCTAACCTTAGTAGAATTACTAGAAACCTTTGAGCGAGGACATATGCCGCACGTAATAGAAATGCCATAGCACTAAGCGAGTGAAACCTTGAACATAGGTGCCTTATCATTCGCTATTCGGTCTTAAGCAGGCATACAATTATATGTGTTTAGAGCTTGTTGACCCCGTGTTCTTAATCACATTAGCAAATAAGGGAAAGAAACAATGTTTACTTGAATTAAAGATCGTTGAGGCGGAGTATAGAGCATTTTTCATATAAATTTTATACATGTACAAACCCTTTCATTCCAGAATTCTTGAAGAAACGAGAACAAAAACGGAGTTGCGGGGCCGGTACTTGGACTTCAGCTGCTTTGAGTACCGAGTTCTCTAACTTGCTGATGCGACATCAACTTCGATATTGGCGCACCCGATATCCACATGGACCAAAAAACAACTTTGAATCACCCAGGTACTCAACTTTGATCTGTACTCACATGATTATAAAGGGCGGGTTTGCCTCTTTTCACTGTAATTTCCAATCAAAACTCAAAACACATCAAAGAAAACAACTCCAAAACTTGACTTGAACTTGACCGAAACATAAGCCCACAAAGAGTAATACTTGACACTTTCATAATGGAAGTTAGGTTTTCCTAACAACCACGCCAAACAAGTGTGGCATGATAGTTTCCATACCTTGATTCCTTGAGCTTAAACCTTTTTCTTCTTCCTTCCTTCTTGCAAGACAAAAGGAGAACCAAGATATGGAGAGAAAAGCAAACCCTGGCAGTTGCTCCTCAATAGTAAGCCCCAACCTCCTACAGCCAAATGGGAAATGTTCCCTACCACAAGGCCATGTTTGGCTTTAAGGCATTTGGCCTCAAATTTTTTCCTTTTGCTTATTTGTCCTTCCACTTCATTCTATTTGAAAATCAACTTGTCATATTGCCACTTTAATATATAATATTTTCATCTTATGTCACTTGGGTCCTTAATTGGCAAGTACCAATTTACCCTTAGTACTCAAATTTCAGAAAAATGCAAATTTTACTTATACTATGCCCTAAACATGTAATAAACTACTAGGGCGTAATTTGAGGTGTTACATGCACGACTTCAATCATTCGTAAAAACTAAAGGCAAGACTACGTCACTCAAATACTTGGCACTATTTCATCTTAATGCTCTAGGATAGCGAGTTCTCATATCTTTGGATTTTTCCCAAGCAACCAAAAAAAGATCTCCCACCTTGCTAGCTTTTGATGTCTCCACATGATGTACTACTTAGGGCAACATAGAATCACTTCAATATGGTTCTTTGAAAGTTGATAAAAAGTAATTCAAAGAGCCTTGGAGGAAACAACATTTTCAACTACAGCTTGTTGTTGCTACCTTCATCTTTATGAAAATTTTATCTTTTGATAAGTTTTGTAATATTCCAAAACCTTTGCTCTTAATTTACTTACTTGCAGCTACTATGTAAGTACTAAGCCCAGTCGATCTAGAATTAAGGTGCCAAATTAACTATTTAATATGGATTTACCTCCTTTGCTATATTTTTCTTAAGTAGTAGTTTGGGTTAAGGTGAAGAGAGTCCTTAGGACCCCATTATGCCATGAAATGACCCTCTAATATTATGTTCTTGATAATATATTAAATCTGTAAGCTAAAATCTTTATTTTTTCTTATTAGAACACTATGTTTGGCTTGGAAATTAATGTTTGAAGGCCTCTTTAAGGATATCTTAAATACCTAATGTTTGAGAATGATTTTGATTTGAGATTTTAACCTTATTATGCCTCTAATATCTTAGCAAGCTCATAGGTAGTGGAGGCTTTAAGAATAACATATAGAGGTCGAACTTAGAAAAAGATATTGAGTTTAGTCAATAATCCGTGAAAATGGTGTGCATCTGGGGAAATTTTGAGCTACGGAGATAGGGTTGAAGGCAGAAAATAGGATGATATAGAGTATTTCTAGGGAACCACCTTTCTTTTGTGTTAAGAGAGAAAAAGTTGAAGAAGAATTGAATAAAATTGCTCATGCACCGCTCATGCACAACTCTTCTGGTGGCCAACAAGATACCCTCCCAGAACATGTTGCCCTTCTATGGAAATGCATACCCATTTGGTTTTTATATTTAATAAAAACCAAAAATTACCATTATATTTTTGAATGAATTTGATAAAAAATGATGATGAATATCTCATTTTATTTATTATAAAATTTGTGTGCTATACAAATTTTTCTTATTTATTACAATTCATTTGTATCACAGATTCTTGTGTATTACTTAAAAGAAATAAATATATTTAATTACAAGAATTGAAACTAATTAAAATGAAAAATAGAAAAAAGGAAAATGGTTATCAAATTATTAACCAAAAAACTTTCTAAACTTTTTCTTATTGTTTTTAGGGAAATGTTTTCAAATTTCCTTTATATTTTTATGTTATTTTCCTCCAAAATTTAGTCCCTTTTTTAGCATTTTTTATTTATTAAATCTATGGTTTAGCAACTATAAAAGATGCAAAAAGAACATCAATGATACTACAAGAAAGGACAGTTTCAATATTGCTCAACATACTATTAATACTCTTTATAGTTTTCATTTATTCCCTTTCTAGAATTTTTTTGTAATTAAATTTATGGTTTAACAACTATAAAAGCTACAAAAAGGATAATAGTGATACAACTTGAAATGATGGTTTCTATAATGCTCAACGTAATTTAAATAATTTTTATTAAATAAAAAAAATTACTATGCCAAATAAAATTGAATAACATTAATTTTTTTTTTTAAACTAATAACATTATTTTTATTATTTACTATTTTTAATAATTTTTTTCTATTTCTTATGAAAATCCAATGTACATTTAGATATTGTTTATTAAATGAAATAAAAATACTATGACCAAAAGAAGACTAAATGGTTAGCCATTTTTAATATTTACTATTTTATTATATTTTCTTATTTTTTATGTCTTAATTTCCTCATAGAATTTTCTTTTCTTAGAATTTTGTTAGAAAAATCCAACATAATCTTAAGTTGTTCTGTCCAATGTGAAAATATTATGATAAAAAATTAGACAATGTACTATTCTTTTATTTCTATATATTTTAGCATTTTTAATTAAATTCCTAGTATGTGTTATATTTGTTTTTAAATATATATTTCACTAAGTTTTGAAAATAATATAATTTATTTTTGTGTTTGCCTTTTTGAAAATCTTCCTAACCCCACCCTATTCTAAAATCTTTATTTTTTCTTATTATAACACTATGTAAGGCTTGAAGTGTGTTTAATGGCCTCTTTTAGAAATCTAAAATACTTAATGTTTGAGAATGATTTTGATTTGATATTACCCTTGCTAAGCCTCATATATAGCAAGCTCATGGGTTGTAGAAGCTTTAAGAATAGCATACAGATGTCGAACTTACAAAAAGATATTGAGTTTAGCCAAGAATCCGTGCAAATGGTGTGCATATGAGGCAAATTAGAGCTACGAAAATAGGGTGGAAGGCAGAAAATAGGAAAAATAGGATGAAGTGGAGTATTTATGGAAAACCACCTTTCTTTTAAGATGTCTTAAAATAGAAATAGTTAAGAAGAAATTGAATAAAAGCGCTCATGCACACCATACATTGGCAATAGTACCTCTCAGAACATGTTGCCCTTTTATGGAAATACAATTATGACTCCAAATCCTCTTTTGATTCCTTTTCTATATATTTTTGGGAATTAAAACTCACCACCACTACCCTATTCACTCTATAAAGCCACATCCTCTTCAATCCATGCGAGTATAAAGGATGAACTCTAGAGTTCTTACATATCTCGAGCATAGGCTTAGTCGACTTAGTTTCATCTTTTCTTTCATAGTCTAATTTCGTTTCTATTATTGGGTTACATGTCATGGTTTAATTTTTTTTGAGTTTAAATATATATCTCTTGAAATCATGGTTTTTCTTTCATATCATGATTACATGTCATATCTTTGGCACTATTTCATCTTAATGCTTTGGGATAGCGAGTTCCCATATCATTAGATTTTTCCCCAATCAACCACCAAAAGATCTCCCACCTTTCTAGTTTTTTGTCTCCACATGATGTACTACTTAGGGCAACATATAAGCACTTACATATAGTTATTTGGAAGTTGATAAAAAGTACTTTAGAGAGCCTTGGGGGAGATGTCATTCTCAACTCGAGCTTATTGGCTACCTTCATCTTTATGATATTTTTCTCATTTTATAAGTTCTGTAATTTTACAAAATCTTTTCTCTCAATTTACTTGTTTATAGCTACTACATAAGTACTAAGCCTTGGCCATATTTAGACTAAAAGTTATATAGTAACTATTAAATGGCTACCACCTTTGCTCTATTTCCCATTAGTGATAGTTTGGGTTAACACGAAGAGGGTCCTTAGGACCCCCTTATATGCAACTGATAGCCCTCTATTAGGTGCTCTATAATATATTAAATCTATGAGCTGAAATCTTTGTTTTTAATTAATCTTATTAGAACACATGCTTGGAAATTAATTTTAAATGGAATCTTTGAGGATATTTAAGTACTTAATTTTTGAGAATGATTTTAATTTAAGATTGCCCTCATTAAGCCTCTAATATCTTGAATGATCAAGAACTTATAGTAGAGGCTGAATTACATATAGAGGTCGTATTTACACGAGAGATGGCAGGTTTAGTTAAGAAGTATTTCCATTAATATTGAAATTTCTCTATCAAAAACCTATAGATAATTCCATATGTGTGAACTTATTTGTAGCTTTTCATGGTAAGAAGGAATTCCAAGGAATCCCTCTATTCTCAACACTAATACAAATCTTTAGGTTCCTGGCGCTTTTCCATACATTTTTCCAAAAAATTCATCAACTCCTGTTTGAAAGCACTTGAATAAAAGATTACCTCAAAAACGGCCACTGATCACCTTTCATTTTTTTTTTCTTTTCAATTCCCTTGTGCCCATAAGGCCTCCTCCTCATGGATGTGACTCAACACACTAGGATCCTAAACTATTGCCTTTCCCTTTATTTTGGGACGTTGCTATATGGATCTCATCATTAGGTGTCCAAGTAATTATTTTCTGTTTAGGTTTCTGATGCAAGGATGGGACCTTGATGGATGATCTAGGGGGTTTAGGTAAGTTGGTGTTATGGGGTAGAACTTTGATGGGTAAGGGATAGGTCGGGTCTTAAAGGTTATAGGGCTTATTTGGGATTTATATATGATGGAACCAAGGTTTAGAATGAAGGATTTATGTTTGGAAAGGTTTGGGTTTGATTTGTTGCAAAAAAAACCTTGTTTTGAGTTAGTTTCAGTTTTCGGGGTTTTTCTAAGGTAGGCTAGGGCTATGTACGAATCTGGGGCTTCTCAAAGGTTAGGGATGATGATATTTATGGTTTCTAGGATGAAACAAAGTATATGGAAGTAGGGAGCAAGATTTGGAAAGTTTAGGGTTGTGGTTGGAGAGAAATTGGATTTGGAAAGTTAAAAGAAGATGATTAAGGATAAGCGTAGAGGTTGTATAGAAGGATGAATGCACTTGCCCGCCCTCAAAGGAATCCACGAGAGATAAGAAGGCACGAACTACGCCACTGAGGAATCCACACGAGATAAAGAACAATATGTATACTTCGCCACCCGAATCCACCTAGGGATAAGTAGACCTCCCGCTCAGGGAATCCACGAGATAAGAAAACAAGAGAACTCTTAAAAGAAATATGAAAATATTATTAAACTCGAACTGAATTCTCGAAAGTATATAAGGGGTATATATAGCCCGTACTTTCTAAATCAAATAAAGAAAATCATTCTTTGACTTGAAAGAGCAAACTTTCTAGAATTAAATAAAGAAACTCCTAAAAAATATTTCCTAAAGAAATAGCATCTCTATTTGACTAAGCAAAACAAACTTTCTAAATTAAATAAAGCAACTCTTACTTTGACTTGAGAAACAAATCTTTCTAAAATAAAACAACTCAAATTCAAAATAGTAACAAGACTCAATACTTGGAAATATAAATATATTTGGTGTCTACAGGTTTCAAAACCTCACAGTCACGAATTTTCCATAATGAAGATCAAATTCTCATTGTTTGTTGTAGAAGCTCCTACACCAATTTGATGCAATGTCGCCACAGACCGACGCCACTTGCAACTAGATACTATCTCGGATCTTTCTACGATCAGGTTCGAAGGGGAAAAGTGAAGACCGCCCTTTGATCAATTATTATAGAATGGTTGATTGATAAGTGTGGGATAGAAAGACTCCACAATCATTATAGAATGATTGATTGATAAGTCGACGGAATGAAGATGCCACATTGGACTATGGAAGAGTTGATGGGATGAAGACGCCATAATCAATGGATGGGTTGATTGATAAGTCGATGGGATGAAGATGCCACAATCAACTATGGAAAGGTTGATTGATAAGTCGGGAATAGTAAAGATGCCACAATCAACTATGAAGCGTTGATTGATAAGTCGATGTAATGAAGATGCCACAATCAATTATAGAAAGGTTGATTGATAAGTCGATAGAATGAAGACACCACAATCAACTATAAAAAGGTTGATTGATAAATTTGGAATAGTGAAGACGTCACAATCAACTATGGAATGACTAATTGATAAGTTGATAGAATGAAGACGCCACAATCAACTATGGAAATGTTGATTGATAAGTTGATGGAATGAAGACACCACAATCAACTATGGAATGGTTGATTGATAAGTCGATAGGATGAACGCCATGGAAAAATCCGATAAGTTCAAAAGTTCTTTAGAGAACCAAGGAGGAGAAGATTCTCACAATTTTTAATTCATATTATTCTGTATAACTACATTATAAACATGCATTTATATAGGCTACAAACTAGAAAGGAATTAAAAACAAAATATCTTCTTGATCATTAACCCCTAAATCACACAAAACAAGAAGGAAACAAATCTAAATAAAAATAAACTAAGGAAAATAAATAAACTAAAGGAAAGTAAATAACTGCTTAAGCCCTTCTAATCCTGATCTAGAAAACATCCCAAATACGTGTAGATTCTTCTAGAACTTGAATTAGCATATTGAGTGCATCCTTGATATTCTTTCCTTTTGCTCTCAAAACCTACATTTTTGGAACTTTAACTGTAGCCTTAAAAGTCATGCCTTTACTTTGCATCATACTCCTTCTCTTGTGAAAAAAGATTTGTCCCCAAATCTTCATTGACCATAAATGGATTTTTTTTTTCTGAAAATTTGAATTTTTTTTTGAAAAATAAAACTGTAAAATAAAAGCGAGCTTGGCGAGAACAAGCTACGATGCGATTTGATCTGAGGTGTTTGCGATTCGACGCCATTTGCAACAAGATACTATCTTGGATCATTCTACGATTAGGTTTGAAGGAGAAAAGTGAAGACGCCACAATCCATTATGGAATGATTGATTGATAAGTCAATGGGATGAAGACGCCAAAATCAACTATGGAAGAATTGATTGATAAGTCGATAGGATGAAGGTACAATCAAGCTATGGAGGTTTATTGATAAGCTGGATGGGATGAAGATGCCACAATCAACTATGGAAAGGTTGATTGATAATGTGAAAACCCGAAATAATGTGAAGCAGTAGGTTATCGTCACAGTACATACGGTAAACCTAGAAAATTCTCTAGATCTCGGATGATGATGCGGATTACGCCTTTGAGTTTGTCTCGCTAAATCTAGGCACTCAATCGAATTTTGTAGAATTATGAAATAGTCGAAATTTCACGTATTTCGAGGTGAATAGACGAATAATTGAGTGACAATTGGCATGAAGGTGTTGTGCCATGTGGCACTAGAGAGGGGGACACTTGGAACATGGGTGGAAGCCAAGTGTCATGCCACTCTCATGCATGAGCATGGTAGTGGAAAGTTTAGAGGCATAGAGAACACATGGCCTATTAATGGCCATGTGTCAAACCGGTTTGGGGGTGGTAATCTACACCTGCTTAAGCAGTTTGGTGGTTGAGGAGGAGGAGAAAAATCTGTTCGGTGGGAATAGAGAGGACGGAAGGAAAGAAAGAAAGAAAGAAATAAAGAAAAGAAAGAAAGAAAGAAAGAAAATAGAAAGAAAAGAAAGAAATAAGGAAAAGGAAATGGGAGGTTGCCTACACTCGAGAGGTAGGGTTCTTATCCCTACACGGGATACCTTTGTCTAGGGGCCATTGTGGCCATGGGCTTAGCCACAACATTAGAAATTTGGTTAAGAAAATAGTTTGGAACAAGCGTGTGAGTTTTGGGTTCATTTAGTTCCGGAAAATTCGGCTTTGGAAGCTTGAGTTGAACCTGGCGAAAATGTGTGTATGGTCTTGGATTTTGTGTGCCCTCTTGTTTTTTGTTAGAAAAGCTGGAAAAAATCCGGTTGTATATCTTATTCTTGGTTGATAACTTGCAGTTTCTTTTTGTATAAAAAATGGTAAAAATGCATACTATTTTATGGTAGAAAACACGGAAAATTTTCGGTTGCATGATTTAAATTCTTATCTGAATAACATGTTATGTGAGAATGATGTTGGAAACATCAAGTGTTGTTTTAAGTTGAAAGCGGAAAAAAAATCAGTTGCATGATTTGTTTCTCGATTGAATAACATGCGGTTTGTGAGAATGATATTGTTATGCATGCATGGAAATAAAAATAATACCATGTAGTAGTATTGCATTTCACGTGCATGGGGACATCGCGTGTATTAGGTGTGAGTGCACGGCATGGCTTTGAACAAGCAGTTTTTTTTTTTGTTGGAAGGTTGTCCACCATAATTATCGGAGTCTGTCTAATAAAATATATAGGAGGGGTTGCCTGAGATTTTATGTCGGAGTTTGTCGATAAAAACATCGGTGGTCTGACATTTTATCGGAGTCTATCCAAAGAACCTTCACGAGAACTAAAACAAAAAATCTCTGTTTTTTGGAAAATGTTTCATACATGGAAAATGTGTGTGAGGAGTTGAGTGAAGACTCAAGGCATGGGGTATGGATGTGGACATTCATGTAGAAATTTGCATATTTTTACTTGAATGTGTGTGAAATTGTGAACATGGCATTGCATGTGCATTTAGGTGGGGAGTAGCCCTCGTAGGAGATTTTCTCTACTCGGCATTGCTCACCCCGTCGTGGGGAAACCATTTTCAGGTACTGGAGGTACTCCAGGCGATGAGGCTCACAAATGACCTCAGTTGTGAAGAAAAAGGCCAGAAATGCCTTTTTTTTTTTTTGTATATTGTAAAATTTTGGGTAGAAAGACCCATTTTCTGTAATTTTATGAATTTAAGAGTTGTAATTAAACCTGTATTTCATAATAAATAAATTTTGACAAGTTTTTTTCGGGTTTCCTAAGGTCCTTGTAGTAAAAGGACTAAATTATGTTGAATATGTGGTGTGTTGGAAACGAAATGAAAAAAAAAAACGTGTGTGCGTGACCCCCGGGAAATTGGGGTGTCATAGCTTGGTATTAGAGCTTAGGTATACGAATACTTAGGGAACTCGGGTGTCGGTATCCACACGCATGGTCCTGATACCAGCTTCACAGCTAGGTACTAGAGTTTAGGTATATGAATACCTAGGACTCGATGGGGCATAGGTTTAGATCATGCATCCATTGTGCATTTGGGTGAATTGACGTGTGTGACCTGTGCTTGAATTGTGTGAACTTTTTGTATGATAAATTGTATGATGAACACTAGGGTTAGAGAGCATAACCTTAGGGGTTCGGAAAACAAATGAGCATGATAAGGTAGGAATGGTTATTTTTTAGTGTTTGGCGGTACGCACCACTAATGTGATAAGTGAAAAGAGAGAATCTCAAATTGCTATCTTAACTAGTGTAGATGGTAAGTCGAGGGCGCGGACGCAGAGGTTGTCAAGGAATGGCAGGCCATTGCGGCTTTGAACAACGGGCTTTGCGGGTATTTGTGGGTTTTCTTAGTCTTCAATAAGTACATAAGTTGGAGTGCACACGGGGTCGATCAGGGCCAAGGTGACCTCAGAGGTTTATAGCTCATCATCCTCCATCATTTAGGGAGGAGGGGATCCAATGTGGCAACCATTGGTTCCGTAGTCGAAGGGTTTTGGGCCATGAGGATCACCTCGATACGCGAGATCGAATGACTCGATTTAAGCTAAGAGAATTTGAATCCAGATATGATGGGATTAGGCTAAGGTCTCAAGGAGCCTAGAGATGATGACTTGGGGATAGTTCCGAGGGCTCTTCATGAGCAAGTTTTTCTAGGCATCTACGAAGCATACAAAAGCCCGGGAGTTCCTTAAGTTGAGACAAGGAAGTAGGATGGTGTTCGAATATGTCGCCATATTCACCAAGTTGGCACGTTTCGGGGATGGCTATGTGGCCACAGATATGGCTAAGGTGAGGAAGTTCGAGGATGGCCTGAAGTTGTCCATCCGAGGCAAGATTGCGGGATTCCTCATACAGGATATGGACTTTATGGTCGAGACGACTATGGCTATAGAGAAAGAGATATATGATGCACGGAGTATCCGGGATACAGTCTTTGGTGGCAGAAGAAAGGCGGACTTAACTGGTCGGAAAGAAGGCGGGGCTTCCGGTTCACGAGGGTTTCGGGACCCGAGTGGTGGCTGTGAGACCCACGACTATAAGGGCTGGGCGGACCCGGGGCTCTGCCCGGTCCTAAGCTAGATCACATGTTACCATTTTCATCAACCTGGACATGTGAGGCGGGATTGCCCTCAGAGGCAGGGATCTTAAGGCCATGGGACACCTCAGTCTTAGTCATCAGTGGGACGTGCACAGACGTAGTATGTTCGTTCTCACCCTAGTGCGGGCAGAGGAGCCCGGGTGTCGGTCCCCGAGGTGCTGCACAGGCACAGCCACACTACATAGACGGGCCGGAGGCCGGAAGTGGGGTCGGAGTCAGGACGGGGCTCACGGGTGGGACTTTAGAAACTAGGGCGTGTGCATGCATCGTATTCTTGGCCCGAGACAACTAATCATCTAGTCTTACAGGGTATTTTTCTACTATCTACTTTATGGGCGAGGATATTGTGATGCAGTGCATCACGTTTCATTCGTTTGTTGCATCATGTGTGGGAAAATTAGGCATGGGGTTGAGACAGCGGAAGAGTCGATGCATGAGGACAGTTCTCCCACCCAGGGACGAGGTAGGGTGTGGATCAGGAGATTCTACTCACGGTGGACCTATGGTCATGGACATGTTGGGTTTGACGTCATCTGAGATGGATTGGGCGGCGACACAACCAGAAATTAAGATTGCTCGATTGTGAGAGTAGGAGAGTTCTACCTGCACATGAGGATGTTGCCCTCGCGTTATTTCAAGGGGACAAGCATGAAGCTTTACCCCATACCATGTATGACTCCAGATGGCACGGGCAGTTGATGGGTTGGCTAGCTAGCCTTACCTTAGAGGACGAAGTGAGATAGGACTTGGATCTGCCTCGGATATTATGCGAGTACAAGGATGTTTTTTCGGACGAGCTACCGGGATTACCTCCTTGGGGATGTAAACTTTCGCATTGGGTTCCCATCCCGTACATTACTTGCCCATTTCTATGGCTCCATATAGGATGGCACCGGTTGAGTTGCAGGAGCTCAAGGTGCAGATATAGAGTTCTTGGGCGGGTTTCATTAAGCGGCGCCGCCATGGGGTGCTCAGATTTTTACGAGAAGAAGAGGATAAGACCAGCCGTGTGCATCGGAGTCTAGCGGTTGAATAGGGTTACAATCAAGAATCGATATCCATTACTAAGGATTGATAACTCGTTTGATCAGTTAAGAGGGGCGTGAGTCTACTTCAAGATACACCTTCGCATTGGTTACAATTAGTTAAGAGTTAGGGAGGCAGACATTCCTAAGATAGCGTTTAGGATGCGATATAGGCACTTTGAGTTTACGGTGATGCCCTTCAGGTTGACGAATGCGCCGACAGCATTCATGGATCTCATGAATAGGGTGTTCCAGCCCTATTTAGATAAGTTTGTGGTGGTCTTCGTTGATGACATTCTGATCTACTCCCATTCGGAGGAGGAGCATGAGGATCATTTGAGGGTGGTTCTATAGCTTTTGAGGGATCATCAGTTATACGCCAAGTTCAGTAAGTGCAAGTTTTGGCTTACTGAGGTGGGTTTCTTGGGGCACGTGGTGTTAGCTTCATGCTTGTCAGTCGACCTTGAGAAGGTTGAGGCTGTTATGAGTTAGGATAGATCGAAGTCAGTCTTCAAGATACATAGTTTCTTAGGATTGGCGGGGTATTACAGGAGGTTTATTGAGGATTTCTCTCAACTAGTAGAACCTATGATGAGATTGACTCGGAAAGAGGTCAAGTTCGAGTGGAATGACCTGTGCGAGAAGGCATTCCAAACATTAAAGAGGAGGCTTACTTCAGTTCTATTCTGATAGTCCCAGAAAGGGGACAAAGGTACACCATGTTTTGTGATGCCTCGAAGGACGGACTGGGATGCGTCTTGATGCAGTCTGAGAGGGTAGTGGCTTATGGTTCCCGACAGTTGAAAAATCATGAGTAGAATTACCCCATGCACGACATGGAGTTGATGGCCATAGTCTTTGCCTTGAAGATTTGGTGCCCCTACCTATACGGTGAGCAGTTTGAGGTGTTTTCAACACCACAAAAGTCTGAAGGAAATGAAAGAATTCGAGGGATGCAGGTGCTGAACCTAATTCGTGACTTTGTTTGCGAAAGATGAAGGAAGCTTGACCATAAATGAGAGTGATGACGGGCTGCTCAATATAGCAAATCGTGTCAAATTATTGGAGTTCTTCACGGAAGATTCAGGATTGTTGAGAAAATCCTTGTAACTTGATTACTGAAAGATTTGAGGCTACCATCGCCACCTTAGAAAACACGAAGGATACGTCGGGTGCTTTGGCGGAACTCTCTTAAGTGCTTTGCAAGCCTGAGAGCAAGGCGTGTAATGGCGAAGACCATTGAAGGAGCTCTCTACGAGGTCGTATCGAGATGATGAAAGAATAGGAGGCCAAGAGCAAAGTTTCAAGGCGCAAGTGAATGAGCTACGCCTGCAGGAATAGAAGCAAAGCTGGAGATAAAAGATCGGGAAGTAAAAGAAAGATTACCCTCGTGTCAACATTGAGGCAAGAAAGGTCCACCCTCCTTTGAATGCTTGAGAAGGTAGATCTGAGAAGTCGCAGCCGAGAGTCTGCGTCAGATGGGACGTGGAAGGCATCATTTGCAAGGGTAAAAATCATCGGCAAAGAGATGGAAGCCTGAGTGGCGGATCAGAAGAGAAGACCATCTTTTCCTTGCAGCTTGTTCATGAGTTATGAAGCAAGTGAAAGCTGCTCATTGATAGTGGCTTCACTAATCATATGACATGACAAGGGAGTTGTTCAAGAATTGAGGAGCAAAGGTCCGATAAGGTCGAGTGGGAATGGTGAATATATTGCGAGTCAAAGGGAAGGGCACCATAGCCATTTGCAAGGCTTGTTCGGGGAACCAAGTTGATCCGCCGATGTTCTCTATGTACAGGACATTTTTCTAAAACTTGCTCGGTGTTAAATTGATTAATAGAGAAGGGATTCAAAGTGATCTTCGTGGAGAAGGCACATGATAGAGGATGCTACGGACACCAAAGATGTTCGAGAAGTTAAGATGGCGGAGGAGCTTTTCACTCGATCAATCTGAGAGGAGCAATCAACTTTTCTAACCAAGAAAGCCTCTCAAAGGTGTGGGAAAAGAGGCTCGAACATGTCATTGTTTGAAAGTACTGCGAGATGAAGTCAAAAGGATGGCAATTGATCTTCTAGAGTTTGATGATCTACATAATAGACTTGTAAGGCTTGTCGATTTAGAAGCAAAATAAAAAGTCGTTACCCAGTCAGCATGGAGAGCCACATATAAGGCGCATTTTAGTCCGTCTGAATGTTTACGGACCTCGGAAGGAACTCCTCGTCGTGAGGGTAGTCGATATTATGTTGCTTTATTGATGATTTCACTAAGTGTGTTGGATTTTTTCTTAAAATTCAAATCAAAGTGGCTGGAGTATTCTGGAAGTTCGAGAAGATTGTGGAAAATCAAAGTGGCAGCCAAATTCAAATATTGAGGTCGATAATGGCAGAGTATACGAAAATTTCAATGCATTTTGCGAAGAAGTGGCATTAATCATCGATTAACAACTCCATACACTCAGCAATAAAATGGAGTTAGTGAAGGAAAACAAATACATCTTAGAAATAGTAGATGTATATTTGCATGAGAAGAATCTACCCCGGCTTGATTGCTAGGCGAGAGCGGTTCATGCTGCGGTTTTTTCTTGTAGAATAGACTACCAAGCAAAAAGCACTCCAAGGATCGAGACATATGAGGCTTGGTATGGTCATAAACCATCTCTAAGTTTTCTTAAAGTATTTGGTTGTTTGTGCTTCACTCATGTTCCACAGATCAAGAGAGACAAGTTAGACAAAAGAGCACTTCCAGCCATCTTTATCGGCTATAGCATTGTTGCAAAAGCTTATAAAATTTTCCAACAAAATTGTTATAAGCAGAGATGTTCATTTTGTGGAAGATGAAGAGTGGAACTGGGATGAGGCAAAGAAAAATGGCCAAAGCCCGAAACTTGAATCTATGACTTAAGTTTCACATTTTAAAACACGGATGAAGATTGGCGAGGAATGAGTTGATGGGTGATGATCACGTAAGAGGTACTAGGTTACTCGCGACATTTATGCAAGGTGCAATATAGGCGTATTGAACTTGCGATTTTGAAGCGGAGTGAAAACCCGAAATTGGATGGCTCTGATGAAGGAGGAGTTGTCCATGATTGGGAAAAACAAAACATGGGAGTTGATTGATCAACCACAAAATAAGAAGGTGATTGGAGTCAAGTAGATTATGCGAGAACCAAGCAATGCTGATGTCAATCAGCAAGCATAAAAACAAGACTTGTGGTGAAGGCTATGCTTTCGAGTTTTTGGTGGACTACTTGGTACCTTCACACCGGTTGCTCGTTTGGACACCATAAGATTTTTGCTTGCTAAAGTACACTCAAATGAGTGGAAGTGTATTATTGATGTCATCAAGAAAGCGTTTTAAATGGCATTTTACGGAAGAAATTTATGTTGAGCTGACACAGGCTTGGGGAAGAAGAAAGGGGAGGAGAGGAGGCTGAGTTGTTTCTTCTCGAAGGCTCTTTATGGGTTGAAACATGCTCCAGAAGCTTAGTACAAACAAGATAGATGAACATTTGCTGAGCTTAGGCTTCAAAAAAGCACATGCGGAAACCACTCTTTATGTTAAACATCATAATAATGATATGTTTTTGGCAAAATCTCTTTATGTTGATGATCTTTTCTTGGCGGGGAAATGATGCACGCAATTTGGTTGAGGACTTCAAGCGAAACTGATGAAGGTTTTGAGATGGCCAGATCTCGAGGTTGATGACCTTCTTCCTTGGAATGGAAATTAAAGCGGTGAGCATAGAATCTTCATTTGTCGAAGAAGTATGCTGGAGATTTTGAAGAAGTTCAAGCTCGAAGAATGCAAGGTAGCAAGCACTCTATGAATCAAAGGGCTTTGTGTAAGGAAGATGGAGCTAATAAAAGTTGATAAGGGATATTTTAGAAGTTTGCAGTTGGCTGTAATGCATCTTATAGCAACACGTCCGATATTTTAAATCTTTGTAAGTATCTTATCCAGGTTTATGCAACTGTCGCAGTGGTGCATCTCGGGCGCCCAAAAGAGTGATTCGATATATCAAAGGAACCAAATGATTTTGGTGTTAAATTCACAAGAAGTAAGGAGTTCAAGTTGGTCGGCTACGATGAGTATTTGAGGGAGGTTCCGTTGATGATATGAGGGTACTTTAGGCTCTTGTTTTGCTTTTGGATCCAGTATTTTCTAATGGAGCTCGAAGAAGCAAGAAACCGTAGCTCAATCCTTGCTGAAGCGAATTTGTTCTTTGCAACAGTAGCATCAATCCAAGCTTTGTGGCTGAGGAAGATTTTAATGGATCTCAATGCGGACGAGAAAGAAGCATAGCGAGATTTTGTTAATGACCAATTTTGCCGTTGCCATTCCAGCAACTTTGTTTTTCATTGAAGGCTAAGCATTTCAACATCAAGTTGTTTTTCTAAGAGAAGTCTTGAGAAAGAAGAATTTGACAAGTTTCTGCAAATCACGAAGATCAATTTGTGATTTGTTTGAAAGCACTTCAATCGGCAAGTTTGAGTTTCTAAAGCGAGGAAACTTGGTGTTACCTCCCCCAAAGCAAGGAGTGTTGGAATACATGCTTAGGAGCTGAACATGTCTAAAGTTTGATTGAGTCAAGGTTGTTCCTCATTCTTAGGAATGGTGCTGGTGTTCATGTTACGTTTTTTTTTTTTTTTTGGCTATTTTGAACCATTTGTTAGTGGTTTGTTATTTTCAAGCTTTAAATTGAAATGTCTTTAACCTTAATAAACGAGTTCTTATTTTTCCATGAGTTTGTGATTCATTTTAAGTTTTCTCTTCCTTCTATTTTAAAATAAAACGGGTTTGCATTTATTCGGTTGTTCCAATTAATCATTTCTAATTTCTTCTTTTAGAGCTATATAGGAGAGATTATACGAGATAATGATGATATTGGAAAGGCCAGATTTGCTAGGCATGAGTATCTTGTTACTGCATTAAAGAATGGTTAGCCTGAAAGAACTCATGCCTATATTTCTGAGAGTACGCCTTGGCTACTTGAGAATCTGAGTCCCTGGCGGGGAATATATAATTGCCTTAGCTCGTATGTCTTTGAGAGAGAACTCGGGAATCTTGCTTCTAGTTCATGAATGGCTTGATTCTACTTCACTATGATTGTGTATTTAGAGATTATTGTGAGAGTGTGATCGAAATACTTGTTGAATATGCTGTATTGTACAAACTTCTACAGTAAAAGTTAGATCAAAATTTAAGAATTTAGAGATGCGGTTTATTAGAGATCTTTAAGGTCTCTTTATCTTGATTAGATAATTTACAATCTTGCTAGTTGGTAAAGATCTTTGCATGCATTAGAGCTCTCTTTTCTCATATTGAACCAGCCTTGTTCCTTTTACCCTCCTTACTAAGCCATAATAGAAACATCGGAACCTGTCTTTGGACCCAGGTTCACGAAAAGTGATCATTATATATATTAACAATCTAATGAATTGTTCAATTATTTGATTGACAATGACATATCTTGATATTCGACTATACATAATGTAACATTATTTTGATTAGTAATATATATCCTCTCACTAATTTGTTCTTGATGAAATATATAGTTACTCCTTCCATTCTTGAGACCCCTTTGTTCATTTCGGTTTAGGATATCAATCTTAGATTTTCTTCACAATTCTTATCTTTGGACTCGAGTTAAATTAATTAACATTTAATTATTTTACATAAATCTTTCTTTGATTACCTACGTCTATAATTGGAACTTCAAAAACACTACGTCGCTCTATCAAGTTAAGAGGGAATGCATTTGCTACTTCAGTCCCGATTGATCAAGGCTGAGGCAACTACATATCCTAGTGAGGATTGGACTCTATGGCCAAGGCTATCTTCTTGCAAATAGTGAACGTGTTCTTCTGTCCAGCGATTCCCTGATGCAGGCAACATGGTACTCATGCTCACAATCAAGTTTTCCAAATCATCTACTGCAATGAATTTCAAATGTACACATATTGAAGATTAATCTCACAAATTTTTATAAGATTTGGATGTTGTTTACATAGTAAGAAAATTTCATAAGGAAACATACTAATACTCCGTAAAAGGGTATATCGTGATGGCACCACACAATAAGTGGCATTATTTCACTCCTAAATTAGATCTAGTTTGGTTTGTGCATGAGCTGTCATGCCCCTACCCTCGCCTGAGCGAAGAGAGGGGGCGCGACACGGGATTGAGACTCCTTAACCTGTTTTTCTAACTTTGGTGGGCCCATCTCATATATAATTTCATAATGAAATACAAGTTGTAATACAACCACCGTAGTGGTGTTTAAACTATCATGTATATACATGTATGAGTCTCATTTACTTATACTTACACCAAACTCCACTATTGCAAAAATTTTACATTTACATTCAAAACAAAAAAAAATCAAAACACATTAGGTGGACTCCTATTCTTGTGTTGTACATTGTATGCGGAATGCCTCGGATGTCCCCTTCGATACCTACATGGATTAAACACCCGTGCTAAGCTTATAGCTTAGTGGGAAACAGATATCAGATATGACCACTTGAAGTGGTCCACACTTACTTGACCACAGTATAACATAAATACATATGTTAGAGTTTACGTATAACCTAATTCTTATCATAGAGTTTTCATATAACATAATTCTTATAACAAGGTTTTCATATAACATAATTCTTATAACGGGGTTTTCATATCTCCCGTAGGAGTTTAGAGCAGTCTTATCTGAGAAGGTACGAGTAGGTACATTATGGGAACAATGATTCCTTATGCTTTCTTATTGTTAATTATTCAGATTCTTATCATATAAATATTTGCCTAAATGGTAGTAATATTGAATGAGAGGGACACAGCCTGATAGGTGCAGGAAGGAATTACGATATAGTCTTGAACAAAGGCAATACCTTGCGTACTTGAAGTGCCGTAGCACTAGTAGAAGGACCAAAGCACTGAATAGAGACATGTCTACCCACGTAATAGAAATGCCATAGCAGCAGCGAAATTGCCCGATTAACTGAACATAGGTCTTGTATCATTATTATTCGGTCTTAGCGGGCATACAATTATATGTTTAAGGCCTTATTGTGTTCTTAATCACATTAGCAAATAAGGGGCAGAAGCAATGTTTGCCATGAACAAGATGTCGTTGAGCGAGGTATAGAGCATTTTCATATAAATTTTAACTATGTGCTAACCACTTTCATTCGAATTAAGCGAAGAGACGAGAACAAAAGCGAGTTGCGGGGCCAGAGGTACTTGGACTTTAAACAACTTTGAGTACCGGTTCTCAACTTTGATTACCGGTACTCAACTTTCAATATTGGCACTCAATATCCTATGGACCAAAAACAACTTTGAGTACCGGTACTCAACTTTCAGTACCTGTACTCACATGTGATTTCTGCATAAATGGCAGGTTTGCCTCTTTTCACCTGTAATTTCAGTGAACCCAAAAACACATCAAAAGAACAACTCAAAAACTTGACTTGAACCAACCAAGAACCACTAAAGCCCAACAAAACCAACCAACAACACTTTCATAATGGAAGTCAGGTTTTTCCTAACAACCCATAAACAAGTGTGGCTTGTGATAGTTTCCATACCTTGATTCCTTGAAGCTTAAACCTTTTCTTCTTCCTTCCTTCTTACTTGAACAAGGAGAACCCAAGATATGGAGAGAAAAGCAAACCCCTATTTGGTTCTCCTCCAAACCGTAAGCCCTAACCTCCTCTAAGCCAAATGGGAAATGTTCCCTACCATAAGGCCATGTTTGGCTTTAAGGCATTTGGCCTCAAATTTTTTCCTTTTGCTTATTTGTCCTTCCACTTCATTCTGTTGAAGAAATCCAACTTGTCCTTATTGCCACTTTAACACTATAATATTTTCATCTTATGTCACTTGGGGTCCTTAATTGGCAAAATTACCAATTTACCCTTAGTACTTATTTCGAAAAATGCAAATTTTACTTATCTTATGCCACTAAACATGTAATAAACTACTAGGGTAATTTGAGGGTGTTACATGCACGACTTGATCATTAAGTAAAACTAAAGGCAAGACTACATCACTCAAATACTTGGCACTATTTCATCTTAATGCTCTAGGATAGCGAGTTCTCATATCTTTGGATTTTTCCCAAGCAACCAAAAAAAGATCTCCCACCTTGCTAGCTTTTGATGTCTCCACATGATGTACTACTTAGGGCAACATAGAATCACTTCAATATAGTTCTTTGAAAGTTGATAAAAAGTAATTCAAAGAGCCTTGGAGGAAACAACATTTTCAACTACAGCTTGTTGTTGCTACCTTCATCTTTATGAAAATTTTATCTTTTGATAAGTTTTGTAATATTCGAAACCTTTGCTCTTAATTTACTTACTTACTTGGTACTATGTAAGTACTAAACCTTGGTCAATCTAGAATTAAGTTATGAAATTAACTATTTAATGGTTACCTCCTTTGCTATATTTTCTTAAGTAGTAGTTTGGGTTAAGGTGAAGAGAGTCCTTAGGACCCCTTTATGCCATGAAATGACCCTCTAATATTATGTTCTTGATAATATATTAAATCTGTAAGCTAAAATCTTTATTTTTCTTATTAGAACACTATGTAAGGCTTGGAAATTAATGTTTGAAGGCCACTTTAAGGATATCTTAAATACATAATGTTTGAGAATGATTTTGATTTGAGATTTTACCCTTATTATGTCTCTAATATCTTAGCAAGCGCATAGGTAGTGGAGGCTTTAAGAATAACATACAGAGGTATGAAATGACCCTCTAATATTATGTGCTTGATAATATATTAAATATGTAAGCTAAAATCTTTATTTTTTCTTATTAGAACACTATGTAAAGGCTTGGAAATTAATGTTTGAAGGCCTCTTTAAAGGATATCTTAAATACCTAATGTTTGAGAATGATTTTGATTTGAATTTTAACCTTATTCAGCCACCTCCTAATATCTTAGAGCACGCATAGGTGAAATGGAGCTTTAAGAATAACATATAGAGGTCGAACTTAGAAAAAGATATTGAGTTTAGTCAATATCCCAGTAAGAAAATGGTGTGCATCACAGGGAAATTTTGAGCTCTGAGATAGGGTTTTGAAGGCGAGGAAAATAGGATGATAGGTATTTCTAGAGACCACCTTTCTTTTGTGTTAAGAAAAAGTTGAAGAAGAATTGAATAAAATTGCTCATGCACCGCTCATACTGCTCATACGGTGGCCAGCCAAGATACCACTCGAGAACATGTTGCCCTTCTATGAAATGCATACCCATTTGGTTTTTATATTTGGCAAAACCAAAGTACCATTATATTTTTGAATGAATTTGAAAAAATGATGATGAATATCTCATTTTATTTATTATAAAATTTGTGTGCTATACAAATTTTTTCTTATTTTATTACAATTCTGACTGTCTAAGATTCTTGTGTATTACTTAAAAAATAAATATATTTAATTACAAAAATTGAAAAACTAATTAAAATGAAAAATAGAAAAAAGGAAAATGGTTATCAAATTATTAACCAAAAAACTTTCTAAACTTTTTCTTATTGTTTTTCAGGGAAATGTTTTCAAATTTCCTTTATATTTTTATGTTATTTTCCTCCAAATTTAGTCCCTTTTTTAGCATTTTTATTTATTAAATCTTTGGTTTAGCAACTATAAAAAAAGATGCAAAAAGAACATCAATGATACTAAAAAGGGCAGAGTTTCAATATTGCTTTCGACATACTAGTAATACTCTTTATAATGATTTCATTTATTCCCTTTCTAAAATTTTTTGTAATTAAATTTATGGTTTAACAACTATAAAAGCTACAAAAAGGATAATAGTGATACAACTTGAAATGATGGTTTCTATAATGCTCAACGTAATTTAAATAATTTTTATTAAATAAAAAAATTACTATGCCAAATAAAATTGAATAACATTAATTTTTATTTTTATTTTTAAAACTATACACATTATTTTATTATTTACTATTTTTAATAATTTTTTCTATTTCTTATGAAAATCAATGTACATTTTAGATATTGTTTATTAAATGAAATAAAAATACTATGACCAAAGAGGAACTAAATAGTTTAGCCATTTTTAATATTTACTATTTTATTATATTTTTCTTATTTTTTTATGTCTTAATTTCCTCATAGAATTTTCTTTTCTTAGAATTTTGTTAGAAAATCCAACATAATCTTAAGTTGTTCTATTCAATGTGAAAATATTATGATAAAAAATTAGACAATGTACTATTCTTTTTATTTCTATATATTTTAGCATTTTTAATTAAATTCCCTAGTATGTGTTATGTTGTTTAAATATATAGTTCACTAAGTTTTGAAATAATATAATTTATTTTTGTGTTGCCTTTTGAAAATCTTCTAACCCACCTATTCACTAAAAAATCTTTATTTTCTTATTAGAACACTATGTAAAGCTTGAAAAATTAATGTTTAATAGCCTCTTGCAGGAAATCTAAAATACTTAATGTTTGAATGATTTTGATTTGATATTATTACCCTTATTAAGCCTCCTAATATCTTAGCAACCTCATGGGTTGTAGAAGCTTTAAGAATAGCATCTGGATGTCGAACACAAAGATATTGAGTTTGTGAGAATCGGGTGCAAATGGTGTGCATATGGGGCAAATTAGAGCTACGAAAATAGGGTGGAAGGCAGAAAATAGGAAAAATAGGATGAAGTGGAGTATTTATGGAAAACCACCTTTCTTTTAAGATGTCTTAAAATAGAAATAGTTAAAGAAGAATTGAATAAAACTGCTCATGCACACCCTTCTGGTGGCCAACAAGGTTCCTCTCAGAACATGTTGCCCTTTTATGGAAATACAATTATGACTCCAAATCCTCTTTTGATTCCTTTGCTATATATTTTTGGGAATTAAAACTCACCACCACTACCCTATTCACTCTATAAAGCCACATCCTCGTCAATCCATGCGAGTATAAAGGATGAACTCTAGAGAGTTCTTCTATATCTCAAGAGCATAGGCTTAGTCCAACTTCAAAAAGTTTCATCTTTTCTTTACCGTCTAATTTCATTTCTATTATTGGGTTACATGTCATGGTGTAATTTTTTTTTTTTTTTTTTGAGTTTAAATATATATCTCTTGAAATCATGGTTTTTCTTTCATATCATGATTACATGTCATATCTTTGGCACTATTTCATCTTAATGCTTTGGGATAGCGAGTTCCCATATCATTGGATTTTCCCCAATCAACCACCAAAGATCTCCACCCCTTTCTAGTTTTTGTTTCCACATGATGTACTACTTAGGGCAACATATAAGCACTTACATATAGTTATTTGGAAGTTGATAAAAAGTACTTTAGAGAGCCTTGGGGGAGATGTCATTCTCAACTAGAGCTTATTGGCTACCTTCATCTTTATGATATTTTTCTCATTTTATAAGTTCTGTAATTTTCCAAAATCTTTTCTCTCAATTTACTTGTTTATAGCTACTACATAAGTACTAAGCCTTGGCCATATTTAGTCTAAAAGTTATATAGTAACTATTAAATGGCTACCACCTTTTCTCTATTTCCCATTAGTGATAGTTTGGGTTAACACGAAGAGGGTCCTTAGGACCCCCTTATACCTTGAAATGACCCTCTAATATTAGGTGCTCTATAATATATTATATCTATGATCTGAAATCTTTGTTTTTAATTAATTTTATTAGAACACATGCTTGGAAATTAATTTTAAATGGAATCTTTAAGGATATTTAAGTACTTAATTTTTGAGAATGATTTTGATTTAAGATTGCCCTCATTAAGCCTCTAATATCTTGAATGATCAAGAACATATAGTAGAGGCTGAATTACATATAGAGGTCGTATTTACACAGAGATATTGAGTTTAGTTAAGAAGTGTTTCCATTAATATTGAAATTTCTCTATCAAAAACCTATAGATAATTCCATATGTGTGAACTTATTTGTAGCTTTCATGGTAGAAGGAATTCAAGGAGTCCTATTCTCAACACTTATACAAATCCTTTAGGTTCTTGGCTTTTCTACTTTGTTTTAAAAATTCATCAACTCCTGTTTTGACACTTGACAAAATTTACCTCAGCGACCCTTGATCACCTTTCAATTTTTCTTTTCAGATCCGCCATTGCCCATAAGGCCTCCTCCTCATCAGATGTGACTCAACACACTAGGATCCCTAAACTATTGCCTTTCCCTTTATTTTTTGGGACGTTGCTATATAGATATATGCATTGGAATTAATCAGTAATTATTTCATGTTTAGGTTTTACGTCTGAGGATGGGACCTTGATGGATGATCCTAGGGGTTTAGGTTTAGGTGTTGGTGTTAAGGGTAGAACTTTGATGGGTAAGGGATAGGTCTGGTCTCAATGGTTATAGGGCTTATTTGGGATTTATATATGATGGAACCAAGGTTTAGAATGAAGGATTTATGTTTGGAAAGGTTCGGGTTTGATTTGTTGCAAAAAAACCTTGTTTTGAGTTAGTTTCGCTGGGTTTTTCTAAGGTAGGCTAAGGCTATGTATGAATCTGGGCTTCTCAAAGGTTAGGATGATGTATTTATGGTTTCTAGATGAAACAGCAGGTGGAAGTAGGGAACAAGATTTGGAAGTTTAGGTTGTGGTTGGAGAATCGATTTGGAAAGTTAAAAGAGAAGATGGACGAGATAAGCAGAGTTGTATGTATGATAGATACTTATCACCAAGGAATCCACCAAGAGATAAGAATGAACTCGCCACTAAGGAATCCACCAGAGATAAAAACAATATGTATACTGGGCCACCCAAGGAATCCACCTAGGGATAAGAAGTAACGAACTCCCAATTAAGGAATCCACCAAGAGAGGTGAGAACAAGAGAGAACTCTTAAAAGAGAAATGATGAAATATTATTAAACTCGAACTGAATTCTCAAAAGACTATATAAGGGGGGTATATATAGCCCCATACTTTCTAAATCAAATAAAGAAACTCATTCTTTGACTTGGAAAACAAATTTAAATTAAATAAAGAAACTCCTAAAAGCAAATATTTCTAAAAAGAAATAGCATCTCCTATTTGACTAGCAAAACCAACTTTCTAAATTAAATAAAGCAACTACTACTTTGACTTGGGGAACAAATCTTTCTAAAATAAAACAACTCCAATTCAAAATAGTAACAAGACTCAAAATACTTGGAAATATAAATATATTTGGTGTCTCTAAGGTTTCAAAACCTCACGAATACGAATTTTCCATAATGAAGATCAAATTCTCATTGTTTGTTGTAGAAGCTCCTACATTCAATCTGATGCAATGTCGCCCACACAGACCGACGCCACTTGCAACTCAGATACTATCTCATCTTTCTACGATCAGTTCGTATGGGAAAAGTGGAGACTTTATAATCAATTATAGAATGGTTGGACGATAAGTCGACGGGATGAAGTGACTCACAATCATTATAGAATGGATTGATTGATGTCGACGAATGAAGATGCCACATTGACTATGGAAGAGTTGATTGATAAGTTGATGGGATGAAGACGATAATCAATGGATGGGTTGATCGATAAGTCGATGGGATGAAGATGCCAATCAACTATGGAAAGGTTGATTGATAAGCTCCAGAATAGTAAGATGCCACAATCAATCCATGGAAGCGTTGATTGATAAGCTTCCATGTAATGAAGATGCCAAGCAATCAATTATAGAAAGGTTGATTGATAAGTCGATAGAATGAAGACACCACAATCAACTATAAAAGGTTGATTTATAAGTTTGAAGAAGCGAAGACGCCACAATCAACTATGGAAGGACTAATTGATAAGTTGATAGAATGAAGACGCCACAATCAAGTATGAAATGCTTGACGATAAGTTGATGAATGAAGATTAGCCTGCCAATCAAACAATGTTAATTTGTCAGTTGAGAAATCAAGGTTTCATAAGAGTAGGCTTACAAAACCAGGGGTAAATTAACATGGTGAATGGGCGGGTCAGATGTACTAGGGTGGCAAGAGTGGATTTCATTAGAAAAAGAGAAGATGTTTTTGATAGGTGGTTCAATAATAGTAGGCTATGTGACACAAAAGATAGCAAAATGACCTGATATATTTTTGTATGGCTTAATTAAAGAATTTATGACTTGTATTTATCATTCATCGCATCGAAAAAAAGTGATTTAGCTTGGTTTTGCATATAGAAGAGACAATGTGAGAAAGTAAAAGGAAATTCTATACTTATCAAAGACATCATGTCGAGGGTATGCTGAGTGGTATGAGTCGGTCTTGACCATTCAGCTCAAAACAATTGCTTCACTTGAGAAATTGTTGGGATTTACAAAACAAATCCTAAGACCAAAGTTAGTGCTGAATGAAATTATTTTTAGCATCTACATAGATTTTGGAATTATTTTTGTAAGAATTTATTTTATTTTAAATGTACACAAGAACACTTTATTTTTTCCTAATTTTCTTCCTCAAATGGTACGCAAGCTCTATTTTTTAAACTAATTATTACCTAGACCGAATAACAATAAATGAATCAAGCATGGTATTGATTTATGTAAATTATTGAAAAAAAATTTCACATTGAACAAAAAATAAAAAGTTAATAGCACTGAATCGGTGAACAACAAAAGATGAGGGGAAGGGCGAGAATCAAAGATAGCAAGCAAAAGGGCAAATTTACAAGCCAACGAACTACCGAAGACAAAATTAACAGAGTTGAGGAGAAGAAATTAAAATATTAGCGACAAAATTAGTTCGATAAAAACAAGAATGCCATGTGAAGGCACACAGAAAGGAAAACTTGATGCAGACCTGAAAGTGGAAAACGATGAAGGAAAAGGCTGAAAGTTGGTGGAGATTGAAGAACGCACCGCACCTTCCTTGCATTTTAGAGAGAGAGAGAAAAGGGTTTATGGAGAAAGAGAAAAGGTAGTAAGAGTTCAGAAAGAAACGGTTCACTTTGTAACTGATGTGCCCCAGCAGACACCTATCTGTCAGTTCTGGAAATGTAATTAAGATTTGATGTCCTCATTTGATGAATTCTCCCATTTCTTCATCACCAATTCTCTCTATGAAAGAGTTAAGTCTGTGCAGAGATCTAGAACTGAGGCTATAAAAGAGGGCTCTAAACTGAGGGATATAATACAGAAGATCAATTCTTGAGCGGGAAGGCGCCTTGTCTAATCTCTGAACCAGTTCTCTTTAACTCCATGGCATAATCTTCCTTCTTTCTTGTATGTATAACCTAGCTAGGTTCCTGTGCTTGTATGTATAAATATATATACCTAGTGAATTTTTCTCCTTTCTTCAGTTTTCTGAATTGGAATTTGATTTTGAAATCCATAAGATTTTTCATGGTTTATTCCATGGTTTGTTTGGTTTCCCCAGAAATCACGTCGTGATTGTGCTTTGTAGTATGAAGTAGATCTTGAAACTTAAACAGTGCAATGATCTTGGTATTTCTTTTCATGTCCAAAATTTTCTGATCTTGTAAGTTTGTGTTTTCCTTTCATTTATCCCTTTGATGTTTCAATCTTCAATATTTCTGTAAGAAAATTATGTTCACTTAGGGATGCAAAAATTTGTACAGTTAACTTGTCCATTTCTTGATATCATTTTTTTTAAATCTATGGCCAATTGCTAAGCAATTAACTTCATGAGTATTACTATAAATTGACAAAATCTTTAAGAAAGTTTTTGATTTTCGACAATTATACAGAGTTGATATACCTTGGGATAAATGTATGTACTATATATTTCATGATCTTTGTTGTCTCTATTTGTGCATGCTTAAATATTATTTTCTGTGGTCTATGTAGAATTGAATTTAGATTTTGTTTCTAAACTATGAATTGCAATTTCAGGTCAGCAGCCAATCGAATTGTATATTCCTGATCACCATAACAATCTTGAAAGAAAGGCGATGATCAGAAAGGTTCTAGTCCTTATGATCTGTCATTGAAGAGAAAAACACCTGATGGAGGTTTGAGCTCCTCTAACCGACTGCATGACGATTCCACGCCTAGTTCTTCTTTCAATGGCGCAACACCTGGAGTTTGGAGTATGGAAGCATCCCCCATTGCTCCTGCCCGTTCTCACTGGCAGAGGGACACAACTTGTGATCCAGGTCGGATTGTCTTAATACTAGAGACAGCCCTGGGAGGTGATGTTCCTCAAGTTGATGAGCCTTGGATAAGAACTAGACTAATATCTGAGGTTCAAGTATTTCAACAATTTGATTAAATTTTGATAATTTACTCATTAATGTGAGATCATGACTCAGTCTAGCTTTTAGAAAACCTTTTTCTTTCCTCTATATTCTCACGGTATTCTTTTAATCATCCATTCTTGTAGAGTTACTTATTGATCTTTCAAATAACGGACTTAACAGTTGGGATCAATTAATGTTTTGCTCTATTTTAAATTCCAGTAGTACTGCTGAAAATTTCCTCTGAAATGCATTTATGTATCATTCTCCTTTCTTTTCATTCTTCATTTTCCTTTGTTAGTTCCTGGGATCTTATTCAGTGTCCTTCCCATCTTTGCTAGCATAAATATGACCTTCTGTTACCATGCTATTGTTTCCCTCCCAGATTGTATTAAAAGAATCACTTGCGCTGGAGTTCTTAGTTCCTTTCCTTTTCGTAACAGGTTCGCAATGCAATGGGACTCCAAGGCAGGGGTGGCACCATACAATATCATGTTAGTTTTCTTTTGATTATGATGCTTAGTTTGCTTTGATTATGTACATCATTTATTCATGCTTTAATTTATCAAGGAATGCACGTTTGTGATTTACCAGCATGTCATATGAGGTAACTGTACTCTTGGATATTGTTGTCAAGAAGTTTAGTCTGCATTAGGCTGCTTGTTTTTCATTTTGAGAAACACTAGTAAGAATTTTGGGCTGATCAGGAATTGGTTGCTATTGGAGAGGGCATTGGAAATGTCAGCACAGGGTACAGTGAGGAAGTAATTATGGCTAAGATGGTGCAATGGAAGTTTAGCTTTTCAACAACAGTCCTCGAGAGTCTGGGAACCTGGTATGAGTCTGAAAAACATGCCACTATATATATTAACTTAAACAAATAAAAAAATGTGTATGCTATCATGAAATCAAAGCAGGAATGTGTAAAATCAACATACTATAGACATTCAGCTAGAGTAGAAACATGTAAATTTATGCCTCTATGTATATATATCAAACAAAGCAAGCAAAGAGATCTATATATAATCAAAAGAACACCAAGTATACCCGGTACTGTACAGTACCCCCCCATGCCTAGGAGACCCATTGCTTCACTTTAGTCTCAATGTGTTGTAATTTGTCTTCGTTAGGACTTGAACCCTGCCGGGATCCCCCTTTCCTATGCTTTTATCTTTTGAAACATTGAGCACTTTACCACATGAACTAAGTATGATGGACAAAATAAATAAAATTTGTTTTCAAGTAGTAAATAAAAATAATATATGAGATTTAACTCTATTTTTATTTTCCTTCATTTTTTTCTACCAACTCTTTCCTTATTATTTTCTCCCTTTGCATTTTTTTCAGAACAGAACAATTAGATTATCAGATAACAGAACAACAAATGAAGAAATAAAACTTAAAGAACATAGTTGGGGCTATTACAAATCTCTGATATTAATCTGCTTCTGAGACGATTCATTTTACTTGTGGGAATTCTGGGTCAGATCAAGCAATGCCACAGAACCTCCAGACTGCCAGAAGCTGGTTATTTTGTTGTCCCATTTTCTCAGGCGCAGACGGTACCAATCCTCTTGGTTTGGAGAATTCTTGAAGGAATTATCCAGCTGAGCCTGCAGTTGCCCAGAAGATAAATCTCAGCGCCAAGCCCAGGTGTGGAAGTACTGTTTGAAGACGATTAGATGCGATTCTTCAAGAGTCTATTAGAAGAGCTGCTTAAACTACTCTCACTACCACTTTTCAAAGACCGATCATGGGATTTTGACCTTGCCAGCCTCTCTATCACCTTCCATGTTTCAAAGGTTGATTCAGAAACCACATATTCCTGTATGAAGCTTTCATTAATTTATCATAGAATTAGCAGATAACACGTGTATGTGTGTGTATTTGAGGGTTGTGTTTGTAAAATCTTTCTACAAACCAATTAATTGACAAATGTTTGCTTTCTAAGTAAGAGGCAAATAAAAAGATCCTTTGAGAGTGTTTGGTTATAGCTTTAAAAGCTGTTTTTTGATTTGAAAAAAATACAAAGCACAAAAATATAAACTAGGAACAAGGAGTAATTTCAGAGAACCAAACAGGCCCGAAAGTTTTGTTTTTTTCCCAACTTTAGGAAATAAATTGGGGAAGACAACTTTTTTTTTTCCTACCACAAAATGGCTTACAAAATTCAAGCAAATAGAAAGGAATTTTCGCATCCTTGATGGAACATCAACATTTTTATTAAGTTTGCTTAAGGAAGAAGCAAATTGAGCTTGTTTGGTTGTAGTTTTTGAAAACTGTTTTTTTCTTTTTTGAGAAACAAGGAAAACAATGAGAACATGTTTGATTCCTTTCCTTTTTTTGTTTTAAAACATTAAGAACATAAAAGACAAAATTAGAGAATAATGAGTAAGTTTAGATAACATAGAAAACACTAAATTTAGAGAACATGAGGTAAATTCAGAGAACATCAAAATGGTATTATATGTGTTTTCAAAAACCGTTCAAGAATGCTTTTAAAAAATGGACCAAACAGATCTAAAGATTTGTTTTTTTCCCAATTACAAGAAATAGATTGGGAAGAAAATTTTTTTTTTTGGTAGGTGACAAAATGACTTAATAAATTCAAGAAATTATAAGGAATTTTCGTGATCCTTGATGGAACATTAGCACTTTTCTTAGACGATTGAAGATTTGAACACCCATGATGCCTAGATCCTTAAAACAATAGAAAGGAAGCAAAAATGAAGAGGAAATACTCAAAGAAATAAGAGCTCATTTTCTCACAAGTAGATTTAACTCAAACCATGAAGACTGAAACGAGGACAAGGATCAAATGGATGAATTGTGTAGTTTTTATTTTCATACATGACCACATAGGTTATGGTACGTAGATCTAAGAAACGGATTTATCAAGGAAAACCATTCCTGAAAAAAAATACCATACAAAAAGAAAAATTACATAGGATTCATTTCACAATCATAAAATTTGCATTAGTTGGCTGTTGAAGGTGCTGACATATTTTTTATTATGAGTAATTTCTTGTCTAGCTAACATGATATTTGGAGTTCAACCAAGGTGATAATTGTATGTACAAGTAATAAATTATTTGTAGTCGGGTGGTTTGTTAGAACAATATAGAATGTGTCCTTTTTGAAGTAGGAGGTTTTGCCAATGAGGCTTGGCTCAATGGTTAAAGGCTTGGACGGGGCAATAGAAATGGACCAAGTTCGAGTATCTATGAGAACATGATGCAATATAATGCAAAATGATTCAATATAAAAAATTAGGTCTCTAGTATACTTTGCTTTGGAAAGGTACATACAACCAACCATATATGAAAAAAATGACTCCAATTCTGAGGAAACATTTTAATGGAGTCAAGTCTTTTGAGAGTAAATTTAGTGATAAGATTGGTGATAATCCATTGGATTACGTTGTCTACATAAAGTAAGATTAGAATAATTGAAAACTTCATACGCAAAAGGAATAACGAGTAGTTAGCATTACTAATAGAAAAACTAAGTTTGAGGGGCTTGCTTCAAGCTATGTAGGTATTACTTATAAACACATAAAGAAAAATGGGAGACTAGAAGACAAACGTTTAACTTGGAAGATTAAATACAAGTTAAATGTTTGACATGTAATTGCTTCATAATCTAGGTCGAGGTAACAAGAAGAAAGAGGATTAGATGAATGGTTGTAGGTTTAATAACATGGTTAAAAGTCTCACCATGGTTGATATACTAGGAACTTGAGTGACGCCTTGGCAACACTAGGTGTGGCTTTGGAGCTAAATGATATTGGTATTAATTAAGCTAGAAACCAAATTCAATGTTTTAATTTGTTAGTTGATCAGAATTCTAGGTTTCGTAAGAGTAGGCTTATGAAACCATGATGTATAAGAGACGTGGCTAGAGTGGATTTCATTAGAAAGAGAGAAGATGTTTTTTATAGGTGGTGCAATAATAGTAGGCTATGTGACACAAATGATAGCAAAATGACCTGGTATTTTTTTGTATGGCTTAGTTAAAGAATATATGACATGTATTAAGCCATTCATCAATATTAGGAAAAAAGGATTTGAACTTGCTCTGCATTAGAAGAGAATGTGAGTTGCAAGAGTAGCAAAAAGAATCATACTTATCATATAACGATGACTATGACTTGATTTATTGCCCCGTCGATCAAATATTTACCTTAATCGTCTACACATGGCAACCGCAACAAGATGGCAAAAAACAAACCGTCATATTAAGACGATACAAAATCACACGATGCAATAAGATGACGACGAAATTACAAAAAACAAATTAAAAACCCAGATCTGTGTGGAAACTAGCATAATATCTATACGGTAGCATCACCACTGCAATGATGACACCGTTAAAACTCAAGGAAGCTAGATGTTCATTCCATGCCAAATACACAAATATTAGATTCTATGTCACAACGATAAATTGGTTTGAAAAAGGGAAAATGTGGTTAAAAAAAGAAAGGCAACCAATGATAGCAAGCAAAAGAAGAAAATGTTAAAACTCTTTAATTAAAAGTAGAACAAAAGAAGAAAGGAGAGTCCTTAGATACCTAGAGACAAGCACTGTAAGAGAGATTGATGAAGAAAGATAAAGGTGGGATTGGGTGAGATCAGAATGGGAGAATGGAGAGAAAAAGGTAGTAAGTAAGACTCGGTCTGCGACACAAGTCTGTTATTACAGTCCCACATTGTACAGGTGTCCAAAGGGGACACCTTTCTGTCAGTTTTGGAAATGTAATTATGATTTGATATCCTCATTTTAAATACTCTCGATTTCTTCAACCCTACCCCCAACTCATCCTCTCTATTTATGAACAAGTCCATATATATATATATATATATGTCCATTGCCTCTTCAATAGGGTTGTGCTGGGAGACTGTGATGAGATCATAAAAGGGAGCTCCCAAACTGAGGATATATATGTCACTCAAAAGTTGAGTATAGGCTTGGTTCATTTTCTCTACTGGCCTCTATCGACTGGGTATAGTCTCCTTCGTCTGAATCATGTGAGATCTGTGGCTTATAATAACCCAGTTGGTTCTTATGCTTGTATATATGTAAGTAGGGATTTTTCTTTTTATATAAATATTTCTTCAGTTTTCTGAATTTGAATTTGATTTTGAACTCATGATTTCTTCAAGGTTTATTCCATGGTCTGTTTGGTTGGTTTCCCTATGAATGTTAGCATGAGTATAAACTGATTTTTTTATACACACACACTCGAAAGAAGTGATGATTTTTGTGAAAGTAAATATTTTCTTTTATTTTTTGCCTGGAATTTTGTTTTCATGGATTTGTTGCATGAAAAATCAAGACGCAGGTGTTCAATAAGGGACTCCATTCATAGTCGGTTGATAGATCTCAAAATCCTTATTGTGCCTTCAGTTTTAGGTAGATCTAGCAACTAATACAGGTGTGGCATTCATCTTTGTGTTTCTTATCCTGTTCAAAATTTTATGATCTTCTAGATCTTTCTTTCCTTTAAACATCAATCATCTTCATCTATCTAATAAAACCCTAAAATAGTTATCTTTGTGGAATTAAAAACATATCATTTTATCCTCTTTTCTGCTTGCATTCAGGCATATACAATGGTTTTGGGGTGGCTCTTTGAAATTAACTTTTCATTTTCCTTTTTTGTATTTCCCTTAAAGGAGCCTTTGATTTGTTTCTTGTAAATCAAACTCCTAAAGGAGTTTCCTTTTTTGTTTGTATTTTCTTTTGTTATGACTGGCACAATAAAGAAATACAAAAATAAAGAAAAACATAAGATTTATGTGAAAACCCTTGTGGGAAAAAACCATGGGCAGAAGAGAAAGCTTTACTATCAATTTGAGAGATAATTACAAAGTGCGGTTCATTGGGTCACAAAAACCATCTTTAATTTTTTTTTTTTTAAACTTTGTTTCCTTTTGATTTCTTGAGGGGCATATCCCATGAATGTTTGATTTTGCTTCAGATTTCAATTCAGAGAGAACCTTCATTTTCTTTTCCTTCCTTCAATACTTTATTAGCTTCCTGAGTACTATTATGTGTGCAACTATGATTTTATCACTCAATCCTCAGACCCATATCATTTTGTCAGCTATTTTACTATAAATCAAAAGTTAATGAGACTTGTAGTACATAACAAATGTGTTTGTGCACACACGTTATTATTGCTTTCTCTGGTCGAGGTAGAATTGAATTTGTTTCTATACTATGAATTGTGGTTTCAGGTCAGAAAGTCACTCAAATTGTATATTCCTGATCACTGAGTAACAACTATTGAAATATGGAAGGCGATGAACACAGACTAGGTTCTCGTCCTCATGATCCGTCAGGAAAGAGAAGATCAAGTGACAGTGGTTTCAGTTCCTCTAACCAGCAGCAGGGGGAATCATCGTCTAATTGTTCTATCAACAGTGTTACATCTGGGGTTCAGAGGATGGGAGCATCTAGTATGCTTGCAGGTCCAAGCTCAGCTGCAAGGACTGGAGAAATTCATGAGAGAAGAACTAGGCAAAGAACTAGTGCTGCTCTCGGAGAGAATTCGGGATCTTCTGCACCTACTGCTCCTGAGCAAAGGGGTCAGCACTCTGGTGGATTGAATGCTGAGCAAGGTCCTCACTTGCAGGAGATTAATCCAACTCCCAATCGAGGTCATATCATAATCCTGTGACTCAGCCCTTGAAGGACGAATTCCACAAGTTGGTGATCCTAGGATCAAAACTAGACTAACATCTGAGGTTTGTTAGATTATCATATCTCAAGTTCTTTTGCTTCTATTTTTAATTTTTTTACATTGGAGCTCCTTCCCTGTCAAACTAATTGATTAATATTCTTCACTGATGTTGAATTTGAATACCTTTTGACAATTAATTCATTAATCAGGCCTTCAATTTCAGCTTATATATCAAGTTTTTTTGAATTTCCTTCTTTTTCTTTATTTCCATATCTTAACTTGGGACATACATAAATCGGAGATTTCTCTTTCGCTATCAATCCCTTGCAGAGTTACATGCAGATATTTTAAATTAAAGATTGAACTGTGTGATATGAAAATTTCTTTTGCAATGCACTACTATTCTCCTCTTTCCAGCTTTTTTTTCTTTCTAGTTCACTGAGATATAGTGTAGTTTCATCCTCTCCTGTATAAATATGAACTTGTTACCATGAATATTTTTCTCCCTAGTTGTACTTGTAACAAAACCATCACCATAATGGAGTTCTTAGTTTGCTGTTTTTTCGTAATAGCCAAGAATCTCATGGGACTTCAAGGCAAAGGTGGCGTCATTCGGTATCATGTTAGTTTTCTTCTAAGCTCTTTGTTTGCTTTGATTAACACTTCATTTATTCATTCGTTGATCATCTGCTTGTTCATTGAATTGATTTTGATTGCCTAATCATTACGGTAGAGGGACATACGCTAGTGAAAGTGTTGCTACTTAGTTAATTAGTAGTACTGCAGTATTAACTCATTCTGTTCCTAAATATTGAAGAGTAAGTCTTTTCATTCATGCTTTAATTTCATCAAGGCATGCAATTTTGTGTGATTTAAAACTATTAATGGTAACATATATTTCAGATCATTTTGTAGTTCCAGACACCGGGTGGCGTGTGGGTGTGGTTTACTGCATCGATGATGGATGATGATGGTGGTGTAGATAGCATGTCATGATAATAACGCATTCATGTTCCAAAAACGTGTATTAGATCACGGGCCCGTGATTTTTTTGGGAAATACTAACAAATTTAGGGGCTGTGAATCATTCGCACTGACGTAACCCTGCAATCGTGAGAGAGAGGCTAAGATGAGGAAGTAATATGGCTAAGATGAAGCAAATTAAGAGAAGCCACTGACGATAAGCTCCAGCTTGATTTAGAGCTACGCATATGTCGTAAGAAACATTTATCTTTTTATTAATTTGTTTAATCGAAATGGTTTTTGCTGAATACAAAGAGGATCACAATATGTCTAAGTTTGATTGAGTCAAGGTTGTTCCTCATTCTTAGGGATTAGTTGTGGTGTTCACGTTTCTATTTTTTTGGCTATTTTTCGTAACCATTTTGTTAGTGGGTCATTTATTTTTTTTCAAGCTTTAAATTGAAATGTGTTTAACTCTTAATAAATGTAGTTTTGATTTTTCCTTCAAGTTTGCACTTATTTAAGCTTCTCTTCCTTCTATTTTAAATGCCAACACCTGCATCTCGAGCTCTCTTCTTAAGGGACCTGTGTGAGTTTGCAATGCTATGGAGATCGAGTCGGGTTTCTCTCGCTTGCTCCAATCTGTTTGATTCGAGATAACTACTGCACTGGGTAAAGGCGTACGGAGACATACCCGAAGCTTGATCTCTCGGGGGAAGGAGGGAAGAAGACTATGACATTCCTCTTCTCCTAGACAATCCCACCGTGGCTAAATTAAAGCACAGAAGGAGAAGAAAACAAAGAAGTCCAAGGCAAAGTCATTTATTTGCTTTTAGCCTACGATCTTCACTGTGATCATGTCATTGAAAACTAGTGAGATCCTGATTATTCAAAATCAGTATGGAAGGAAATGAAAGAATTCGAGGGATGCAGATGCTGAACCTAATTCATGACTTTGAGCTGCAAAAGATGAAGGAAGTCAGAACTATAAAGGAGTATTTCGACAAAGCCGCTTCAATATAGCAAATCGTGTCAAATTATCGGGTTCTTCTTCGAAGATTCAAGGATTGTTGAGAAAACTCAGAATAAAGGTTCGAAGATTTGAGGCTACCATCACCACCTTAGAAAACACGGCTGGATCCGTCAAAAGATTGCTTCGCAGACCCCTTAAGTAAGCTGGTAAGCACAAGATAAAGGCTGCAATTGGTGCGGCAAGGAGCCATTGAAGGAGCTCTACGAGTCAAGCATCAAGAGATGATGAAAAGAATAGGAGGCCCAAGAACAAGAAGCTCAAGCTGCAAGTGGACAAAGCTCCGCTCCGGGAATAGAAGCAACCGAGATAAAAAGATCGAGGCAAGAAAGATTACCTCCATGTCAACATTGAGGCAAGAAAGGTCACCTCCTTTCAAATGCTTGAAGACTAGATGCAAAGTGCAACAAGTGCAATCAAATGACATGAAGCCGCTACGAGGCAGGCTAAAAAATCAAAGAAAGAGACGGCTAATGCGGCGCGATCAAGAAGAAGAAGACCATCTTTTCAAGCAACTTGTTTCATGAGTTATGAAGGTGAAATCGCTCATTGATAGTGGCTTACTAATCATATGACACATGACAAGGAGTTGTTCAAAGAATCGAGGAGCACCGAGTCCACAAGGCCGACCGGGAAATGGTGAATATATTGCAATAAAGGAAAGGGCACCATAGCTACTCTAAGTCGCTCAGGAACCAAGTTGATCACCGATGTTCTCTATGTACGTACATTTTTCAAAACTTGCTCAAGTGGTTATCAATTAATAGAAGGATTCAAAGTGATTCTCATGGAGAAGGCCCGTATGATAGAGGATGCTAGCTGCACTCAAAAGATGTTCGAAGTTAAGATGGCAGGGAGGAGCTTTTCACTCAATCCAATGCAAGAGGAGCAATCAACTTTTCTAACCAAAGAAAGCCTCTCAAAGGTGTGGAAAAAGAGGCTCGGGCACTATCACCACCAAGGGCCATCAGTAGGCGAAGTCCAAAAGGATGGCAATTGATCTTCTAGAGTTTGATGATCACATATCGACTTGTAAGGCTTGTCAATTTAGAAAGCAAAATAAAAAAGTCGCACCTAAGCCGCATGGAGAGCCACATATAAGCCGTGATTAGTCCATACAAATTGCTTCGACCTCAGAGAACTCCTCATCAGCGTAGTCGATATTATGTTGCTTTTATTGATGATTTCACTAGAATGTGTTGGATTTTTTTTCTTAAAATTCAAATCAAAAGTGGTCGGAGATTCGAAGTTCAAGAAGATTGTGGAAAATCAAAGTGGCAAACTAAATTCAAATATTGAGGTCTGATAATGGCAAAGAGTATACCCCAAAAATTTCAATGCATTTTGGCGAAGAAGCCGCGATTAATCATCGCTAACAACTCCCTATACACTCCGCAACAAAATGGAGTTAGTGAAAGGAGAAACAAATACATCTTAGAAATGACTAGATGTATGTTGCATGAGAAGAATCTACCCAAATGGGGGCTTATGGGCAAGAGGCGCTTCATTCTCGCTGGCTTTCTCAGAGAATAGACTATCGACAAAAGCACTCAAGGATCGTGACACCTTATGAGGCTTGGTGGTATGGTCATAAACCATCTCTAAGTTTTTAAAGTATTTGGTTGTTTGTGCTTCACTCATGTTCCACAGACAAGAGAGATGGTTAGACAAAAGAGCACTTCCAACCACATCTTTTTATCTGGCTATAGTACATGTAAAGTTTATAAAATTTTCCAACCGCAAACTGGGAAAATTGTTATAAGCAGAGATGTTCATTTTGTGGAAGATGAAGAGTGAAACTGGGATGAGGCAAAGAAAAATGGCCAAACTGAAGCAGATCTGCAGCTTAAGTCTCCTGTTTCAAGCACGGATGAAGATTGGCAGAATGAGTTGATGGGTGATGATCCTGTAAGAGGTACTAGGTTACTCACTGACATTTATGCAAGGTGCAATATAGCTGTGTGTGAACCTGCAGATTTTGAAGCAGCAGTGAAAGACAAGAATTGGATGGCTACAATGAAGGAGGAGTTGTCCAGCACGGAGAAAACAAAACATGGGAGTTGATTGATCAACCAAAATGGGCAGCGCTGCGATCGGAGTCAAGTGGGTGTACAGAACCAAGCTTAATGCTGATGGCTCAATCAACAAGCATAAAGCAAGACTTGTGGTGAAAGGCTATGCTCAAGTTTTTGGTGTGGACTACTTAGACACCTTCGCACCAGTTGCTCGTTTGGACACCATAAGATTTTTGCTTGCTAAAGCTGCTCAAATGAATTGGAGAGTGTATTAGCTTGATGTAAAATCAGCATTTTTAAATGGCATTTTGCAGGAAGAAATTTATGTTGAGCAGCCTGAAGGCTTTGTGAAGAAAGGAGAGGCCAAGCTTGTTTCTTCTCAAGAAGGCCTTATGGCTGGAAGATGCTCCAAGAGCTTAAAAGCACAAGATAGATGAACATTTGCTGAGCTTAGGCTTTAAAAAAAGCCTGTCTGAAGCCACTCTTTATGTTAAACATCATAATAATGATGTTTTAATAGTCTCTCTTTATGTTGATGATCTTTTGCTGACAGGAAATAATGCACGGCTGGTTGAGGACTTCAAACAAGAAATGATGAAGGGTTTTGAGATGACAGATCTCGAGTTGATGACCTTCTTCCTTGGAATGGAAATTAAGCAGGCTGAGCATGAAGTCTTCATTTGTCAAAAGAAGGCGTTTAGGAGATTTTGGAAGCAGTTCTGCTTAGAATGTAAGGTGGTGCAAGCACTCCTATGAATCAAAAGGAGAAGCTGTGTAAGGAAGATGGAGCTGATAAAGTTGATAAGGGATATTTTAGAAGTTTGATTGGCTGCTTAATGTATCTTATAGCAACACGTCCTGATATTTTAAATGCTATAAGTATCTTATCCAGGTTTATGCACTGTGCAAGTGAATTGCATCTCAGGGCCGCTAAAAGAGTGATTCGATATATCAAAGGAATAAGTGATTTTGGTGTTAAATTCACAAGAAGTAAGGAGTTCAAGTTGGTCGGCTTCCCTGATAGTGACTGGGGAGGTTCCATTGATGATATGAGGAGTACTTTAGGCTACTGTTTTGCTTTTGGATCCAGTATTTTCTCATGGAGCTCGAAGAAGCAAGAAACCGTAGCTCAATCCACTGCTGAAGCAGAATTTGTTGCTGCAACAGCTGCTGTCAATCAAGCTTTGTGGCTGAGGAAGATTTTAATGGATCTCAATCTGGAGCAGAAAGAAAGCACTGAGATTTTTGTTGACAACCAAGCTGCCATTGCCATTTCCCATAACCCTGTTTTTCATGGGAAAACTAAGCATTTCACATCGTTGTTTTTTTCTAAGAGAAGTGCAGTAAGAAGAATTTGTGACTCTGGTTTACTGCAAATCTGAAGATCAGCTGGCAGATTTGTTTAGAAAGCCACTTCCAATCAGCAAGTTTGAGTTTCTAAGGCAGAAACTTGGTGTTCGCACCTCCTAAAGCAAGGAGGAGTGTTGGAATACATGCTTAGGACTGCTGAACATGTCTAAGTTTGATTGAGTCAAGGTTGTTCCTCATTCTTAGGAATTAGTTGTGGTGTTCATGTTCTTGTTTTTTTTTTTGGCTATTTTTCAGAACCATTTTGTTAGTGGTTTGTTATTTTTTCAAGCTTTAAATTGAAATGTCTTTAACCTTAATAAACAGAGTTCTTATTTTTCCTTCAAGTTTGCAGCAATTCATTTAAGTTTTCTCTTCCTTCTATTTTAAAATACCAACAGGTTTGCATTTATTCAGTTGTTCAATTAATCATTTCTAATTTCTTTGAAACCTATACTTCAGGAGGGATTATGCAGATAATGATGATATTGGAAAGTTGGACTGTAGGCATGAGTATCTTGTTGCCTGCATTAAAGAACAGGTTGGCACAAAAGAACTCAGGCCCCATTTGCAAGAGTACTGCCTTTGGCTACTTGAGAATGCAGTCCTGCTAGTAAATATATAATTGCCTTAGCTCATATGTCTTAGAAGAGAACTCGGGAATCTTGCTTCTAGTTCATGGACAAGAAGCCAGATTCTACTTCCTTTATGATTGTGTATTTAGAGATTATTGTCATGTGATCAATACTGTTGAATATGCTTGTATTGTACAAGCTTAGGTAGTTAGATCAAAATTTAAGAATTTCGAAGATGGCAGTTTTATTAGGAGAATCTTTAAGGTCTCTTTTTTATCTTCTAGTCTAGATAATTTACAATCTTGTTAGTTGGTAAAGATCTTCATGCATTGTAGCTCTTTCTTTCTTTCTCCTATATTGAACCCACCCTTGTTCCTTTACCCTCCTTACTAAGCCATAATAGAAGGATCTAAACCTCGTCACTGGACAGTTCTGAAAAGGCTGATCATTATATATATTAACAATCTAATGAATTATTGTTCAATTATTTTGATTGACAATGATATATACTAATATTTCTGACTATACATAATGTAACATTATTTTGATTAGTAATATATATCCTCACTAATTTGTTGCTGATGAAATATATAGTTGCTCCTTCCATTCTTGAGAGACCCCTTTTGTTCATTTGAGTTTAGGATATCAATCTTAGATTTTCTTCACAATTCTTATCTTTCAGATCAGATTAAATTAATTAACATTTAGTCGCTTACATGAAATCTTTCTTTGATTACCTCCGTCTATAATTGGAACTTCAAAACACCCTTCGATACACTATCAAGTTAAGAGGAGTAGCCCATTTACTTCCAAACACGATTGATCCAAGGCGAGGCAACTACATATCCTAGTGAGGATTGGACTCTATAGCCAAGGCTATCTTCTTGCAAATAGTGAACGTGTTCTTATGTCCAGCGATTCCCTGATGCAGGCAACATGGTACTCATGCTCACAATCAAGTTTTCCAAATCATCTACTGCAATGAATTTCAAATGTACACATATTGAAGATTAATCTCACAAATTTTTATAAGATTTGGATGTTGTTTACATAGTAAGAAAATTTCATAAGGAAACATACTAATACTCCGTAAAAGGGTATATCGTGATGGCACCACACAATAAGTGGTAATATTTCACTCCTAAATTAGATCTAGTTTGTTTGCATGAGCCGTCATGCCCCTACCGCCCGGCTGCTATAGGGGGCGCGACACGGATTGGTAGTCTCCAACCTCGTTTTTTCTAACTTTGGTGGGCCCATCTCATATATATAATTTCATAATGAAATACAAGCTGTAATACAAATCCACCGTAGGTGTTTAAACTATCCCTGCATATACATGTACGAAGTCTCATTTACTTATAATTTCTTGCTACACAAACTCCACTATTTACAAAATTTTTGGCATTTACATTCAAAACAAAAAAAAATCAAAACCTACATTGTGTGGACTCCTTATCGTGTCGTCCCGCTAGGCGTTTAATGCCCGGATGTCCTTCGATACCTACATGGATGAAACACCGTGCTGGTTTATAGCTTAAGTGGGAAACAGATAACAGATATGACCACTTGAAGTGGTCCACACTTACTTGATACATATAACATAATGCATATGTTAGAGTTTACGTATAACCTAATTCTTATCATAGAGTTTTCATATAGCATAATTCTTATAATGTGTGGTTTTCATATAACATAATTCTTATAACTAGGTTTTCTACATTCCGTAGGAGTTTAGAATGTATTCGCATGTAAGGTACCAGAGGTACATTATAGAACAAACCGATTCCTTATGCTTTCTTATTGTTAATTATTCAGACTTTATCATATAAATATTTGCCTAAATAGACTAGTAATATTGAATGAGAGGACACAACACAATAGGTACCATGCACGAGGAGCAGATCAACAAAGACATGCCCGCCCATACGGTATACAGAGCACTAGTAGAATTACCAAAGCACTGAACAGAGACATGTCTACCCACGTAATAGAAATGTCATAGCACTAGCAGGAGTGCCGAAGCACTGAACATAGGTGCCTTATCATTCGCCATTCTGGCCTTAAGGTTAAGATTAACAAAGGAAAAAAAAAAAAAAAAGTATGTGTGTTTCCGAGCTTGTTATTGTGTTCTTAATCACATTAGCAAATAAGGGGCAAGAAACAATGTTTGCCTAAAGACAAGATCGTTGAGGCGGCGAGGTATAGAGCATTTTCATATAAATTTTATACATGTACTAACCCTTTCATCCTAATTAACTGCACGTAACAAAACAGTCAGAGGGACTCCAGATTGACTTTAAACAACTTAGCACGGCTCAACTTGAGTACCGGTACTCAACTTTCAATATTGGCACTCACATCCTATGGACCTGGGTCAATTTTGAGTACCTAAGATTCAACTTTCAAGACACCCATCACATGTGATTCGTGACAAATGGCGTGTTTGCTCTTTCACCTGTAATTTCAATCAAAACCCAAAAACACATCAAAGAAAACAACTCCAAAACTTGACTGAACCAACCAAACCACTAAATCCCACAAAACCAAATCCAACAACACTTTCATAATGGAAGTCAGGTTTTTCCCTAACAACCCATAAACAAGTGTGGCTTAGATAATGATACCTTGATTCCTCGGTTTAAACCTTTTCTTCTTCCTTCCTTCTTACTTGAACAAGGAGAACCCAAGATATGGAGAGAAAAGCAAACCTCTATTTGGTTCTCCTCCAAACCGTAAGCCCTAACCTCCTCTAAGCCAAATGGGAAATGTTCCCTACCATAAGGCCATGTTTGGCTTTAAGGCATTTGGCCTCAAATTTTTCCTTTTGCTTATTTGTCCTTCCACTTCATTTTATTTGAAAATCAACTTGTCATATTGCCACTTTAACATATAATATTTTCATCTTATGTCACTTGGGTCCTTAATTGGCAAATTACCAATTTACCCTTAGTACTCAAATTTCCGAAAAATGCAAATTTTACTTATACTATGCCCTAAACATGCATTAAATTACTGGGGGCGTAATTCGAGGTGTTACATGCACGACTTCAATCATTCGTGAAAAACTAAAGGCAAGACTACATCACTCAACATTTCACTATTTCTACCTTAATGCTCTAGGATAGCAGCCTCATATCTTGGATTTTCCTAAGCAACTAAAAAGATCTCCCACCTTTTGCTGCCTTTTTTGATGTCTCCACATGATGTACTACTTAGGGCAACATAGAATCACTTCAATATAGTTCTTTGAAAGTTGATAAAAAGTAATTCAAAGAGCCTTGGAGGAAACAACATTTTCAACTACAGCTTGTTGTTGCTACCTTCATCTTTATGAAAATTTTATCTTTTGATAAGTTTTGTAATATTCCAAAACCTTTGCTCTTAATTTACTTACTTGCACTACTATGTAAGTACTAAACCTTGGTCCACCTAGAATTAAGTTATAGAGTAACTATTTAATGGCTACTTTGCTATATTTTTCTAAGTAGTAGTTTGGGTTAAGGTGAAGAGAGTCCTTAGGGACCCTTTATGCCATGAAATGACTCCTCTAATATTATAAATTGATAATATATTAAATCTGTAAGCTAAAATCTTTATTTTTTCTTATTAGAACACTATGTAAGGCTTGGAAATTAATGTTTGAAGGCCACTTTAAGGATATCTTAAATACATAATGTTTGAGAATGATTTTGATTTGAGATTTTACCCTTATTATGTCTCTAATATCTTAAAGAAGCGCATAGTAGCGAGGCTTTAAGAATAACATACAAGAGGTACGAAATGACTCTCTAATATTATGCTTGATAATATATTAGCTATGTAAGCTAAAATCTTTATTTTTTCTTATTAGAACACTATGTGTAAGGCTTGGAAATTAATGTTTGAAGGCCTCTAAGGATATCTTAAATACCTAATGTTTCGAGAATGATTTGATTTTGAGATTTTAACCTTATTATGCCTCTAATATCTTAGCAAGCCGATAGGTAGTAGGAGGCTTTAAGAATAACATATAGAGGTCGGACCTGAAAAAAGATATGAGCTGAATAATAATCCGTGAAAATGGTGTGCATCCGGGGAAATTTTGAGCTACTTCTGAGATAGGGTCAAGGCGTAAAATAGGATGATATAGAGTATTTCAGGAACCACCTTTCTTTGTGTTAAGAGAGAAAAGGAAGAAGAATTGAATAATTGCTCATGCACCGCTCATGCACAACTCTTCTGGTGCAACAAGATACCCTCCCAGAACATGTTGCCCTTCTATGGAAATGCATACCCATTTGGTTTTTATATTTAATAAAAACAAAAAATTACCATTATATTTTTGAATGAATTTGAAAAAAAATGATGATGAATATCTCATTTTATTTATTATAAAATTTGTGTGCTATACAAATTTTTTCTTATTTTATTACAATTCTGACTGTCTAAGATTCTTGTGTATTACTTAAAAAATAAATATATTTAATTACAAAAATTGGAAAAAATAATTAAAATGAAAAATAGAAAAAGGAAAATGGTTATCAAATTATTAACCAAAACTTTCTAAACTTTTCTTATTGTTTAGGAAATGTTTTCAAATTTCCTTTATATTTTTATGTTATTTTCTCCAAAATTTAGTCCCTTTTAGCCTTATTTATTAAATCTTGGTTTAGCAACTATAAAGATGCAAAAAGAACATCAATGATACTACAAGAAAGGACAGCTTTCCAATATTGCTCAACATACTATTAATACTTTATAGTTTTCTATTTACTTTCTAAAATTTTTTGTAATTAAATTTATGGTTTAACAACTATGTGCCAAGGAAAAGGATAATAGTGATACAACTTGAAATGATGGTTTCTATAATGCTCAACGTAATTTAAATAATTTTATTAAATAAAAAAAATTACTATGCCAAATAAAATTGAATAACATTAATTTTTATTTTTTTATTTTTTAAAACTAATAAATATTATTTTTATTATTTACTATTTTTAATAATTTTTCTATTTATGAAAATCCAATGTACATTTAGATATTGTTTATTAAATGAAATAAAAATACTATGACCAAGAAGACTAAATGGTTAGCCATTTTTTAATATTTACTATTTTATTATATTTTTCTTATTTTTTTATGTCTTAATTTCCTCATAGAATTTTCTTTTCTTAGAATTTTGTTAGAAAATCCAACATAATCTTAAGTTGTTCATCTAATGTGAAATATTACGATAAAAAAATTAGACAATGTACTATTCTTTTTATTTCTATATATTTTAGCATTTTTAATTAAATTCCCTAGTATGTGTTATGTTGTTTTTAAATATATATTTCACTAAGTTTTGAAATAATATAATTTATTTTTTGTGTTTGCCTTTTTGAAAATCTTCTAACCCCACCTTATCTACCAAAATCTTTATTTTTTCTTATTAACACTATGTAAAGCTTGGAATTAATGTTTAATGGCCTCTCTAGGGAAATCTAAAAATACTTAATGTTTGAGAATGATTTTGATTTGATATTACCCTTATTAAGCTCTAATATCTTAGCAACCTCATGGGTTGTAGAAGCTTTAAGAATAGTATACAGATGTCGAACTTACAAAAAGATATTGAGTTTAGCCAAGAATCCGTGCAAATGGTGTGCATATGAGGCAAATTAGAGCTACGAAAATAGGGTGGAAGGCAGAAAATAGGAAAAATAGGATGAAGTGGAGTATTTATGGAAAACCACCTTTCTTTTAAGATGTCTTAAAATAGAAATAGTTAAAGAAGAATTGAATAAACTGCTTCATGCACACCGTGGCCAACAAGGTTCCTCGTAACATGTCAGCCTCTTTATGGAAATACAATTATGACTCCAAATCCTCTTATCTTGCTATATATTTTGGGAATTAAACTCACCACCACTACCCTATTCACTCTATAAAGCCACATCCTCTTCAATCCATGCGAGTATAAAGGATGAACTCTAGAGAGTTCTTCTATATCTCAAGAGCATAGGCTTAGTCCAACTTCAAAAAGTTTCATCTTTTCTTTACCGTCTAATTTCATTTCTATTATTGGGTTACATGTCATGGTGTAATTTTTTTTTTTTTTGAGTTTAAATATATATCTCTTGAAATCATGGTTTTTCTTTCATATCATGATTACATGTCATATCTTTGGCACTATTTCATCTTAATGCTTTGGGATAGCGAGTTCCCATATCATTGGATTTTTCCCCTATCAACCACCAAAAGATCTCCCACCTTTCTAGTTTTTTGTTTCCACATGATGTACTACTTAGGCAACATATAAGCACTTACATATAGTTATTTGGAAGTTGATAAAGTACTTAGGAGAGCCTTGTATGTCATTCTCAACTAGAGCTTGGCTACCTTCATCTTTATGATATTTTTCTATTTTATAAGTTCCAGAATTTTCCAAAATCTTTTCTCTCAATTTACTTGTTTATAGCTACACATAAGTACTAAGCTCACTATATTTAGTCTAAAAGTTATAGTAACTATTAAATGGCTACCACCTTTCTATTTCCCACAGCGATAGTTTGGGTTAACACGAAGAGGGTCCTTAGGACCCCCTTATACCTTGAAATGACCCTCTAATATTAGGTGCTCTATATTATATTATACTATGACTGTAATCTAAGAGATGGTTTATTCTAAGATAGAATGCCTGTTATTTAAATGATTTAGCTGAATCTTATGATTATTATACTTAATTTTTGAGAATGATTTTGATTTAAGATTGTCCTCATTAAGCCCCTAATATCTTGAATGATCAAGAACATATAGTAGAGGTTGAATTACATATAGAGGTCGTATTTACACAGAGATATTGAGTTTAGTTAAGAAGTGTTTCCATTAATATTGAAATTTCTCTATCAAAAACCTATAGATAATTCCATATGTGTGAACTTATTTGTAGCTTTTCATGGTAAGAAGGAATTCCAAGAATCCTCTATTCTCAACACTTATACAAATCTTTAGGTTCTGCGTTTCATACATTTTTTCTCCAAAAATTCATCACCTCGTTGAAAAGCACTTGAATAGCATTTCAACAACTACCACGATCACCTTTCAATTTTTTTTTTGTTTTAATTCCTCAGGCCCATAAGGCCTCCTCATGGATGTGACTCAACACACTAGGATCCTAAACTATTGCCTTTCCCTTTATTTGGGACGTTGTTATACGGATCTCATCATTAGTGTCCAAGTACTATTTTTCTCTCATAGTTTCATGCAAGGATGGGACCTTGATGGATGATCTAGGGGGTTTAGGTAAGTTGGTGTTATGGGGTAGAACTTTACGGGTAAGGGATAGGTCTGGTCTCAAAGGTTATAGGGCTTATTTGGGATTTATATATGATGGAAACCAAGGTTTAGGAATGAAGGATTGAGGTTTTGAAAGGTTCGGCTTGATTTGTTGCAAAAACCTTGTTTGAGTTAGTTTGGGGCTTTTCGGTTTTCTAAGGTAGGCTAAGGCTATGTACCGAACTGGGCTTCAAAGGTTAGGATGATGATATTTATGGTTTTGTGGATGAAACAAAGTATATGGAAGTAGGGAAACAAGATTTGGAAAGTTTAGGGTTGTGGTTGAGAAATTGGATTTGGAAAGTTAAAAGAGAAGATGACGAGATAAGTAGAGGTTGTATAGAAGGATAGATACTTACTTCGCCACTCAAGGAATCCACCAAGAGATAAGAAGGCACGAACTCGCCACTCAAGGGAATCCACCCAAGAGATAAAAGAACAATATGTATACTTCGCCACCCAAGGAATCCATCTAGGGATAAGAAGTAACGAACTCCCCACTCAAGGGAATCCACCCAAGAGATAAGAGAACAAGAGAGAACTCTTAAAAAGAGAAATATGAAAATATTATTAAACTCGAACCGACCTCAAAAGACTATATGGGCGGGGGTATATATAGCCCCATACTTTCTAAATCAAATAAAGAAACTCATTCTTTGACTTGGAAAACAAACTTTCTAAATTAAATAAAAGAAACCCTAAAAGCAACATTTCAAAAGAAATAGCATCTCCTATTTGACTAGCAAAACCAACTTTCTAAATTAAATAAAGCAACTACTACTTTGACTTGGGAACAAATCTTTCTATAAAATAAAACAACTCCAACTAAAATAGTAACAAGACTCCAAAAATACTTGGAAATATAAATATATTTATAGCCTCTATATTCTTAAACTTCACGACACGAATTTTTCCATAATGAAGATCAAATTCTCATTGTTTTGCTGTAGAAGCTCCTACACTAATTCTGATGCAATGTCGCTACGTAATCGACGCCACTCAGAACTAGATACTATCTCGGATCTTTCTACGATCAGGTTCGAAGGGGAAAAGTGAAGACGCCACAATCAATTATAGAATGGTTGATTGATAAGTCGACGGGATGAAGACTCCACAATCATTATAGAATGATCGACGCAGGTCGACTAATGAAGATGCCATCGACTGGCCAAGAGTCAGACTGACAAGTTGATGGATGAAGACGCCATAATCAATGGATGGGCTAATTGATAAGTCGATGGATGAAGATGCCACAATCAACTATGGAAAGGTTGATTTGATAAGTCTGAATAGTAGCATGCTACAATCACCATGGCGCGGATTGATAAGTCGATGTAATGAAGATGCCACAATCAATTATGTAAAGGTTGATTGATAAGTCGATAGAATGAAGACACCACAATCAACTATAAAAAGGTTGATTGATAAGTTTGGAATAGTGAAGACGCCACAATCAACTATGGAATGACTAATTGATGTTGATAGAATGTAAAGACGCCTACAATCAAGTATGGAAATGTTGATTGATAAGTTATGAAACGAAGACAATTACAATCAAATTCAATGTGTTAATTTGTCATTGAGAAATCAAGGTCATAAGAGTAGGGCTTACAAAACCAAAGGGGTAAATTAACATGGTGAATGGGCGGGTCGATGTACTAGGGTGGCAAGAGTGGATTTCATTAGAAAAAGAGAAGATGTTTTTGATAGGTGGTTCAATAATAGTAGGCTATGTGACACAAAAGATAGCAAAATGACCTGATATATTTTTGTATGGCTTAATTAAAGAATTTATGACTTGTATTTAGTCATTCATCAGTATCAGGAAAAAAAGTGATTTAGCTTGGTTTTTGCATAGAAGAGACAATGTGAGTAGCAAAAGGAAATTCATACTTATCAAAGACATCATGTTGAGGGTGGCGTTTTGAGGAGATGAGTTTGGTCTTGATCATTCCATAGGTTCAAAACAATTGCTTCACTTGATAGAAATTGGTTGGGATTTACAAAACAAATCCCAAGACCAAAAAGAAAAAGTGGAATGAAATTATTTTTAGGCAAAGATCTACATAGATTTTGAATTATTTTTGTAAGAATTTATTTTATTTTAAATGTACACAAGAACACTTTATTTTTTCCTAATTTTCTTCCTCAAATGGTACGCAAGCCTTATTTTTAAACCCACTATTACCTAGACCGAATAAATGAATCAAGCATGATATTGATTTATGTAAATTATTGAAAAAAAATTTCACATTGAACAAAAAATAAAAAGTTAATAGCACTGAATCGGTGAACAACAAAAGATGAGGGGAAGGGCGAGAATCAAAGATAGCAAGCAAAAGGGCAAATTTACAAGCCAACGAACTGAATGAAGGACAAAAATTAACAGAGTTGAGGAGAAGAAATTAAAATATTAGCGACAAAATTAGTTAGATAAAAACAAGAATGCCATGTGAAGGCACAGAAAGGAAAACTTGATGCAGACCTGAAAGGAAAACGATGAAGGAAAAGGCTGGAAAGTTGGCTGAGATCAAGAACGCACCGCACCTTTCCTTGCATTTTAGAGAGAGAGAGAAAAGGGTTTATGGAGAAAGAGAAAAGGTAGCAAGAGTTCAGAAAGAAACGGTTCACTTTGTAACTGATGTGTCTCCAGCAGGACACCTATCTGTCAGTTCTGGAAATGTAATTATGATTTGATGTCCCCATTTGATGAATTCTCCCATTTCTTCATCACCAATTCTCTCTATGAAGAGTTAAGTCTGTGCAGAGATCTAGAACTGTGAGGCTATAAAAGAGGGCTCTCAAACTGAGTGGATATACAGAAGATCAATTCTGAGTGGGAAGCATAGGCCCTGGTTCCAATTTCTGGAACCAGTTCTCTAACTCATGGTATAATCTTCCTTCTTTCTTGTATGTATAACCTAGCTAGTTCCTGTGCTTGTATGTATAAATATATACCTAGTGAATTTTTCCTTTCTCTTCAGTTTTCTGAATTGGAATTTGATTTTGAAATCCATGTGATTTTTTCATGGTTTATTCCATGGTTTGTTTGGTTTCCTAGAAACGCACGTCGTGATTGTGCTTGTAGTATGAAGGTAGATCTTTGAAACTTAAACAGTGGCAATGATCTTGGTATTTCTTTTCATGTCCAAAATTTTCTGATCTTGTAAGTTTGTGTTTTCCTTTCATTTATCCCTTTGATGTTTCAATCTTCAATATTTCTGTAAGAAAATTATGTTCAATTAGGGATGCAAAAATTTGTACAGTTAACTTGTCCATTTCTTGATATCATTTTTTTAAATTCATGGCCAATTGCTACAATTAACTTCATGAGTATTACTATAAATTGACAAAATCTTTAAGAAAGTTTTTGATTTTCGACAATTATACAGAGTTGATATACCTTGGGATAAATGTATGTACTATATATTTCATGATCTTTGTTGTCTCTATTTGTGCATGCTTAAATATTATTTTCTGTGGTCTATGTAGAATTGAATTTAGATTTTGTTTCTAAACTATGAATTGCAATTTCAGGTCAGCAAGTCAATCGAATTGTATATTCCTGATCACCATATAACAATCTTTTGAAATATGAAAGGCGATGATCACAGGAAAGGTTCTAGTCCTTATGATCTGTCATTGAAGAGAAAAACACCTGATGGAGGTTTGAGCTCCTCTAACCGACTGCATGACGATTCCACGCCTAGTTCTTCTTTCAATGGCGCAACACTCTGAGTTTGAGTATGGAAGCATCCCCATTGCTCCTGCCCGTTCACTGGCAGAGGGACATAACCAGATCCAGGTCGGATTGTCTTACTAGAGACAGCCCCGGGAGGTGATGTTCCTCAAGTTGATGAGCCTTGGATAAGAACTAGACTAATATCTGGAGGTTCGTTACATCAACAATTTGATTAAATTTTGATAATTTACTTCATTAATGTGGAGGATCATGATCAGTCTAGCTTTTATGGAAAACCCTTTTTCTTCCTCTATGATTGCGGCCTTTTTCGTTTTAATTTAAGTGGTATTCTTTGATCTATCCATTCTTTGTAGAGTTACTTGCTGATCTTCAAATAACGAATTTTAACAGTTGGGATCAATTTTTAATGTTTTGGCTCTATTTTAATCTAGTAGTACTGTTGAAAATTTCTCTGAAATGCATTTATGTATCATTCTCTTTCTCTTTCATTCTTCATTTTTCCTTTGTTAGTTCCTGGGATCTTATTCAGTGTCCTTCCCATCTTGCTAGCATAAATACACCTTCTGTTACCATGCTATTGCTCTCCCAGATTGTATTAAAAGAATCACTTTGCGCTGGAGTTTCAGTTCCTTTCTTTTCAGAACAGGTTCGTGAATGCAATGGGACTCAAGGCAGGGGTGGCACCATACAATATCATGTTAGTTTTCTTTGATTATGATGCTGTTTGTTTTTGATTATGTACATCATTTATTCATGCTTTAATTTCATCAAGGAAGTGTAATTGCCAGATTTAATACATGTCATATGAGGTAAATCGGTACTTGATATTTGGAAAGAAACAAGAAGTTTAGTCTGTGAGACACTGCTTGTTTTTCATTTTGAGAAACACTAGGTGTAATCTGGGCTGATCAGGAATTGGCTATTGGAGAGGGCATTGGAACAAGCCAGCACAGGTACAGTGAGGAAGTAATTATGGCTAAGATGGTGCAATGGAAGCTTAGCTTTTCAACAACAGTCCGAGTAGCCTGGGGAACCTGGTATGAGTCTGAAAACATACTATATTAACTTAAACAAATAAAAAAATGTATGCTATCATGAAATCAAAGCAGGAATGTAAAAATCAACATACTATAGACATTCAGCTAGAGAAACATGTAAATTTATGCCCTATGTATGTTATATCAAACAAAGCAAGCAAAGAGATCTATATATAATCAAAAGAACACTAAGTATACCCGGTAATTGTACAGTACCCCCATGCTCTTAGAGACCCATTGCTTCACTTTAGTCTCACGTTGTAATTTGTCTTCGTAGGACTTGAACTTCGCCGGATCCCCTTTCCTATGCTTTTATCTTTTGAAACATTGAGTACTTACTATTACGAACTAAGTATGATGGACAAAATAAATAAAATTTGTTTTCAAGTAGTAAATAAAAATAATATATGAGATTTAACTCTATTTTTATTTTCCTTCATTTTTTTTTTTTCTTCCAACTTTTCCTTATTATTTTCTTCCCTTGCATTTTTCAGGAACAGAACAATTAGATTATCAGATAACAGAACAGATGAAGAAATAAAACTTAAAGAACATAGTTGGGGCTATTACAAATCTCTGATATTAATCTGCTTCTGAGACGAGGATCATTTACTTGTGTGTGGAATTTTAATAGATCGAAGCTGGGCTACACAGAACCTCCAGACTGCCAGAAGCTGGTTATTTTGCTGTCCCATTTTCTCAGGCAGACGGTACCAAATCCTCTTGGTTTGAGAATTCTCTGAAGGAATTATCTCAGCTGGAACCTGCAAAGGTCACATGAAGATAAATCCTCTCAGCGCCAAGCCCAGGTGTGGAAGTACGTTTGAAGACGACAGATGCGATTCTTCACGTTATCTATTAGAAGAGCTGCCAAACTGCTCCTCACTACCACTTCTTCAAAGACCGATCATGGGGATTTTGAATCTCGCCAGCCTCTATCACCTTCCATGTTTCCAAAGGTTGCTGATCTGAAACCGCATATTCCTTGCATGAAGCTTTCATTAATTTATCATAGAATTAGCAGATAACACGTGTATGTGTGTGTATTTGAGGGTTGTGCTTGTAAAATCTTTCACAAACTAATTAATTGACAAATAAAAGTTTGCTTAAGTAAGAGGCAAATAAAAAAGATCTTTTGAGAGTGTTTGGTTATAGTTTTTAAAAGCTGTTTTTTGATTTGAAAATACGGAGCACACAAAAAATACTAAACTCAGGAACAAGAGTAATTTCAGAGAACCAAACAGGCCCGAAAGTTTTGTTTTTTTCCCAACTTTAGGAAATAAATTGGGGAAGACAACTTTTTTTTTTTCCTACCACAAAATGGCTTACAAAATTCAAGCAAATAGAAAGGAATTTTCGCATCCTTGATGGAACATCAACATTTTTATTAAGTTTGCTTAAGGAAGAAGCAAATTGAGCTTGTTTGGTTGCAGTTTTTGAAAACTGTTTTTTTCTTTTTTGAGAAACAAGGAAAACAATGAGAACATGTTTGATTCTTCCTTGTTTTAAAACATTAAGAACATAAAAAACAAAATTAGAGAATAATGAGTAAGTTTAGATAACATAGAAAACACTAAATTTAGAGAACATGAGGTAAATTCAGAGAACATCAAAATGGTATTATATGTGTTTTCAAAAACCGTTCTCAAGAACAGTTTTAAAAAAATGGACCAAACAGACTCGAAAGATTTGTCTTTTTCCCAATTACAAGAAATAGATTGGGGAAGAAAATTTCCTTTTTTTTTTGGTAGGTGACAAAATGACTTAATAAATTCAAGCAAATCTGAAGTGAATTTCGCATCCTGATGGAACATTAGCACTTTCTTAGACGATTGAAGATTTGAAATACCCATGAGATGCCTAGGATCCTTTAAAACAATAGAAAGGAAGCAAAAAATGAAGAGGAAATACCAGCAAATAAGAGCTCATTTTCTCACAAGTAGATTTAACTCCAAACCATGAAGACTGAAATGAGGACAAGGATCAAATGGATGAATTGTGTAGTTTTTATTTTCATACATGACCACATAGGTTATGGTACGTAGATCTAAGAAATGGATTTATCAAGGAAAACCATTCCTGAAAAAAAATACCATACAAAAAGAAAAATTACATAGGATTCATTTCACAATCATAAAATTTGCATTAGTTGGCTCGTTGAAGGTGTCGATGATATTTTTATTATGTGAGTAATTGCCTAAATAATACATGATATTGGAGTACCAACCAAGGTGAGATAATTGTATGTACAAGTAATAAATTATTTGTAGTCGGTGAAGCCATGTTAGAACAATATAGAATGTGTCCTTTTTGAAGTAGGAGGTTTTGCCAATGAGGCTTGGCTCAATGGTTAAAGGCTTGGACGGGGCATAAGAAATGGACCAAGTTCGAGTATCTATGAGAACATGATGCTACAACGATGTAATGCAAAATGATTCAATATAAAAAAAAATTAGGTCTCTAGTATACTTTGCTTTGGAAAGGTACATACAACCAACCATATATGAAAAAAATGACTCCAATTCTGAGGAAACATTTTAATGGAGTCAAGTCTTTTGAGAGTAAATTTAGTGATAAGATTGGTGATAATCCACTGATTACGTTTGTCTTACATAAAGTGTTACTAGGAATAATTGAAAACTCATACGTTAGAAAAAGGAATAACGAGAAGTTAAAGCATTACTAGCCACATAGAAAAACTAAAGAAAACTATGCCTGAGGGGCTTGCTTCAAGCTATGTAGTATTACTTATAAACACATAAAGAAAAATGGGAGACTAGAAGACAAACGTTTAACTTGGAAGTCAAGTTAAATGTTTGACATGTAATTGCTTCATAATCTAGGTCGAGGTAACAAGAAGAAAGAGGATTAGATGAATGGTTGTAGGTTTAATAACATGGTTAAAAGTCTCACCATGGTTGATATACTAGGAACTTGAGTGACGCCTTGCAAATACTAGGTGTGGCTTTTGGAGCTAATGATATTGGTATTAACAAGCTTAGAAACCAAATTCAATGTTTTAATTTGTTAGTTGATCAGAATTCTAGGTTTCGTAAGAGTAGGCTTATGAAACCATGATGTATAAGAGACGTGGCTAGAGTGGATTTCATTAGAAAGAGAGATGTTTTTGTAGGTGGTGCAATAATAGCAAAGTTAAGTGTGACACAAATGATAGCAAATGACCTGGTATTTTTTGTATGGCTTAGTTAAAGAATATATGACATGTATTAAGCCATTCATCAATAATAGGAAAAAGTGATTTAACTTTCGGTTCTTGCATTAGAAGAGATGTGATTCTTAAGTAATAAGAAAATTCATGCTAATCAAGATATTTCTTATTAAATACATTATAGTTTTACAATATCAATTGATGACTATGACTTGATTATTTGTGGATCTAAATATCGTTTCACAAATGTAATCGTCTTCCCCTCCGCAGTAGCGCACATGGTGCTTAAAACAACCGATGTAATCAAACTGTTAAAGTCATGATGTAAAGATGGCGTGATTCTGCAATAATTCATTAGATCTGTGTGGGCTTCAGCATAATATCTATCTCACGGTAGCATCACCAACACGTGTTCAGTCACATTTAAAAATCAAAATGATAAAAACGACAAATGCCAAGCCACAAATCTTGATTTTGTATGACATAAATTATTAAAATAGTTTGAAAAAGGAAAATGTGGTTAAAAAAGAAAGGCAAATCAATGATAGCAGCAAAGAAGAAAATTGTTAAAATCCTTTAATTCAAGTAGAACAAAAGAAAGAAGTCCTTAGGTTTGAATATTTGGTAGGAGATTGATGAGAAGAAAAGAATAAGTTTGAGATAATTGGAGTTGTGATGAAGTAGAGAAAAAGGTGTAAACAAAAGTTTTCAGTGACACAGTCATAACATTACAGTCCCTGGCTGCAGTTATATTGTCCCCCAGCAGGACACACTTTTCTATCGGATTTGGAAATGTAATTATGATTTGATATCTCATTTAAATATCTCTGATTTATTAGCTCTAACTGTCTCTATTCTGGAGACAGTCCTCTCTCTCTGTCATGTATATCATGTCCATTCCTCTTCAATAGGGTTGTGCTGGGAGACTGTGATGAGATCATAAAGGAGCTCCCAAACTGAGGATATGTCACTCAAAAAGTTGAGTATAGGCTTGGTTCATTTTCTCTACCAGTTCTCATCCCATTTGGGTGTCAAGTCCCTTCCTTTGATCTGGATATATGAGATCTGTGACTTCTTATTATTAGTTGATTCTGTCTTGTCTCATATGTAGTGGATTTTTTTTATAAATATTTCTTTAGTTTAATTTAGTTTGATTTGACTCTTTAGTTTCTTTAGAGTTATTCATGATTATTGAGTTACTATAGATATGTGGAGTATATACTAATTTTTACACATAGAAAGAAGTATTGATTTTGTAGTAAAATCATTTCTTTATTTTTTGCAAATTTGTTGTGGATTTGTTGCATGAAAAAATCAAAAAACAGTGTTAATAGACCATTCATAATCAGAATTGATGATCTAAAATCATATTATTATTGTTTTAAAGTGATATTAGCTCATCAAATTCTTGTGTTAATCACTGTGTTTCTTATCTGTTCAAAATTTTATGATCTTTCTTAGATCTTCTTGCCCCAAGCTTATCAATCATCTTCATCTATCTATCAAAACCTAAAATGAATTATCTTTGTGAATTAAAAAAACATATCATTTATCCTCTTTTCTTGCTTGCATTCAGGCATATACAATGGTTTTGGGGTGGCTCTTTGAAATTAACTTTTCATTTTCCTTTTTTGTATTTCCCTAAAGGAGCTTCCTTGATTTCATTTCTTGTAAATCAAAACCCTAAAGGAGTTTCTTTTTTCTTTGTATTTCCTTTCTTTTGTGTTATGATCAAAGGCACAATAAATAAATACAAAAATAAAGAAAAACACTCGTTGTAAGCCCTTGTGGGAAAAACCATGACGAAGAAAGTTTACTATCAATTTGAGATAATTACAAAGTGCGGTTCATTGGGTCACAAAAACCATCTTTAATTTTTTTTAAACTTTGTTTCTTTGGTTCTGCCAGGAGCATATCTGTAGATGTTTGATTTTAAGTTTGGGTTCGGAGAGAACCTTCGTTTCTTTTCCTTCATGATACTTTATTAGCTTCACAGTACTATTATTATGTGTGCAACTATGATTTTATCACTCAATCCTCGGACCCATATCATTTTGAAGCTATTTTACTATAAATCAAAGTTAATGAGACTTATGTTATAACAAATACATTTGTGCACCACATTCATTATTGCTTTCTCACAGTCGAGGTAGAATTGAATTTGTTTCTATACTATGAATTGGTTTCGAATTCGAGAAAGTCACTCCAAATTGTATAATTCTGATCGAGTAACAACTATTGAAATATGGAGAGCGTGAACACGAGACTAGGTTCTCGTCACTCATGATCCAGTCGGAAGAGAGAATCAAGAGTGACGGTGGTTTAGTTCTCTAACAGTGTGAGGGAATCATCGTCTAATTGTTCTATCAACGGTGTTACACTCCAGGGTTCGAAGGATGGAGCTATCTAGTATGCTTGAGTCAAGCTTCATTTACCAAAATTTGGAAATTCATAGAAAGAACTAAGCAAGAACTAGTGCGCTTCTCGGAGGAAATTGGGATCTTACACTCTTGCTCTGACGAAGGGTCGTACTTTCTGGTGGATTGAATCTTGAGCAAGGTCCTCCTTGCTGATTAATCCAACTCAATCAGTCATATCATCATAATCCCCGGACTACGACCCTTGAAGGACGTGTTCCTGAGTTGGTGATCCTAGGATCAAAACTAGACTAACATCGAGTTTGTTAGATTATCCTTATCTCAGTTCTTTTGCTTATTTTTAATTTTTTACATTGGAGCTCCTTCCTGTCAAACTAATTGGTCATATTCTTCAACGATGTTGAATTTGAATGCACCTTTGACAATTAATTCATTAATCGAGCCTTGATTTACGACTTATATATCAAGTTTTTTTTTGAATTTCCTTCTTTTCTTTATTTCCATATCTTAACTTGGGACATACATAAATCGGAGATTTCTCTTTCGATCTAGCCAATCCCTTGCGAGTTACATGCAGATATTTTAAATTAAAGATTGGTATGATATAATTTCTTTTGCAATGCACTTATCATTCTCCTCTCTTTTTCGACTTTTTTTCTTTCTAGTTCTTTGAGATATAGTGTGAGACACCATCTTTCCTTGTGTGAACTTACATTACCATGAATATTTTTCTCTCCCTGAATAGTTGTGCACTTGTAACAAACCATCACCATGAGGTGGAGTTCTTAGTTTCTTTGTTTTTCGTAGCGACCGCAATCATGGGACTTCAAGGCGGAGGTGAAGTCATTCGGTCATGTTAGTTTCTTCTAAATAACTGTTTGCTTTGATTAACACTTCATTTATTCATTCGTTGATCATCACCTTTGTTCATTGGATTGGTTTTGTTACCTAATCATTGATGGTGAGAGGGACATGCGCTAGTGAAAGTGTTGTCATTTAGTTAATTAGTAGTCTTCTTGATAGTGAGTATTGCTTTCGAAAGGATTAACTCATTACTGTTCCCAATGTAGGCGAAGAGCAAGTCTTTTCATTCATGCTTTAATTTCATCAAGGCATGCAATTTTGTGATTTAAACTATTAATGGTAACATATATTTCGAATCATTTTACAGAGTTCCCGGGACAACGGTGGCGAGTGGGTGTGGTTTACCGGAGGCGATGGTGATAGTGATGATGGTGTAGATAGCATGTCATGGGAGTAGTACTACATTCATGTTCCAAAAAAAAAAAAAGCGTGTATTAGATTGTTGGCCTGTGATTATTTTGGAAATCTTAACAAATTTAGGGCTCGAGAATTATTTGCACTTAGACGAGGAACCTTGCTTACATAGAGAGAGGCTAAGATGAGGAAGTAATTATGGCTAAGATGAAGCAGCGGAATATAAGCAGCTGCGACGACAAGCTCTCAATTGATTTAGGCTTTCTTTGCATATGTCGGAGTAAACATTTATCTTTTATTAATTTGTTTAAGCGGAAATGGTTTGTTTGAATACATGCTTAGAAAAGATTAACAGAACATATACAAAGTTTGGTCTAGGTGATTGAGCCTCATTCTTAGGGATTAGTTTTGGTGTTCACGTTCTGTTTTTTTTGGCTATTTTTCAGAACCATTTTGTTAGTGGTTTGTTATTTTTTCAAGCTTTAAATTGAAATGTGTTTAACCTTAATAAGCAGTTTTGATTTTCCTTCAAGTTTGCGGCAATTTATTTTAAGTTTTCTCTTCCTTCTATTTTAAAATACCAACTAATTGATGTGGGCTCCTCTTCTTAAGGGACTGTGTGTGAAGTTTGCACGATTATGGCGAGGCTGGTTTCTCCTCGATTGCTCCACCGGTGTTTGCGAGGAATAACTACGAGACACAGTGTAGTGCATGGAGGACTCTGACTTTGGATCACGGGAAGAAGTGGAAGAAGACTATGACAATTCCTCTTCTCCTAGACAATCCCCTTGGTGCAGCTCAGTTAAAGCCGAGAAGGAGAAAAACCTAAAGAGATCGAGAAAGCTTGCCTGACTGTGCTTGATTTCCTCCCACATCTTCACTGCGTATCATGTCATTGTGGAAGAATCTGGGTTATGCCAAAATCGAGAGTATGAAGGAAATGAAGAATTCGGGGGATGCAGTCTTGAACCTAGTCGTGACTTTGGTTTGCAAAGATGAAGAAACGAGAAACCATAAAGGAGTATTACGACAGAATTTGCTCAATATAGCAAATCTTGTCAATTATTGGGTTCTTCTACGAAAGATTCAAGGATTGGAAAAGTGTATGCTTGATTACTGAAAGATTTGGCTCACCATCACCACCTTAGAAACACGAAGGATGCGTCGGTGCTTTGGCGGAACTCATAGTGCTACAAGCTTCGAACAAGGCGTGTAATGGGGCGAAGGAGCCGACAGAGGGCTCTACGATTAACATCAAGGTGTTGAAAGAATGGGAGGCCAAGAGCAAAGTTCAAGGCGCAGAGTGGACCGCTGCCTCTGAGGAATAGAAGCAAAACGGAATGGGTGGGAATAAAGAGAAGATTACCTCACATGTCATGACAGGCAGAAGGTCACCCTCAGCTTTCAAGTGGCAGAGAAGACTAGATCTAAAAAGTCTGTAAGTGCAATCAAATGGACATAAATTTATCTGTGCAGAATAAAATCATGACAAAGAGATGAAGCCACGAAGTGGCGAATCAGAAGAAGACCATCTTTTCGTTATGGCTTGTTTCATGGGTTATGACAGTGAAAAGCGGCGCTCATTGGTAGTGGCTTCACTAATCATATGACACATGACAAGGAGTTGTTCAAGAATTGAGGAGCAAGAGTCGATAAGATTAAGGTAGGGATGTTGAATATAATATTACACAGTCGAAGAGGGCACCATAGCCATTCTGTTCGGGAACCAAGTTGATGCAGAATGTTCTCTATGTGCGGACATAGATTAAAACTTGCTGGTGTTGGTCAATTAATAGAGAAGGGATTCAAAGTGATCTTCATGGAGAAGGCTGTATGACGAGAGGATCTTTACGAGACAGATGTTCGAAGTTAAGATGGCGGGAGGGCTTTTCACTCAAATCGATACAAGAGGAGCAATCAACTTTTTCTAACCAAGAAAGCCTTACAAAGTGGCACGGCATAAGGGGCTGGGCACCTGCATGCACGAGACTCTGCCAGGTGAGTCGAAAGGATGGCAATTGATCTTACAGAGTTTGGTAGTCACATATGTCGACGAAAGGCTTGTCAATTTAAAGCAAAATAAAAGTCGTACGAGTCGGCATGGAGAGCCACATATAAGCTGCATTTAGTCCCATACAAATGTTTACGGACCGGAGAACTCCCTCATCGGGTAGTCGATATTATGTTGCTTTTGTATTGATGATTTCCACTAGGAATGTGTTGGATTTTTCTTCAAATTAAATGGAAGTCATTTGAGTATTCTGGAAGTTCAAGAAGATTGTGGAAAATCAAAGTGGCACAAATTCAAATATTGAGGTCTGATAAGGGCAAGTATATCAAAAATTCATTATTTTGCGAAGAAGTGGCATTAATCATCGAGTTAACAACTCCACTACACTCATGACAAAATGGAGTTAGTGAAGGGAGAAACCATCTACCATCTTAGAAATGACTAGATGTATGTTGCATGAGAAGAATCTACCTAAGCGGTTGGGCGGCGGTTCATACTGCGGTTTTCTTGTAGAATAGACTACCGACAAAAGCACTCAAGGATCAGACACCTTATGAGGCTTGGTATGGTCATAAACCATCTCTAAGTTTTCTTAAAGTATTTGGTTGTTTGTGCTTCACTCATGTTCCACAGATCAAGAGAGACAAGTTAGACAAAAGAGCACTTCCAGCCATCTTTATCGGCTATAGCATTATTTGCAAAAGCTTATAAAATTTCCCAGCATAAGCTGGGAAAATTGTTATAAGCGAGAAGATATTCTGTGGAAGATGAAAAGTGGCGGGATGAGGCAAAGAAAAATGGCCAGTGGCAGATCTGCAGCTTAAGTTTCTGTTTCAAGCACGGATGAAGATTAGCGGAGAATGAGTTGATGGGTGATGATCTGTAGAGGTACTAGGTTTACTCGACATTTATGCGAGGTGCTGATATAGGCGTGAACTGATTTTGAAGCGTGATGAAAACAAAGGTGGATGGCTCTGATGAAGGGAGGGATTGTCCATGATTGAGAAAACAAAACATGGGGTGATTGATCAACCCACGAAAATAAGAAGGTGATTGGAGTCCAAAGTGGGTGTCTGAACCAGCTTAATGCTGATGGCACCGATCAACGAGCATAAAGCAAGACTTGTGGTGAAAGGCTATGCTCAAGTTTTTGGTGTGGACTACTTAGACACCTTCGCACCAGGTTGCTTGTTTTGGACCTGCAGTTTTGCTTGCTATAGGCACAGAATGGATTGGAGAGTGTATTAGCCAGTCGTAAAATCAGCATTTTTAAATGGCATTTTGCAGGAAGAAATTTATGTTGAGCGACACGAAGCTGTGAAGAAGAAAGGAGAGGAGGCGAGTTGTTTGCTTCTCAGAAGGCTCTTTATGGGTTGAAACATGCTCAAGGCCAGTAAGTGAATAATTAGGTATTCTTTGAAGCAACTTCAAAAGCATGTACGAAGCCACTCTTTATGTTAAACATCATAATAATGATGTTTTGATAGATCTCTTTATGTTGATGATCTTTTCTGACGAGGGGAAATAATGCAGGTGGTTGAGGACGAAGCAAAGAAATGATGAAGGGTTTGAGATGACGGATCTCGAGTTGATGACCTTAACCTTGGAATGGAAATTAAGCGAGGCTGAGCATGGAAGTCTTCGTTTGTCAAAGAAGTGATGCCTAGGAGATTTTGAAGAAGTTCAAGCTTGAAGAATCTGGTATGGCTCCTCCTATCAGATCAAAAGGAGCTAGTGTAAGGAAGATGGAGCGATAAAGTTGATAAGGGATATTTTAGAAGTTTGATTGGGTGCTTAATGTATCTTATAGCAGCACGTCCACGATATTTTAAATCTTTTGTAAGTATCTTATCCGAGGTTTATACCTTTGTCTTAGTGAATTGCATCTCGGGGGCCGCTAAAGAGTGATTCGATATATCAAAGGAACAAGTGATTTTGGTGTTAAATTCACAAGAAGTAAGGAGTTCAAGTTGGTCGGCTTCTCGATGGTGGTGGGGAGGTTCCATTGATGAGGGAGTACTTTAGGCTCTTTTTGTTTTCCTTTTGGATCTAGTATTTTCTCATGGGCTCGAAGAAGCGAAAGCGTAGCTCGATCAACTGGCGAGACGAGAATTTGTTCTTTATAACGATACGCATCGATCAAGCTTTGTGGGTGGGAAGATTTAAAGTGGATCTCGATCACGGAGGCGGAAAGAAATAGCGAGATTTGTTGACAACCAAAATTTGCCATTGCCATTTCCCATGGCCTGTTTGCTTTGCGGAAGCCAAACGTTTCAACATCAGTTGTTTTCTGAGAAGTGCGGAAAGAAGAATTTGTGACTGGTTTCTTCTTGAATGCGAAGATCAGGTAGCCGGTTGTTTGAAAGCGCCGATCAGCAGAGTTTGAGTTTCTAAGGTAGAAACTTGGTGTTGTACCTCTAGCCCGGGGAGTGTTGGAATACATGCTTAGGGCTGGCGAACATGTCTAAGTTTGATTGAGTCAAGGTTGTTCTGATTCTTAGGAATTAGTTATTGGTGTTCATGTTCTGTTTTTTTGGCTATTTTTCAGAACCATTTTTGTTAGTGGTTTGTTATTTTCAAGCTTTAAATTGAAATGTCTTTAACCTTAATAACGAGTTCGATTTTCCTTGAGTTGCGACAATTGTTTGGGTTTCTCTTCCTTACATTTTAAATCTGACGGGTTTGCATTTATTCGAGTTGTTCATTAATCATTTCTAATTTCTTCTTTGAAACCTATATCGGGAGGATTATGCAGAGATAATGATGATATTGGAAGGAATTTGAATTTGTGAGCATGAGTATCTTTGTTACTGCATTAAAGTGGTTAGCCTGAAAGAACTCAGCTTACGTTTCTGAAAATCTTGCCTTGGCTACTTGGGAGAAATGATCCTAGCGGGGAATGTAAATTGCCTTAGCTCATATGTCTTAGAAGAGAACTCGGGAATCTTGGCACCTAGTTCATGGACAAGTAAGTTACTAAGTTATTGTATTTAGAGATTATTGTCAAGTGTGATCAATCTTTTGTTGAATATGCTTGTATTGTACAAGCTTTCTAGGTAAAGAAGTTTGATCAAAATTGCAAATTTCGAAGATGGCGGTTTATTAGGAGAATCTTTAAGGTCTCTTTTATCTTCAGTCTAGATAATTTACAATCTTGCTAGTTGGTAGATCTTCATCATTAAACTATAACCTCTATGTGAACCGCCTTGTTCCTTTTACCCTCCTTACTCAGCCATAATAGAGCATACGGAACCTCGTCTTGGGCCCGGTTCGGAAAGCGATCATTATATATTAACAATCTAATGAATTATTGTTCAATTATTTTGATTGACAATGATATATACAATATTTACGACTATACATAATGTAACATTTTTTGATTAGTAATATATCCTGCTAATTTGTGCTGGTGATAGTTGCTCCTTCATTCTTGAAGACCCCTTTTGTTCATTTGAGTTTAGGATATCAATCTTAGATTTTCTTCACCATTCTTATCTTTCAGATCAGATTAAATTAGTCTTTGTTAGTCGCACACATGAAATCTTTCTTTGATTACCTCATATCGTTAGACTGCCACTTTGTCACTATAGTTAAGAGGGGAGTAATTGCTACCTTCCAGGTGCGTTGATCCAAAGTAGGCAGCTGCCTCCTAGTAAGGATTGGCTCCACATAGCCAAATTTATCTGCTACAGCGGTGTGAATGTGTTCTATTGTCCGGCGATTCCACGATGCGACTGACATGGTACTCTCATGCTCACAATCAAGTTTTCCAAATCATCTACTGCAATGAATTTCAAATGTACACATATTGAAGATTAATCTCACAAATTTTTATAAGATTTGGATGTTGTTTATAGTAGAAAATTTCATAAAGAAACATACTAATACTCGTGCAAAAGGGTATATCGTGATGGCACCTGATAAGTGGCATTATTTCACTCTAAATTAGATCTAGTTTGGTTTGTGCATGAATTTGTCATGCCCCTACCTCGCTGGCGAAGAGAGGGCGCGACACGGGATTGAGACTCCTTAACCTGTTTTTCTAACTGGTGGGCCCATCATATATAATTCCATAATGAAATATAAGTTTATGTCCTGACCACTTGCGTAGTGGTGTTTAAACTATCACAATAATATACATGCATGAGTCTCATTTATACTTACAAACTCACTATTCATAAAAATTTTTACATTTACATTTCCAAAACAAAAAAAATCAAAACCATTAGGTGGATATTCTTTGTGTTAGCCTGTTGTATGCGGAATGCCTCGGATGTCCTTGATACCTACATGGATTAAACACTAGTGCTAAACATGGCTTAGTGGGAAGCAGGATAACGGATATATGACCACTTGAGTGGTCCACACTTACTGATACATATGGCATAAATGCATATATTTAGAGTTTAAATGTAAGCCTAATTCTTATCATAGGTTTTCTATATAGCATAATTCTTATAACGGGGTTTTGCACTTGTATAAATTACCCATAACGGGGTTTTCATATCTCCCGTAGGAGTTTAGAACAGAGATCTTGTACAGAAGGTACCCGTAGGTACATTATAGAACAAAACTGATTCCTTATGCTTTCTTATTGTTAATTATTCAGATTCTTATCATATAAATATTTACCTAAATGACATTATCTTCAGTGAGAAAGGACCTGCCCTATGTAAAATTGAAAGTGCGATATAATCTTGAAACAGACATGCACCTTACGTAACATAAGTCTTGTGGCACTGGTAGAAGGACCAAAGCTTGAATGAGACATGTCTGCCGCATTAATAGAAATGCCATATGGCGGGAGTCTTAGGAAACCTTAGCGATCATAGGTCTTAGTATCATTCGCTGACCGATCTTAGAAAAGATACAATTATCTATATGTTTGGAAGCAATTGTTGTGTTGTAATCACATTAACTAAATAGGCAAACAATCAGCCTTAGTTTAAGTGTTGGCAAAGCAAGATATAAGGCATTTCATGTGTTTATATGTACTATGCTGGCAGATTAGCGGAAGCGAACAAAACGAGTTGCGGAATGGGGTACTTGGACTAAACAACTTTGAGTACGGTTCTCAACTTTGATTCACCGTACTCAACTTTGATATTGGCACCGATATCCTATGGATAGCAAACTTTGATGCAAATTTTCAACTTTCGATACAGTACTCACATGTGATTTCTGCATAAATGGCAGGTTTGCCTCTTTTCACCTGTAATTTCCAATCAAAACCCAAAACACATCAAAGAAAACAACTCCAAAACTTGACTTGAACCAGTAAAACCCACCTAAACTGACAAAACAACCCAGCGACACTTTAATAATAGTGAGTTTTTCTATTATAGCAAGTGGCTTGTGATAGTTTCCATACCTTGATTCCTTGAAGCAAACCTTTTCTTCTTCCTTCCTTCTTACTTGAACAAGGAGAACCCAAGATGTGGAGAAAGCAAACCTATTTGGTTCTCCTCGGCAAGTAAGCCTATTCTCATCTATGCCCGAATGGGAAATGTTTCCACTACCATAAGGCCATGTTTGGCACAGGCATTTGGCCTCAGTGCTCTTTGCTTGTTGTCTTCCTTCATTCTTTTGAAAATCAACTTGTCATATTACTTACTTTAACATATAACATTTTCATCATGTCACTTAGGTCCTTAATTGGCAAATTACCCAGTTTATATAATTACTCAAATTTACAGAAAATGCCAATTTTCACCTCTTATGCTACTAACATGTAATAAACTACTAGGAAGAATTGTTAGAGATATTGTGCCGACTTCATCAGTGTGCTTAAACAGACCCCATCACTCGAGAATACTTGGCACTATTTCATCTTAATGCTCACAGGATAAGCGAGTTCTCATATCTTTGGATTTTTCAATGAAACGAAAAAGATCTACGCTAGCTTTTGATGTCTGCACTTGATGTACTACTTGAGTGACATAGAATCACTTGATATAGTTCTTTGAAAGTTGATAAAAATGATTCGAAGCCTTGGAGAAACAACATTTTTCCCTTCTGGCTTGTTGTTGCTACCTTCATCTTTAGCAATTTTTATCTTTTGGTAAGAGTTTTTATTTAAACATAATATAAATTTGCTTACTTGCATTACTATGAGTACTAGACAGTCCGATCTAAATTAAGTTATAGAGTAACTATTTAATGGTTACCTCCTTTGCTATATTTTTCAAGTAGTAGTTTGGGTTAAGGTGAAGAGGTCCTTAGACCCCGATACGCCATGAAATGACCCTCTAATATTATGTTCTTGATAATATGTTAAATACATGTGGCTAAAATCTTTATTTTTCTTATTAGAGAACACTATGTGGAAGCTTGAAATTAATGTTTGAAAGGCCACTTTAAGGATATCTTAATACATAATGTTTGAGAATGAATTTTGATTTGAGATTTTACCCTTATTATGTCTCTGTATCTCTTAGCGCATAGTAGTGGAGGCTTTAAGAATAACATCTGAGGGTATGAAATGATATCTAATGTGTCTTGATGGCTATATTAAATATGTAAGCTAAAATCTTTATTTTTTCTTATTAGAACACTATGTAAGGCTTGGAAATTGATGTTTGAAGGCCTCTTTAAGGATATCTTAAATACCTAATGTTTGAGAATGATTTTGATTTGAGATTTTAACCTTATTATGCCTCTAATATCTTAGCAAGCGCATAGGTAGTGGAGGCTTTAAGAATAACATATAGAGGTCGAACTTAGAAAAAGATATTGAGTTTAGTCAATAATCCGTGAAAATGGTGTGCATCTGGGGAAATTTTGAGCTACGGAGATAGGGTTGAAGGCAGAAAATAGGATGATATAGAGTATTTCTAGGGAACCACCTTTCTTTTGTGTTAAGAGAGAAAAAGTTGAAGAAGAATTGAATAAAATTGCTCATGCACCGCTCATGCACCACTTCCTTCGGTGGCCAAGCAGATGCCTCCCGAGAACATGTTGCCGCCACAGCGATGCATACCCGTTTGGTTTTTATATTTAATAAAGCAAAAATTTAAATATATTTTTGAATGAATTTGATAAAAAATGATGATGAATATCTCATTTTATTTATTATAAAATTTGTGTGCTATATACAAATTTTTTCTTATTTTATTACAATTAAATAAAGATTCTTGTGTATTGTAAAAAATAAATATATTAAATTACAAAATTGAAAAATAATTAAAATGAAAAAATGAAAAAGAGAAAAATGGTTATCAAATTCATTAACCCACTTTCTAAACTTTTTCTTATTGTTTTCAGGGAAATGTTTTCAAATTTACTTTATATTTTATATTATTTTACCAAAATTTAGTCCCTTTTTTAGCATTTTTGTTATTAAATCTATGGTTTAGCAACTATAAAAGATGCAAAAGAATAATAATCTAAAGAAAGGACAGTTTTTAATATTATAACATACTATTAATATACTATGCAGTTTGTTTTATTCCTTTCTAAGTTTTTGTAATTAAATTTATATGGTTTAACAACTATAAAAGCTACAAAGGATAATAGTGATACAACTTGAAATGATGGTTCTATATTAACTCGACGTAATTTAAATAATTTTTATTCGTAAAAAAATTATATATAAATAAAATTGAATAACATTAATTTTTTTTTTTAAACTAACTATTTTATTAATTTGCTATTTTTAATAATTTTCTATTTCTTATGAAATCCAGTACATTTAGATGTTGTTTATTAAATGAAATAAAAATATATAGGCCAAGAAGACTAAATGGTTAGCCATTTTTAATATTACTATTTTCTTATATATTTTCTTCTTTTTATATTCTTATTTCCTCATAAATTTTTTCTTTTCTTAAGGAATTTTCTTAGAAAATCCAGCATAATCTTAAGTTGTTATTCAATGTGAAAATATTATATGATAAAATTAGACAATGTACTATTCTTTTTATTTCTATATATTTTAGCATTTTTAGTGCAGTCTATTATGTGTTATGTTGTTTTTAAATATATATTTCACTAAGTTTTGAAATAATATAATTTATTTTTTGTGTTTGGCTTTTTGAAAATCTTCTAACCCCACCTATTCACTAAAATCTTTATTTTTTCTTATTAGAACACTATGTAAGGCTTGGAAATTAATGTTTAATGGCCTCTTTTAGGAAATCTAAAATACTTAATGTTTGAGAATGATTTTGGTTGATCATTACTTACTTATTAAGCCTCTAATATTGTAGCTCTGGTTGACAAGCTTCAAAGACCAGCATCTGAATCTCCAGACACAAAAAAGATATTGAGTTTAGCCAGATAAATTCAAAATGGTGTATATGAGGCAAATTGACTACGAAAATAGGTGGAAAGGCAGAAAATAGGAAAAATGGATGAAGTAGATTATTTATGGAAAACCACCTTTCTTTTAAGATGTCTTAAAATAGAAATAGTTAAAGAAGAATTGAATAAAACTGCTCATGCACACCCTTCTGGTGGCCAACAAGGTACCTCTCAGAACATGTTGCCCTTTTATGGAAATACAATTATGACTCCAAATCCTCTTTTGATTCCTTTGCTATATATTTTTGGGAATTAAAACTCACCACCACACAACTAAATATACAAAGCCCATCCTCTTCAGTCATGGTATAAGGATGAACTCTAGAGAGTTCTTCTATATCTCAAGAGCATAGGCTTAGTCCAACTTCAAAAAGTTTCATCTTTTCTTTACCGTCTAATTTCATTTCTATTATTGGGTTACATGTCATGGTGTAATTTTTTTTGAGTTTAAATATATATAGTAAATCATCTGGTTTTTCTGCACCATATCATGATTACATGTCATATCTTTAATTCTTCATCTTAATGCTTTGGGATAGCGAGTTCCCATATCATTGGATTTTCCCCGATCAACCACAGATCTCACGCCTTTCTAGTTTTTGTCTCCCACACCCGATGTACTGTGACAACATATAAAGCATATACATAGTTATTTGGAAGTTGATAAAAAGTACTTTAGAGAGCCTTGGGGGAGATGTCATTCTCAACTCGAGCTTATTGGCTACCTTCATCTTTATGATATTTTTCTCATTTTATAAGTTCTGTAATTTTCCAAAATCTTTTCTCTCAATTTACTTGTTTATAGCTACTACATAAGTACTAAGCCTTGGCCATATTTAGACTAAAAGTTATATAGTAACTATTAAATGGCTACCACAACACCTTTCACATTTCCCATTAGTGATAGTTTAGGTTAACAGAAGGGGTCATAGGACCCACATATACAACGAAACCCTCTAATATTAGGTGCTCTATAATATATTAAATCTATGAACAAATCTTTATTTTAATTAATCTTATTGAACATGCACTTGGAAATTAATTTTAAATGGAATCTTTGAGGATATTTAAGTACTTAATTTTGAGAATGATTTAATTTAAGATTGCCCTCATTAAGCCTCTAATATAGATCAAGAACTTATAGTAAATTTGAATTACATAAATTAAATGCCTGAGGAGATATTGAGTTTAGTTAGAAGTGTTTCCATTAATATTGAAATTTCTCTATCAAAAACCTATAGATAATTCCATATGTGTGAACTTATTTGTAGCTTTTCATGGTAAGAAGGAATTCCAAGGAATCCCTCTATTCTCAACACTTATACAAATCTTTAGGTTCTTGGCGCTTTTCCATACATTTTTCCAAAAAATTCATCAACTCCTGTTTGAAAGCATAAGACAAAATTACCTCAAAAGCGACCATGATCACCATACCACATTTTTTTCCTTTTCCAATTCCCTTGTGCCCATAAGGCCTCCTCCTCATGGATGTGACTCAACACACTAGGATCCTAAACTAGTTACTTACCTTTCCACTTTATTTTGGGGCGTTGCTATATGTATCTCATCATTAGGTGTCAGTAATTATTTTACATTTAGGTTTCGATGCAAGGATACAGGATATGATGGATGCGATCTAAAGTTTGGTAGATTAGTGCTGTAGGTGCAGAACTTTGATAGATGAGGATAGATTGGTCTTAAGGTTATAGGGCTTATTTAGGTTATATATGATGGGGAACCAAGGTTTAGAATGGAAGGTTATGTTTGGAAAAGGTTTGGTTTGGTTGTTTTGAAAACCTTGTTTTGAGTTAGTTTCAGTTTTGGGGTTTTTCTAAGGTAAATTTACAGGAGCTATGTACTGCGAATGCAGAGGCTTCGAAAGGTTAGGGATGATGATATTTATGGTTTCTAGGATGAAACAAAGTATATCGATAAGGAGACAGATTTGGGAAAGTTTAGGGTTGTGGTTGGAGGTGGATTTGGAAAGTTAAAGATGATGAGATAAGTAGAGGTTGTATAGTTTAGGTAACGCCGCCCTCAAGGAATCCACCAAGAGATAAAGGCACGAACTTCGCCACTCGGGGAATCCGCGAGATAAAAGAGCAGTATGTATACTTCATACGAGGAATCCACCTAGGGATGAAGTAACAGACTACCCCTCAAAGGAATCTACCAAGAGATAAAGAAAACAAGGAAGGCTCTTAAAAATATGAAAATATTATTAAACTCGGCCCGATCTCGAACTATATAAGGGGTATATATAAACCCATGCATATAAATCAATCAAATCATTCTTTGACTTGGAAAACAAACTTTCTAAATTAAATAAAAACTCCTAAAAGCAAATATTACAAAGAAATAGCATCTCTATTTATTAATAAAATAAACTTTCTAAGTGCTAAATAAAACATTTCTGCTTTGACAGGGAACAAATCTACAAAATAAAACAACTCGATTCAAAATGTATAAGACTCAAAATACTTGGAAATATAAATATATTTTAAATTGTGCTAAGGTTTCAAAACCTCACGAATACGAATTTTCCATAATGAAGATCAAATTCTCATTGTTTGTTGTAGAAGCTCCTACACCAATTTGATGCAATGTCACCACAGACCGACGCCACTTGCAACTAGATACTACCTCGGATCTTTCTACGATCAGGTTCGAAGGGGAAAAGTGAAGGCGCCGAAAATCAATTATAAGAATGGTTTGATTGATAAATTAAATAGATAGAGACTCCACAATCATTATAGAATGATTGATTGATATAAGTCGACCGGAATGAAGATGCCACATTGGACTATCAGGAAAGAGTTGGTGGGATGAAGGCGTATAATCAATGGATGGGTTGATTGATAAGTCGATGGGATGAAGATGCACCACAATCAACTTGTTGAAAGGGTTGATTGTGCAGTCGAGAATAGTAAAGATGCCTAATCTTCCATAGGCGTTGATTGATAAGTCGATGTAATGAAGATGCCCTGATCAATTACCAGAAAGTTGATTGATAATTAGTCAGATGAAGACACACAATCCTTCTAAAAGTTTAAATTGATAAATTTGGAATAATTGAAGACGTCACAATCAACTATGAAATGACTAATTGATTAGTCGATGAATGAAGACGCCCTGATCAACTATGGAAATGTTGATTGATAAGTTGATGGAATGAAGATACCACAATCAACTATGGAATGGTTGATTGATAAGTCGATAGGATGAACGCCATGGAAAAATCCGATAAGTTCAAAAGTTCTTTAGAGAACCAAGGAGGAGAAGATTCTCACAATTTTTAATTCATATTATTTTGTATAACTACATTATAAACATGCATTTATATAGGCTACAAACTAGAAAGGAATTAAAAACAAAATATCTTTGCAATCATTACTTTAAATCACACCTAAAACAGAAGGGGAAACAAATCTAAATAAAATAAACTAAGGAAAATAAATATAAAGCCCAAAGGAAAGTAAATAACTTGGCATACGAGCCATACGATCGATCTAGAAAACATCCCCAATCGTGTAGGTCCTTCAGGAACTTGAATTAACATATTAGTGCATCCTTGATATTCTTTCCTTTTTTGCTCTGAAACCATTTTGGAACTTCAGCGTGTATAAAAGTCATGCCTTTACTTTGCATCATACTCCTTCTCTTGTGAAAAAAAGATTTGTCCCCAAATCTTCGTGACCATAAATGGATTTTTAAGAAAATTTTGTTTTTGAAAAATAAAATGTAAAATAAGCAAGCACGGCGAGGAACAAGCTCGATGCCAATTTGATGCAAAGTCCTTGCAATTCGACGCCCGTTCTGACAAGATACTATCTTGGATCATTATACGATTAGGTTTGAAGGAGAAAAGATGAAGCCACAATCATTATGATTGAAGTTGATTGATAAAATAATGGATGAAGGCTTCAAAATCAACTATGGAAGAATTGATTGATAAGTCGTAGGATGAAGATAATCTTTAATCAACTATGGATGAGTTTATTGATAACTGGATGGGATGAAGATGCCACAATCAACTATGGAAAGGTTGATTGATAATGTGAAAACCCGAAATAATGTGAAGCAGTAGGTTATCGTCACAGTACATACGGTAAACCTAGAAAATTCTCTAGATCTCGGATGATGATCACGGTTATGCTGGTTGTCTCGGCGTCTAGGCACTCAATCGAATTTTGTAGAATTATGAAATAGTCGAAATTTCAGATGACCTTCAAAGTGAATAGGCGAATAATTGAGTGACAATTGGCATGAGTGTTGTATGGCACTAGAGAGAGGACACTTGGAACATGGGTGGAAGCGGGAGTGTCATGCCACTCTCATGCATGGCTTATAGTAATTAGGATTTAAGCATAGAGAGACATGGCCTATTAATGGCCATGTGTCAGTCAGACTTGATTTAGGTGGTATCACCTAACCCAAACAGTTTGGTGGTTGGGGAGGAGGAAAAATCTCTTCGATTAGAATAGAGAAGGGCGGAAGAAAGAAAGAGAAGAAATAGAAAAGAAAGAAGAAAGAAAGAAAAGAAAGAAGAAAAGAGAAGAAATAAGGAAAAAGGAAGTAGGGAGGTTGCACCTCCAGGGGTGAGTTCTTAATCTCCACCTGGGATACCCTTTTCTGGGGCTAGTCAATGGCCATGGGCTAACCTAACATTAGGGCTGGTTAAAAATAGTTGGAACAAACTGTGAGTTTGGGTTCATTTGGTTCGAACTCAGCTTTGAACAGGTTAGACCTGTTAGAAAATGTATATGGTGCTGGATTTTGTGTTTTTCCCTGTTTTTTTGTTAGAAAACTGGAAAAAAATCCAGTTTGTAATATCTTATTCTTGGTTTGATAACACAGTTTTTTGTATAAAAAATGGTAAAAATGCATACTATTTTTATGAGCTGAAAACCTGGAAAATTTTTCAGTTTGCATGATTTAAATTCTTGTCTGAATAACATGCAATTTATGTGAGAATGATGTTGGAAACATGCATGTTGTTTTCTGGTTAAGCTTGGAAAATCAGTTGCATGGTTTCTGGAGTTGAATAACATGCGTTTGTGAGAATGATATTGATACATGCATGCATACAAAATGAAGTATAATACCTTATAGTAGTACTTTGCATTTTCACGTGCAGCACCGGACATCGTACATTATATTAGGTGTGAGTGCACGGCATGGCGGGCATTGCTGGAACTCTGACTTGGTTTTTTTTTTTTGTTGGAGGTTTATCACCTGTGGTATGGTGTCTAATAAAATATATAGGAGGGTTGCCCACAATTTTATCGGAGTTTGTCCAATAAAAAACATCGGAGGGTGGTCCAACATTTTATCGGAGTCTATCCAATGAACCTTCACGAGAACTAAAACAAAAATCCTCTGTTTTGGAAAATGTTTTCATACATGGAAAAATGCATGTGTGAGGGAGTTGGTGAAGACTCAAGGCATGGGGTATGGATGTGGACATTCATGTAGAAATTTGCATATTTTGCCGAGTGTGTGTAGTAGCAATGTTTCATGGCATTGCATGTGCACTTAGGTGGAGAGTAACCCTCGTAGGAGATTTTCTCTGCCCGGCATTTACTTACCAGGTGAGTGGGAAACCAAGGCCTCGAATCTGGGTGCTCGAGTGATTGAGGCTCTAAAATGACCTCGAGTTAATGAAGAAAAAGGCCAATGCCTTTTTTTTTTTGTATATTAGTAAGAATTTTGGTAGAAAAGACCATTACGTAATTTTATGACTTTAAGGTTGTAAGTAAACATGTTTTTATAATAAATAAATTTTGACCAGTTTTAGTTTCCTAAGGTCCTTGTAAGTAAAAGGACTAAATTATATTCTGATCTTGATTGTTGAAGCTTGAAATGAAAAAGAAAAAAAAAAAAAACGTGTGTGCGTGACCCCCGGGAAATTAGGGTGTCATAGCTTGGTATTAGAGCTTAGGTATACGAATACTTAGGGAACTCGGGTGTCGGTATCCACACGCGTAGTCACGATACGACTTCACGACTAGATGCCCAGAGTTTAGGTATATGAATACCTAGGATTTCGATGGGGCATAGGTTTAGATCATGCATCCATTGTGCATTTGGGTGAATTGGCGTTATGTGACTGTGTAACGAATTGTGTGAACTTTTTGTATGATAAATTGTATGATGAACACTAGGGTTAGAGAGCATAACCTTAGGGGTTCGGAAAACAAATGAGCATGATAAGGTAGGAATGGTTATTTTAGTGTTTGGCGATGTATGCACCACTAATGTGATAAGTGAAAAGAGAGAATCTCAAATTGCCCATCTAGCTTCAGTGCATAGATGGTAGAAGTCGAGGCGCGGGCCCGGAGGTTGTCGAGGCAATAATAGACCATTGCTGGCTTTGGGCAGGCTTTTCTTGTGGAGAAATTTGTGGGTTTTTGCGGTCTTTGCCATTACATAGGCTAGTGCACGGGGTCGATGGCCAGGAGTGACCTCCAGAGGTTTATAGCTCATCATCCTCCATCATTTAGGGAGGAGGGGATCAATGGTATGCTTCATTGGTTCGGGAATCGAGAGGGAGAGGGTTTTTGGAGTACTGGATCACCTCGATACCCTGAGGATCAGACAAGCTACGTTTAAGCTAGAGGGTGAATCCCAGATATGATGGGATTAGGCTAAGGTCTCAAGGAGCCTAGAGATGATGACTTGGGGATAGTTCCGAGGGCTCTTCATGAGCAAGTTTTTCTCGGCATCTACGAAGCATACAAAAGCCCGGGAGTTCCTTAATTTGAGACAAGGAAGTAGGATGGTGTTCGAACTCATATGCCATGTTTCACGAGTTAGCCACGTTCCCGCGAGGATGGCTGGCCACAGATATGGCTAGATTGAGGAAGTTCGGATGGCTGAAGTTGTCCATCAGAGGCAAAGATTGCAAGGATTCTCATACGGGATATGGACCTTGAGTGGGATGACTATGGCTATAGAGAGATATATGATGCACGAATTGTATCCCAGGGATCTGATCTTGAAGTGTAGAAGAAGAGGCGGACTTCTTCCAATTGGAGGAAAGAGGCTGAGGGCTTCCCGAGTTCACGGGTTTCGAGGGACGGTCGTGGCTATTAGGATTGCGACTGGAAACAAGGCCGGACCCGGGACTCTAACCCGATCCCCAAGCGGTCACGTATTACCATTTTCATCAACACTGGACATGTGAGGCGGGATTACTCAGGCGAATCTTAAGGCCATGGGACACCTCGAGTCTTAGTGTCATCGGTGGGAGCGTGCACCGGGCGTGGTATGTTCGTTCTCACCCCAGTGCGACGGAGGAGCCGTGTCAGTCCCCAGTGCACAGGCACCAACCACTACATAGGCTTGGGCGAGAGAGGCGAGTAAAGTCGAGGTCAGGGCGGGGCTCACGGTACGGGACTTTAGAAACCTAGGGGCGTGTCTATGCCATCGTATCGCCGACTGAGACAGCGAATCATCTAGTCTTACGAGGTATTTTCACTATCGCTTTATGGGCGGATGTGTGAATGCGGTGCATCACATTCATTCATTGTTGCATCATGTGTGAGAGAATTAGGCATAGAGGTTGAGACCTTGGAAGAGTCGATGCATGTAAGTTCTCCCCTAGGGACCAAGGTGAGTGTGGATCAGGGATTCTACTCACAGTGGACCTATGGGTCATGGACATGTTGGAGTTTGACGTCATCCTAGAGATGGATTGGCTGACGACACACCGAGTCGTTATCGATTGTGAGAGTAGGAGAGTTACCACCTACACATAGGATGGTACTCGCGTTACATTTCAAGGGGACAAGCATGAAGCTTTACCCCATACCATGTATGACTCAGATGGCACGGGCAGTTGATGGGTTGTGCAACGCCTTACCTTAGAGGACGAAGTGAGATAGGACTTGGATCTGCCTCGGATATTATGCGAGTACAAGGATGTTTTTTCGGACGAGCTACCGGGATTACCTCCACCGAGGGATGTAAACTTTCGCATTGAGTTACATCCTGGTACATTACCCATTTCTATGGCTCCATATGGATGCCTTGCGGGTTTGATTGGGGCTGAGTCTAGATATAGGAGTTGCTGGTAGGGTTCATGTAGAAGCTTCACCTAGGGTGCTCCGATTCTTTAAGAAGAGGATACAGACCCTTGACGTGCATGCGATTACAAGTAGTTGAATAGGGTTCTGATCAGAATCGATATCCATTACTAAGGTTGATAACTCGTTTGATCGGAGTTAAGAGGGCGTGAGTCTACTTGAGAATCACAGCGCTTCATTGGTTTGATTAGTTGCAAGAGTTGAGAGGCGGGACGACCTGGAATCAGCGTTTAGGATGGGTGTGGGCACTTTGGGTTTCACGGTGATGCCCTTGGGTTGGCTTGAATCTTGTGAAGCTGACATTCGCTGAATCTCATGAGACCAGGTTGTTGATGTTAGATAAGTTTGTGGTGGTCTTCGTTGATGACATTCTGATCTACTCCCATTCGGAGGAGGAGCATGAGGATCATTTGAGGGTGGTTCTATAGCTTTTGAGGGATCATCAGTTATACGCCAAGTTCAGTAAGTGCAAGTTTTGGCTTATTGAGGTGGGTTTCTTGGGGCACGTGGTGTTAGCTTCAGGCTTGTCAGTCGACCTTGAGAAGGTTGAGGCTGTTATGAGTTAGGATAGATCGAAGTCAGTCTTCAAGATACATAGTTTCTTAGGATTGGCGGGGTATTACATAGGAGTTTAGAGTTCTCTGTGGTAGCACCTATCAGTGGTTGAAGGCTGGAAGAGTCGAGTTAGGGTAAGAATGACACCGCTGAAGGCATTCAAACATTAGAGAGCCACTTGAGTTCTATTACGATGGTCGAAGGGAACAGGTACACCATGTTTTGTGATGCCTCGAAGGACGGACTGGGGTGCGTCTTGATGCAGTCTGAGAGAGTAGTGGCTTATGGTTCCCGACAGTTGAAAAATCATGAGCAGAATTACCCCATGCACGACATGGAGTTGATGGCCATAGTCTTTGCCTTGAAGATTTGGTGCCCCTACCTATACGGTGAGTAGTTTGAGGTGTTTTCAACACCACAAAAGTCTGAAGTATATCTTCACCCAACGGGATCTCAACATGAGGCAGCGCAGGTGGATGGAGTTTTTGGAGAATTACGACTTCACTTTCCATTACCACCCCGGTAAGGCAAATGTGGTGGCTGATGCACTCAATCGAAAGTCACGGGAAGTACTAGCTAGTATAGCTTCCCGAGAGTGGCAGATGCTCGAGACCGTGGGGCAGTTCATACTATAGTACAATGAGCAGGCTCAGGATACCTTGGGGAGTCAGGTGGCCTCTGTGCTACATTGGGTAGAGTGATTGAGGTCCCGGGGCGGGATGCGAAGATAGTGTCCATCGGGTCAGTGCAGTCGGGTATAGTTGGCGAAGGCTAGGCTATACCACACAACGGCGGTGATCGCCGATTATAGGGGATGAGTAGTGGTTCCCCGATTGACGGATTTGAGGGAGGAGATCCTCAGGGAGTTCCATTGCTCCCGATTCCCTATACATCAAGGTGGCACAAAGATGTACCGTGATCTTCGTCACTAGTAGGGCTACTCCAGCCTTTGGAGGTAGCAGAGTGGAAGTGGGAGCACGTCACGGTGGATTTTGTGACCCACTTGCCATGGACACTGCGGAGACATGATGTGGTGTGGGTAATTGTGGATTGACACTAGTAGACATTTCTTGTCGATTAATGGATGACCTTCACTTTAGAATTTATAGGTTATCGATGCGTGAGATTGTTCGGTACATGGTGTCTTGGGGTATCCATAGTGTCGGATAGGGATCCCGAGTTTACTACGCGCTTTTGAAGGCTTCTGAAGGCTATGGGGACCCGCGATTGATCTTGAGCACTTTTCATCCATGAGCAAATGGTCGAGTAGGAGAGGACCATGTACAGGTTTAGGAGGACATGTTGGAGCATGTGTCCACTAGATCATAAGTGCGGCTGGGGATGAGCATTTACCTTTAGTGGAATTCCATACAACCAACGGGGATTATCAGTGCTACAAATGGTGCCCTATGGGGCTCTCTATGGGAGTCGTGATCCTTGAATGTCATTGAAGAGGTGGGAGAAATCATGGCTGGTCTAGATCTGATTTGAGACACCTCGGAGAAGGTGGGTTTGACATAGCATCGTCTTCTCACAGCTTAAAGCGAAAAGCCGAGAGTTACGCCCGATGGCGTGGCGACCTCCTAAGTTTGAGGTGGTGATCATCTTCTGATGGTGCCTAAGAGAGGGAGTGGTCAGGTTCGCGCAATGAGGGAGTTGTCGTAGAAGTTATCTCTGGATGCCAGTTACTCGAGAGGTGGGCACGGTGTATGGGTTGGCTGCAGCTAAGCTTATTAGGTGACCACGAGGTGTTTCATATCTTCATGCTCTAGAAGGATACTCTAGATCCATCTCATGTGGTGGATTGGGGAGAGCTTGTTATTGATGCAGATGGGACCTTCGAGGAGGGGCCAGTGCGTATTATGGATAGCCGAGATCAGGTTTTGGGGTGCGGTGACGGGTGAAGTGTTATGGCGACAGAAGTCGAGGAGGGAGGATGGAGTGCGTGGTTTAGTCATTAAATGTTAGATGACTATTGCATATTCACATGTGTTAGAGTATGTATATGTGTGTGAATTCGACGAAATTCTTTGAGAGGGAGGAATAGAAAACCCCACTTAATAATCTGACAGTGGGTTCTGTAGTCATAGTAATTGATGAAACTGAAATTCTCTAGATCTTTGATGGCAGCGTGCTGGATTACAGTTGAGTTTGATCTGCGTGAAATCTAGGCGCTCGGTCGGTCCGTAGAATTTGAGATAGTGAAATTTCACGTGTTAAGTGGTGTTGATCAATTAGGTGGCAGTTTGCATGTGAAGGTGTTGTGCCATGTGGCGCTAGGAGGACACTTGGCGTATGGGTGGAAGCCAAGTGTCATGCCACTCTCATGCATGAGCATGGTAATTAGAGGGTTTGAGGCATAGAGGCACACTGGCCTGTTGTGGCCATGTGTCCAGAGGCGATTTGAGAGTTGTTGTCTATTACACAGTCCAAACGGTTGGTGGTTGGGGAGGGAGGAGAAAATGTGTTCGGTAGAGAATAGAGAAGGAGGAATGAAAGAAAGAAAGAAAGGAAGGAAGAAAGAAGAAGAAAGAAAGAAAGGAAAACGGAAAAGTAGGGGTTGCCTACACTCCAAGAGGGAGGGTTCTTATCCTACCCAGGATACCTTTGTCTAGGGGCCATTCAATGGCCATGGAGCTTAGCCCTAACATTAGGGCTGGTTAAAAACAGTTTGGAACAAACTGTGTGAGTTTCTGGGTTCATTTGGTTTCAGAAAACTCAGCTTTGGAGCAGGTTGAACCTGCTGAAAATGTATTGGTGCTGCTTTTGTGTGCCTACTGTTTTGGTTAGAAAACAGGAAAAAAATCCAGTTTATCATCTTATTCTTAGTTGATAACATGCAGTTTTTTATAGAAAAATAAAGTAAAAATATAATGTATGTTTTTTGAGCCGAAAACCTAGAAAAATTTTTCAGTTTGCATGATTTAAATTCTTGTCTGAATAACATGCAGTTGATGTGAGAATGATGTTGGAAATATGCATGCTGTTTTCTGGTTAGAAAACTGGAAAAAAATTGAGTTTGCATGTCTTGTTCTTGGTTGATAACTTGCATTTTTTTTTATTGAACAATGGTAGAAATGCATATTGTTTTTCTGAGCTGAAAACGTGGAAAATTTTTTAGTTTGCATGATTTAAATTCTTGTCTGAATAATACGCAGTTTATGTGAGACTTCCATGCTTGAAACATGCATGCTGTTTCTTGTTAGAAATTGGAAAAACTAGTTGCATGATTTGTTTCAAATAATAACATGCAATTTTGTGAGAATGATATTGATACATGCAGCATGCAACAAGTAAATACCATGTAGTAGTATTGCATTTACGTGCATAGACATTGCGTATATCGTGTGAGTACCCATGGCTTTGAACAAGCGGTTTCTTTTTTTTTTTTTGTTGGAAGGTTGTCCACCATAATTATCGAAGTCTGTCTAATAAAATATAGCTTCCGAGGGGTTGCCTACGCTTTTGATTTATAGCTCTATTCAATGAAAACACGGAGGGGTGGTCAAACATTTTTTATCGGAGTTCGTCCAATGAACTCACGAGAACTAAAACAAAATCTTTTGTTTTGGAAAATGTTTTCTACATGGAAAAAATGCATGTGTGAGGGAGTCATGAGACCCTATGTATGGGGTATGGATATGGACGCTCACCAATGACCTCAGTTGTGAAGAAAACGGCTAGAAATGCCTTTTTTTTTTTTTGTATATTGTAAAATTTTGGGTAGAAAGACCCATTTTCTATAATTTTATGAATTTAAGAGTTGTAATTAAACCCGTATTTCATGATGAATATATTTTGGCAAGTTTTTTCCAGGTTTCCTGAGGTCCTTGTAGTAAAAGGACTAAATTACGTTGAATATGTGGTGTGTTGGAAACGAAATAAAAAAAAAAAAAAAAAAGCGCGTGTGCGTGACCCTCGGGAAATTGGGGCGTCACAAATAAGTTGGGAATAGTGAAGACGCCACAATCAACTATGGAAGTGCTGATTGATAAGTCGATGGAATGAAGATGCCACAATCAATTATGGAAAGGTTGATTGATAAGTCGACAGAATAAGAAAGCACCCGCGATCAGCTATGGAAAGGTTGATTGATAGAGGAGTCGAGGGAATAATAGGGACGCCCACAAATAAACTATGGAATGGTTGATTGATAAGTCGATGAGATAGTTGATTGATAAGTCAATGGAGGATAGAGATGCCTGAATCAATTATGGAAAGGTTGATTGATAGTCGATGGAATGAAGACACCGAATCAACTATGGAATGATTGATTGATAAGTCGATAGGATGAACGTCACAAAAAAATCCGATAAGTTCAAAAGTTCTTTGGAGAACCAAAGAGAAGAAGACTCTCACAATTTTTAATTCATATTCTTTTGTATAATTACATTATAAACATGCCTTTATATAGACTAAAAACTAAAAATGAAATAAAAACAAAATATCTACTGCAATCTTTAACCTAAATCACACCTAAAACAAGAAAACAGATCTAAATATATAAATAAACTAAGGAAAATAAATAAACTAAAAGGAAAGTAAATAACTTGGCATTCAAGTCATACAATATGATCTAGAAAACATCCCAAATATGTGTAGATTCTTCTAGAACTTGAATTAGCATATTGAGTGCATCCTTGATATTCTTTCATTCTACTCTCAAAACTTACATTTTTGGAACTTTAATTGCAACCTTAGAAATCATGTCTTGACTTTGCATCAGTTTCACTTCTTAACCTATGTGTATATCCAGATAATGTGAATTGAGAGATTGCATGTGATGTTTTAGATTATAAAAGTGCTTATAGACCCTTAAGGTTTTGGGTATTTAACTTTAACCTATATTTTCCATGACTTGATTTCATAAAATTTAGTATTATAGTTGGATATTTGGTGTATTTGTTTCTTTATTATCAAAGGTAAAATTATTGTTTGGATGGCATGCTTGTGAAAATGTCAAATGATTTCAAAACTTGGGACACTCCCTTTATGGTGCCTTTATTATGCTTATTGTTTCGTGCAAAAGACTACTGAAGGAACTCTAAGAAAATCTAAATTCCCTAGTATGTGTTATGTTGTTTTGAATTATATATTTCAATATGTTTTCAAATAATATATTTTAATTTTTGTGTTGGCTTTTTGAAAATATTTTAACCCCACCTATTCACTAAATTTTTAACAGTTTCACTTTGTTCATTTCTAACACACCCTCATAAAACCCTTATATTCCTCGTCTCGAGGATAGCAACCAAATGACATATCATTTCTGCTTATACACACAATTAACACTTTGTTATTGACACTCAATTAAATGATAAATGATCATGTCAACAAAACAATAGTCATGTACATATAACTAGAATATCGATCGTACTAGCTATAAACAAGTTCACACGGCCAAAATCATTATTATAACCCAGGTTTCGGACCGGCCGGGCCATGGACTAGGAGGGAAGAGGGTCAAGGGTCGAAGGTTCAACCGAGATTCGAACCCGGGGTTCAACCCGGAGGGATGAACCTGGTTTTATATATAAAATAAAAATATATTTTTTCTTATATATAAACTTAATTTTCATTGAATAATAAAATTAAAGAGATACATCCAATACACATTAAAATGATAAATCCAATACATAATCAAAATCATACTTCATAAAATAATAAAATTAGACAATTAGCAAGTTACATTAGATTAGACATCGTCATCTCCATCTCGAAGCACTAAAGGCGAATTACTTGAACATCCCACTAGAATATATATTTCTGAATATATAAACTCTAAATCGTTGTCATATTTTTTTTTAAAAAATAAATCATTTTAACTTAAAATAAATAAATACATATAACAAATAAAATAACACACAAATTTTAAAGAATTACCTTGAGTGCCAACAATATTGAAAGTCTCGAGTAAGCATAAGGCTAGTTAATCGATTAATAATATTAAAAAAAATCAATAAAATTAAAAATTAAAAAACTATGTAGTTTTTTCAGAAACAGCGCCCCATGATCAAAGGAGGGAAAAAAAAAAGCAAGAACCGGTTAACCCGGCACCGGGTCGGCCGGGTTACCGGTTTTACCGGTGGGTGGCCGGTTTTGTCCCGGTTTTTTACTCTCCCCGGTTTTTCCGGTTGGATCGGCCGGGCCGGTCCGGTTTTGACAACCTTGATTATAACATCTAAAACTTAAAACAATAGTAAAAACAAATTAATAACAAACCCTTCAAGTATAAATATGACAAATAAAGAAAAATAACCAATACATCACCAATATAATATATATAATAATGGAATAATTACTGAAACTCAATTAACAATAATCAGTCATGTCAACAAACAACGGTCATGTCAATAAATCACGAACGTAGTTTATATGACATAATGGAATAATTACTGAAACTCAATTAATGATAAACGAACATGTCAACAAACAAACTATATATATATATACTAAATTTCTAACAATTTCCTTTTATTCATTTCTAAATGTACACCCTCATAAAACCCTTCTATTCCTCATCCCAAGGGATCACAACCAAATCATTGTATCATTTTCTTACTTAAGTACAATTAACACTTTATTTATTGGCACTCAATTAACGATAAATAGTCATGTCAACAAAAAACGGTCATATTAGCAAAATAACAGCCATGTCAACAAAACAATAGTTATGTACATATAACTTAACGGAATATAGATCGTACTAGCTATAAATAAATTCCAAATGAAATAATTATTATAACATGTAAACATCTAAACTTAAAACAATGGTAAAAACAAATTAATAACAAACCCTTCTAGTATAAATATGACAAATAAAGAAAAATAACCAATACATCACCAACATAGTATATATAATAATAGAATAATTACTTAAACTCAATTAACGATAAATGAACATGTCAAGCATATACATATATACACTAAATTTTTAACAATTTCCCTTTATTCATTTCTAAATGTACACCCTCATAAAACCCTTCGATTCCTCGACGAGGGTTCACAACCAAGTCATCGTATCATTTTCTTACTTACATACAATTAACGATAAATGGTCATGTCAACAAAAAAAGGGCCATGTTAGCAAAATAACAGTCATGTCAACAAAACAATAGTCATGTACATATAACTTAACGGAATATGAATCATCGTACTAGCTATAAACAAATTCGAATGAAATAATTATTATAAAATCTAAAACTTAAAACAATGGGAAAAATAAATTAATAACAAACCCTTCTAGTATAAATATGACAAATAAAGAAAAAAAACCAATACATCACCAACATAGTATATATAATAATGGAATAATTATTGAAACTTAATTAACGATAATAGGTCATGTCAACAAACAACGGTCATATCAATAAATCACAAACATAGTATATATAACATAATGGAATAATTACTAAAACTCAATTAACAATAAATGAACATGTCAAAAAACAATATATATATATATATATATATAACTTAATTGAATAATAATCATACTATGAGCAAATTCCAAATTAAATAATTATTATTATGCCTAATAATTAAATAATGGTACAAGCAAATAACAATTCCTTCAAGAATAAATATGACAACTCCTAAAATATAGGATTAATAAAGAAAATAACTAATGCATCATCTGTAGACTATATAAATTCCAATAATACGAGTTAAAATTTCTAACAACAACTCTTAACTCAAAATTAGACATGTTAACAAAATAATGATCATGTAAATATCACTTAATTGAATAATGGTCATACTGTATGGTTGTATGTTTGGGCTAGTAGGCTTTTTGCAGCAAAATGTTTTGATTTTTTTTTGTCATCTAGTTCCCTCTTGTATATTTTTAGTGTACTTCTTGAAACCTCTTGGTTCTTTTTTGGTCAATATATTGCTATTTATCAATAAAAAAATACCTATATTGAGAAAGCTTCTAAAAGTTAAACTTTCTTGAAAAAAATGACTCCAATTTTGAGGAAACATTTTAATGGAGTCAAGTCTTTTCCCAAATAAATTGGTGATATTCACCCGGATTACGTTGTCTACATAAAGTAAGATTAGAATAATTGAAAACTTCATCTGTGAGAATAACGAGTAGTTAGCATTACTAATAGAAAAACTAAGTTTGAGGGGCTTGCTTCAAGCTATGTAGGTATTACTTATAAACACCTAAAGAAAAATGGGAGACTAGAAGACTAACGTTTAACTTGGAAGGTTAAATACAAGTTAAATGTTTGACATGTAATTGCTTCATAATCTAGTTTGAGGTAACAAGAAGAAAGAGGATTAGATGAATGGTTGTAGGTTTAATAACATGGTTAAAAGTCTCACCATGGTTGATATACTAGGAACTTGAGTGGCGCCCTTGGAAACACTAGGTGTGGCTTTTGGAGCTAATGATATTGGTATTAACAAGCTTAGAAACCAAATTCAATGTGTTAATTTGTTAGTTGATCAGAATTCTAGGTTTCGTAAGAGTAGGCTTATGAAACTATGATGTACAAGAGACGTGGCTAGAGTGGATTTCATTAGAAAGAGAGAAGATATTTTTTATAGGTGGTGCAATAATAGTAGGCTATGTGACACAAATGATAGCAAAATGACCTGATATTTTTTTGTATGGCTTAGTTAAAGAATTTATGACATGTATTAAGCCATTCATCAATATTAGGAAAAAAGTGATTTAACTCGGTTCTTGCATTAGAAGAGAATGTGAGTAGGAAGAGTAGCAAAAGAAATTCATACTTATCAAAGATATTATGGCTAGAGTACTTGTTACTCCAGTTTTACAACATATTGATGGCTATGACTTGATTTGCTGTCCCTGTCGGATCGAATATGTTTTGCCGTCTTAATCGTCCACACACAAGAAAATGCTGCAACAAGATGGAAAAAAACAAACCGTCATATTAAGACGACACAAAATCACACGTTGCAATAAGATGACGATGAAATTACAAAAAACAAATTAAAAACCCAGATCTGTGTGGAAAAACCACTTTATTGAAAAATAAAATGATAGAAAAAGATGTAAAAAGGTGATTTCAAGCTAAGAATAAGAAAAAAAAAATTACATTTTCTTGCTTAAGGAAAAGAGGATTATAGAAAAGATGGCTGAGAAAGGAGTGGAGGATAGGGTTTGTGGACAATAGTTTATCAATTTGCTTCACACGATAAATGTGCGGTTACAAAACAAATCCCAAGACAAAAGAAAAGTGGAATGAAATTATTTTAGGCAAAAAGATCTACATAGATTTTGAATTATTTTCTAAGGTTATATTTTATTTTAAATGTACACAAAGGTCACATTTTTTTCCTAATTTTCTTCCTCAAATGGTACACAAGCTCTATTTTTTTTAAACTAAGTATTACCCTAGATCGAATAACTATAAATGAATCCAGCTTAGTATTGATTTATAGATAATAAATAATTAAACATTGAACAAGAAATAAAAGTTACTAACACTAAATCAGTGAACAAGAAGAGATGAGGGAAGAGGCGAGAATCAAGATCGCAGCAAAAGGACAAATTAATTCAAGCAGGAACTGCATGAGCGACAAAAATGAACAGAGTTGAGAAGAAGAAATTAAATAATGGTTTGACAAAATTGGACAGATCAAAAACAAAATGTCATGTGAAGCACACAGAAAGGAAAACTTGATGCAGACCTGAAAGTGGAAAACGATGAAGGAAAAGGCTGAAAGTTGGTGGAGATTGAAGAACGCACCGCACCTTCCTTGCATTTTAGAGAGAGAGAGAAAAGCGTTTATGGAGAAAGAGAAAAGGTAGCAAGAGTTCAGAAAGAAACGGTTCACTTTGTAACTGATGTGTCTCCAGCAGGACACCTATCTGTCAGTTCTGGAAATGTAATTATGATTTGATGTCCTCATTTGTGGGTCTCTGTTTGCTGTCACCAATCCTCTCTCTATGGAGTTGGTGTCTATCTGAGATCTCAGAACTATGGGCTATAAGGAGACCTCTCAAACTGAGGATATCATACAGAAGATCAGTTCTTGAGTGGGAAGCATAGGCCTGGTTCAGTTTCACAGACAGTTTTCTCTTATCTCATGAGTATAATCTTCCTCCTTTTTTGTCTGCATTGAGATCTCATAGTAACTAGTTCCTGTGTATGTATAAATATATACCTAGTGTTTTTTCCTATATTTATTCAGTTTTCTGAATTGGAATTTGATTTTGAATCCGTATGATCTCTTCAAGGTTTATTCAATTCCACGGTTTCTTTGGTTTTCCTGAAAATGTTACCATGAGTATAAAAACTGATTTTTCTTTTTCTGTTTTTTTTAAATGAAAAGTATTTTCGTTTATTAGTTTATTCCTACAATTGTTTGTTTTATAAGGAATTTTCATGAAAAGTCTTTGTAGAATTGAATTTTAGTTTTGTTTCTAAACTGTGAATTACAATTTCAGGCCAGCAAGTCAATGGAACTGTATATTCCTGATCACCATATCACAATCATAGAAATATGAAAGGCGATGATCAGAGGCAAGGTTCTAGTCTTCATGATCTATATAGTGATCAAAGAAAAACACCTGACCGTGGTTTAAGCTCCTCTAACCGACTGCAGGACGAATCCACGCATAGTTTTTCTTTCAAGGGCGCAACTCCTGGAGTTTGGAGTTTGGAAGCATCCCCCATTGCTCCAGCCCGTTCTCACTGGCAGAGGGACACAACTTGCCATCCAGGTTGGATTGTCCTAATACTAGAGACAGCCCTGGGAGGTGATGTTCCTCGAGTTGATGAGCCTTGGATCAGACCTAGACCAATATCTGAGGTTCGTTACATCACTAATTTGATTAAATTTTTGATAATTTACTCATTAATGTGGAGATCATGATCAGTTCAGCTTCTATGGAAAAACCTTTTTCTTTTTCCCTCTATGATTTCCACTGTATTCTTTGGTTCTATCCATTTCTTGTACAGTTACATGCTCATCTTTCAAATTACAGACTGACCAGCTTGGGATCAATGTTTTGCTCTATTTTAATTCCAGTAGCACTGTTGAAAATTTCCTCTTTATATATATGTACCATTCTCCTTTCTCTTTTCATTCTTCATTTTTGCTTTGTTAGTTCCCTGGGATCTTACAGAGTACTTCCATCCTTTGCTTGTATGAATTTGAACTTCTGTTACCATGAAATTGTTTCCCTCCCTGATTGTATTTATAAGAGAATCACTTGGGCTGGAGTTCTTAGTTCCTTGCCTTTTCCATAACAGGTTTGCGATTCAATGGGACTCCAAGGCAGGGTTGGCACCATGCAATACCATGTTTGTTTTCTTTTGATTATAATTCTTGTTGTTTGCTTTTATTTTGTACATCATTTATTCATTTGTTTCCTCATTCAGCCTTCAGTTATTTGATTTTGATATAAAACTCATTGGTTGCAAAGGGACATGTAAACTAGTGAAAATTTTTTTCTTTCTCAATAAGTCTATTTTCAGATTATAATTAACTAGCAGTCCCACAACAGTGAGTGCCCCCTACTATTTTCTCAAAAGGATTTGCCCATCCTGTGTCCAAAGTGGATGAAGAGTATCTTTTTCATGTTCATACTTTGATTTCATCAAAGAATGCACTTTTGTGATGTATCAGCTTGAGGATGAAGATGAAATGCAGCTTGACATTGATAACATGTCATATGAGGTAATTAACTCTACTCGATATTTTGAAAGAAACAAGTTTTAGTCTGCATTAGATTGCTTGTTTTTAATTTTGAGAAATACTAACAATTTTGGGCTGATCAGGAATTGCTAGCAATTGGAGCGGGCTTTGGAAATGTCAGCACAGGGTACAGTGAGGGAGTAATTATGTGCAGATGATGCAAGGAAGTTTAAGCTCAACAACAGTCCCTCGAGTGGATGCAGAAGCTTGCTGCATATGTCATGTAAGAAAATATTTACTGAATTGATCTGTTTAATTGAAATGGTTCACATTTAGTTTATTTCTTTAATTAATTTGTGTTTTAATTAACAACTTATTTTTCTAATTTCTTCTTTGAAACCTATTGCAGGAGGAGTATGCAGAAGACGATGATATGAAAAAGATGATGATGTCGGAAAGCTTGAATATGGACATGAGTACCATGTCGGCTGCATCAAAGAATGGTTGGCACAAAAAAAACCGGTGCCCCATTGGCAATTATACTGCATTGGCTACTCGAGAGTGCAGTCCTCATCAGCAGGAATGGTTGCCTTCGCTCACATCAGTAATATGCCTTATTCATGAAAAGAAGCATCCACTGCCTCCTCTGTGATAGAGTATTGATCAGAAAATGTTTTCAAGTACTGTGATGTTTCATGTACAGGTTACTGTTGACCGGTATATTAGTCGTTAAATATGTATTGTGAGGAGGTTCCAATAAAACCTAGCTCGAGTGATTAAGAGTTAGGATGGCATTGGAAGGAAAGGGACCTAGGGTTTGAGTCTTAGTGGAGACAAATGTGAGGAATATGTGAGGAATATAATATCATGATGTAATACAAAATGAATAGATATAAAAATATATATATATTGCAAGGTTTCATGTACAGATTACTGTTGACATTTGTCATGCTTTGGCATTTTTTTTTCCAGAGAATCCGCTCTGTCTCTTTTCAATTTCAAGTTGGTAGGTAAAGATCTACATGCATTAGTCTTTCTTTTTTTCTCCTATGCAATGTTTTAAAATTTGCATTGGACTGCCAATCAAACTATTGATTAGTGACCTTTTCAGTCTGATTTCAATTTGGTATATACCTCCTATGTTGAATCCACTACTATTCCTATATTTCCCTTCATACTAAACCAAGAAGCATCTTAACTTCAACCACAAGGTTTATTTAAAATTGACCGATTGCTAGTAAAGTACTTATTGTTTGATTATATTCATTGATATTGTTATGAATGAGAAAGCCGATGTAGGAAAATCATCAGTTCAGAACCTACAGATGATAAATAACCCACCAAGAATTGCCTGATCCTTTTAACGTGATTAGACGAACCACTACATCCATGTATAAGGGAGAAGTCTTTACAATATTCTTGAAAACGAGTACAAAGATTGGATCCCGGTATCAACGTATTGCACGGCCAGATTGGAGAGAATCTACAGAAATGCAAAACCCTAGGATGCCCACAATCTTAGAAAAAAATACCTCCACAAAACTCTCTGATCTATAAAACCACATTATCTTTTCGCATTTACATGAATAACATTTACAAGTCTATCTCTACAAATTTTCTCTCAGCATTAAATGTATAGGGATATTCTTAACAACTTTCCTTATTTTATAAGAAAACCTCATGCATTAAATAATACTATAAATAAAATTAATATTATACTTACTGTAATCTCTTTAATTATAAATACTAATTAGAGACATATTCTAACAATCTACCACCTTGAATCAAATTTCATCGAGTCTATAATCCATCACAAAGAGCAATCGACTCCACCTTGAACTAAAATTCCTTTTATCTTTATACTTATAATGTAATTATGTGCCCACATTCACAAAGATCATAACACGTAGCTATGATAACATTTCTTGTAGTTGCGGAAGCTTTGATGCACCAAGAGAATATCCAATTCAAAATAAGATAAAGAAATCAACGTAAAGGTACACGAGGATTTTAATGTGATTAAGCCAATTATACCTACATCAACGGATAAGAGAGAATATTTACACTATTCTTGAAAAACAAAGTACAAGATTGGAGTATCAACGTATTACGATGACTGAGAAAAATCACAAAACCACAAAATACACAGGATACCCACAATGCGAAAAATACATTACAAAACTCTAAATCCTATATAGCCCACTTACATCTACACTGTAGATAGTCTTTACAAGCTCATCTTTCTCATAACTTTTTCCCGTGATCATGACCAAGAATATTTATAGGGATATTCTTGACAACTTTCCTTATTTTATAAGGAAACCTAATTGATATTACAATAATATAACAAATAGGAATTATCCTATACAATATTCTTAACAAAAATGAATAAATATTAATTAGTAATTTGAGACATATTCTAGCAATATTTTTGAAAAAAAATCCAATATTTTAGATTTTTGTATTCAATCAAAGAAACAAACCCCATAAAATAAACTTCAAATCCTCTTCATGTTGACTTCTGTTTACTCAAAAATCAACATATTCATTAGAGGAAGACTTCAACAGGAGCTATAAACAAATAATTGAATTAATGAGATATGAAAAACAAACAAAGGTTTCAATATCATCCATTGTATTTCAAGAAAATCAAGAACTTCTGAGAACTATATTAATGTGTTTATAGGAAAGTATAATGACACTTGATAATATGCTAAATAAATTTTTTTCTTCCAATCAAGAACTCTCAATCAACGATTGTCTGAGTTTAATCACATCAATGATCTGAAACAATTTTCTACCCCAAAAGATGTGAATAATTTGAATGAAAACTTAAAATTTCATACCGACATGCAAAATAATAAATGACATGCCAAATGGATTCCAAAGTCCATATTAGTTTAATTATGCTTAATTAATTTTACATGGGCATGCAAACTTGATCTTCTCTATGTAAAATCGCTTCTTTTTTTTTTTGACATTTATTCACTTGACATTACAATGTCGTAGTATTTTGTTCTAATGGAGACTCGAACCTGATTCTTCTATGTGTCTTGCCCGACCCTTAACACTGAGCCATACCTCATTGCTTCTAAAAGCATATTAAAGTACATTTTATTATGTGATTGACATGTTCCGGAAAAATATAGTATATAATTGTTTTCGATACAAACTATACTGGCAGAACTTATTCTCAAGAGTTCATTTTTCATGGCTATGCAAACTTGGCTTCCTCCTCATTTCTCCTTTTGTAATTTATTCTAATTGGTTTTATCTTCCTTAATTGTTTTAGATATAATTTGTGATTTTTTTGAAGCTATGGATTGTTGAGCTACCACAGTTTAAATCTTATGTTTATCTTAAAATCACTAAAGCATTCCATATACCTAAATATCGGTGTGTGTGTTGCTACCAAGTTTAAGGTCAACAATTCACTTTGATGGGTTCCCAGTTTGCATATGGTTGAAACCTTATTTTTCCTGGTTTTTTTTTTCTTTCTAATTATCTCAATAACATTCATTAAACTTCATTTCTCATTGTTTTTGTGACGCCCCAAAACCGGGGGTCCCGTTGATAACACGTCAACCCGCGGAATACTCGTGGATGTCGGTGGCAGACACCATTCACGAATCGGGCGAGTCTCCTTTATGCAGGGCTCTGAAATACAACTTGTCCCGATAATCAACAATGACCACCAGGTCACATGCGAGTAAAATAATGGCCATTTGGGCCCCTGCATTATCTGCAAAGTATCAATAACTATCTTACATGGATTCAAGGGATTCTTGCATTACTCTTAATACAACATATATTAAAATATTCAATTTCTAATACATGTTATACAACAATATCAAAGCCACAAGTCGGCTTTCTTTTAACTGTGACTCTAGTAGTATACACTTCGAAATAAGCTCCTGTACCTTAAATGGTGATCCCTCGATAGGGTGAGCAAACCCCAGTAGAGATAATTTTCTACATGAGTTACTCCCCACCTAAGTGCACATGCCCATGTAAGCAATCACATCAGTACATGAACTACTTTCGAATGTCTACATGACCAATCCCTGTCCAGGAGTCCTCACTGAGCTCTCACATATGCCTAAGCCGAGATGCGAGTAAAATATCCGAGTTTGAAACAAAAGCTTTTGTTCTCGAAAATTCACTGCAATTTCAATAAAAATTTGACTACCCAGCCGAGGCGAGTGCTGGATAACTCTCAGAAAAGCAGTCATGGTCTAAATCCGAAGTGATACGTTGGACGTCCCTCAAAGCAATTCTTCGGAGAAATCTTCCGTCGAAATTCCTTTCTAAACATTTCGTTTTGTTTCATTTCATGTAATGCACTCACTCTAATATTCTAGGGATTGCTTGATTGCATATGGAATGCATGATGTGATTCCAACATTATACTATCTATTCTATACATATATATTAACATGAATTAAATCACATAAAACATGTTATGCAAATTCACAATCAATTATACAGAAGAATTCAAAGCTCCACCATGGGCTATTCAACAAAACACAAACAATTCATTTTGAATCGCTCTGACCCAACACATTTTCACGCAAAAATTTAGTATCACTATTCACATGAATAGTGAGAGCCCCTCGGGTGTGTTCACGACCACACAAATAGGAATTTTCTCTGTTTCGGTTCAAAGCTTTTGAGGCCAAATTCTGGTCAAATCAGTGCTGAACATTCTGACCATTTACATGGCTCTTGGCCAAAGATTAACACAAGTAGGAAAAGATCCACACCTCTTGGGTTGACCGAACTCCACCAAGTAAGTCATCCACGCCTTAGCCCTCCTTTGTGTCGGCAGCTTTCTTCTTAACCGTCGAGAATCGTGATCGAATCATTGAAATCCATACTGCTACATCTATACAAAGAGAGGTGCTCTTTCTCTCTCACAAATCTCGATCCACATCTGCATCTCTTCCCGTCCGACCATTGCCCGTTTTTTGGTGCTTTTTTGAAGAAAGTGAACCTTTGTTCATGTCATGCCTCGATTCCCGGTCCGGCGATTAGCGGTCGAGCGAGAGGTCGGGATGTGAGACCGCTATCTTGGGACTCTTTACTTACTTTTTCAGACATTGGTGGGCTGAGTCTTATAGTATAATCAAAATATCATATGCAAATTACAAAATAAAACTACCCACCCAGAGTGGTGTCCATCCATATCTATACACATATGCGAGTCTTGTTCCTTACTTGTATACAAAAACAACTTTACATTTCAATTACATATTCAAAGCGCAGAACCCACTATGTTGAACCCTTACTAGTGTGTTGACCCAGCTGTATGCGGATGTTTTCAGACGTCTTCTCCTGTACCTATACGGATTGAAAAACCCGTGCTAAGCTTTGCGCTTAGTGGAAGCACCTCTCTTACCACAAAAACATGCACTTATCTTGAATCATAATAAAGGAATAACGATAGCGGTCTCGAGAATCTTCATGAATTCATCTAACAGTTTACACTTTGCCAGATATCATACTCAAGCTACCTTGTTCGAGATCTCTCGTCTCTGATGCTGAACTTATACTTATAGCAATCTTATACTTACTCAGAACTTACACTTAAGGCAGACTTATTCTTACTCCGATCTCTCGTAGGACACATACTGATACTTATCTCCCGTAAGACACATACTTATATAGATTTCCTCGTATGCGGTACTGAGCTTATACATATACTTATACAGAGGCACTTATCCATATACTCATACTTATCTCTATCTCAGATCTCAGTAGGAGTTCCATGAGAACTTATGCTTATACAGAGATACCCTTAGGGGCACCTACAAGGCTTATACTTATACCATAGGGCTTACTCACTTTATACTGGGTTTTACTTGTTCGAGAGATACAGTAGGTACTATAGAAGTTATATTTGTATTACGGGAACTTATGCTAGTATTGTGGAACTTATTCTTATACGGAAGTATTACTCTTAAGTACTACTTATTCAAATGTCCCAAAAAGACACATACATTGTATATCAAACATATTTAATTAAAAGCACCGTGTCCCTACTCTACTATACTAAATGCAGTGCCAGCAGACTACTACTGGGGATTACATCGCTATAGAGCTTATCACTGGAGGTACCGTGGAATACTGCAGTAATTAGATACGGTACCCATGGGTACTATAGAACTTATACTTATTCTTGTATTTCAGATCTTATTCTTGTATTCTGAGCATACTTGTCTTTGCGGATCTTATACTTGTATTCTGGAGCTTATTCTTGTATTTCGGATCTTACTCGTGTATTAAGACATACACTGTCTTCTGAACTTATACTTGTGTTACAGAGCTTATTCTTGTATTTCAGATCTTATACTTGTATTATGGAGCATATACTTGTATTACGAATCTTATACTTGTATTATGGAGCTTATTCTTGTATTTCGGATACGGAAGTACCCGTAGGTACTACAGAACATTTTACTTGTACAAAAGTACACAGTAAGGTACTACGAAGCAGTCTGAGAGGTACCCGTGGGTACATTCAGATCTTTACCATATTCATTTCTTTATTATTATTCTTTATTGAGTCTTAGCTGAGTCGAATCGGACTTATGCGAATGCCGAACATTAATTAAAGTGGTAGGTACAAATCACATCAAATACATATACAAAGTTCATATAGATTCAGAACATCTCCAATAGGTTTGTATCAGAGTCATATTCAGACTTAAACATATTCACGTCAAGGTATATGATTAAACCTCACCCACATATTTTCGCCGAACTTTGTTATCTAAATCGAAACATATATAATTACCAAATTTTACCCGATCTGTCTGATATGCTAAGCATATTGGGTCTTATTCATGTACTTTTTATATACATATCATAGTCGTTTACCTAGGCCAGGGAACCACTTAGATCAGTTGGACATGCGGCTGCTGAGAACTGGTATGGTGCAGTCTTGACGGATCGTGCACGCTCCACGTAACCGAGAGTGTCGTAACTTATCCCGGAGTCTTGAAGCCTGGAATTAGAGCGTGCGCCCATGTGAAGTGTCGTAGCAACACAAGCGGGAGATCACAAAGCACGATCGAACGTGCTGCTATATGGAAATTGTCGTAGCACTAGCGAGTCTTTGAAACGCGGTCGAGCGTGCGTACCGCATTAACGAGTATCATTAACCTTGGCGAGTGCGAAGCCTGCCGTCCGAGCGTCAGCTCATTCATTATTCGGTTCTAGGTAGTCATACTATCATATGTCTTTCAGAACTCATAACCTTTCTTAATCACATTCCGTGATCATGGCCTATTACCTTTCATATTCATGTTCATGTTCATATTTCAGTTCGTTTTCATGTTCATATCATATTCATGTTTCATGAACACATCTACACATATTGCGTTTCCTATATTTTCCTTGTTTCATGCCTATTACATATGGCATTTCATATACTTGTACAGTATGATGCCTATGTATTCACACATCATTCATGTATCCTTGTTCCACTATAAATCTATTTTACTTAGAAATTGGAATCATTCAATTAGATCCCCGTCAAACTAAAGTTATGGCATTTTCATACCATCAGTCAGTTATCGATATTACACTAGGGACAGTTTGTAATACTCATTTTTCAGGAGTCTTAACTTCATATTTGACACTGGTTCTTTGTACTCTTTTAAAGCTAAGGTGCTAAGGGTTCTCCTTCAACTAGAATCACTCAAATCGAACAGATACTCACATTCTGCATATCATCTAAACAACGAGGAAGCACTCTATGTTCAAAAAGCTGAATTGAAATTGGCTTAGACATAACCATTTCAGAGCGGTTTTGGAACTCTGCAGTCGGAAATTAGAAGATAGCTATTCCCGGTGTTTTATTCTCCTTGAAGTCTAGTTCTAACCAACTTAACTTGAATCACTCCGTCGAATAGAAATGACAAGTTATGGCCAAAATACAAACTGCGAATTCAAGCAGGCAAAGGGAGTGCAGGTGACAGAAACCCGATGTGAGTGCTAGGTACCACTGCATTGTCTTGTACCACCCTTCGAAAATTGTCCAGAAAGGTGGTTTTTCTCCCATATTTCCATATTTTTCTACCCAAATCAACTCAATAATCAATACACACTTCAAACCCACTCCATATTCATCTTGTAACCTCAATTCTACTCAAATCATCTTTCAATACACATCTTTCTTCAAGAACCTTTCATAAATTATTCCCAAAACAAATCTAATATGGGTCATAACATGCATAAACAATTATAGATTAGTTAGGGTTTGTTCTAAACCTAACTCACTTTACTGTAATTAATCCATGAATCCAACCTGAGGGAGGGATTCCATATTCTTCTTGTCCTATTTGGGGTTTTACCCGGCCTTACTTTCATTAATTCTAGGGTTAGGATGAAATCCTAACAAAACCTAGGTTTGGGGATAAGTTACTAACCATACAATTGCATGGAAATTCATACAAGAATTCATAGTTCCATACCTTTTTTATCTTCCTTTCTTCTTCTCTTCTCTTCTTCTTCTCTTCTCTTCTCTTATTTACAACTAACTCTCCCACTTCTCTTCCTCTTTGCTTTACGGTTTATTTATAAAATCAGACCAATTTGGTCTTAAGTAAGATTTCCTCTCTTTTTGGGTTAAGTTTCATTATTTAACAGTGCTTCAATTCCTCTCTTTTTGCAAATCAAGTTAGGCATAATTCTATTTTTAACCCATAGCCTTTTCATCTTATGACTTCTATACCCTTTTTATTAAGTACATATTGCCCTTATATCTTCTACAAATTCGAGTTTTGAATTTCCATGTTTTGCATTTAAATTAAAAAAATTCAAATTATGATTACAAATTCCCTAAACATGTATCGAGCGACTAGAAGGATATATTAGAGGTGTTCTGATTCATCTTTCGATCTTATTATCATTAACAATTCAATCATTCCCATCATGTCCCTCAAGCTTTGGATTTTAAACTTTCTGTTTAAATCAGACGTCCATTTCCATCATCTCTAATCTTGCAATATGTGTCACAAGAGTATGTAATGAGTGACTTTTGTTATCACATGTCTCTCGAAACCGTTTCTGACACCAGGCACACAGTGCCTCGAAAAAGCGTCAAATTCGAATGTCGCCGGTCGACGAAGTGATGGTAGTTAGATTTCGTGAGACGATTTCAACGGTGAAGTCCTTTTTGTCATATGAGATCTAGAAAAATTTCAGATTTTTACCGAAATTACGATTTTACCCTTTTTCAGAAAATTAGAATTTTCTCAGGTCTTACAGTTTTGACCTTGCTTATGCCTTCATATGCTCCACAATTCTTGAATCTGTTATTTATGCATGTTTCTTTTACCACATCTTTAATTGGTAAAGAAATTGAAACAATTTCTTAAACTCCATAATCTATTTTCAATGTTCTTCGAGATAGTTTGTTGTTTGTAATTCTTTTATTATCAACCTCTTTTAATATCTACATTTAGTTAGGTTAATTGAGATGTGTTTGTAACTTTAGATTAATTAATAATATAGAGTGTTATGAAAAATAATAAAGAATAAAGAACAAGAAAAACAAAATAAGAACATATCTGAGACTTAAATGAAAAACACTAAACGGGAAAAGACACTATAACAAAAAGAAGAAGAAATCCATTACTTCCAAGAATTGGTGTAAAAGGGAAACATTGATTTACTATATATATATATATATATATATATATATATATGCACATAAGATTTTTGGGTCAAGGCAAGCCCGGAGACTCGGGTCATTAATGACCGTATCCCAGAAAGTTAACATCACCAAATGACAATATTAATAGAAAGATGGGATATTTTTAGGTAGTTTATAATAGTAAAGGTATAGTTTGCCACTAGCTAGTATAATTAAAACCTAGTTTATTGTTTCAATTGAAAAGCATTAACCACATTATCAATTGAATACTTTGGTGAGATGGTACATAAAATAATTTGAAGTATGTTTAGAAGGTTTATTTTTTATATATTTTGAATGTGTACACACTTTTCCTTAAATAATTTTCTACCTCAAATAGGATGCAGATGTAAATTATTTATATCTTAATAATAATTAAACCTTAAAAAAAATAAAAAGTAAATGGGAGTTAAACAGTCAAAATTAGCATAATATCTATACGGTAGCATCACCACTGCAATGATGATACCATAAAAACTCAAGGAAGCTAGATAAAAACATTCATGCCAAATACACAAATATTAGATTTTATGCTCAACATAAAATTGATAAAATGGTTTGAAAAGGAAAATGGTTAAAAGGAAAAGCAAATCCAATGATAGCAAGCAAGAAGAAAATTGTTAAAATCCATTAATTAAAAAGTAGAGAGACAAAAGAAAGGAGGTCCTTAGACTTAGAGACAAGCACTGTAAGAGGGAGATTGATGAAGAAAAGATAAAGGTGGGGATTGGTGGAGATTGTAGAATGGAGAATGGAGAGAAAAAGGGTAGTAAGTAAGAGTTCAGTGACACAAGTCTGTTATTACAGTCCCACATTGTACAGGTGTGTCCCCAGCGGGACACCTTTCTGTCAGTTTTGGGAATGTAATTATGATTTGATATCCTCATTTTAAATACTCTCGATTTCTTCAACCCTACCCCCAACTCATCCTCTCTATATATGAACAAGTCATATATATATATATATATATATATATATATGTCCATTGCCTCTTCTATAGGGTTGTGCAGAGAGACTGTGATGAGATCATAAAAGGGAGCTCCCAAACTGAGGATATATATGTCACTCAAAAGTTGAGTATAGGCTTGGTTCATTTTCTCTACCAGTTCTCTCATCGACTGGGTATAGTCTCCCTTCTTTTGTCTGAATCATATGTGAGATCTGTGGCTTATAATAACCCAGTTGGTTCTTATGCTTGTATATATGTAAGTAGGGATTTTTCTTTATATATATATATATATATATATATATATATATATTTCTTCAGTTTTCTGAATTGGAATTTGATTTTGAACTCATGATTTCTTCAAGGTTTATTCCATGGTCTGTTTGGTTGAACCCTATGAATGTTAGCATGAGTATCGCTGATTTTTTTACACACACTCGAAAGAAGCTATGATTTTGTGAAAGTAAAATATTTTCTTTTATTTTTTGCCTGGAATTTGTTTTCATGGATTTGTTGCATGAAAAATCAAGACGCAGGTGTTCAATAAGGGACACATTCATAGTCAAGTTGATAGATCTCAAAATCCTTATTGTGCCTTCAGTTTTTAGGTAGATCTTTGCAACTAATACAGGTGTGGCATTCATCTTTGTGATTCTTATCCTGTTCAAAATTTTATGATCTTTCTTAGATCTTCTTTCCCTTTAAACGTCAATCATCTTCATCTATCTATCAAAACCCTAAAATGGTTATCTTTGTGAATTAAAAACATATCATTTATCCCTTTTTTTCTTGCTTGCATTCAGGCATATACAATGGTTTTGGGGTGGCTCTTTGAAATTAACTTTTCATTTTCCGTTTTGTATTTCCTAAGGAGCTTCCTTTCTTTCATTTCTTGTAAATCAAAACCCTAAAGGAGTTTCTTTTTTTTGTTTGTATTTCCTTTTCTTTTGTTATGATTAGTGGCACAATAAAGAAATACGAAAATAAAGAAAAACATAAGATTTATGTGAAAACCATGGGAAAAAACCATGAGCGAGGAAAGAAAGCTTTATATCAATTTGAGAGAGAATTACAAGTGCGGTTCCATAGAGGTCACAAAAAAACATCTTTAATTTTTTAAAACTCTGTTTCCTTTTGATTTCTTGAGGGCATATCCATGAATGTTTGATTTTGCTTGAATTTCAATTCAGAGCACCTTCATTTTCTTTTCCTTCCTCCAATACTTTATTAGCTTCTAGTACTATTATTATGTGTGCAACATGAAAGTTTTATCCTCAATCCTCAGACCCATATCATTTTGTCAGCTATTTTACTATAAATCGAAAGTTAATGAGACTTGTAGTACATAACAAATGTGTTGTGCACACACATTATTGTTTTCTCTGGTGGTAAATTGAATTTGTTTCTATACTATAGATTGTGGTTTCAGGTCAGAGAAAGTCACTCAAATTGTATATTCCTGATCACTGAGTAACAACTATTGAAATATGGAAGCGATGGAACACAGACTAGGTTCTTGTCCTCATGATCATCAGGGAAAGAAGATCACGTGACAGTGGTTTCAGCTCCTCTAACCAGCAGCAGGGAATCATCATCTAGTGTTCTATCAACAGTGTTACACCTGGGGTTGAAGGGATAGGAGCATCTATAGTATGCTTGCAGGTCCAAGCTTAGCTGCAAGGACTGGAGAAATTCATAAGGAGGGCTGAGCAGACCAGTGCTGCCTGGAGTGGGATCTTCACTTCTGCTCCTGAGCAAAGGGTCAACACTCTGGTGGATTGAATGCTGAGCAAGATCCTCACTTGCAGAGGGTCAATCCAACTCCCAATCGAGGTCATATCATCATAATTCCAGACTCCAGCCTTTGAAGGACGTGTTCCTAGAGTTGGTGATCCACTAGGATCAGAACTAGACTAACATCTGAGGTTTGTTAGATTATCATATCTCAAGTTCTTTTGCTTCTATTTTTAATTTTTTTACATTGGAGCTCTTTCCCTGTCAAACTAATTGATTAATATTCTTCACTGATATTGAATTTGAATACCTTTTTGACAATTAATTCATTAACCAGGCCATCAATTTCAACATATATCAAGTTTTTTTTTCTGAATTTCCCTTCTTTTCTTTATTTCCATATCTTAACTTAGGACATCCATAATCAAATTTCTCTTTAAATCTATCAATCCCTTGCAGAGTTACATGGTATTTTAAATTAAAATTGAACTGTGTGATATGAAAATTTCTTTTGCAATGCACTTATCATTCTCCTCTTTTTTCCACTTTTTTCTTTATAGTTCACTGAGATACAATGTAGTTTCATCCTTTCCTTGCATAAATATGAACTTCTGTTACCATGAATATTTTTCCCTCCCTAGTTGTACTTGTAACAAACCTTCACCATGGGCTGGAGTTCTTAGTTTGTTGTTTTTTCGTAACAGCTTCGCAATCTCATGGGACTTCAAGGCAGAGGTGGCATCATTTGGTATCATGTTAGTTTTCTTCTAAGCTTTTTGTTTGCTTTGATTAACACTTCATTTATTCATTCGTTGATCATCTGCTCGTTCATTTAATTGATTTTGATTGCCTAATCATTGATGGTAGAGGGACATGCACTAGTGAAATTGTTGTCATTTAGTTAATTAGAAGTCCTGCAGTAGTGAGTATTGCTCAAAAGGATTAAATCATTCTGTTCCCAATGTAGCTGAAAAGTAAGTCTTTTCATTCATGCTTTAATTTCATCAAGGTATGCAATTTTGTGATTTAAACTATTAATGGTAACATATATTTCAGAATCATTTTAGAGTTCCAGGACACTGGTGGCTAGTGAGTGTGGTTTACCAGACTGATGATGATGAGGAGGATGGTGTAGATAGCATGTCATGGGTAATTAACTACATTCATGTTCAAACTGTGTGATGAATGCTGGCCTGTATGATTATTTTCTGGGAAATACTAAAAATTTAGGGCTCAGGAATTATTTGCACTTGGACAGAACCTTGGCACTGTGAGAGAGAGGATTGGAAGGGTGAGCACTGGTCTCAGTGAGGAAGTAATTATGGCTAAGATGGAAAACCTTGAGTATAGCAACTCGGCTTGACAAGCTCTCAGTTGATTTAAGCTTTGCTGCATATATGTCAGTAGAAGCATTTTATCTTTTTATAAATTTGTTTAATTGAAATGGTTTGCATTTATTCAGTTGTTCAATTAATCATTTCTAATTTCTTCTTTGAAACCTATATCAGGAGGATTATGCAGATAATGATGATATTGGAAAGCTGGACTGTAGGCATGAGTATCATGTTGCCTGCATTAAAGAATGGTTGGCACAAAAGAACTCATGCCCCATTTGCAAGAGTACTGCCTTGGCTACTTGAGAATGCAGTCCTCAGCAGGAATGTATAATTGCCTTAGCTCATATCAGTCATATGTCTTAGAAGAGAACTCGGGAATCTGGCTTCTAGTTCATGGACAAGAAGCAATTCCTTATGATTGTGTATTTAGAGATTGTTGTCGAGTGTGATCAATACTGTTGGAATATGCTTGTATTGTACAAGCTTTCTAGGTAAGTTTGATCAAAATTTAAAATTCGAAGATAGCATTTTATTAGGAGAATCTTTAAGGTCTCTTTTATCTTCGAGTCTAGATAATTTAGAATCTGATAGTTGGTAAGATCTTCATGCATTAGGCTCTTTCTTTTCTCCTATATTGAACCCACCCTTGTTCCTTTTACCACTCCTTACTAAATATAATAGAGCATCACAGACCTCGTCACTGGACAGTTCGGAAAAGGCTGATCATTATATATATTAACAATCTAATGAATTATCGTTCAATTATTTTAATTGACAATGATATATACTAATATTTCTGACTATATATAATGTAACATTATTTTGATTAGTATTATATATCCTCTCTAATTTGTTGCTGATGAAATATATAGTTGCTCCTTCCATTCTCGAGAGACCCCTTTTGTTCATTTCAGTTTAGGATATCAATCTTAGATTTTCTTCACAATTCTTATGTTCAGATCAGATTAAATTAATTAACATTTAGTTGCTTTTACATGAAATCTTTCTTTGATTACCTCTGTCTATACTTGGAACTTCAAAAACACTTTCTGATACACTATCAAGTTAAGAGGGAGTAGCTGCTGTGATACGATTGATCAGGAGAAGGCAACTATATATCCTAGTGAGGATTGGACTCTATAGCCAAGGCTGTCTTCTTGCAAATGGTGAACGTGTTCTTCTGTCCAGCGATTCCCTGATGCAGGCAACATGGTACTCATGCTCACAATCAAGTTTTCCAAATCATCTACTGCAATGAATTTCAAATGTACACATATTGAAGATTAATCTCACAAATTTTATAATATTTGGATGTTGTTTATAGTAAAAAATTTCATAAGAAACATACTAATACTCGTAAAAGGTATATCGTGATGGCACCACACAATAAGTGGCATTATTTCACTCCTAAATTAGAGCTAGTTTGGTTTGTGCATGCGCTATCACGCCCCTACCCTCACCTGAGCGAAGAGAGGGGGCGCGGCACGGGATTGAGACTCCTTAACCTGCTTTTCTAACTTTGGTGGGCCCATCCCATATATAATTTCTGTGAAATACAACCCTTTGTAGTGGTGTTTAAACTGTCATGTATATATATGCATGAGTTTCATTTACTTGTACTCACACAAACTCCACTTTTACAAAAACTTTTACATTTACATTCCAAAACAAAAAAAATCAAAACCTACATTAGGTGGACTCCTATTCTTTTATTATTGTACATTGTATGCGGAATGCCTCGGATGTCCCCTTCAATACCTACATGGATGAAACACATTGCTAAACATGGCTTAATTAGGAAAGCAGATAATAGATATGACCACTTGAAGTGGTCCACACTTACATGATACATATAACATAATGCATATGTTAGAGTTTACGTATAACCTAATTCTTATCACAGAGTTTTCATATAGCATAATTCTTATAATAGGGTTTTCATATAACATAATTCTTACTCTTGGGGTTTTCATATCTCCGTAGGAGTTCTAGCAGTCTTGTACGAGAAGGTGCAGTAGGTACATTACAGAACATAATTGATTCCTTATGCTTTCTTATTGTTAATTATTCATATTCTTATCATATAAAGGTTTGCCTAAATAGACTAGTAATATTGAATGAGAGGGACATAACACAATAGGTACCCGAAGGTACGACATAAGATCGAACGTAGCATGCCCGCCCCATGTAATAAGGCCGTAGCACTAGCAGAAGTACAAAAGCACTGAACAAAGACATGCCTGCCCACGTAACAGAAATTCCGTAGCACTAGCAGGAGTGCCGAAGCACTGAACATAGGTGCCTAATAATTCTCTATTCGGTCTTAAGCAAGCATACAATTATAAGTGTTTTTGAGCTTGTTATTGTGTTCTTAATCACATTAGCAAATAAGGGGCAAGAAACAATGTTTCGCTTCAACGTACAAGATCGAGGCGAGGTATGTGAGCATTTTTCATATAAATTTTATACATGTACTAACCCTGTCATTCGGAATTAACTGAAGAATAGAACAAAAATAGAGTCATAGGACCCAGACTCTGGACTTAACAACTTTGAGTACCGCTTCAACTTTGAGTACCGCATTCAACTTTCGCACTGTACTCAAGATCCTTCGGACCTTAAACCATTTCTCGAAAGTATCGGTACTCAACTTTCAATATTGGTACTCAATATCCTATGGACCAAAAACAACTTTGAGTACCGGTACTAACTTTCAATACTTGTACTCACATGTGATTTTTGCATAAATGGCAGGTTTGCCTCTTTTCACCTGTAATTTCCAATCAAAACCCAAAACACATCAAAGAAAACAACTCCAAAACTTGACTTGAACCAACCAAAACCACTAAAGCCCACAAAAACCAACCAACAACACTTTCATAATGGAAGTTAGGTTTTTCCTAACAACCCATAAACAAGTGTGGCTTGTGATAGTTTCCATACCTTGATTCCTTGAAGCTTCAACCTTTTCTTCTTCCTTCCTTCTTACTTTATGTGACACCCCATCCCGAGAGAGTGTACAGTACATGACACTGTAGGGGGTATAAGAGCACTAAATGTCATATAGTAGTATTTTGGAGACTAAAATAGGAAATGATAATTTATGGAAACCGGAGAGGGTGGTATGAGCATAAGGGTATAATGGTCATTACAAAGGATAAGGAAAATTTTGAAAATCAAATTAGAGATGGCCCAAAAATAGAATTCTAAAAGTTAAATTTCATTTATTAAAGAGTCGAGGCTATTGGTAATTAAAGGAAATGTTAAAATATTAAAAATGGGGAAAATAAGAGCCAAACTTGATTTGGTCTCTAAAGGGCTAGGGCTTCACGGCTTCGAGGAGAAGGAGGAGAGAGCCAAGAGGAAGAGAAGGAAGCAGTTAAGGGAGGAAAAGTTCAAAGATTAAGGTATGTTTGTCTTTTGAATCAAATGTCTTTCTTGGATGTCTAGGGCTTTTAGGGTGAATTTCTCATGGAGAATTGATGTTCTTGGTCTAGGGTTTTTAAAGAGATCACCTAAACCCTAGATGTTTGTTGGTATTATGAGAGTTTTCCTAATTGGTGTAAAGGAAGCATGGAATCATCAAAAGCATATGGTTTTTAAAGAATTGGTGACCTAGGGTTGAGTTCTTGGATTTTTCACCAAGGGTTTTGAGGTTTGAGGTCTATAGCAACTAATTTAAGTAAGGTTGTGGAGTTGGTTTTAGATGCATTCCATGATGTTTCGAGGTGTTATGAATTATAGATGTTATATGAAGTGAATTGGTAGCAAAAGTGGCAAAAAAGAAGCAAATCTGGAAAATAATTCAAGGGACTGCTCGGTACAGGAAATACTCTGTTTTCCTGTTCCGACCAGTTTTCGTATTTTGATCATAACTTGCTCATTTCAGATCTGATTTGAGTGATTCAAAATCTGCAAAATAGACTTTAGGGGAAAATTTATCTAGCTGAAGTGCGTGCAAATTGTAACCCTAAAGTGCCCAACAATTTACTCCAAAGTAGGGCCATGTGTGCTTCACTGTCTGGTTCGTATAGGAAATGCTCTGTTTTCCTGTTTCGACCATTTGTCGTATTTTGACCATATAACTTGCTCATTTCTGATCTGATTTGAGTAATTCAAGTTGTTGCTAAAATAGATTCTCTGGGGGAAAAATTTATCTGAAGGAAGTTCAAGTAAATTTTAATCCCAGTGCCCATAAAATGTTTCCAAAGTGGAGCTATGTGCAGATTCTTGCTCTGCCAAACTGAGCCATCTATGTGCAGATTGTGTTATGTGGTTGAGGGCTTTAGAGAAGGAATTTTAAATTGAAAATTTAAAGAGATGTCATTGGATATATAAAGGACTGATCTTGGAGAGCTCATACCTGAAGACCGTTTGAATAATTGCTTTGAATATGAAGTCTATAGGAGTATTGTTGGAAAAAAGGTTGGCCAAAATGAATGGGTTTTATGCTTAAGGGTAATTTGTTCATTTGGCTGTAAATGAATGTGTATGGTGGATTAAATGAAGTTATGATTAATGGTTAGCTGTGGTTTTCTTTGAAAAAGGTGAAAAGGACTATCGGATGAAACGGAATTCGATTTCGAAGCAAGCGGGATTGGAGCTATGGAACAAAGGAGTGAAAAAATGATATTTTGAAATCGAAGCTTTAAAACAATTCGCTTTTAATGCTTAAACCGAAAGTTTATCGGAATGTTTATGTAAATGTTAAGGCATATGGAAATGTTTATCTTGCATCAATATATATATATTTATATGTATATGAAATATGTATGCATATGTTAAAGTATTATGAAAGTTTTAACATGTATAAAGAATGCATATGTGTTTAATGATAAAGCAAAGGATTTAAATGTATTTATAAATGTATTTTGTAAAGAAATGTTTTATCGATGGTTACCTTAAACTTCTATGATCATATGACTGATATCGGTCGAGGTACTCTTAAGCGTGTAAGGATTTAGAGGTAGTTATAGGTTAGCCAATCGAGGGAGGGAATTGTGTGTCTAGAGTAATATCCTTACACGTGATAAGGTGCTATGACTGAACCCTATGCAAAAGCGTGAGTTTCTCCGCACAGAGTGGTTATGACTGAATGTGATTGTCCTCCTCACCGCGCAATTCTAAACTCCGTTTCATGTTTATTCCCGCTCCATCAGAGTTAAAGAAATAAAGACATAAAGTTTAAGGCATAAATGGATTTTTAATTGTATAAGTATTTATTATAAAGAAAGAAAGAAAGTTTACGGCATAAATGTTTAAGACATAAATCGAATCTTAATTGTAATAGCATGTATTACTTTGATATATAATGAAAATGCTATTTAAATGAAATGCATGACTCACCGGGCTCCTTTAGCTCATTCTTTCCATATGTTTCAAAACATTTTCAGATCCGAGACAAGGCCGATGGGGAGGACCCTCCCAGGCAAAGGAGTCGAGACCTGAGGAGACGACGCCTGTCATTTCATTGTATATATAATTTTCCATACTGTATATGTTGAATATTTTGTTATGGATATATGAATATGTATAAAGTTGAAAAGGAACTACGTGGGCTTTGATCCTCAGTGGACGAGGTACGTAGGCGGTCGACTTAAGTCCGGCTCAAGCCCAATCTTTTGATAAAAACAAATGCATGGATTTGAAGAAGTTTCAAATGCTTACGATTGGAACGAATAAATCAGATACAGTATATATCGTGGTTTGATTTGGTTGTGACGAGGAGGTCCAAAACGGAAGTTGAGAAGTTGGAGGATGAGATTAGAAGTGTTTTTAAATGTTTTCGCAGGTTTTGTAAATTTGGGAAAGTCCGAAAAACAGAGGAAACTCTGGCCAATTTTCTTGAAAAATCTAAGCGTTTGAAAAAAGAAAAAGAAAAGAAAAGAAAATTTACCACTTCGTCTGCATTATTTTCTAAAGATATGTAAAGGATTGTAAAGGGTTCGTCCATGGATTTTATTTGACCTGCTTTTAAGGAAAAGTTTCTATATCCATTGGAGTGTTTCGAGGTCCCCTCTGTTCCGCGAGGTTAATCCGAGCCTGATCCTTCAACGGGCATCGTGAGCCACGGCTTTGAAAATGTTATAAAGATTTGAAAATTTTATGTTCATATGATTGTTTTAATGTTTTATTTTAAAATTGCATAATTATTTGGTTATGTGATTTAAAATCATATATGCATTACATGACATATTAAATTTTTTAATTCACAGAAAGTGCGTCGTCGAGGCCGACCCGCCACCAGGAGAGCTCCTGAGGCATTAGTACCACCACCCGAAATACCGAGGTTTCATTTATAGGAAATAATACTAGATCTTTTGAGTTGGAAGGTCTAGGCAAAAAGGAGTCTTGGACTTTAATTTCAAAGATTACATTTGGAGGATAGGAGAATAGTGTGAGTGAAAAGATCATAAAAGTTGGAAAAGAAATCGTAGGGGCATGTGTAGAAGAGTCCCACTCATCATCAACACCTTAGAGGAATATTAATGTATCGTAAATCGACTCGGCCCAAATGGGAGTCTATTCGTCGTAATGAAAATCTGTTACTACTTCAACATGGAAATGATAATGTTCTACGGGTTCAAACAGGGATGAGCAATTAGAGGACATGGGAGATCGATATTTCGAGGAATCAGTGTCAAGATGATTGTTGAGAAAAAAAAAGTTGAAGAAGACGATTCTAATGATAGATTAACATATAAAATGCATGATCTTATACATAATCTTGCACAATCAATTGTAGGATATGAGGTCCTTCTTCCAAGAAATGCCTCAAGTCATGTATCAAGAGAAGTTAGTCATGTATCGTTGCTTGAAAAGTTGAATCCAATGATAAAAGATAAAATGGAAAAACCAAAAAGGTCCATATCATGGCTTGAAGAGGTTTGCTGTAGGTTTTAGTCCAGAGATTTGGACTACGTAAAGGGCCGATACCACACTACGTACGGCCAGTAGTAGAGGCCGTAGTTAGGATGAGAGGAGCATGGGTTTGAAATCCCAGTTACGCACAAGGACACGTAAAACGGAGCGGGTCAACGTGGGCATGGAGGTTCCAAAGAAGCAATTGTGGTTTTATGGATTATTTATCTAAACTTTCAATCGAAGTTATATTAAGGTGTTATTATTAATGACATGATTCTAGGTTGATTTGCTAAGAAATTGAAAAGAAAGAATGAGATTATAAGGATTGTCAATTTAGGTCAACCTTGAATGTAAATGGAAGTGATGTTGTTTGATTGGTTTTAATTGATTTAATGACATTACTTGAAATGTTTGAAGGAATTAATGGAATTAATGGAATTAAAAGTTGAATAGAAAATGAGATGAGAGGGTTAGGCCAAGAAAGGGTTTAATTGGAAATGCATTGGTTTGTTTTAGTTTAAGTAAATTAATGACATTGGATGAATGATCAAATATAATTTGTTGAAAGAAAATGGAAGAAATTGAAGAAATAATTATGAATGTGTGACATGGTGATTTGACCACCTTAGGAGAAGTATGGAAAAGTTGAGTTTCCATTGATTTTAATCAATTGGAAGTGATTAAATGCCTAATGGAATGTTAGAATTAATGTTTCAAGAAGAAGAATTCATTAAGATATAAATGTAATTTTGCTAAGGTGAAGGGCATTACGTGGTTTTTCACTTTAAGGATGCTAATGGTCGATGTAAGGCTTGCAAAGATGTCACATGAGCCTTGATTTAATTGGAAGTGAATCGATAGCTGAGACTTCATGATGAGGATGTTCCCAAGACAAAGATTCGCACGGTACCTGCATTTTGAGTTTCTAGTCACGCCAATCGACTTTACGAATGCCCTACCGCATGGATCTCATGAACAGGATTTTCCGTTACTTAGATCACTTTGTTATCGTGTTTATTGGACGATATATCGACTATTCAGTGCTGGAGAAGAACAAAGCAGAGCACTCTGGTGATGGGTAATTCGCAAACATTGCGCAGAATATCGGTTATATGCTAAACTCAGTAAGTGTCCATTTTGGCTCGACAGTGTAGCCTTTTCGGGACACATAGTTTCGCAAAGGGATCCCCAGCGGATCCGTAAGGCCTAAGCTATACTCGAATTGGAAACCTCCTACGAGTGTTACGTAGATAAGGAGTTTTAGCGGGTTTGGCAGGGTATTACCGTAAGTTCTTTGAGGGATGTTCTAAGATAGCCGCACCTTTGACTAGACTGACAAAGAAAGATGAACCGTTTTTATGGTCAGAGGCTTGTCAGCAGAGTTTCGATGAACCGAAAAGGAGATTGACTCTGGCCTGGGGTGACTTACACTTCCATCGTGGCAGATGGCTTGTGCCAGAACAGGATGCCTCAGCAAGGCCTAGTTGTGATATTAATGCACGACAACGTGATTGCATATGCTTCTATGCAATTGAAGAAGCATGAACATAATTATCCTACACACGACCTTGAACTAGCAGACGTAGTATTTGCCTTGCGGATATGGAGGCATTACTTATATGGAGTGCCCTGAGATTTTTACGTATCATAAGAGCTTAAAAGATCTGCCACGCAGTAAGGAACTCGAACATGAGACAGAGATGGATTGAATCGATCACAGATTATGAATGTGGCCATCGTAGTTCCCTATCGCACTTGAGGGCCGTGCATCTTCCTCGACTCATAGAATTGAGGTCCTTGAGTGTGGGACTGGAACTGACAGATTCAAGAGTATTGTTAGCCACATTTCATGTACGTCCTGTATTGATAGACAGGATTAGAGAGCTTCAGATTCGTGGATCCACAGATAGTGAAGTGAGAGGTGAAGTAGAGTTTGGGCAACGAGATTTGGTCACATTTAGAGAGGATATGACTCATGGTCAAGGGACGAGGTTGTGTGTACCTGATGGTAGGTGATGTGAGGAGAGAGATTATGAGGAAGCCCATTCCCGCTTTATGCTATGCATCCGGAAGCACAAAGATGTATCATACCCTAAAGGAAATTAACATGGAGTTCGCATATAATAATAGTTATATCACAAGATTAAAGTGGCCCTTTATGAGGATCTTTATGGACGGAAATGTCGAACCTACCGTTGGGATTTAGGTAGGTCAAAGGAAATTAAGAGTCCGAAATTGTCCAAGTGACTTGTGATAAGATCAAAGTTAGGGTGATAGATCAAAATTGCACAAGACCGATTAAAAGTTAAGCGGACAACCGTCAGAGACTTGCAGTTTGAGATAGGTGACCAAGTTTTTTTGAAGATTTCACCTTGGAAAGGTGTGTTGAGATTTGGGAAACGAGGCAAACTTAGCCCAAGGTATATTGGACCTTATGAGATCATGAGCAAGGTGGGGCTAGTAGCTTATAAGTTGAAGTTACCCCCAGAGTTATCAAGGATTCATGATACATTCCATGTATTGATGTTGAGGAAATATATCCTAGATCCTTCACATCTATTGAGAGAACAAATCCAAAGGCAAGGAAAAGAGAACTTGACTTATGAAGAGATACCCGTATGCATTGTAGATTGCAAGGAAAAGGTTGAGGAGTAAAGGATTCATTAGTCAAAGTACTATGGAGGAATCATGAGAAGGAGGCAAGCTACTTGGGAGCCAGAGGCTCAGATGCGACGTCATTACCCTCAATTATTTCCTAATGAGGTAATTTCCTTTTCTTACTTTTGGAGTTAGTTATTCATTTCGAGGACGAAATGTTCCTAAGGAGGGAGGATTTTGTGACACCCCATCCCGAGAGAGAGTGTACAAAGACATGACACCTGTAGGGGGGAGAGCAAGAGCACTAAATGTCATATAGTAGTATTTTGGAGACTAAAATAGGAAATGATAATTTATGGAAACCGGAGAGGGTGGTATGAGCATAAGGGTATAATGGTCATTAAGTAAAAGGATATGAAAATTTTGAAAATCAAATTAGAGATGGGCCAAAATAGAATTTCAATATTAAAGAGTTGAGGGCTATTGGTAATTAAAGGAAATGCAAAATATTAAAAATGGGGGAAAATAAGAGCCAAACTTGGATGTATCCTAAAGGGCTAGGCTTCACGGTTTTGGAGGAAGTATGAGGAGAGAGCCAAGAGGAAGAGAAGGAAGAAGAAGGAGGAGGAAAAGTTCAAAGATTAAGGTATGTTTGTCTTTGAATCAAATGTCTTTTGATGTCTAGGGCTTTTAGGGTGAATTTCTATGGAGAATTGATGCTCCTTGGTCTAGGGTTTTGGAAGAGATCACCTAAACCCTAGATGTTTGTTGGGATTATGAGAGTTTTCCCCAATTGGTGTAAAGGAAGCATGGAATCATCAAAAGCATGTGGTTTTAAAAAAGAATTGGTGACTCAAAGTTGAGTTCTTGGATTTTTCTACCAAGGGTTTTGAGGTTTGAGGTCCCATAGCACCAATTTAAGTGTTGTGGAGTTGGTTTTAGATGCATTCCATGGTGTTTTGAGGTCTTATGAATTATGATGTTATATGAAGTGAATTGGTAGCAAAGTGGCAAAAAAGAAGCAAACTGAAAATAATTGAGTGGATCGCCGGTACAGAAATACTCGCTTCCCCGTTCGACTGGCCAGATTTTGATCATAACTTGCTCATTTAAGATCTGGATTTGAGTGATTAAAAATTTGGTAAAATAGACTTCTAGGGAAAAAATTTATCTGAAGGAAGCAAGGCAAATTCCTTGTAACCCTAAAGTGCCCAAAATCTACTCAAAGTAGGGCCATGTGTAAGCCACTGTTCGTTCTCGGTACAGAAATGCCTGCTTTCCTGTTTCGACCATTTGTCGTATTTTGACCATAACTTGCTCATTTCTGATCTGATTTGAGTAATTCAAGTTGCTGGTTAAAATAGACTTCTAGGAGAAAAATTTATCTGAAGGAAGTTCAAGCAAATTTTGTTGAAAATCAAGCCCACGTCGCCTCATGCTTGTGCATGTTTCTCTCCATATTTAGCATTCCTCTTTTCCTTTTTTAACTTTCCTGAATTAATGCAATATACCATCTATATGATTACCCAAACTTTCATTAAGGTGGACCGTGGCGACCCACTTTCCTTGTAAGAGAAATTTTGTCCGTGATATTGTCACTTTCCGTAATTATCTCAAATCAGAAACTATTTATTTCCTATTTTCTTTCATTACAAAATAAGAAGAGAGACTAGATTCCCAGAGTTTTTGCTCTTCAAATTCTTCATGGTATCGTAAAGGGTGTTTAATCCCCGTCTCTTCTTCTCCATCTTCATGTGTATGCCTAACACGGGTCCAAATATTTGAATGGCTACCAACTCATCCTCCTCTCTTCCGATGGCGACTACCCACTTTTGACAAACCACAAAAATCAAAGGAGGAAGACCTTGGTGTGATCATTGCAGAAAGCCGGGTCACTCGAGAGAAACTTGTTGGAAGATTCATGGAAAACCAGCAGATTGGAAGCCACGTCAACCACTTGAGAAAGAAGGACGAGGTAATCATGTGGCTGCCGATGAACGATCGCCACAAATCAAGCGCCCCTTTAACAAGGAGCGTTTGGAGATGCTTCGTAACTACTATCTCCTCTTATGTCAATACACCAACCGGCAATATCTTCCAATCAGGTCATTGGTTCCGAACCTTGGCTCACAAAGGCACTTTAAGCGCCTTTTATTGTTGGTAAGAAACATAAAAACCTCGATCGTGGACTCAGGAGCACCCGATCATACGACGGAGATGCGACAATTTTTTGTACATATAGCCCATGTCCAAATAATTTAACAAATCAATAGCGTATGGTTCACTTTCGTAAAGGTTGCTCGTGATCGTTCGGGGCTGAAGTATCAAGGATCTTACTCTTTTTCAACTCGCCTCGCTCTAACTGATTGTAATCTATTATCAATTAGTAAACTCAAATTAAAAGAGGTGTATTACTAATTTTTCATCCATTCACTGGTGAATTTCAGATTTGATTCAGGAAGACGATTGGCAAATGCCGAGGAATGCTCTTGGACTCTACATCCTTATGAGCACCACGATCCACAAGAACAACCTCAAATGGTAATTGGTGGTAATTTTTCTACCATGTCAAAATAACGATAGTGCAATTATGTTGTGGTACTATCGCTGGGTCATCCTAATGTTATGTATCTCAAGCATTTATTTCCTTCATTATTTAATAAAACTAAAACTTTGAGTGTGAAATTGTCAATTATCAAAGCAAGTTCGGTCTCTGGCTTCTCCCATTCAACCCTATAAAGCTGCCTAGTCCATTCTCAATGATTCATAGCGATATTCGGGGTCCGCTAAGAATAAAAATGTAAATCCTGCATTTCAGGTGGTTTGTCTCATTCATAGATGATCACACTAGATTAACGTGGGGTATTCCTCATGAAAGAAAACTAAACAGTCAAATTTTTCAAAATTTCTAAAAAATATGATCTCAGACCCAATTCCAACTAAAAATACAAATTCTAAAGTCTCGATAATGCTAGGGATTACTTCAACTCCATTCTAGGAGAATATCTAGCAAAAGAAGTGGATAGTTCACTTGTTCATGTGCGTTGATACCCCACAACAAAACGGAATAGCTGGAAAGGAAAATAGGCTTTTGTTAGGGAGGTGGCTAGATCGCTAATGTTCTCTACGAATGTACCAAAATTATTCTGGGGGGAAGCTGTCCTTACGGCAGCCTACCTCATCAATAGGATGCCGTCTAGGGTACTAAAATTCCAAACACCTTGTCAAACACTCCTTAAATCCTTTCCGACCACTCGTCTCATATCCATCGTCCCACCAAAAATTTTCGGGTGTTCTGTTTTTGTTCATATCAATCAACAACATAGAAGTAAACTGGATCCAGTCACTCAAGTGCATCTTTCGGGTATTCGCAAATAAAAAGGGTATGGGTGTTACTCCGGTCACAAGAAAATTCTACAATTCAATGGATGTCACATTTTTTGAAACCCAAAATTTTTACTATCCCAAAATTGATATTCATGGGAGAATTCAACTCAAATATCAGTTTTGGAACCTTGAGTCATCGAGTGAGTCACCCATCACCACTAAAAATCAAGTTTCTATAGAGTCATGTAATCAGCCCGAGTTCATTGTTGACTTGTGGGATAATGAGCACATCCAAGAGGAAATGGAGGAAGGAGCACTTTCTCAGCAAACCCATGAGGCTGAGCCGGGTTCTAATCCAAGCAAAATTCCAGGTAGCAATGCTCCTAACTCAGATGGTACTGTTGATTCAGAGTTAGAAAATGATATTTTACTATGTCATAGCTTTATAGGTGGAGGCAGATTCATGCACTCAAGATCCCATTGGAAATTTTATTTTTATGATAAGCTATCACCCATGCCAGTGATCACTCTAACATCACAGATACAAGTTCCTCGAGATATCTGTAAAGCCTTCAAGTATCCTAAGTGGAAGGCCGCAAATGATGAAGAAGTTCGGGCGCCGGCAAAGAATGGTACGTGGTACCACTACCTCCCGAGAGGTAAGTCCGCTTGGGTGTAAGTGGATTTTCACAAAAGAAAGTACAAGGCGTATGGTAATGTGGATAGTATACGCCTCATTTGGTCGCGCGATTCACCCAATCATACGGGTATCGACTATCAAGAAACTTTGCTCCAGCCATAAGCTCAACACTCGTTTCGTATTCCTTTATCCTTGGCAAATTAATCTCGATTGGTCGCTTCACCAACTTGATGTGAGTGCCCACCTCAATGGTGACTTAGAGGAAGAAGCTGGCATGACATTCCCGCTGGCTCGAGACTACATCGACTCTTCAAATAAGGCTCATAGACCAAAACTTTGAAGCATCTCACACCCTCCTAGGGCCTGGTTTGAAACTGCCTACTACAGAGTGGGAAAGGGTAATGGATTCGTTCAATGCAGTCAATCCGATCACATTGTTTAGAAACACTTTAAGGGAAGATGGCCATTATCATTGTATATGTGGACGACATAATTTTGACTGGTAATCATGAAGAGAAAATTGACCTACTTAAAAAATTACTGACAAAGAAATTTGAGATCAGGGACCTTGGAAACCTCAAGTACTTTCTCGGAATGGAGATTGCTAGGTCAAAGAAAGGTATAGCAGTCTCACAACGCAAATACGTTCTGGACTTACTAAATGAAACAGGGATGCTAGGATGCAAGCCGACAGAAACACCTATGGATTCAACTCCAAAACTTGGAAGAAAGTGATGAAGTCCTCCAGCTTGATAAAGGAAGATATCAACGCCTGTGGGGAAACTCATCTATCTTTCTCACAAGGCCACTCCGCTTCTCTGCTAGTATGGGTAAGTCAATTCATGAATAATCCAACCAAAACACATGACCACGTGGACTGCATCATCAGGTACCTCAAAATGACACCGGAAAGGGTCTCTTCTTCCAAAGAACAACAAAGAAAGAGATTGAGATTTTTCAGATGCGTATCGCGGTGTTCGATCGGGACGGATCAACTTCGGCTATTTGCTCGCTTATTCGGGGGAATTTGGTTACATGGCGAAGCAAGAAACAATCAGTGGTAGCCCGTAGCAGTGCTGAGGCAGAATTCCGTGCTATGGCACAAGGTATCTGCGAGGGAATCTGGTTGAACAGGCTGTTAGAAGAATTACGTTCCGCGTAAGATCCATAGTGTTACATCGCGGACAAACTAAGCCGCCACAAGATCGCTAAGAATCCTGCTCATCATGATCGAACTAAGCACGTGGAGATAGACGACACTTTATCAAGGAAAAGATTGAAGAAGGGTTTTCAAAGTCGCCTTCACTCCAACAACCGGTCAAACAACCGACATTCTCACGAAAGCTCTGCTTGAGTTAACCACTAAGATCCGACGAAAAACTTTGGAATGACTCAACATCTACAATACGGCTTCGAGGGGGAGAGCGTTGAAAATCAAGCCCACGTGCCGCCATGCTCGTGCATGTTTCTCTCCATATTTAGTAGGGCATTCCTCTTTCCTTTAACTTTCCCGACTAATGCAATATACCATCTTATATGATTACCCAAATCCGAAGAAGGTGGACCGGTGGTTTAATTCTACTTTCCTTGTAAGAGAAATTTTGTCCGGTGATATTGTCACTTTCCGTAATTATTCAAATCTAAACTATTTATTTCCTATTTTCTTTCATTGCAAAGTAAGAAAGAAGACTAGATTCCTCTAGAGGTTTTAAATTCAAAATTTTTAATCCCAAAGTGCCAGAAAATGTTTCAAAAGTGAATATATGCGATTACATTCTTATTGAGTCATCACATTGTGCGAGATTGTGTTATGTCGGTTGAGGGCTTTAGAAGGAATTTTAAATTGAAAATTTAAAGAGATGTCATTGGATATATATAAAGGACTGATGGAGTTATAGAATTTTGAAGGCAGTTTGAATAAGTTTTGAGTCCTTAAAGAAGTCTATAGAGTATTGTTGGAAAAAGGTTGGTAAAATAGATGGTTTTGAGTGCTTAAGGGTAATTTATTAATTTGGCTAATGAATGTGTATGGTGGATTAAAATGGAAGTTATAGTTAATGTATAGTTGTGGTTTTTTGAAAAAGGTGAAAGGACTATCGGACGGAAACGGGGTCGACGGGAAGCAGCGGGATTGAGCGGTGAACGTTGAGTGAAAATGATATTTTGAAAATTGAGTTTTAAAGTGAATGGTTTTTAATGTTAAACTGAAAGTTAATTGGAAATGTTTATAAAATGTTAAGGCATATGGAAATGTTTCTATCTTGCATGATATATATATTTATCTCTTTATATAAATATAATACATATGTATGTGAAAGTATTATGAAAGTTTTAACATGTATAAAGAATGCATATGTGTTTTAATGATAAAGTGAGTTTAAATGTATTTATAAATGTATTTTGAAGAAATGTTTTCTTGATGGATTACAAAGCCCCTATGAGTATTATAGTGATATCGTGAGAATTACCTGTAAGCGTGGATTTAGAGGGTAAGTTATGGGTTACTGCCAGGAGAATTAGGTGTCTAGAGTAAATGTCTTACATGATAAGGTGCTATAATTTGGAACCTATGCAAACGTGAGTTTCTCAGCGTAGTGAGTTATATGATGGAATGTGATTGTCCCTCACCGTCGATTGCAGAGCTTGTTCGGTGTTTTATTCCCACTGGGTTTATCAAAGAAAGAAATAAAGACATAAAGTTTAAGGCATAAATGGATTTTAATTGTATAAGTATTTATTATAAAGAAAGAAAGAAAGTTTACGGCATAAATGTTTAAGACATAAATTGATTTTAATTGTAATAGTATGCTTTACTTTGATATATCTTGAAATGTTATTTAAGTAGAAATGTACACTCCTTTGGGCTCTTTAGCTCTGATCTTTTACATGTTTCAAAAACATTTTCAGGACCCGAGACAGGTGCGCCGATAGAGGACCCTCCCGTGCAGTGAGTCGAGACCTTGAGGAGACGGCACAGCAGATTTCATTGTATATATAATGATTTTCCATGCGTATATGTTGAATATTTTATTATGGATATATGAATATATAAAGTTGAAAAGGAACTACGTGGGCTTTGATCCTCGGTGGGCCAGGAGTCGTAAGGTCGGCAAGTCAAAACAAACTAATCTTTTAGTAAGTGAGGGGGTATGGTTTTTTGAAGAAGTTTCAAATGTTTTGATGATTGAAATGAATAAATTGTATATAGGTATATATCGTGTTTGATTTGGTTGTGGACGAGGAGTCCTAAAACGGAAGTTGAGAAGTTGAGGATGGAAAGATTAGAAGTGTTTTTAAATGTTTTTCGCGGGTTTGTAAATTTGGGAAAGTCAGAAAAGCAAGAGGAAACTACGCTTGATTTTTCTAAAACTCTAAAGCGTTTGAAAAGAAAAGAAAAAAAAAAAAATTTACCACTTCGAAATACTCGCATTATTTTCTAAAGATATGTAAAAGGTTGTAAAGGGTTAAAGCTCCATGGATTTATTTAGTGTTTTTAAGGAAAAGTTTCTATATCCATTGGAGTGTCGGGAGGTCCCCTCGGGTTCATGAGGTTAATCCGGGTCGGGATCCTTCACTTTAACAAGGAGAACCCAAGATATGGAGAGAAAAGCAAACCCCTATTTTGTTCTCCTCCAAACCGTAAGCCCTAACCTCCTCTAAGCCAAATGGGAAATGTTCCCTACCATAAGGCCATGTTTGAAAGCTAAGGCATTTAGCCTCAAGAAACCTCATGTATTAGTCCTTCACTTCATTCTGTTGAAAATCAGCATTAAATGTTGCCAAACAGCATATAATATTACAAATGTAGTAATAGCAGGTCATGGTGGAAGTGCAAATTTGCCTTGGTATAGCCCTAAATCTAAAAGTCTACCATCTTCTCTACAAACATATAATACTAGGATTGTAATTGAGGTGTTACATGCATGACTTCAATCATTCGTAAAAACTAAAGCCAAGACTACGTCACTCAAATACTTGACACTATTTCATCTTAATGCTCTAGGATAGCGAGTTCTCATATCTTTGGATTTTTCCCAAGCAACCACCAATAGATCTCCCACCTTGCTAGCTTTTGATGTCTCCACATGATTTACTACTTAGGACAACATATATAGAATCACTTCATGTGACGCCCCAAACTAGGGGTCGTTATTTCACCAGGTCAGCCATGGAAACACTTGTGAATGTCGGGTGACTCGGTATTTCTCACGAAAATCGGGCAGAGTCTCCTTTGTACGGGGAGCTCTACCCAAATACAACACTGTATAAGAGCACATCTAAATGATCAATAAAAGCAGGTCTATGATTAAAACGACCACTTGGGCTCATAAACCAATACTCATCACAATATCTATATCCAACTATATCCAATAGTTTCAAGAGTTTAAATTTTACTCTTATACAACACATATATTAAAATTAGAGAATTCTAATACATGTAATACATTATAACCCAAAGCCACAATCCGGCTTTTTTCTAAAGCTCAGTCTCTAGGATGAGCCGTCTCCTCGCACGCTCCTTGTACCTGTAAAAAATATCCCTCGACAGGGTGAGCTAATGCTCAGTAGTGGAATCACCCTAAGTGGGCTACTCTCCACCTAAGTGCATATGCAATGCTCCAAAATAAACACACATTCAAGCAAATGCATGATCCTACTTGAATGTCCCTAGCGATCATCTCGTGCAGAGTCCTCACGGAAACTCCCTCACACTACTTTAAGCCTGGTATAGGAAATTATTATGCTTATTTATGGACAACCCTCAGATGTATATATATCGGTGGGTGAGTCTCCGACGGTGAAAGTAGTATTAATGGACTACCCTCGATGTATATCAATTGGGTGGAGTCTCAGACGATTGATATTTAGTATGGACTACCCTCGATCATTTTTAGTTTTAGACAACCCTCAGAAACCATTCTCTACAGACTAACCTCATGCACTCACTCCCTATCATCACAAGGTGTCCCGGTCCATATGAGATACATGATATGATTCCTTACAGTCTATATAAATGTAAATATATAAACATTTATATATTCACATAATTTAAATCTACAAACATGTGTTCACATTCCATCACATCAAAATTAAGCTCCACATGGGCTAATGATCAAACACGAGCAGTGCGGATTACCAGACCAAAAAACACATTAATTCACAAAAATTATTTTGTGAACACTATTCTCAGGAATAGTGAAACCCTCGGTTACTATTCCCGACAAATTACAAATCATTGGTTCATTTTGTGAACACAGATTCCACGGCCATTTCCGACCTCAAACAAACCAATAAATGATTTATTTCACAAATTACTAGTGCTCGCCAAAACCGCCCACACGATTGCACACACTGTCACGACCTACCCATTTTGGTTTCAAAAATTTACAACAACACGGTTCCAAGATTTGGGATCAATCAAACGGCCCCTCACGGCCTCATTAAACTCAAACATTCACAAAGTACTTAAACGAAGAATAAAACCCAAGTAGGGAGAAACCCTTACCTCAAGGAGTTTGTCTAAACTCCTTAAATCCAGTACCCACGTGAAGCCCTCTCCGCGTAGAGCAGCTTCCCTTCTTGTTGACGTGCGACGGTGGATCTCAAATCATTTAGAGAGAAATTGGTCTCTCTCTCTAAAATGTCCTGCAGTCGACTCTTTGCATCCTCCTCCCCATTTCCCACATTTTTCTTTTGATATTTGAAGAAGAAGAGAACTATTCTCATTTTGTCCTATTATCCAACTTAACAATTTCAAAAATGCCAATTTTGTCCATTTTTTCCCAGTTTTGACATTCGACACTATCTCGGCCGTCCATTTTCATCATTTCTCTACTCATGTCACTTATGGCACATGAATACGTGTTATATGTGGCTTTCGTCGCATTGAATATCGTTTTATGGCACCCGAACCACGATGCCTCGAAAAACGTGTAAATTTCGGTATCTGAATCGACGAAATTCGATGTCTTTAGCTAGATTTCGAGGTGATTCAAGTGAAATCTAATTTAATCACATCGAGATCTAGAATAAATTTCGGATTTTTAACCGAAATTACAATTTTGTAACCGAAATTACGATTTTGTCATTTTTCCAGAAATTGGAATTTCTTGGGTCTTACACTTCAATATAGTTCTTTGAAAGTTGATAAAAAGTAATTCAAAGAGCCTTGGAGGAAACAACATTTTCAACTACAGCTTGTTGTTGCTACCTTCATCTTTATGAAAATTTTCTATGTTAAATGATTTTGTAATATTCCAAAACCTTTGCTCTTAATTTACTTACTTGCAGCTACTATGTAAGTACTAAACCTTGGTCCAATCTAGAATTAAGTTATAGAGTAACTATTTAATGGTTACCTCCTTTGCTCTATTTTTCATAAGTAGTAGTTTGGGTTAAGGTGAAAAGAGTCCTTAGGACCTCATTATGCCATGAAATGACCCTTCTAATATTATGTGCTTGATTATATATTAAATCTGTAAGCTAAAATCTTTATTTTTTCTTATTAGAACACTATGTAAGGCTTGGAAATTAATGTTTGAAGGCCTCTTTAAGGGTATCTCAAATACCTAATGTTTGAGAATGATTTTGATTTGAGATTTTACCCTTATTATGTCTCTAATATCTTAGCAAGCGCATAGGTAGTGGAGGCTTTAAGAATAACATACAGAGGTATGAACCCTCTAATATTATGTGCTTGATAATATAATATTAAATATATAGCTAAAATCTTTATTTTTCTTATTAGACACTATGTAAACAAATTAATGTTTTGAAGGCCTCTTTAAGGATATCTTAAATACCTAATGTTTGAGAATGATTTTGATTTGATTTTTTACCCTTATTATGCATAATATCTTGTAAGTAGCATAGGTAGTGGAGGCTTTAAGGAATAACATATACAAGAGTCCAGGCTTAGAAAAAAGATATTGAGTTTAGTGGTATTTGTGAATGGTGTGCATATGGGGAAAATTTGAAATTTCTGAGGAGATAAGGTTAGGAAAATAGACTGAGCCTGCAGAGTATGTCCTAGGGAACCACCTTTCTTTTTGTCTTAAGAGAAATAGTTGAAGAAGAGGTGAATAAAAATTGCTCATACCTTTGCTCATACAACTTTGGTGTATGAGTACCCTCCCGAACATATTGCCCTTCTGTAAATACATACCCATTTGGTTTATATTTAATAAAACCAAAAATTACTCGATATATTTTTGAATGAATTTGATAAAAAATGATGATGAATATCTCATTTTATTTATTATAAAATTTGTGTGCTATACAATTTTTTTCTTATTTTATTGCAATTCTGATTGTCTAAGATTCTTGTGTATTACTTAATTAAAAAATTAATATATTTAATTACAAAAATTGAAAAGCTAATTAAAATGAAAAAAAAGAAAAAAAAGAAAATGGTTATCAAATTATTAACCAAAAAACTTTCTAATCTTTTTCTTATTGTTTTTAGGGAAATGTTTTCAAATTTCCTTTATATTTTTATGTTATTTTCCTCCAAAATTTAGTCCCTTTTTTAGCATTTTTTGTACATTAAATCTATGGTTTAGCAACTATAAAGATGCAAAAGAACATTAATGATACTGAAAAGGACAGTTTCAATATTATAAAGTATATTCATTCTCTTTATAAGTTTTCATTTATTCCCGTTCTAGCATTTTTGTAATTAAATTTATGGTTTAACAACTTCTGAAAATTTGCCAAAAGGACAATAGTTATTGGCTTTGGAAATGATGGTTTCTATAATGCTCAACGTAATTTAAATAATTTTTATTAAATATAAAAAAATTACTATGCCGAATAAAATTGAATAACATTAATTTTAATTTTTTTATTTTTTTAAACTAATAACATTATTTTAATAATTTTTAATTTCTTGTGAAAATCCAATATACATTAGATATTATTTATTAAATGAAATAAAAATATATGACCAAGAAGACTAAATGGTTAGCCATTTTTAATATTTATATTTTATTATATTTTTCTTTTTTTGTCTTAATTTCCTCATTAGAATTGTTAATTACATTAATCATAACATGTCTTCAGTTCCATAGCTGGTGATGATTGCGGTGAGGATTGGAATAATATACTATTTTTATTTCTATATATTTTAGCATTTTAATTAAATTCCTAGTATGATATGTTGTTTTAAGCTATATATTTCAGGTTTTTCAACTAATATTATTTATTTTTGTGTTTGCCTTTTTGAAAATCTTCTAACACCTATTGCTAAAATCTTTATTTTTCTTATTGAACACTATGGGCTTGGAAATTAATATTTAATGGCCTCTTTGAAATCAAAATTCAGCAATGTTTGAGAATGATTTTGATTTGATATTACCCTTATTAAGCCTCTAATATCTTAGCAAGCTCATGGGTTGTAGAAGCTTTAAGAATAGCATATAGCTTATAAAAAGATATTGAGTTTAGCTAAGAATCCGTGCGGATGGTGTGCATATGAGGCAAATTAGAGCTACGAAAATAGGGTGGAAGACAAAAAATAGGAAAAATAGGATGATGTGGAGTATTTATGGAAAACCACCTTTATTTTAAGATGTCTTAAAAGAGAAATAGTTAAAGAAGAGTTGAACAAAACTGCTCATGCACCGCTCATGCACACCCTTCTGGTGGCCAACAAGGTACCTCCCAGAACATGTTGCCCTTTTATGGAAATACAATCATGACTCCAAATCCTCTTTTGATTCCTTTGCTATATATTTTTGGGAATTAAAACTCACCACCACTACCTGTCACTCTATAAAGCCCTTATCTTTAAATCCATGCGAGTATAGGGATGACTCTAGAATTTCTTCTCTATATCTCAAAACATGAAGCAGATCCAACTTCAAAAAAGTTTCATCTTTTCTAAAATCTAATTTCATTTCTATTATTAGTTACATCATCATAGTTCATTTTTTTTGAGTTTAAATATATATCTCTTGAAATCATGGTTTTTCTTTCTTATCATGATTACATGTCATATCTTTGGCACTATTTCATCTTAATGCTTTGGGATAGCGAGTTCCCATATCATTGGATTTTTCCCCAATCAACCACCGAAAGATCTCCCACCTTTCTAGTTTTTTGTCTCCACATGATGTACTACTTAGGGCAACATATAAGCACTTAAATATAGTTATTTGGAAGTTGATAAAAAGTACTTTAGAGAGCCTTGGGGGAGATGTCATTGTAACGCCCCATAAATACCCTAGAATTTTTATAATAATTTTATTATATATTCTGGGTATGAATTGAGTCAAACTTGGGCTTTTCCGGGGAATTTGATAAATTTATAAATTGTAAAATGTAAATTGAAAGAGTGAGCATATAATTGAATATTATGTGCTAAAATAAGAAAGTGATTGAACCCGGAAATAACCCCAGTGAAAAAGGGCAAACGTGGAAATTTGTAAAATAAGGACCTAAGGGTCAAATGATAACTTAAATATTAATGTGAAATAAATGTCTAAGTGAATAAATGATAAGGAAAGTGAAATAAAGAGTTAGAATGTCAAAAATAGAAAATAGGATTAATTGGGTATTAGAAACAAGGCCTTATATAAGCAGATGACTTAATTAAAATGAAATGATAAAAAGTGTGTAGAGCGAGCAAGACCTTTACTTTAATTAATTTATAAAGACCAAGAAAGTATGAGTCTGCCAGGGCTCATTTGAAGAAGCAATCTCGTTTTGAGGAAGATGAGAGGAGAAAAGGGAGAAAATCTAGAGGTTTGCAGGAGGAGTGGCTTGGGTTGAAAGCACCTTCTCATTTCTTGCTCTAAGAGACCTTAAAGCGACATACAAGAGAGATTTGAAGGTTCAAGGTAATAAATCAAAACCCTAACCTCATTCTTTTGATTTGGATTTTAGGTGAAAAGCCTAACTTGAGGAAAATGGATTTTATTGAGTCTAAACCACTTTGGAGTTGTTTTTGGGTAGATTCCATGGTAGTTTTACATGGGACCCAGTGGAGAAGATTGGTAGATGAAAAATGAGTGAAATGCAAAAACCGGCTTGCGATACAGGCAAAAACCGGTAAGTGTATTAATCTGAGTTGAAATTTGTAATACTGTCTGTGAGGAGATGCGAGAGAGCGTCAGTCAGGGTATAGCTCAAGCACATCTGGTGTGGTGTGATGCATGGATAGCACATGCGGAGTCTGGTCAAAGTATGCCATTATCGGTTATTTCAATGACCATGTTTGACATGTTTCGCACCGTTAAGTCCCGTATTCATATACCGATGTCTAGGGACCCTAAGAAATGAATAATTGGGGGGGGTTCAAATAAGGATAGAACTAAGTGAAAAACCTACCGTACCTCGCTAGCCTTGCCAATTCGTCTTCGAAGCGGACTTAGTGTCTTAACTACGAGACTATTAACAAAAAAAATTTGTAATTCACTAAAATTGTTTTAACAATTGTTTATCCACCTAAGAGTGGCGCCAGATATTATTGACTAGGGACGGATGATGATCGTCTAACCTAGGGCTAGAGATCGAAGAGAAGGAAATTGGATTCGACGACCGGTTTGTTCTCTGACTCATTCTTAATTCAAGTATTTTGGTAGTTTACTGCTGGCCAACTATAAATGAGTACATGAATGGTATATGTTGATATATAGGCATGGTTTAATGTTAAATGCATGCCGATTTAAATTGGAATATTTGAAATAGAAGCGTATAGAACCCACTTTAGCACTGAAAATGCTTAGCGTGTATTATCCCCTATCTTGCTTAATTATATCGAGTAAGCAAAGAAAAAAAGAAGGCCAAGATCGCGTAGTATAGAGTCATAGAGAGGAGTCTGTGTATAAGTATATACTCAAGTAATTTGCATATCATCTCTTTTGAACAAGTGAAATTTGCTTAAACAAAAGGGTTAAACTTTGAACCTTGATTTTGTATATCATTACGGGAAGGCATGAATGCCTTCTTTGTAAATGTATTTTGTTAAATGTTTATGGGCTACCCGAATTGCATTGAATTTGTTAGTAATTATGGCTTGCCCAAGAAATGAACAACTCATAGCGAAATGACACAATAAAATGTTTTGATAAGATAAATGAATACGTCGGAGTAAACCGGGCTCCGGTTCGGATCTCGCCATTCGAGGTCGATTGAGTTTGAATTAGCGACACTTTAAAAAAATTTAATATACGGAAAATAAAAGAGAATTCGCGAGGCGTCCGAGGTTTCGGTTCGGACTCGCATTTAGGTCGAGCCGGGCTCGAGGGGGTCGCTACGCTTTAGTGGTATAAAGCCTAGGTTTAGAAGTTTATGGAACAAAGGGGCCCTAACGATTTTGAAAAGGATTTTAGAAAATGGTATTTGACATACATTGCATTTGCATATAAAGGATGATATGACTCTTGGCGGATCTTATCGATTTAATAGGTAAGCATGGATGGTTCGAGGCCACCCATAGAATTGAATTTGACAGGAAGTACGTCACGATGAAAGATCACGCTAAGGTGTGGTGAGTGGACAAGAAGCATCTCATGCTCCACTATGAATGAACCGGAACAAGTAGTGGGAGAGTACCGCCAGGTGTCCTCCGACGAGTTAGCTCGGGCCTTACACAAGCGGGCGGCCAGTACCGATTGCTCACGCGTCAAACCATTGAAAGAATGGCGAGTACCGACGATTGACTTTATGGGAAGAAGGATGGCGATGAGCACGCTATGGCGGCGTGGCTCGGAAGCCCAGGGCGAATGCTTGTGCAAATGCATTGCCGCAATTTGAAGAGAGATTGGAATGTGCGACCTCATTGCTGCGGGATGGGGCTTATCGATTAATTGGGTTTACGCGAGCCGGGTGTGCACCACCAGAGAGAGTTACATGGAGGTTCTTCTTGGATGAGTTCAAGAAGCATTATGTGGGCCGCATCTATTTAAACAATATGCGGTGAGAGTTTCATAATTTGAAACAAAGGCAATCAAGTGTAATCGAATATGTGAGAGAATTCACACGGTTGAGCAAGTATGCTCGGATAGTAAAGTGAAGAGAAGTGTCGTAAGTTTGAAGGCAGCTGTCAATACATTAGGCCCATGTCACGGGGATTTTTCCATGATGATTTCTCCCGAAATCACGACATGTGCTCTAAATGTTAGGAGGCAGAGTAAAGAAAGAGGAAAATGAAAGAAAGATAGAAGGCAGGGGAAAGAAAAATCCCGGTCGGTCGAGTGCTCGATAGCGAGTAAGAGGTCGGGGGACCACGGGATCTGAGACGACCCTACATTTCAGTGCAAGTTAAGAATGCTATTCTCAGGCGTAGATGGGTTGCAAGTGCACAAGGAGGTGACTCTAGAGGACAAGATGTTCCTCGTTGTTCCCATTGTGGAAGAAAACACAAGGGAGATTGTTGGAGATTGACTGGTGCTTGCTTGGGTTGTGGATCCATGGAGCACAAAATACGAGAGTGTAATAGGGCCGTCCCTTCCACCGGCTGAGGCGGGGGCAAAGTTTCATCGATTCGAAGGCAGCAAAAGTGTTGCATCACTTAGGGTGTTCGAGACAAGGGACATAGAATTTGGCTAGGCAAGATGGTGGAGTGCTCCGGCTAGGCATCTGCTTGATGAGAAGAAGTAGAATCACAGGGCGCCCGGATGTGATGGTGAATAATTTTACCTATCTTTGATACTATTGTGCATTCATTGATAGACCGGGGTCAACCCATTCCTTATGTGTGTACTAACCTGCAACTTGAAATTTGCAGTGAGAGCCGGAGTATGACATCTTAGTAGGCAGACATTTCGGGCATAGTGTTGTGTGAACAAAGTGTATAGAGATTGTCCCATCACAAAATGCGAGTATGAATTTTGGGAGATTTGATTGGAGTTATCCTTCGGGAGTTTGATGCTGATATTGGGGATGGGCTGGTTATCCGGACGCAAGCGATAGTCGGATTGTAGAATGAAAGAGTGACCTTAAGGACACCGAATAACGATAGAGTTATTTTCATCGGTGAAGGTCCAGAGCCACCTCTCTAATCTTGATATCCACAACCATTGCGAAAAATGGTGCGGAAAGGATGTGAAGCCTCTTGAAGCATGTGAATTTGATATAGTAAAGGCAAGGCCTAGTGTATCCGATATCCCTACTGTTAGTGACTTTCTGGATGTGTTTCCGAAAGAGTTGCCAGGATTGCCTCCACAGAGGGAGATTGAGTTTGCTATCGACGTAGTACCGAATTTTACCAAACATCCATTACACTTAAGTATAGAATGGCTCAGCAGGCTAAAGGAATTGAAATTCAGTTTTAAGTTTGCTAGAAAGGTTTATTAGATAGAGTGTATCACCATGGGGAGCTCCATGCTTTTGTTAGAAAGAAAGATGGTACACTTCAGCTATGTATTGATTATAGACAACTAAACAAGTTGACCGTAAAGAATAAGTATCCGTTACCCAGAATTGATGATTTGTTTGACCAACTGAAAGGTGCAAGTATCTTTTCAAATATTGACTTGCGATCTAGGTATCATCAGTTGAGAATTAAAGATGTGGATGTGCATAAGACAGCGTTTAGAACGCAATACGGACATTATGAGTTCCTTGTGATGCCGTTTGGTTTGACTAATGCACCGGCGGCTTTCATGGACTAACGGGTCGTGTTTTCGGTGTATGGATCAGTTTATTAAGTAAGTGTTCATAAAGCGACATTCTTGTGTAATATTCGAAAGATCAAGAAAGTCATGACACACCTTGAGTAGTGTTAGAGACTTTGCGAAGAAAGGCGGTTGTATGCGAAGCTGAGCAAGTGTGAGTTTTGGTTAAATGAAGTGTCCTTTCTTGGGCACATTGTATCGAAAGAAGGAATCCTAGTGGATCCAAAGAAAATAGAAGTGGTTGTCAAATGGAAGCCACCAAGGAATGTTACTAGAGTGCGTAGTTTCCTGGGTCTGGCAGGTTACTACAGAAGATTCGTTAAGGGGTTTTCTATGATTGCGGCCAGATGTGAGATTGCTCGTCATGAAATATGAATGGAGTGAAAAATGTCAAGGAAGTTTTGAAAAGTTAAAAACATTCTTAACCGAGGCTCCGGTGCTTACTCAGCCGACCTGTGGTAAGGAATATGTGATCTATAGTGATGCTTCATTAAATGGACTTGGATGTGTCATAATGCAAGAGGGTAAAGTGGTAGCCTATGCTTCAAGACAATTGAAGCCACATGAAAAGAACTACCCCACGCATGATTTGGAATTGGCCACAATTGTATTTGCGTTGAAAATTTGGAGACATTATTTGTATGGAGAAAAGTGTCTCATTTACACCGATCATAAGAGTCTTAAGTATTTGCCCTCGGAAAGAGAGCTTAACTTGAGACAACGTAGATGGATGGAATTGATAAAAGATTATGACTGTGTGATTGATTATCACCTAGGAAAGGCCAATGTAGTGAGTCGATCGCTTTGGTGAAAGAATTGATTACCAAACGCCCGGCGTTGAATGCCATTGTCATTGTCGGACGATGAATGCAGTGGTAGCGAAATTGATAGCGAGACCTTCGAATTGTTGAATCGAGTGCTAGAGCTACAAAAGAAAAGATGAAAATTTCTGCCATAATGAAGCAGTTGGAGATGGTAAAGAGAGCAGTTCAAAATAAAGGAGATGGGTCCTTGTATTATAAGGACAGGTATGTGTACCATGATTGTGAATTAAAGAAAGCCATACTTGATGAGGTGCAATGGATCTTTACACTGTCCATCCCAGTAGCACAAAGATGTATCAAGATTTGAAAATGTCATTCTGGTGGTCTGGAATGAAAAGAGATGTATCAAAGTTTGTAACCAAGTGTTTGGTGTGTCAAAGAGTAAAGGCACAACATCAAGTTCCTTCGGGATTATTGCAGCCTATCAAAATACCGGAGTGGAAATGGGACCGAATAACCATGGATTTTGTGGTTGGGTTACCATTGACAAGGAGAAAGCATGACTCAATTTAGGTCGTAGTGGGCCAGGTCCCGGCCAAGTCAGCTCACTTCCTACAGTGAGCAAGTGTTAACCCGACAAGCTAAGCGAGTTGTATATCAAAATAGTTCGATTACGGGATTCTATATCATTATTATTTCAGGCGAGATCGAGGTTTACTTGAGATTTTAGGGAAAATTTCAAGAGGCCTTGGGCACTTTCGGCGAATTTGATGCAGTTCCACCCGCAGACGGATGGACAATGCGAGGAAATAATCAGTGCGGAAGATATGTTGAGTTGTCGCCGATCAACTATGAGGGTAGTTGGGATTGACACATCTCTTTGGCTGAATTTGTAGTACAACAACAATTTCCAATCAAGTATTAGAATGAGCCTTACAGGAGGCTCTATATGGAAGAGATAAGAACGATTATGTTGAGTGAAATTGAGTGAAAGAAAAGTGATTAGCCCCGATTTGATACAAGAGCGAAGAAAAAAATAGAAAATGAATTGAAGAGAGATTATACTCCCTAGCAAAGGGGTTCCTAGGATTCGAATACTTATATGAACATAATACTACAACGGTAAATGCCAAAGCGAATAGATGTAAAAAAAAAAAAAAAAACTGAATAGATGTAAAAAAAAAAAAGAGATAGGGCAAAACAAATTAATAAATCAAATTAATGTGAAACCAAAAGACAATACATTGATTCTTACCTGACATATGCAGCAAGTCTCCCCGTCGAACGGAGAGTCCATTGTTGAGTAGCTTAGTCTCCGTCGTCCCTTCAGCTTGGCCCCAATAACTTCCTCCTTCATTCCGGTGCTCACATAACCAATGTGCTCTCCAAGCAATTGCTGAACCAAAATAATGTTGGGTTATGTTTGGACTAGGAAAAAATGAGAGAAAAAATAGATAGAAAAAGTTGAAGGGAAGAAAAGATTAAAAAAAAACACGGTTTACATTCGTTTGTGTTTGCAGAAAATAAATCACAGCCTTACCTGATATGACATGTCATCAATGTCAAGGCGCATGTCATCATATGAGTCATCTGAGTCGTCCTCGTGATCTTCAGCTCCACCCACATCAATCCACAACCCTTGGCCTGACGCCCTAGTATGACTATAATATATGCCATCATTAAAACTGTAGAACTCAAATTATCTATCCATTACAATAGATATCAAAGCGTTTAGAGCAAAATATGAATGTCCTTCAGGCCTAACACAAATTGTAAAGAGAGGTTGGAAGGGGTAAGGGGAGATCCGAGTTGGAATCCTTGTAAGAACAGGTTACTATAACTAATATACAAAGTGAATAGATGTTAAAAAAAAAAAAAAATTCAAGTATTGGAAAAACACTAGGATCAGAACATGAACTGGAGTGTTAGACTGAAAGGGAGCCCTTGAAATCCCAAGAAAAGGTTCTTTGGTATCTAGTGTTGGAGCTTTCTTATATAAACCTGAGGGCCTTCGGTTTTGCTCTCCAGCGGTTACTAGTTCCACTTCCCTCAGGGGTTACTTACTAGTTCCAGTTTCTTAGGGTTACTGGTTCCAATTCCTTAGGACTACTAAAGGAATTTATTGAGACTGTTGACTTTAGAGTCCCATAAGATTAGTAAAGTTGCGTTGTTATTAAAAAAAGTTAAGACTATGGAATGACAAAATTTTGATCAAATTTAGTTGGAGCCCAAAAGAAAATGATAAATGAGTTTGTTAGGAATGAAAATCCAACCCACACAAGATATCAATAGATGCAGTGAATACCGAATTTTCTTGCTCAGCAGGGGCAATTCTTTGCTGAGTACTTCTGTGAGGTTCTCCATCGACCTCTACAGCTAAATTTGGACGTGCAAAGGCAGAAGATGCTTCCGTAGAGCCAACTGCATCTTCCCGCAGTTGGTCATGACCAGTACTGCCTATCCAGGTGTTCCCTTTAATGTCGAATCGTGGGGACTTGAACCTTGCCTTCGTTCTCCATCACTTTCCATATTTTCAAAGCTTGATTGACTTGCTCTGACCTGAAACCACACTTCATAAATTAGAAACATATCAGAATTAGTGCAACAAAAAACTAGTAAGAATTGGTTCGGTATAGTTACCTAGCTACCTGACATGAAATGGGCATCAGATTTACTATAATAACCAAACCTTTAATAATCTTTCCTGTATTTCTCCCTGCACTTTCTTTTCTTTCTTTCTTTTTCGTTTTCTTTTTTTACACCCCATTGCTTATTTCTTTTCATCATTTCCTCATTTTTTTTCGTTCCTTTACCTTTACAAATATATTATAAAACAACATATGTATAGAGGATCATTAACTAACCTTAAATCAATAATTTTCAAATCATAATCAAACTAAGAAATGATAATTTCCTAAAACAAAAACCCAATCTTTTTTAATCCTCATCAAACTTAAAAAAACGTAATTTACTAAAATACAAATTATATTCACCCTATATCCATAGTTTTTTAATATAAAATTTAAAACACAATCTCTTTGAAACACAAACTTTGTAAATATTACTTTCTTAAAAACAAAAAATAACTCAAAATCCGACAATTTCTAGGGTTTTGATAAATCAATGAAATGGACTAATTAAAAGGGAAAAAACAAGGCAGCAGATTAAGCTTGAAGAAAAACCAAACGGATTCAGAATCAAATTTCAATTCAAGAAAATGGAATGAAAAGTCCAGCGATTTCACATGTGATAAAGATAGGAAGACTATATCTTTGGCCCGCAGATGAGAGAATTGGGAGAGACAAACAGGTCACATTCATTCATAACCGTACAATATAACTCGCTTCACTCAACTCTTAGCATTCTTCGAATTCGATCTCTCTTCCTTCCTTTTCCCGCTTTCGGGTATTGCTTCAATACATTGTTTTTCTTCTAGCTTCGTTATTTTATCTCGACAATTCCTATGAAGTACGATCAATATATAATGGATTGATCATAAAAGAATAAAAACGGTTTAAGGTAGAAAATTACACTTCTCATTTAAAATGAGCTGTTAATTTTTATTTTGTTTCCATTACTTCATGCTTTTTGCTTTTTATTTTTTTCCTTTCCGATATTTTAGGTTAATAACATTGTAGTACAGTAGTAGCATCTTTACTTAAAAAAAAAAAAAAAAACAAACAATGTAGTACTTCCAGCTTTTTATTTTTTCCCTTTCCGGTATTTTAGGTTAATAACAATGTAGCACAGTAGTAGCATCTTTACTTCAAAAAAAAAAAAAAAAACACAAGTAGCATCTTTCTTTAATATATCTTTCTTTCATTAATAATATTATCTTTATTAAATGATTAATTTACATCTTAATAAGTCAGGTTGTTGCAGTGAAATGTTCATCTTATCGGCTTAAGAAAGATAATTGTCACATTTCATTGATATTATGTATATATATTATTCCTTTGTTATATTCTAATGATCAAAAAACTATTTTGGGTGTATTAACTTCTTAAGGGTATCTAGCCTGCTCTTGATTCTCGGAGGTTTAGAATTATGAACATTCACACGGTCGGTTAAAAGCACGCTTATATTTTCACATATCTTTTTCTGCGTGTTATCTCCCTTACTTATGAAGAAGGATGAAGATCCACTTTCTATGGAAAGTGGGTGATTGGTTTTCAAAATGGAAGGGAGGCAAGCGCGTCTCTTGCGCTTCAACCGTTTTTCCTTTTGGGTAACCAAATTGTCCGAGTCTTCCGCCACACAGATCGGTTGATCACCTTAAGGGCGGTTTCGTATGAGGTTTGTGGGGGGATATGCTCTTGAGTTGCAAGGAATCAGCCGAAAAATCACTGGCCGACCATCTTTTTTCTGATGGCAGTCGTCTGGAAGGGGGCATAGATGTCCACAAGCTGGACTTTAGGCTTGGTGTGGGGACGTTTGGGCCTCTTTTGGGCTTTGATCCTCTTGGGCCTTCTGAGTGGAGATGCTGGGCCAAAATCCATGGTACCCACAATACCCCCCTTTTTCCATCCGGGGAGTTCGATCTTCCCCAGTTGGAAAAACACAGTGTTTGTGACTTGGTTGTCGTTGGGAACGGGGGACCATTCATTATTGCATGTTCCAATGCGCATGTTTCCGGGGAGTGTTCTATTTCTGGTATCACTTTTAGTACGCCTTTATGAGCTTCTCATGAGTTTCTAACCCCTATAAAAAGATGTGGGGTGTCGGGTTTTTATCTCACTAACTAGTTTTGAATTTTCAATGGATATGTATGGCTTGTCGTTTGCGAATGCTGTTAGTGTTGGGCTTTTCCGATTGCTCTTGGGTTGAACGTGATGTTGACAGAGGTCAGCCGGTGATTAAAAGGAATGTCCGGAACTTGCTAATTTACCTTTGGAGGGATATTTTTGAGCCTTATATGCCCCCTTGGGTGGTTCGCGAACTTGGAGGGAGAAAGCCTTCCTTGACATCGATGAAACTCCATGTCTCCTTGTTCGGTATCCCTTCCCTTATGCCCATCTACTTTGAGCGCGGTGAGTTATGCACGAGGCGGGTGGGGTTTTTTTTTTCTTCCTCTTTCTTAGCCTCTGCGGTGCTTGTTTTTCCTTTTTAGACAACTGCGACAGACTTTTCTGGCTTTTTCTTCTTGCTTTTTTTCCCTCCAGTTCCCATTTTTTCTCTTATATTTTTTCTTTTTTCTTTGACTCAGTTTTTGGCCCGGGTGGATTATGTAATTATCTTAGGCTCAGTTTTTAGCTCGGATGGGTTGTGTAATTGTCTTAGGCTCAATTTTTAGCCCGGATGTAATTGTAAATGCCACTTGGTGTAATTAATGAAATCGTGATTCGGGAAGGTTTTGCGTTGTGTTTCACCTTATTTTTATTGTGTTTGGCTAATCGGTCACTAGCGTCAACAAACTTCAAGGGATATGGTGTATGATGGATATTAGCATGTGTTGGAACTAGGGTTAAGGTGTTTGACGTTGATGTATCCGACGACGGATCATCCCGTACGGTTCCTGACTAGGCCCAGCTAGGTTGTTTTGACTAAACCGTCCATCGAGAAGGGCATAAGACTCTTAGGGCCCTGAACTGGCCCACACTTGGTCACCATGCTCTAGTAAGTGAAGCGCCGTTAGGATTCAAATCGCTAGGAAGGGTGATGAATTCAATGGCGCATTTAATGCATTCGTAGGGGCTATACGCCTTATTCTTAGGGAATAATAAGTAGATTTTGCTTGCTCCTATCGTATCTTCTCCATTTTCTTGTTTCTCTTCTATTTAAGAGCTTATGCAGATATTTTGCTGTGTGGTTGCGTGTTTTGCATATAGGCTTTTCAGACATTCGTTCTCCTTATCTTCCAGGTAAACCCTGTTTTTGTCTCGGATATGTAAGATTCCAGTCCCCGGCATGTATTTGGCGACGAAAACGTAGAAGGGTGTTTTTCAGGGTATGCCAGAGTTGGGGGTCTTTCCCTGGCCTGTTGGGTTCGCGTGTGTTCTCGCCCTTTTACCATTTTGGTATTAAGACATGGAATTGACTCCCTTTTCATCTGTCCTTTTGTTGTTGTTTGCTTGTAGTATGGCGAGAGGTCAAGAACACCAAGTATACCCGGTACTGTACAGTACCCCCCATGCCTAGGAGACCCATTGCTTCACTTTAGTCACAATGTGTTGTAATTTGTCTTCACTAGGACTTGAACCCGGGATCCCCCTTTCTTATGCTTTTATCTTTTGAAACATTGAGCACTTTACCACATGAATTAAGTATGATGGACAAAATAAATAAAATTTGTTTTCAAGTAATAAATAAAAATAATATATGAGATTTAACTCTTTTTATTTTCCTTCTTTTTTTTTCTTTTCTTCCAACTTTTTCTGTTCCTCTCCCTTGCATTTTTCAGGAACGAAACAATTAGATTATCAGATAACAGAACAAATGAAGAAATAAAACTCAAAGAACATAGTTGGGGCTATTACAAACCTCTGATATTAATCTGCTTCTGAAACGAGGATCATTTACTTGTGGAATTCTGGGTCAGATCGGTTGGCCATACAAGACCTCAGACTACCCAGAGCTGGTTATTTGCTGTCCCATTTTCTCAGGCTCAGACGGTACCAAATCCTCTTGGTTTGGAGAATTCTCTGAAGGAATTATCCAGCTGAGCCTGCAGTTGCCCACATAGAAGATAAATCCTCAGCGACAAGCCCAGGTGTGGAAGTACTGTTTGAAGACGTATTAGATGCGGATTCTTCACGCGAATCTATTAGAAGAGCTGTAAACTACTCTCACTACCACTTCTTTTCAAGACCGATCCTTAGAGTTTTGACCTTGCCAGCCTCTATCACCTTCCATGTTTCAAAGGTTGCTGATCTGAAACCACATATTCCTTGCATGAAGCTTTCATTAATTTATCATAGAATTAGCAGATAACACGTGTATGTGTGTGTATTTGAGGGTTGTGCTTGTAAAATCTTTCACAAACTAATTAATTGACAAATAAAGTTGCTTAAGTAAGGCAAAAAAAAGATCCTTTAGAAGTATTTGGTTATAGTTTTTAAAGCTGTTTTTGTTTTTGAAAAATGCAGACACACAAATACTAAACTCAGGAACGAGAAGTAATTTCAGAGAGACCAAACAGGCTAGAAAGTTTTGTTTTTCCCAACTTTAGGAAATAAATTGGGAAGACAACTTTCCTACCACAAAATGGCTTACAAAATTCAAGCAAATGAAAGATTTTGCATCCTTGATGGAGACATCAACATTTTTATTAAGTTTGCTTAAGGAAGAAGCAAGTGACTTGTTTGGTTGTAGTTTTGAAAACTGTTTTTTCTTTTGAGAAACAAGGAAAACAATGAACATGTTTGATTACCTTTCCTTTTTTGTTTAAACATTAAATATAAAAACAAAATTAAAAATAATAGAGTAAGTTTAGATAACATAGAAAACACCAAATTTAGAACATGAGTTAAATTCGAGAACATCAAATGGTGCTATTATAATGTGTTTCAAAACTAGTTTCTCAAGAGCAGGTTTAAATGATTAAACAAGAATCGAAAGATTTGTTTTTCAAATCTAATAATAGATTGGAAGAAAATTTCTCTTTTTTTTTGGTAGGTGACAAAATGACTTAATAAATTCAAGCAAATAGGAAGGAATTTTGTCATGGTATTCTATCAGCACTTTTCTTAGGCTTGAAGATTTGAGCACCATGAGATGTCTAGATCCTTTAAAACAATAGAAAGGAAGCAAAAAATGAAGAGGAAATACCAGCAAATAAGAGCTCATTTTCTCACAAATAGACTGAAACGAGGACAAGGATCAAATGGATGAATTGTGTAGTTTTTATTTTCATACATGACCACATAGGTTATGATACGTAGATCTAGAAGCTTGGTTATCAAGAGAAAATCATTTGAAAAAAAACCATACAAAAGGTAGATAAATTACATAGGATTCATTTCACAATCATGAAATTTGCATTAGTTGGCTGTTAAAGGTGCTGAAATATTTTTTATTATGTGAGTAATTTCTTGTCTAGCGAATACCTGATATTGGAGTACCTAACCAAGGTGAGATAATTGTATGTACAAGTAATAAATTATTTGTAGTTGGTGAAGCCATGTTAGAACAATATAGAATGTGTGCTTTTTGAAGTAGGAGGTTTTGCCAATGAGGCTTGGCTCAATGGTTAAAGGGTTGGACAGGGCATAGGAAATGAACCAAGTTCGAGTATCCATGAGAACATGATGCTACAACGATGTAATGCAAAATGATTCGATATAAAAAAAAAGTAGGTCTCTAGTATACTTTGCTTTGGAAAGGTACATACAACCAACCATATATGAAAAAAATGACTCCAATTCTGAGGAAACATTTTAATGGAGTCAAGTCTTTTGAGAGTAAATTCGGTGATAAGATTGGTGATAATCCATTGGATAATGGATTACGTTGTCTACATAAAGTAAGATTAGAATACTTGAAAACTTCATACGCACTACAAGGAAGTGAGCTTTTAGTTGGGGTCGGTGGCACGAGTTGGGGTCCATGACTGACGAAAAAAATAAGATAGAATGCAACCATATGATGGATGCGAAGAAAATGGTGCGCAGCTAAGCGTGGCTATAGGGGCATAACTAAAAGTTGCTAGTTACAATTTAGTCTTGGCCCCTACCCAAAGTGGTTTGGCCTATGGATGGAGGCATTTTCTGGCCTTAACTTCAAAAGAGATGGAAATATGGATGGGGTTGTTGCTAGCCGCAGCTAAAAGGATGTCTATAGATGGGGCTATTTCTAACCATGACTAAAAGGGTGACTATGGAAGGGGATGCTTCCATGGCATAACTTTAAAATAGTTTTATATTATGAGAAGATCAAATAAATCTTTGTTCAGCAGCAACTATAAGGTGCTCTGATTGGAATATTTTACATTACAACCTGAGAGTGCTCTGATCATGACATGTTCTTGGCTAAACTAAGGCAGCTGGATGGAAGGGCGTTTTGCTTTTAGCTAAAAGCAGGTAGCTTTTGGATGGGGTTATTTTCTAGCCGCAACTAAAAGAGTGGCTATGGATGGGGAAATTTTTTGGCTGCAACTCAAAGATAGGCAAAACTAAAAGGGTGGCTATGGATGGGGACATTTATGATCGCAACTAAAAAATGGTTTATCAACCATGAGAGATGATAATCTTTTATTTGGCCGCAACTATAAGGGTGACTATGGATGGGGCTATTTTGTAAGCAACTAAAGGGTGGCTATGGATGTGGCATGTTCTTGAACACTTGACTAAAAAGGTGGCTATGGATGGGGGCATTTTTTGGCCGCAACTAAAACGGTGGCTTTGGATGGGGTTATTTTCTAGCCGCAACTAAAAGAGTGGCTATGGATGGGGAAATTTTTTGGCTGCAACTAAAAGATGGGAAAAAATAAAAGGGTGGCTATGGATACAGACAATTTTTGGAGGCCTTAGTAAAAGGATACTTCTCGATAGGTTATTTTTGTAGGCTGTAACTAAAATGATGACTATGGATGGGAACTTTTTTGGCCGCAACTACAAGAGTTATCTTCGGATGACATCGTTTCCTTGGCATAACTATAAGAGATATTTGGCGATAAGAAAAAACAGACTAGGGGCTTGGCTGTTTTATTTTAAAATTAATTTAAGTTGGATTGACGATGATGACAAAGAAAGCTTGGTGAGATAGCATTGAAAACAAAGTATTCAGCAAAATATCAGTTTACAAAAAATATAAAGAAAAACTACATCAACAAAAAAAATGAATAGCATTGAAAACAAAGTATTCAAGCTCTTGGCAATGTAATATTGTTTTTAGCTCAAAGAGCTACGCTTTAGCAGAAGGTATGTACGTATGATGTTGCATTCAAATAAACCAAATAGTGCCAACAAGAAGAGAATCTGAATGCATCCACGGCATTGAATGTTGTAGAGTGAAACCAAAAATCGCCCCATCTTTTTCTTCTGAATTTGCATAATGTCAAACCAAAAACTGATTTATAGTAAATAAAAGTGCACCAACAGAAACAATTAATGTATTCTTCAGCAGCATTCTCCTAATAACATCATAATATCTGACAAGACACAAGAAAAAAATCAACTTCCAAAGACTAGGATTCAGTACCAACCAAAGCTCTAAAATCTAAATAGATGATAGTCAAATTCCAGAAAATACATGGGGGAAAGCATCAAACATCAGCTGTGGGTGAGCATAACAATAACAATAACAATACCCGGAGTCATTTCCCCATATCTGAACAAGCCATAAATTCGGAAGAATACTTCCTTTTCAAATAAATAAAATTACCCATCAGAACATATTAGGTGATTCAATAAAAGCCTACAACACAGAAAGCACGACCTTATTAGTACTAAGATGAAGAAAGAGAAGAAAGCCCCTCCGGAATCAACACTCTCAAACTACTGCCAAGGACACCATACAACACGGCAAAAACCATTAATTTTTCTCATATTCAGACATTATAAAAGATGATCAAAACAAAAAATAAAAGCAAAAATGTCCTGGAAAAAATTATCCAAGTAAACAACATATATGAAATATAAAAATTTGTCTTGCTGGACAAGCTCCTACTGCTACTGGTAATGTCTTAGAAATGATAGGCCTAGATAATTCTTCAAGAGAAAGGACCTCTATGATGTTGCCACTCAAACATATTCTTCTAGGCTTGCACACTTCTTGGTTTTCTACGCTCCTGCAAGCATGAGCAAGGTTTATAACTTTATTTTTCTTTTACACAATTCCATTCTCCAAATTTCTAGCTACGTATTAAAATTAGTATAATTGCATTACCTTTTAATTGAATGTTTCATTTAAACACAAGGAATCTTCAAATTTTTATTTAATTAAATTAGATTTTAAATTATGATTTCAAAGAATTAATATGCATAGAGGTCAAGTTCACTTCATTCAAGCTTTATTCAATCAATGGAGACCGCAGGAAAAATTACCAGGTAGGCTATCCAATCAATGAGACCTAGCTCACGGGGTTACCAACAAGCTTTATTCCAAACCTGCATAATAGAAAGATAGTTTTACTACGAAACATAGATAATCATTTGCATGAAAACTTGTATAGAATCAAGACATAAGCGATACTTCACTGGCACAAAACAAGCGATCAGGTCCGGCTAGTGGTGATGGAGATTATGTCACCATACACCGCGTTTTGCCTCCTATCACGAGTACTTTCGATAAGCGCTCCATAGTTAACTTTGCAAATTGACCTGTTGTCACATGTTGCGAAGAATTGATGATGAATAGTAACACAACCTTCTCGGAGCAAAGGTGTAGATGGCATACCTCACAGTAAGCCACATTAGAACTTCCCTTGCTCAAGGGTAACTCAAGGTAATAAAGCTCCTCCTTTATTGGCCATTAATAAATCATACCTTCAATCCCACATTCAAAGATGATATCACAAAAATTTCATTGCGTATAAAGTTGTGAAACATAAATCATTTAGAATCTTAGGAATGATTCAAATACAAATACACCTTATATAAAAATAAGTGCTAAAGGCGGGAACAACGTCAATTTGTAGGATTAATAACAAAATTTACACTAAATGCAAAATAAATTTTTCTTCAAAAACCTTGATCGGAATTTCAAAATGAGAATTTGAACTCATTATCTTACATGTTTCACTTTTTAAAACGAGGTATGAACAATTTGATTCTCTCAAACATAAATATCCCAAAATATAAGTAATCCACAATAATAGTAATCTAAAAGTTATAAACCCATAACCAAAAGCAACTAATCACCAAATAAGACAAAAAAGTTATCTTGGTAGTATGTTAAATGAGAAAATGCCTATATTTTAATCAGTAATTACATTCTTTTAGTTGGAAATCATACGAATTATAGAAGCGCTCCAGGAAAACAGCGCGTTCTGGGAGCTAAAGGATCTATCTTCTAAAACAGTAGCAGTTAAAGGGGCAAGCGCGGTTTACGGAATTTCATACAAAATTACTATTGTAGATCTGTACCAGTACAATAAATGATCAAACTACGATTCCACGAAGCTTCACCTTCAATCAAATCAATATCACCAATAAAAGAAACACCAGAATATGCATATTCGAGATCGAGATTATAAAGGGACGGATAAATGAATGAGAGAGAAGAAAGAGAGGTACCTTCTCGAAGAGCGAGATCTTGGAATGAGTGAAACCACGAGTCAGTTGACCTTGCTCCTCTTCTCCACAGATGTTGGACTTGAGAGAGAAAGAGAGAGGGAAAGGCGGCTAGGGTTTCTTCTTCAAATAGACAGGAGATGAGACATGGGCGGCTAATCTGGTTTTATTGCGAGCAATATTATGATCTATTTGGAGCCTACCATAATTATCAGACTTCTACGAATGTCCTCCATCAAACATTACCGAATCTTCTCATATTTTGATTATGATAAAGGTGTGCCAGGAAAGCAATTAAAAAATAATTAAAGAAAGAGTCATAACTAATCACGTGACTTGGTTAAAAGAAAATTTAAAAGGAAATTAAGTTACTTTAAAGCGGGATATATATTTGATTAAGTAAAAAGATCCAACCTTTATATAATATTAATTTAAATTAGTGTAAATTGAAATTGTCATAACACTTCTCACTTTGTAAAGAGCTATTTAAAAACAAATTTGAATTAAATATTTGATTGATCAATTACATAAACCAAATATTTATTATTTAAAAATAAACTAAATGATCTAGTTTTACATAACTCTCAACAATTTAATCTCAATGGGCAATGTAGGCAAGTTGGTAGGTTAAACATCAACGTAATTTCCATCTTGAATTCCTTTCTTTACACACATTTTATTCGATTTGTCTGAAATTTCACTATCACCGAAAAAAAATATCCATAAACCGATTGAAAATTTCACGAACTTTCAAGATTTTTACATTTAAATCCCTAATAAATCCCAATATTTTATAAGTATAAGCAATTTATAGTTGTAGTTGCGACTCAGAAGTCTAGTCGCAGCTATATAGTAACTTCTGAGTTGCAACTCAGTCTATAAATAACTATAGAGTCATTTTTAGTTGCACTCAATCTTTACGACAACTATAGAGTCACTTTTAGTTGAGACTCAATCCTATATGCAACTATAAAGTCACTTTTAGTTGAAAATCAATCATATCCGCTACTATAGAATCACTTTTAGTTGAGACTCAATCCTAAATGCAACTATAAGATACTTTTAGTTGAGAAAGCGCAATCCTATCACAACTATAGAGTCACTTTTAGTTGCTTGAGACTCAATCCTAAATGCAACTATAGAATCACTTTTAGTTGAGACTCAATCCTATCCGCAACTATAGAGTCACTTGTAGTTGCAGCTCAATAAATATGAAACTAAAAATATGCTTTAGTTGCAAATTTTTTTGGCCCCAACTAAAGTAATGTCCCTATAAGTCACTTTTCTTGTAGTGTACGCAAAAGGAATAATGAGTAGTTAGCATTACTAATAGAAAAACTAAGTTTGAGGGGCTTGCTTCAAGCTGTGTAGGTATTACTTAAGAACACATAAAGAAAAATGGGAAACTAGAAGACAAACGTTTAACTTGGAAGGTTAAATACAAGTTAAATGTAACGACCCGTACCAAATAATACAAGTTTTTAAAACGTTTGACCAAGTTTGACCAATTTTGACCAACAATTAGTATGTGGGCCCAAGTTGACTTTTTCAAGGATGGATAATTTTTGGTTGACTAAGACACCATTTAGTAAGGCCTCGTGATCTGAGTTCATAAACCGGGTTGTGTCAAAATCGATAAAGTTTTGTACAGAGTTCAAACATCAACATTTTTATCGATATCCCCGAGTTGTCTTCGGTTTTTTTTACGAAGCGACCACCTAGCCCTATATAAACATAGTTTTGCGTGCCAAATAGAACCCTAGCCCCAAAACACTCATTTTCAGCTCCAAAACCCTAGAAAATTCTCCAAAACCTGTGGACCCGAACTGGGTCATTTTGAACCGCTTTTAGGCCAAACAGGTTTTGGCCGTGGGAGGCGTTTCCGGCCACCCCCTTGCTACACGCGCCGGCCAGGGAGGAGCGCAACCACCAGACGACCTTGCCAGCAAAATTTCACCTCGAACCCTTTCTTAGGATGCGTGAGATCTGGCCCAGGCAAAGCGGGGTGCGGCGATCCATGAGTGGAGTTCACCGGTTTGATGTTTCCAGGCCATTCGGCCCGACCCATACCTCCACGCCCCCATTTTTGGACCCTCTGGCGAACTCTTCCATGTCCCTTTATAAATTCCTCCGTTTGAAAGATCAAACGAAAACAAATTTAGTGCATTGTTGGATAGAGTTTTTCGGACCTGCAATGACCTTTGGACCCAGTAAAGGGTATACGTGTTCTGAGTCTCTTGGGCTTTCCGTTATTAAGATTTGTAAGAATTTTGGATGTCGTTTGGTTAGTTTTCCATTTTTAGGTCATTTCGGATGATGCAAGGGTTTTGGACGAAGTGGACACAGTGTTGAGTGAAGTAGAAATTGAAGTTGGATTAAATTAAAAATTAAGACATTTTATGAGTTATTGAAGGTTCAATTTCGAAAAATTAACCTCGGGTGAAAAGCCCCAATTTTTGATGCAGGGTATGCTGAGGCACTTGTTTAGTGGACTGTCGGGGTCGATTTAGATAGTTTCATAGTTACAAAATTATTCTAGACATTTGGGGCATCGATGTCTTTGAGTTAAGATATTGAAGCCTAAATGGTATTTTTTTATATTATTACGGGCCTCCTGATGAGCGAAGACGATCTTTGCGGGAGGCTTGGTGGCGTCGTAGTCAGGTGAGTGGTTTACATGTTTCTAAATCTTTGGGGTATTATTATGATATATAATTGTGGTTAATTATATATATAACTTATTGATCGAACGGTTGGTTATGCATAAATATAATTATCGTTTTTATATAAACCATTGCTTATCATTTCTTGTGGATTTTGTCAACATTCGCAAATAATTGGAATTTTGTTGAGTTCGTGGATAAATTTGTGGTATTTAAACATTTTGGTACATGGATTGAGTTTAAACCATTTTGAAAATTTATTGATTTAGAAATGAATTTTGAGATTTTGTGAAATGGTTATAATACGATGTCGTTGGAAAGGTATATGCAGGTAAGGATCACGGTGTTGGTTGTTATCAGTTGATGTACCATATAAGTACGGAGGATTCGGTCGGTACCTATATTACGATTGCATTGGGTTTACCACGGTGTGGTAATTGAAATTTACCATCCAACGATTACATATTATTTCAACGGCCGTGATGTCGGGATTACCCGAAGGTTTATTAGTTGCCACGGTGTCATGAGGTTGGTACCATCCAACAGTTATATATTATTTCCACGACCGTGATGTCGGGATTACCCGAAGGTTCATTAGTTGCCACGGTGTCGTGAGGTTGGTTTCATCCAACGGTTATATATTGTTTCCACGGCCGTGATATCGGGTTTACCCGAAGGTTTATTAGTTGCCACAGAGTCGTGAGGTTGGGTTTACCCGACGGTTTACTATGGGTATATGGTACGGTATATTGTTGGACGCACTACGAGTAAAGGTATAACCATTTCAATATTTATGGTTATTGTATTTTCATGATTATTTTTTACGACGCAGTGGTTATATATGTTTATGCTCGAATTTTTATGTTGTGGGCAAATTCGGGTCATAAGGTTCTTGATAATGGCGTCGGTTAAATTTTAGCATGAATTTCACATATTGTTGACTTGGGTATAAGTTTGGGTTTTGTGAAATGATTCGAAGCGGGAACGCACAAAGAGTGGACGTGAGGTCTTGAGAGAAGGAATTTTCGAAAGTAAAAACATTATTTTCCTTATAAGTGCCCCTCAGCGAGATTTATTATCTCACGTTTTATTGTTTTAAATTCGTTCTCTAGGTCCAGACAGTCCGTAGAGACACCTCGCGCCAGCTTCTACGTCACTCGTTCTGCGGCAGTTGCAGTATTCTATCTTATCTATCTGCCTTTATTTTATTGGACTTATGTATTTTCATTGTACCCCTAAATTCGCAAACACTCTTAGAATGCTTTGATCTTAGTATTGAACTCATATGAGTCTTTATCATGTGTGTTTGTGGTTATGACCTATAGTAAGATGGGTCGGTTGTGGATTTGAGCGGTTGTGGATATTTTATATATATATATTGAGGTATTATATTAATGCAGGTGTTTACTTTCTTTCTTAAAGTTGGGGTTCCATTGGACATTCCCTAGGGATTGTACAGTGAGAACTTCACTAGGCGGGACCACCCGGGGAATCTTGGGAGGGTTTCCGGGTCGGGTCTTGTCATTAAATGTTTGACATGTAATTGCTTCATAATCTAGTTCGAGGTAACAAGAAGAAATAGGATTAGATGAATGGTTGTAGGTTTAATAACATGGTTAAAAGGCTCACCATGGTTGATATACTAGGAACTTGAGTGACGCCCTTGGCAACACTAGGTGTGGCTTTTGGAGCTAATGATATTGGTATTAACAAGCTTAGAAACCAAATTCAATGTTTTAATTTGTTAGTTGATCAGAATTATAGGTTTCGTTAGAGTAGGCTTATGAAACCATGATGTATAAGAGACGTGGCTAGAGTGGATTTCATTAGAAAGAGAGATGTTTTTGTAGGTGGTGCAATAATAGTAGGCTATGTGACACAAATGATAGCAAAATGACCTGATATTTTTGTAAACGGATTATTAAAGATACTTATGACATGTATTAAGCCATTCATCAATATTAGAAAAAAATTGATTTAACTCGGTTCTTGCATTAGAAGAGAATGTGAGTTGCAAGAGTAGCAAAAGATATTATGGCTAGAATACCTTTTACTCTAGTTTTACAACATATTGACGACTATGACTTGATTTATTGTTCCCGTCGGATCAAATATGTTTTGCCGTCTTAATCGTCAACACACAAGTAAACGCTGCAACAAGATGGCAAAAAACTATTTGTCATATTAAGATGATACAAAATCACATGATACAATAAGATGACGACGAAATTACAAAAAAACAAATTAAAAGCCCAGATATGTGTGGAGAAACCACTTTATTGAAAAAGAAAATGATAGAAAGAGATGTAAAAAGGTGATTTCAAGTTAAGAATGACAAAAAAAAAAAAAAATCACATTTTCTTGCTTAAGGAAAAAGGGGATTATAGAGAAAAAGATGAGAGAAAAGGAGTTAAGGATAGGGTTTGTGGACAGTAAATTTATCAATTGCTTCACTTGATAGAAGAATATTGGGATTTACAAAACAAATCCCAAGACGAAAAAGAAAAAGTGGAATTAAATTATTTTAGGCAAAGATCTACATAGATTTTGAATTATTTTTAAAGATTTTATTTTATTTTTAAATGTACACCAGGTCACATTATTTTTCCTAATTTTTCTTCCTCAAATGGTTCACAAGCTCTATTTTTTTAAACTAATTATTACCTATATCGAATAATTATAAATGAATCGAGCATGGTATTGATTTATGTAGAATATTGAAAAATAATTAAACATTGAACAAGAAATAAAAAGTTACTAACACTAAATCAGTGAACAACAAAGATGAGGGAAGGCGAGAATCAAAAGATGTAAACAAAGGACAAATTAAATTTACAGTAAGGAACTGCATGAAAGACAAAACTAGAGAGTTGAAGAAGAAATTAAAATAATGAGTGATAAAGGTAGTTAGATAAAAACAAGAATGCCATGTGACGGCACACAGAAAGGAAAGCTTGATGCAGACCTGAGAGTGGGAAAACGATGAAGAAAAAGGCTGAAAGTGGTGGGGTGAAGAACCTACCGCACCTTCCTTGCACATTTAGAGAGAGAGAGAAAAGGGTTTATGGAGAAGAGAAAAGGTAGCAAGAGTTCCAGAAAAACGGTTCACTTTGTAACTGATGTCAGGAGACCTATCTGTCAGTTCTGGAAATGTAATTATGATTTGATGTCCTCATTTGATGAATCCTCCCCATTTCTTCATCACCAATCCTCTCTCTATGAAGAGTTAAGTCTGTGCAGAGATCTAGAACTATGAGGCTATAAAAGAGGGCTCTCAAACTGAGGGATATCATACAGAAGATCAATTCTTGAGTGGGAAGCATAGGCCTGGTTCAATTTCTGAACCCAGTTTTCTCTTATCTCATGGTATAATCTTCCTCCCTTTTGATACCAGAATCTCCCATAACCTTAGCTAGTTCCTGTGCTTGTATGTATAAATATACCTAGTGTTTTTTTTCCTATATTTCTTCAGTTTTCTGAATTGGAATTTGATTTTGAATCCGTATGATCTCTTCAAGGTTTCTTCAATTCACAGATTTCTTTGGTTTTCCTGAAATATACCATGAGTATAAAAACTGATTTTCTTTTCTTTTTCTGTTTTTTAAATGAAAAGTATTTTCGTTTATTAGTTTATTCCTAGAATTGTTTGTTTTATAAGGAATTTTCATGAAAAGTCTTTGTAGAATTGAATTTTAGTTTTGTTTCTAAACTATGACTTACAATTTCAGGCCTGCAAGTCAATGGAACTGTATATTCCCGATCACTATATTACAATCATTGAAATATGAAAGGCGATGATCAGAGGCAAGGTTCTAGTCTTCATGAACTGTCATTGATCAAGAGAAAAACACCTGACCGTCGTTAAAGCTCCCTTAACCGACTGCAGGACGAATCCAAGCATAGTTTTTCTTTCAACGGCGCAACTCCTGGAGTTTGGAGTTTGGAAGCATCCCCCATTGCTCCAGCCCGTTCTCACTGGCAGAGGAACACAACTTGCCATCAGGTTGGATTATCCACTATTACTAGAGACAGCCCTGGGAAGTGATGTTCCTCGAGTTGATGAGCCTTGGATCAGACCTAGACCAATATCTAAGGTTCGTTAAATCACTAATTTGATTAAATTTTTGATAATTTACTCATTAATGTGGAGATCATGATCAATTCAGCTTCTATGGAAAAACCTTTTTCTTTTTCCCTCTATGATTTCCACTGTATTCTTTGGATCTATCCATTTCTTGTACAGTTACATGCTCATCTTTCAAATTACAGACTGACCAGCTTGGGATCAATGTTTTGCTCTATTTTAATTCCAGTAGCACTGTTGAAAATTTCCTCATATATGTACCATTCTCCTTTCTCTTTTCATTCTTCATTTTTGCTTTGTTAGTTCCCTGGGATCTTACAGAGTACTTCCATCCTTTCTTGTATGAATTTGAACTTCTGTTACCATGAAATTGTTTCCCTCCCTGATTGTATTTCTAAGAGAATCACTTGGGCTGGAGTTCTTAGTTCCTTGCCTTTTCCATAACAGGTTTGCGATGCAATGGAACTCCAAGGCAGGGGTGGCACCATACAATACCATGTTTGTTTTCTTTTGATTATAATTCTTGTTGTTTGCTTTTATTTTGTACATCATTTATTCATTTGTTTATTATCTATTCCTTCAGTTATTTGATTTTGATATAAAACTCATTGGTGGCAAAGGGACATATAAACTAGTGAAAATTTTTGTCTTTTTCAATAAACCTATTTTCAGATTATAATTAACTAGCAGTCCCACAACAGTGAGTGCCCCCTACTATTTTCTCAAAAGGATTTGCCCATTCTGTGTCCAAAGTAGATGAAGAGTATCTTTTTCATGTTCATACTTTGATTTCATCAAAGAATGCACTTTTGTGATTTATCAGCATGAGGATGAAGATAATGCAGCTTGACATCGATAACATGTCATATGAGGTAATTAACTCTACTCGATATTTTGAAAGAAACAAGTTTTAGTCTGCATTAGATTGCTTGTTTTTAATTTTGAGAAATACGGGCTGATCAGAATTGCTAGCAATTGGAGCAGAATTTTAGTCAGGGAGTAATTATGGCTAAGATGATGCAAGGAAGTTGCTTCTCGACAACAGTCCTCCAGTGGATGCAGAAGCTTGCTGCATATGTCATGTAAGAAAATATTTACTGAATTGATCGTTAAATTGAAATGGATTTCACATTAAGATTCTTCTTTAATTAATTTGTGTTTTAATTAACAACTTATTTTTCTAATTTCTTCTTTGAAACCTATTGCAGGAGGAGTATGCAGGAGATGATGATGTCGGAAAGCTTGAATATGGGCATGAGTAGTGTGTCATGTCAACTGCATCAGAATGGATTGGCTCATAACTAGTGCCCCCTTTACCATGTACTGAATTGGCTACTCGAGGTGCAGTCCTCCTCATCAGCATGAATGGTTTGCACCAGCTCACATCAATGTATGCGCCTCATGAAAAGAAGCATCCACTGCCTCCTCTGTGATAGAGTATTGATCAGAAAATGTTTTCAAGAATTGTGATGTTTCATGTACAGGTTACTGTTGACAGGTATATTATTCGTTAAATATGTACTGTGAGGAGGTGCCAATAAAACTCGAGTGATTAAGAGTTAGGATGGCATTGGAAGGAAAGGGACTTAGGATTTGAGTCTTAGTGGAGACAAATGCGAGGAATATAATATCACGATGTAATATAAAATGAATAGATATAAAAAAAAAAAGTATTGTTTGTGCTTTAATAAATTTTTTCCGAGAGAATCCACCTCTCTGTCTCTTTTTTAATTTCAAGTTGGTGGTAAAGATCTACATGCACTAGTCTTTCTTTTTTTTCTCCTATGCAATGTGTTAAACTTTGGATCGGACTGGCCAATCAAACTATCGACTAGTGACCTTTTCAGTCCAATTTCAGTTTGGTATATTCCTCCTATGTTGAATCCACTACTATTTCTATATTTCCCTTCATACTAAACCAAGAAGCATCTTAACTTCAACCACAAGGTTTATTTAAAATTGACCGATTGCTAGCAAAGTACTTATTGTTTGATTATATTAATTGACATTGTTATGGATACGAAAGCTTCGATGTAGGAGAATATCAATTCAAGAACACAAAAGATGAAGTAATTAACATAAAGGTACACGAGGGTTTTAACGTGATTGGGAAATTATGCCTACATCCATGTATAAGGGAGAATCTTTACAATATTCTAGAAAACCATAGTACACGATTGGAGTATCAACGTATTGCGACGATTAGGAAAAATCACAAAATAGCAAAACCCTAGGATGCCCACAATACCGAAAAAATACGTCACAAAACTCTTAGTCTCTCAAACCATTACATCTTTGCATACAACGAATAACATTTACAAGTCTATCTCTCTCATAAATTTTTCTTCTCATGACCAGAAATATTTATAGGGATATTCTTAACAACTTTCCTTATTTTATAAGAAAACCTAATAGTAAAATAATATAACAAATAGGAATTATTATATACAATATTCTTTACAAAAATAATAAATACTAATTAGAGACATATTCTAACTTAATCTCCATATTTACATATAGAGAATTCGTATTTTACACTTAGAATGTGAGTTTAGTGAAGTGTTTCCATTAATATTGAAATTTCTCTATCAAAACCTATAGATAATTCCATATGTGTGAACTTATTTGCTTTAACTTTTCATAGTAGAAGGAATTCAAAGGAATCTCTATTCGACACTTAAACAAATCTTTAGGTTCCTTGTAGGCTTTTCCATCTGATTTCCAAAAAATTCATCAACCCCTTTTTAAACACTTGAATAAAGATTACCTCAAAAAACGATACTTATCACCTTTCATTTTTTTCTTTTCATCATTCCTTGTACCCATGAAGACTCCTCCTCATGGATGTGACTGAAACACACTAGGATCCTAAACTATTGCCTTTCCCTTTATTTTGGGACGTTGCTATATGGATCTCATCATTAGGTGTCAATGGTATTTTACATTTTATAACGCAGTTGGATTTCTTTATCTTCTTGACTAGGACTCTAGCCCCGATGCGAGCCAATCACATGTTACCATTTTCATCAGCATGGACATGTGAGGCAGGATTGCCCTCAGAGGCAGGGATCTCAAGGCCATGGGACGCCTCAGTCTCAGTCATCAGTGGGACGTGCATAGACATAGTAAGTTCCTTCTCACCCTAGTGCGGGCCAGAGGAACCAGTATCAATCCCAGGGTGCTACATAAGCATCTTCTACTACACAGATGGGACAAAGGCCGGAGTATGCGGGTGAGGTGGAATGACGGGGCGCCATAAATTTGGGACTGGGACCCCAGGGGTATCCATGCCATCGTACCACCCAGGCGAGACAGCGGATCAGCTAGTTACACACTAGGTATTTTCTACTATCTACTTTATTAAGGTGAGGATATTATTAGATTTTGGTGCATCACATTCATTCATTGTTGCATCATGTGTGAGAGGAGTGGGCATGAGTTGAGACCTTGGAAGAGCGATGCATGAGTTCTCCCCACAGGGACTAGGGTGAGTGTGGATCTTGTTGTCGAGGAATTTGTGAGTTAGAGATCTCGGATTCTATTCCGCAGTGGACTGAGATTAATGGTTGTGTCGGAGTTGACATCTATCTAGAGATGGATTGGCTAACGACAAACCGAGTCGTTATCGATTATGAGCGTAGGAGAGTTACCGCCTACACATAGGATGGTACTCGCGTTACGTTCAGAGACAACGCGATGCTTTACCTCATCACCGTGTATGACTCAGATGTACGAATTGATGGGTTATGCTTGACCTTACCCCGAAGGACAAGGTGAGACGGGACTTGGATGCGCCTCGGATATTATCTGATGCGGATGGTTTCGGGCAGCTCAGGGATTACCTCGGCTGGGGATGTAGGCTTCCCGGTTAGGTTACATCTGATACGTTTGCATTTCTATGTGGCTCCTTATAGATGGCACCGAGTTAAGGTTACGGGGCTCGAGGTTTGGCCCCTAGATCGGGAGTTCTTGTGCAGGGTTTCTCATTAGACCGAGCACTTCACCATAGCGCACTCCGATTCTTTTTGCGAAGAAGAAGGATAAGACCCTTCGACTGTGCATCGATTACAGGCAGTTGAATAGGGTTACGATCAAGAATCGATATCCATTACGGAGGATTGATAACTTGTTTGATTAGTTAAGAGGGGCGCGAGTCTACTCTAAGATACACCTTTGCATTGGTTACAATTAGTTTAGAGTTAGGGAGGCAGACATCCCTAAGACAACGTTTAGGATGCGAAATGGGCACTTTGAGTTTACAGTGATGCCCTTCGAGTTGACGAATGCGCCAGCAGCATTCATGGATCTCATGAATAGGGTGTTCCAGCCCTATTAATTTAGATCAGTTTGTAGTGGTCTTCGTTGATGACATTTTGATCTACTCCCAATCGGAGGAGGAGCATGAGGATCATTTGAGCGTGGTTCTACATTTTTGAGGATCATCGGTTACTCCTTGAGGATTCGATAAGTGCAAGTTTTGGCTTGCGAGGTGGTGGGTTTCTTGGGGCCGCGTGGTGTCGACTTCAAGTGTCGGTGGACCACGAGAAGGTTGTATTTGTTATGAGTTAGGAGAGACCGAAGTCAGTCTTCAAGATACACAGTTTCTTAGGATTTGTGGGGTATTACAGGAGGTTTATTGAGGATTTCTCTCATTGTACTTTATGTGAGATTATTGAGAAGGAGTCAGGATCGAGTGGAGATGACCTTTTGTGCGAAGGCATTCCATGCATTGAAGAGGAGGCTTACTTTAGTTCTATTCTGATAGTCCCAGAAAGGGGACAAAGGTACACCATGTTTTGTGATGCCTTGAAGGACGGACTGGGATGCATCTTGAGTGCAATCTGGAGGGTAGTGAAACTATGGTTCGATGAAAAACCATGAGAAATTTTACGCTTGTGAAATGGGTTCGCGGCCATAGTCTTTGCCTTGAAGATTTGGTGCAACTACCTATACAATGAGAAGTTGTGTTTTCAGACCACAAAAGTCTGAAATATATCTTCACACAGTGGGACCTTAACATGAGGCAGCGTAGGTGGATGGAGTTTTTGGAGGATTACGACTTCACTTTGCATTACCACCCTGGTAAGGCAAATGTGGTGGCTGATGCACTCAACCGAAAGTCACGGGGAAGTGCCTTGCTAGTATGGCTTCGAGAGTGGTAGATGCTCGAGGCCCAGTGAGGCCGGTCGAGGACTATAGTACGATAGGTAGGCTCGAGTACCTTGGGGAATCTAGTGGCTACGATGTCCCTACTGAGCAGAGTGATTGAATCTCAAGGGCAGGCGCGAGATGAAAGGTGTCCATCGGGACTAGGTACGATCCGGTACAGGTTGAAAGTTTGGTATACACCTTGACGATAGTCTTCGGAATAAGGGATGAGTAGTGGTTCCCCAGTTGACAGATTTGAGGGAGAAGATCCTCAGGGAGTTCCATTGCTCCAGATTCGCTGTACATCTAGGTGGCACAAAGATGTACCGTGATCTTCGTCACTAATATTACTAGAGTTGGATGAAGCGACATGTTGGAGACTTTGTTCGCGGTGTCTCATGTGTCAATAGGTAAAGGCTGAGCATCAGTAGCCAATAGGGCTACTCCAGCCTTTGGAGATAGCAGAGTGGAAGTGCGAGCACGTCACGATGGATTTTGTGACCCACTTGCCACAAACACCGTGGAGACATAATACGGTGTAGGTAATTGTGGATCGGCTTACTAAGTCGGCACATTTCTTGTCAGTGTGGATGACCTTCACTTTGGAGGAATTCTGTAGGTTATACGTGCATGAGATTTTCCGGCTACATGGAGTGCCAGTATCCATAGTGTCAAATAGGGATCCTAGGTTTACTGCATGCTGTTGGAAGAGCTTCTAGAAGGCTATGGGGACGCGGTTGATCATGAGCACTACTTTTCATCCGTAGACAGATGGTCAGTCGGAGAGGACCATACAGGTTTTAGAGGACATGCTGCGAGCATGTGTCCTAGATCATAAGGGTAGCTGGGAGGAGCATTTACGCTTAGAGGAATTCACCTACAACAATAGTTATCAGGCGAGTATACAGATGGCGCCTTATGAGGATCTCTATGGGAGGCCATGCCGATCACTAATATGTTAGACAGAGGTGGGAGAGAGCTCCATCATTGGTCCGGATCTGATTCGAGACACCTCGAAGAAGATGGGTTTGATACATCATCGTCTTCTCACGACAGGGTCGACAAAGGGATTCGCCCGACCGGGCCGTGACGACCTCTAGAGTTTAAGATTGGGTGATCTGCGTCTTCTTGAGAGGTGATGCCTAAGAGGAATGGTCGGGTTTGGCAAGAGGGGAAGGTTTGTCGACCCAGGGTATATTAGGCCCTTTGAGATACTCGAGAGGGTGGGCTGTAGATGTATCGGATTCAGCAGCTACACTTCAGGCTTATTGGTGATATGTAAGGGTGTTCCATGTCTCTATGCTCCGAAAGGATATTTCAGATCCAGCTCATGTGGTGGGTTGGGGAGAGCTTGTTATTAATGCAGATGGGACCTTCGAGGAGGGGTCAGTGCATATTGTGGATAGCCGAGATCAGGTTTTACGATGCAAGACTGTGAGGCTAGTGAGGGTGTTGTGGCAGCACCGAGGAGTCGAGGAGGAGGATGGAGGTACGTAGTTTAGTCATTAAATGTTAGATGACTATTGCATATGCATGTGTTAGTATGTATATGTGTGTGAATTTCGAGACTAAATTCTTTTAAGGAGGGGAGAATATGAAAACCCGAAATAATGCGAAATGATAGGTTATCGTCAGAGTATAGACGGTAAACCTAAAAAATTCTCTAGATCTTTGATGACGACGCGGATAACGCTATTGAGTTCGTCTCGCGAAATCTAGGCGCTTAGTCAAATTTCATAGAATTTTGAGACAGTCGAAATTTCACGTATTTCGAGGCAAATGGACGAATAATTGAGTGACAATTGACATGAAGGTGTTGTGCCATGTGGCACTAGAGAGGGGGACATTTGGCACATGGGTGGAAGCCAAGTGTCATGCCACTCTCATGCATGAGTGTTGAACACATTTAAATAGGATTTAGCTCATGTTTTGCTCCCATTTTGTGTAAGAATAGGTGCCTTTGATCGTCTCTCACGTTTTGTGCTTGTGCAGGTTTTTCGAGTTCCGTGCACACTTTTTGTAAGGGTTCGTGTCCAGAGAACAAATGTAGATCATTGCGGTTGATGGCAGCCGCTGTCAAGAAGCCCCGGGTAGTGCTACGGTGAGGGGGAGCATTTGCAGAGGCAGTGGTACTGATACCACACATAATGTAGATGCAGTACATAATGCGGTGGCGAGTGGTACCGGTACCATCGCCCAATCTTGATACCCCCAAAGCGTGAACACCAATACACTTTGGTACTGGTACCACATACCGTCGCAGGTACCCGACATGCAATTTTGCGGGATTTGAGCATAATTCAATCTTGGTGCAAGAGTCGCTTGTCTTCGACCACCACTTGAGATCACTAAGGAAGGGTATTTAAACCCAATGAAGACTGAGAGAGAAGAACTGGAGTTTTGGATTCTAGGGTTTGGTTTTAGAGGCAGTTGGGGCCTCTGCTCATATTTGCTAGTTCTATAGGTAGTATATCTTTTCTTCAGATTTTGAATTTTCAGTTACTTGTAATCTTTCAGTTGGATCATACAACTTGGTATTTTCTTACGGGATTCTGTGCTTTTGATATCCCAATCTTGCATTTGAAGTGTTATTTCTTAAGTCACATTTATGCATAATTTCTTATCTAATATGAATCGATTTTCGGTTTCAATTGAGTTATAAACCTGCTGATAGGGTTTTAATGGTGGAAACTCCTGTCAAGAGTAATAACCCTCAATTCCTCTTTTGTGCTTCACTTGGAGTTATGCGATGCCAAGCATTTGCGGAAAATCTTATAAAACCTTAGTCAAGCATCTTCTTGACAACGTGTGAACAAGAGACCCTCGGTACACGTTGTGGTTGATCGCAAATGCAGGCTAAGAGTCCAAGCAAATCGTTTGAACAAGTGTTATCCATCGCTTAATCATTCTTGTTTTAAAAGAGCCTTTAACGTTACATCTTCCGTCGAAGACCATTCATCAATGGTTCCTAGATGAGATTAGGAATAAGAGGTGGGTATTACCTGATCGGAAGTGAGTGGAAACCTAAGAACCCTATCATTCGCCCTTTTGTTTTAAATAGTTAACCATTGTAGGTTGCTCAATCCAATCAATCACAGCCCAGTTTTACTTTTAAACGCACATTCTTTGAAACAATTCCTAAAGATCACCTAGAGCCTCCTATTGGAAATGACACATGGACTCCACGGTAATATGTGCTTAGCGACCTTAGTTCCTATGCTTGGGAATAATTTTAGCATACGAAATAGACGAAGCATTTTTGGCACCATTGCCGGGGAGTGGCGAGCAATCTAGTTGATCTAAAGAGAGCTAGTGGTAATTTGGATGGAAAAAAAGAATCTGATTCCTCTGTTTTCTTGATGTTTTGGTGGTGTGAGTGGATCATCAGCATTGGGTGGGAGGTGGGTGGTGCCATCCGGTTTGGGGCTCCTGCGAGCAAGCGGCAGGCTTGTAAGAATTATACCTCCAGGAAATTCTGAAGTGTCCATAGTAAGACATTTGTTTCAAGACACCTCAAATGGACCATCCTGGGAATCAACAAACTCTTTTTAATCCAAATGCCCAAGGGTTACATGTTGACCCACAAAGACTCCATGAACCTCCACAACAAGGAGATGGTGTTGCAAAGCACCGACGAAGGGAGTAAATGTTTTATTGAAATCACTATCGGGCTCCCCCTACCCCTTTACTTAATGTGGAAAGAACCCTTCGAGAGATTCTGCAACCTCAAAGAACCACAACAAATTCGTGTATTCACCTACCTGAAGAGGCTAACCAATTCCTTATGAAGTCGGAGATGATTCACCTTCTCCACAGTAGCATCAAGGGTCAATTAAGAACTACTCATTATGTGAGATTCGAGGATGTTCTTGAGTGTTTTCCTCTGGGATCAGCCTTCATATAATTTGCATGGTTTTATTCCCATTCTCTCTAAAGGAAAAAACCAAAATATGGTTTCATTCACTTGCACCCAATTCAATCTTTACTTGGGAGGACATGCGAAATGAATTCCTGAATAAATTCTTCCCTCCCGCACATACTAAATCACTCATGCGAGCAATCCAAAACTTTTCTGAAAAACCGGGTGAACCTTTTGCTGTTGTATGGGAAAGATATAAGGATCTCCTCCATGCTATCCCTCATCGTGGTTTGGACGTTGGACAAATTTGTGCGTATTTTCACCAATATCCTTGAATAACAAACAATACATCCAAATGATGTGTGCGGGAGAGTTATATGAGAAAAGTGTTAGGGAGGCGGTTCAATTTTTCGATACAATAGCGGAAAATGCTTGAACTTGAGGGCCGCACCTCCTTAGATACTGCAAGAGTGCATGGAAATACCTACGGGGAGGAATCCATCACTTAAGAGAGAATGATGACCTGCAAGCGAAAATAGCCAACTTAACGAGGAAGTTGGAGGCTATAGAATTGAAAAATATGAATGAGGTAACTAGTGTGCCTCAAGTACCCTCAATGCCTATGGGATCTTGAGCCATGCATCAGTGCATTTGCGATATTACCCGCTCATTGTGGTGCCCCCAACCTTCCTCGAGTCAAGGGAGCAATTCGAATAGGAAACTAATGCTCTTAACTACCAAGGAAGCCCTTCAATTCTCCATATAGAAGCGTATGTAATCTGGGGTGGGGTAAGCTTTTGATTTTAGTTGGAGAAATGAGGAAGCCCACCTGACTTGCCAAACAACAAGGCCCGACTACGAACTAAGGCACTGAATCAAACACCTCAGTTTCCAAAATCAAGGTCCTGTAGTTTCCTGTGAACCTAACCAAGGTTTCCATCCCTCGTCTCAGGGAATTCAAACCACGGCCTTATCAGCCTCCACATAAAGAAGTTTGGGGGACATTTGTACAGTTTGTCCGGACTGACAATCCTTAATTTGAGGCGCCTTGAATGATGTGGATCCCCGAATCCTTAAGCTAACCTCTTTTATGGGAAATTTTCAACAAGAAAAGGAAACTCCTTCTCAAACCATCGAAGCCCCCGAGGTCAAAAATAGTGTTGGAGTCTAGGTCAAGTAGTAGCACCTTCGAACATTCAATTATCGCCACTCTTGAGTGGAAAAGTAATTGACAAACTATTCGCCCAGGCGTTTATGGGATGTATAAGGAATGTCTGAACCATAGGGGATGATGAGTGTGCGACGAGCATCATGTCAGGCGGATGTTGTTGATGTTGAGCTTGAGAAAAAGTGCTGCAAGGTCTCTCCGTCCCTCCCGCTCCATACCCTCATAGGTTTATATCCCTAAGAAAGTGAACAATCATTATGAAATTTATGAGTTATTCAAACAAAGTTGCTGAACACCTTTATTAGATGCCATTAAGCAAATCCCGCCATATGTCGTTTCAAAGATTCAGGCACTGTGAAAAGGAAATTAGGTGTTAATAAGGAGGCATTTATGACTGAACAATCCACCTCCTTGATTCGAAACAATTTGCCCCCAAAATACAAAGACCCAGAAGCCCACCTCATTTCCACAGCGGTAGTGGAATTCAAATTAGGACATGCTCTAGTAGACTTGGGAGCAAGTGTTAACTTGTTTCCATACTCAGATATGTCAGCTAGGCTAGAGAGTTAGAACCTAATTACTATCACCTCCAAATGAACGACCGTAGGAAGATTCCTAGAGGAGCACAGTGAAGGATGTATTGGTGCAAGTGGACAAGTTCTACTTTCCTCGTGGACTTTGTTGTGCTTGACACTCAACCCGTAAACCGCGACCCGCCTTCCCAAGTGATTCTCGGGTAGCCATTCTTGGCTACCGCTAATGCCATCATATTAATCGTAGGGGAGGACTAAATGACACTATCGTTTGGTAACATGACCGTTAATTTGAATATCTTCTCACGTTATCAAGGAAACGAGGGATGAGGAGGACGCTAGAGTAAACATGATAGACTCTCTGGTGCATAAATACGTAGATAATGTTTCATACGATGATCCTCTCATGTCTTGTCTAGTAAGCCCAAGTTAGGCCGAGGAGGCACTGTACATCCGAAAGTCGAGTTTCTACACTCCATAATTGAACACAGTGAGGTATTGGAAGCAAATGGGTGGGCACCTAAATTTGAAACATTGCCACCAATCGAGGACAAGGTGTTACCTTCGGAAGAGAGACCACCTAAACTTGAGTTGAAACCCTTACCATCACATCTAAAATATGCATTTTTAGGGGTAGGCAAACTTTCTGAATCATATCTTCTTTATAGTCGATCAAGCAAAATAAGCTTTCTTTCGAGATATTGAGAACCCACAAACCGCTTGTTATGACGGACAATTGCAGTATATTAAGGAATTGAAGCCCCTTGATATGCAATACACACAGATTCACTTGAAGAGGATGTTAAACCCTCTAGGACAAACTACGCGACGATCATACCTAATCATGAAAGAAGTAGTCAAGAAAGAGGTTCTAAAACTACTAGACATAGGTGTTATTTACCCTATCGCAGATGTGAAGTAAGTAAGTCTAAACCCGTGCAAATTCCTAAGAAATCTGGGGTCACTGTGGTTGTGAATGAACACAATGAGCTAATTCCCACTCGTGTCACCTCAGGTTGGAGGGTGTACATAGACTATAGGAAACTCAATGCGGGTATTAGGAAAGATCATTTTCCTTTACCTTTTGTGGATCAAATGCTGGAGATAGTTGCAGGGCATGGATTATTGTTTTCTTGATGGGTACTCGGGATACAATCAAATTGAGATAACTTTAGAAGATCAAGAGAAAACCACGTTCACCTGCCCTTTTGGCACATTTGCCTTTAGGAAAATTCCCTTTGGATTATGTAATGCACCAGGAACCTTCCAACGCTGCATGATGGGGATTTTTAGTGATATGATAGAACTCATTTTGGAGATTTTCATGGACGACTTAGTTTTTGGAGATTCATATGAGGGATGTCTAGAGAATCTATGTAAGGTATTGGAGAGGTGTCAGGAGAAGAACTTAGTGTTGAATTGGGAGAAGTGTCACTTCATGGTGACACAAGGGATTGTACTAGGCCACATAGTATCAAAAAAAGGAATCGAGGTGGACAAGGCCAAAGTCGAGTTGATCTCCAACTTACCTACCCCTAAGTGTGTTAAAGACATACGATCGTTCTTAGGTCATGCATGATTTTATAGGAGATTCATAAGAGATTTCAGTGCCATAGCCCGTCCCTTATGCAATTTGCTTGCCAAGGACGTCCCCTTTGCATGGTCACAGGCTTGTGAGGACGCCTTTGATAAACTAAAAACTATGTTAATGTCTCCTCCTATCATGCAATCTCCCAATTGGGAACTCCCTTTTGAGATCATGTGTGACACTAGTGATTATGCTATAGGGGTTGTTTTAGGACAAAGGGAAGATAAAAAGACTTTTTTGATCTACTATGCCGAAGACTCTGCATCCGCCAACCAATTACACAACTATGGAAAAGATTTTGGTCAGTCGATTCGCTCTAGAAGTTCAGTCTTATATTGTAGGATTTCCTGTAACCATTTTCACGGATCATGCAGCACTGAAGTACTTGCTATCGAAGCAAGATACTAAGCCTCGTTTGACTAGGTGGATCCTACTGTGCCAAGAATTTAACCTGACTATTTAAGATAAAAAGGGAGTTGAGAATGTGGTAGCTGACCACGTGTCTCCGTTAGTTCCGGAATCCACTTCTCACGGCCTACCCATAGGCGACAGTTTCCCTGATGAGTAGCTTTTTGCTCTTGTTCACTGGCCCATGGTATGACATAGTAAACTATCCGTGACAGGACAAATTCCACCCTAAATCTAATTCTCAACAATAAAGGAAATTTTGGTGACATTAAGAAAATATTATTTTGATGAATCTATATTTGTTTAAATATTGTTCTGACTAATTATTGATGAGAAGGTGTACCCAATTATCCATCAAATTGGGGTGCTCACCTTTCACACTCTAAGCTTGTGCAGGGCATTTCCTCCGCCGTAAAACGGCGAAAAACCCGTGCCGGTTTTTGATCGGCCCAATTCTTTCAAAGACCTGCTTGAATTTTTCAAAACTTGCGCCGCAACAATTAGGAGGGGTCACAAAGAGGAACATGATGCTCTTACTCCTATTTTAACTAATAAATTTTCGATTTCTCGCTTAGACTTCATGGGGCCTTTTCCCCCTTCTTGTGGGTACCTTTACATTTTATTAGTAGTTGACTATGTTTCTAAATGGGTGGAGGCCATTCCAACAAGAACTAATGACCACAAGGTTGTTTTGAAATTTTTAAAAGAACACATTTTTTCTCGCTTTGGAGTGCCTCACACAATCATTAGTGATGGTGGGCTCCATTTTTGTAATCGATATTTTGAGAATTTGTTGAAAAAGTATGGAGTCACCCACAAAGTTTCCACGGCGTACCACCCATAGACCAATGGTCAAGTCGAATTAGCCAATAGGGAGATCAAACATATTTTGGAAAAAACGATCGCCCCAAATCGCAGGATTGGTCGCTTCGACTAAACGACGCTCTTTAGGCTTATCATACTGCTTTTAAGACCATTCTTGGTATGTCTCCTTATAGGCTTGTTTATGGAAAGGCTCCGCCATCTACAGAAATGTAACATAGGCATAATGGGCCATTAAACCTTTAATTTTGATTGCCTCGTGCAGTAAACTAAGGATCACAAGTAGATGAACGAACTTGATGAATTGAGGCTTGAATCATATGAGAGATCATGAATTTACAAAGAGAGGCTCAAGATGTTCCATGACAAGACCATTGTTAGGAAGACCTTTGAACCTCGCCAAAAGGTATCATGGTACGTTCGTTTCAGACATGTTCAAAGAAAACCCGCTCTAGGTGGACTGGCCCGTTCGTTGTCAAGATAGTTTACCCATATGGTGCAGTGGAGATTGGGAATCCAGAAAATGGGAAAACCTTTAAAGTCAATGGCCAACGCTTAAAGCCATTTCTCGAGAACTTCGACTGTCAAGAGAGTAGTGAGGAACTGGTAGATTCGCTCTACTAGCACGTTCCTTCAAAGTAATTTCTATCCTACCTTTTTGTATATAGTTTTCTTTTCTTTCTTTCATTTCTTCCCGCTTTATTTATTTAGTCCGCTTATTTAAAAACCCAACACCCCAAATACGTACCTTCACCGTACTCATGATTCTCGTTCTGCTTATTTTGGGGTGCCCCCGTGTGCATTGAGGAAATGCCTACTGTGGCTGGGGTGGGCATACACTAGTTGGAACCAATTATGCCCATGTTACATGTTGCATGGAAAATTTTCGGGACGGCGGCTCTTTGGGTATAGTACTTGACTTGTGATGTATGCAGTCACGTGACCTTATGTATGCACTCCACATAGTCTCAATGCACCTACACAATAACAAGCATGCACAAAAATTTTTGTTCATATTTGGGACCTTATCACCCCAATTATGTTCTAGTCTTGGTATCACTTTCATTTATTCACTACACAAGCCATTGATTTTCTGCTTCAAGCTCATGTTTTACCTACTATTGCTTCAGCCTGTGCATTGTTTTAGCATTCCTTGTTAACTACACGCATCGTATTCTCTGAGGAAAACCCATACATAGTTGAAAGATGATTTTAGGCCATCATTTCTGTGTTACATTTCGAAATCATATTGAGTTACCCTTTGCACCCATCTTGAGCCTTGAATTACCAATTCAGTTCGAACCTTAGGAATCGTTATCACGAGAAGTACAGTGGACCTTAAGGTAAGCGTGAAGGTGTCAAGAAAGTGTAGTACATTTTTTTTAGTTTCTTGAACACAAGTCAGGTAGGACGAGGTATGAAGAAGGGAAAGAAATGAGCATCCAGTGGAATCCGAGATGGAGGGCATTCGAAAAAGTTCTATATATTGGCACTGTTGTTTCAAAAAAAAAAAAAGACAGTGGTACCGGTACCATCCAAGCAAACCGGCAAAGAGCATTTTGGTACCGCATTCACACTTACTGCAATCGGGTACCACCATGCGTGAATGGGCCATTTTAGGGTTTTCTTTCCCCCCAAGTTGAACCTCTTCATATGTCCACTTCCCAACTCCTATATAAGAGAGCCCTAACCTAATTTTTCCTCTCACCAAAGAAAACCCTAGATCAAACATCCCCTCTAGTGTCTCCATCGCCCTGATCCGGATCCTCCTCAGTTCTTCACACCGACGTGGTAAGTGCTCCTCATTTCTTTGAGAGCAGTTTGAATGGATGTTCATTGTGTCAACATGGATTTGGTTGGATGGCTTTGGTTGGTGGTCCTGTGTTCTTGGTTGCTTAGGGCATCCGCAGCGAACAGTATGGGGAGGAAGATGCCCCGATCGAATCACACGGCAAGCCCCGATACGTTGAGATGGGTCATTGGAGACCATTTTGTATTTGGGCTATTCTCGCTTTATATTCGCTATTTTTGCCATATCTATGGCAAGATCGAAAACATTGAAAGGGAAAGGCTCTAGCCTTTCATGAGCGAGCCGTGAAAAACTAAGGCCGATACTTAGAATCAGAAGAAAAGGAAAGGGAAAAGGAAAGATTCGTCATCTGAGAGCGAGGAAGCAAGTGAGAGTGAAGATTAAGAAATTGAGGCCATGTTTGCTAAGTCTTCAGAATCAGAGCGGGAAAAGTGGGGCCAATCAATTGCAAGGCGGGGTTTCCATTATGAGTGGGGAATGAAAATTGACACATTCTTGTTCACCCATCTTATCCGGGTTGTTATTCAGGAGCAAAATCTGCACTTTGTTGGTGAAGAGGTAAAGTGTTACTAACCATGGTCGGGAATTCTATTCAATTTGAGGAAGATCAGAATGTAGACATACTGTTGGAGACTACTATTTTGAGAAAGCAGGTTAAGGGTCAGCCGGCTCGATAGCTCAATGTTAAGATTATGTCGCCACATACACGCGACCAGACCTTACCTCTAGAAGTCATTCTGATTTGACGCCATTTGTTTTACCAAATGCTATGTGCACTAACCCGGTACCCATGGGAGGTTTTGTGCGCAAGGAGTTCATTAGGGGAAATTAGCTGAGTATGCATTAATAGAATAAATCATTCACAATATGTGTTGTTAAAGGAAAAGAAAGTTGCCAAGCGAGGAAGAAATCAGGTTCTATGTAAGTGTGGTGAAAAATCATTGATTATGCCTTGGTAATATGTTATTATTATGAAGGGACTTTAGGGTCTACGAAAACAAACATATCCCGTTCGGAGCTTTAGTTACAAATGCGGTGGAAGCTACGGGATAAGGGGATTAGTTAGAAAAAGAGTTCTTCCTAAGTTAGGACCCGTCACAGACGAATGAGAAGCCTGGCGGGGTTGCGCTGAGGCCTCGGTCGTCATTACGCCGGCTGTTTACAGGGCTTCATCGTCCTCTCCTCATTTCATGGTCGATGGAGCTACATCCTTGAAAAGGATGGAGGCGTAGAATCAAGGGATGGATTCAGTGCATCTTTGGGTACTTGAAGCAAGCTGGATCTGGGCTCTCAAGCTTGAGAGTCACATCTTACGAGGAGAACTGCTTTATGGGATGATCCCTCCTCCAAACTGAAGGGGATTACAGTGGATATTGTGTGGATGAAAGACCTTGCTCTCTTCGGCCGATGATGGGGAGGATGTGGAGTATTAGTAGCATTGTGGGTTAGAATAGGGTGGTGTTGGCGATTGGTAGAGACCTCGAAACCACGTCCTTTGACATGTCATTTATTTCTATATTACTATTTAGTAACCGTGGTCATTAAAAGCTTAAAGACCTTTTGATTTTAGTTATGTTGGATGTTCTCTTTGACTTTTATGCATGTTAGTTTGCTTAGTTTTGATAAAATATTTGTAGTGATAATGTGATTCATTCAATTTAGTGATCTTATTACTGACCTTTCTTTTTCACGGCTCCATGGTCCTTTATAGTATCTGTTTTGTAACGATTTTATTTGTCCATGACTTTGAAATTGTAGTATTCATTTAAGTTCGGTGGTTGCGCCTCTATCAAGTTAAAAAGCCTGTGCTCATTCTTACCCCTATAGGAAACTTTGCAATGCACCGCACTTTTCGCGCACTTTGACTGAAACTCATAATCAGTGGGTGCTACGGTTCAAATCTTGTTAGGACTATGATTTGTAGGTTAAATTAATGTGTTGAATGCACATAAAGTGCCCAACATTTACCATAGAGTTTTAATACCCCTAAGCTCATGTTTGCTCCCATTTTTGTGTAGAATAGGTGCCTTTGATCCTCTCTCGCGTTTGTGTAATCTGAAATTTTTAAGGTTAAAATTTTTTGCTTTGAGGTTTATGTCAGGAGAACAAATGTGAATCATTGCGGTTGATGGCAGTAGTTGTCAAAAGCCGGGTAGTGCTACGGTGAGGGGGAGCATTGCGGGCGGTGATGCAGTCTCCACACATGGCAGTGATGTGAGTACCCATGCGCGGTGGCGGTGAATCTGGGTACCAAATAAAGCGGTACCCCGATTGCCCCAGCGTGAGCACGATTACACTTTAGTGCAGATGCCACTTCGCGGTGCAGTACCAACATGCAATTTTGCGAGTTTGGTATAATTCAATCTTAGTGCAAGAGATTTATGCTTCGTCTTTCGACCACCACTTGAGATCACTAGGAGAGAATTATTTAAACCAAATGAAGAGCGATAGGCAGTTTTGGATTCTAGGGTTTGGTTTTAGACAGTTGGAGGGTATCATGGCTTGCTAAGTTTATGAAGTAGGTACTTTACCTTTTCTTCAGATTAATTTTAGGTTACTTGTAATCTTTCATTTTGGATCATCCCCTGACAGTATTTTCTTACGAGTTATGTGCTTTTGATATCCCGATCTTGCAATTGATGTTATTTCTCAAGTCACATTTGCCATAATTTCTTTATCTAATATGAATCGATTTTCAGTTTCAGTGGTTCTAAACCTCCATGATAGGGTTTTGTGGTGGCTCCTATGTCAAAGTAATAACCCTCGAAATTTCCTCTTGTGCTTCAGCGAAGATTATGCAGTCACTGACATTTCGGAAAATCTTATAAAACCTTAGTCAGGCATCTTCTTGACAAGCGTGTGAACAAGAGACCCTCATTACCGCGTTATTGTGATCCACAAATGCAAGCGCTAAGAGGGCGGCAAATCATTTGAACAAGTGTTTTAACCAGCTCCGATCATTCTTGTTTTAAATTATCTGTCAGGAATGTTCATCAATAGTTCCTAGGTGATTGAGGAACCAGAGGTGGGTATTACTGATCGGTGGCGGAAACCTAGAACCCTATCATTCGCCCTTTTGTTTTAAATAGTTCATTTTAATGATTACTCAGTCAGTCGTCACAACCCTAGATTTTACTTTTAAGCGCTTTGTGCTTTGAGAGCAATTCAAGATCACCTAGGAAACCACTCCCTATGAAATGACCTATGGACTCCCATAGTAATAATGTAAGCGACCTTAGTTCCCGGCTTGAGATAATTCTAGCATCTGAAATAAACGAGCAATGAGCATATTGATGGAAAGGTTAGAGGCATGGAGAACACATGGCCTAGTAATGGCCATGTGTCAAAACTGGTTTGGGGGTGGTATCCTACACCTAACCCAAAATGTTTGGTGGTTGAGGAGGAGGAGAAAAATATGTTCGGTGGAGCTAGAGAGAGGAGATGAAAAGAAAGAAGAAAGAAATAGAAAATAAGAAAGAAAGAAGAAGAAGGAAAAAGGAAGGGAGGGAGGTTGCCTGCCAAGAGTAGGGTTCTTATCCCTGCACGGGATACCTTTGTCACAGGGGCCATTGATGGCCATGGAATAACCTAATAACATTAAGGCTGGTTAAAAAAAAGGTTTGGAACAAAGCCCATGTGAGTTCTAGTTCAATTTGTTTCCGAGAAGGCTTCGACTTTGTTGAGTTGAACTGTGAAAATGTTAATGTATAGTCTTTGGATTTTTGTGCCTCTTGTTTTGGTTGAAAACGGAAAAAAAAATCTAGTTGTATATCTTATTCTTGGTTTAGATAACATAATATAGTTTTTGTATGAAATGGTAAAAATGCATATTTTATGAAGTGAGAAACTTGAAAATTTTGAGTTTGCATGATTTAAATTCTTATGCAGATAAAAAATCTACGGTTGCTTCTTGAGAATGATGTTGGAAATATGCATGTTGTTTTCTGGTTAGAAAACTAGAAAAAAAATCGAGTTTGCATGTCTGGTTCTTGGTTGATAACTTGCATTTTTTTTTATTAAACAATGGTAGAAATGCATATTGTTTTTCTGAGCTGAAAACCTGGAAAAATTTCAGTTTGCGGTTAGTCACCCAATGAATAACATGCGAGTTGATGTGAGAATGATGTTGAAATAGCCATGTTGTTTTACGGTTAGAAAACTGGTAAAAATCGAGTTTATATAATTTCTTGGTTGATAACATTTTTTTATTGAACAATGGTAAGTAAACCATTGTTTTCTAAGCTGAAAAGCATTAAAAATTTTTAGTTTGCATGATTTAAATTCTTATGCGAATAACATGCGGAGTTGATGTAGAATGATGTTGGAAACATGCATCTTGTTTTCTGGATTAGAAAACTGGAAAAAAAAAATGTCAAATTAACTTGATTTGTTTCTCGGCTGAATAACATTAAAATTTTATAAAAATTATATTGATACATGCGTAAATGCCGAATAAGTAAATACCATGCAATAGTATTGTTGCATTTCACGATGCATGGGGACATTCATTATGTCGGGTGTGGTGCATGGCATGGCTTTTAGAACAAAGCGAGTTTTTTATGGAGGTTGTCCACCATAGTGCGCCGGATCCTGTCAATAAAATATGTGGAGGGTTGCCCAGTTTCATCAGTTTGTCCAGTAAAGCATCGGAGGGTGGTGACATTTATCAGATCTGTCTGATAGACCTTCAAAGAGCTAAAACAAAAATCTTGTTTTGGAAATAGTTTTCATACATGGAAAAATCATGTGAAGTGTGGACTTCAGGCATAGAGGAGTATGGATGTGGACATTCATGCTTAGAAATCTGTCTTTTTACTTGAATGAAATTGTGAACATGGCAGATTGCATGTGCACTTAGGTGGGAAGTAGCCATCGTGGAGATTTTCTCACGGCATTTGCTCCCGGATGCAGGAAAAACCATTTTCAATCTTGAGGTACCTCGGGCGATAAGGCTCTGTGACCTCAGTTGTGAAGAAAGCATTAAAAATGCCTTCTTTTTTTTTATTGTAATTTTGTTAAAGGCATTACGTAATTTTATAGATTTGAGTTGTAATTAAACTTGTATTTCATGATAAATATATTTTGGCAAAGTTTTTTCAAGGTTTCACACGAGGTCAGCTTGTAGTAAAGGATAAGTCGTGAGCTATGTAGTGTGTTGGAAGTAAATGGAAAAAAAACGATATGATGATTCGAAATTGAGATACATCACAAATAAGTCGGGAATAGTAAAGAACACCACAATCAACTGTAGTACTGAGTTGATAAAGTGCGATGGAACAGAGATGCCACAATCAATTGTGGAAAGGTTGAGTTGATAGTGATGGAATGAAGGCGTGCATGATACATTACCGATGTTGATTGATAAGTCGAGAATAGTGAAGATGTACAATCAACTATGGAATGGTTGATTTGATAAGTCGATGGATAGAGAATATCTCACAATCAACTGTGGAAAGGATTGAGATTGATAAGTCGATCGAATAAGACACACAATCAAGCCCATGGAATGATTGATTGATAAGTCGATAGGGTGAACACCACGGAAAAATCCGATAAGTTCAAAAGTTCTTTGGAGAACCAAAGAGAAGAAGACTCTCACAATTTTTAATTCACTTATTCTTTTTGTATAATTACATTATAAACATGCCTTTATAGACTAAAAACTAAAAGGAAATAAAGCAAAAATATTTACTGCAATCTTTAACCTAAATGACACCTAAAACAAGAAAGGGAAACAAATCTAAATAAAAATAAACTAAGGAAAATAAATAAAAATAAATAAACTAAAAGGAAAGTAAATAACTTGGCATGCAAGTCATACTATATGATCTAGAAAACATCCCAAATGCGTGTAGATTCTTCTAGAACTTGAATTAGCATATTGAGTGCATCCTTGATATTCTTTCATTCTGCTCTCAAAACCTACCTTTTTGGAACTTTAACTGCAACCTTAGAAATCATGTATTGACTTTGCATCAGTTTCACTTCTTAACCTATGTGTATATCCAGATAATGTGATTTGAGAGATTGCATGTGATGTTTAGATTATAAAAGTGCTTATGTATTACTTAAGGTTTTTTGGGTATTTAACTTTTTTAACCTATATATTTTCCATGACTTGATTTCATATAAAATTTAGTATTATAGTTGGATAATTGGTGTATTTGTTTTATTATCAAAGGTAAAATTATTGTTTGGATGGCATGATTGTGAAATGTCAAATGATTTCAAACTTGGGACACTCCCTTGTGGTGCCTTTATCATGCTTATTGTTTCCGTGCAAAGACTAACAAGGAACTCTAAGAAAATCTAAATTCCCTAGTATGTGTTATGTTGTTTTTAAATATATATTTCAATATGTTTTCAAATAATATATTTTTATTTTTGTGTTGGCTTTTTGAAAATATTTTAACCCCACCTATTCACTAAATTTTTAACCCGCTTCACTTTGTTCATTTCACACCCTCATAAAATCCTTATATTCCCTGCCTCGAGGTATAACAACCCAAGTGATCATTGTACCATTTTCTTACTTACCTACAATTAACACTTTAATTATTGACACTCAATTAATGATAAATGATCATGTCAACAAAACAATAGTCATGTACATATAACTTAACGGAATATAGATCGTACTAGCTATAAACAAATTCCAAATGAAATAATTATTATAACATCTAAAACTTAATTATCGGATTAGCTACAGAAATTAGCTAAGGAAATAATCCCTAGCTAATTTGAGAGGGATTAGCGACGGAATAGCAAGAGTTTTTTATTCAAGAATTAATGACATTTTTGCGACGGATTTGTGACGGATTAGAGACGGAAATTTACGATGGACAAAGTCCCTAGCTAATATTGTCGTTGATTTTGGCGCAAAGATTGGCAGCAAATTTAGCAACAACTTTAGAGACGGATTTTCCCTAGCTAATTAGCTAAAGAACAAATCCGTCGCTAAATCATAATCTGGAAATATTTTTTTACAATTTTATATGTATAGTTGGGATTTTTCTCTTTGGTTCAATAGTTAGGAAAATCCATCGCTAATATTGCCCTTTAAATTGTTGTTTCACAAAATGTATGCATTTAGTTATGGATTTTTCCCTAGCTATTTAGCTAGGGATAGCGTCCGTCGTTAAGTCTATACCAAAATATTTTTTTGTTTTGATTTATGTATTTAGCTAGGGATTAGTCCCTAGCTAAAATAGCTAGGGAAAAATTTCTCGCTATTGGTGCTCTTAAATTGTTATTTTCACAAAATATATGCATTTAAATTAGGGATTTTTCCTAGCTATTTAGCTTAGGGATTGTTTCCGTCGTTGAGTCTATACCGAATTATTTTTTGTTTTGTTTTATATATTTAGCTAGGGATTGGTCCCTAGCTAAAATAGCTAGGGATCAAATTCGTCACTATTGGTGCCCTTAAATTGCTATTATGCATGCATTTAGCTAGGGATTGTGTCCGTTGTTAAGTCGATACTGAATTATTTTTTGTTTTGTTTTATATATTTAGCTGGGGATTGGTCCCTAGCTAAAATAGCTAGGGACCAAATCCGTCGCTATTTATGCCCATGCATTTAGCTAGGGATTTTTCCCTAGCTATTTAGCTAGGGATAGTGTCCGTCGTTAAGTCTATAGCTAATAATTTTTTGTATTGTTTTATATATTTAGCTAGGAATTGGTCCCTAGCTAAAATAGCTAGAGAAAATATCCGTTGCTATTAGTGCCCTTAAATTTGTATTTCACAAAATGTATGCATTTAGCTAGGGATTTGTCCTTAACTAAATAGCTAGGGATTTAATATGTCGCTATTCTTACCCTCAAAATTCTTCTCATTTAGGAAATTATGTATTTAGCTAGGGATATGTCCCTAGCTATTTAGCTAGGGATACTTCTGTCGTTAAGGCTTTTCCGAAATACTTATGTTTTACTCTTTGTATTTAGCTATGGATTTTTCCCTAGCTAAAAAGCTAGGGAATAATCCGTCACTATAATTTAATCTTAAATTATTTTTTTCAAATTTACTGATTTAGCAAGGAATAATTCCCTAGCTATTTAGCTAGGGATGGTATCCGTCGTTAAGTATGCCTGAATTTTTTTTTTTTTTGGCTCTATATGTCTAGAAAGGGATTTATCCTTAGCAATTTAGCTAGGGATTGTGTCCGTCGTTAGTTTATTAAATAGAAACGACATTGTTTCCTTCTCTGTTATACTTAGAAAGCTTACAGTTAATCTTCTCTCACCCCATCTCACCAAAAACAAAGAAACCATTCCCTTCTCTCACCCGTCTCTGACCTAATTAGGTTTGTTCCCTTCTTCACCGCTCGCCTCACCCGCTTTCCAATTGGCTTCCGCACACCGCTTGTCTCTTAGAACACAGTGCCGTCGCAACGTCATTTCGAAGCACCAAACCAAACAAACAACATCTCTCTCTCTCTCTCTGGGCTCTTCTTTACCACTACCGTAACCTCCGCATTTTTAACTCTTTCATACTGTGTAAGATTCACTGCTTCTTCTCCTTCAAAATACTACTTTACATCTCTCTCAATTTGATTTCACTGCTGAGTCTATTTACAGTAAGATGACAGTTAAATTATTTCATTTACATTATTATCATTTTATATGATTTTGATCATTTATATTCAACACAATCGAGAGATACTTGCACCACTTACTTCGGGGCTTATTGTTTCTTTTTCCATTTGAACATTGCAATTTACGATTTGGATAGTGTACCTCTCTATCTCTCTCTCTCTACGTGTTCCTTTGCTTATTTTCATTTTAATTTCATGAGAAAATGGTAATGAGTTTTGCAATTTTTAAATCGGCAGTGAGCCAAATTGTGTTTTTTTGTTGAGTTCTTGTGTGTTTATGATAAATGGGTAGTGTGAACTTTGGTCTTTTAATGATGAATTTTTTAGGGTTTTATGGATTTCAATAAAACTGTACTTCTCACAATATGCTTTACAAATCTATAATATTGGCATGTAGAATCAAAGAACACTCTTCATGGAGAAATGGGGGTGTAGAAGACTAAGAACCCAAGTCAAACTATACATTACTGTAAGCAAGGGAACAAACATAGTACAGAAAATTCTCAATGTGTTTTATTAGATACCATGCATTCTCAAGCACACTGTTTAGTAGAAGAATGCAATTAAGACTAAGCACACATTTAGTCCACGAGCTTAGCTTAATTGGTTAGAACGTCAACATTTAAAAATAATCGACTACGAAGTGAAGATATTTCAATTTAGATAATTTGGTCATACATTATATTAAAAGTGATTCATTTAAAAAAAGTAAGCACACACTTCTTAATTACATTATTATTATTATTATTATTTTGAAAGAGTTATTATTATTATTATTTTGAAAGAGTTATTATTATTATTATTGGAGTCTATTTTTTCTTCAAATTTGATGAGTCGTCACTTACTTGTTTCTAGCTAACATGAGGTTAAATTACTACGTAAAACAAATAAGTAAAGGTTTCCCGGGATGAGGTGAAAAGACACGCACTTCGACTCGGGCTTAATTAAAATCTTGCTTCCGAGAGAATTAAACTCGCATAATCGCATGCATCACTCCAATCAAAATACACTATTAAGTGAATTAGGTCACAGCTAGTGATTTTAGGTCCTAGTTGACCAATTGGTCCACTTAAGTCGATTTCACATCGGGGCGGAATTTTGATGCCGGTTTAGGCGGTATACATCTAAGCCATCAAATTTTATCCAACTGCCTGCACGTATTAGGTATTATCAGCCGTTGGATCAGGAATTGGGCGGGAACTCAACGGTTGAGATTACGCGGACGCCTTTCTAGTATAGACTACGCATGCGAATTATATCCTCTTTCGCAACATCGTGGTTTCGGAGGGTTTCTCCTTCTACGATCCGCATTTCTTCGTGATTCCTCTCTAGTTTTCCCAGTTTCAAACACCGAAGCCATCGCTTTATAAGTTAGTATCCCGTCGCATTTTCTATGAGCTTTTAGTTCGTCATGCTCTAATGCGGGTTCTGTGGATTGTGTTCTGAGGGTTTCGCAAGTATTGTGTCTTCAATTAATGGTACCTTGACTCCAATTCCATTAGGCGGACTCGCTCAAACTGAGCGAGAGGTCGGTCACGAGAAATCGCAGCCGTGAATGGTAATCGGAGCATTAAGGCTTACGTGACACTCGCTTGTAAGGTTTGATTTGGTTCTCGTTTTCAGGTTTGATTTCCCGGAAAAAATGTACAAAGAAACACCTTGCTGGATGGTGATGGAAAATAAAATTTTTAATGTCAAACTCTCTCCTATCTGCCTTTACTAAATTTCCTTCTATCACGAGAATTTGGGGTTTGATTTATTTATTTATTTGTTACTGGAGATTGAGCTGAGGAAAGGTTGGCATTCATTTTCTCTAGTTAATCTTTGTATTGCATCAGGAAATAAAATTTTAAGAAAACTGAGCTTCTTGTCTGCTTGTTTTGTTCGGGTTTGTTTGATTTTTCGAAACCAAATCGCATGTAGTGGTCATTTTGTTGATTAGAAAATTTGGAAAACGATTAGAGAATTTTAATGTAATCTATACTCAATTAGGCTAGTTGCAGCATCCGCCAAGTCGGGCTAAATTTTTTGGTTTGGTCAAACAAAACCATAGAAGGCATGAGATTCAAATTTTTATTTACTTTCATCCTCCAGTTTGGTTCCTGAGGAAATGAAGGTAAAGAAGAAAATAGGAACAGTTCACTGAGACTCCCACTCATCAAGGCTAATTTTGCCCAATATGTTAGTTTCGATGGAATATAAAAGGCAAATTATTATTTTATTTTCTTTATTTCTTCAGTTTGTTTTTGCAACTAAAATCTGGAAGGAAAAATCAGGAGGAAAGTAATCTAATTCTGAAATGTGCCTGTAACTTGTGCTTAAATATTGTAACTGGCTTGTCTTAAGAACTTTCCTCGCAAATCGTTTTTCCTAAAGAATTTTTTGGTGGGCTTGGAGGAGAACGAAAAAAATTTCTTATTTGTTATGGAGTGTGTTAGGTATTGACGTATCGTCGTGTTGTATAAAGGAGGCATCATTGATTTGGTGCTAACTAGAAGCAACAGTGTTTGTTCCACATCTTTTGTTATTTCTTTCTCTAGTTACTTTTTTGTGTACTTTAGTGCTCTTTCAGTTATGCACTTATTATTAATATTTACATATGTTGCATGTTTATCATAAAAAAAGGACAAAAAAGAAGGGAATCACTAGTTCTCATATTTTGCACAGGCCATAGATGCATTTGTATATGTTGATTCTTGTGTTGTATTTGTGATGATATTATCTTTCTTCCTGAAGAATTGCTAGAAAACCTTAACCATAAACTCCTCTTCTGCAACAGTACCATCCAGATATGAACAAGAGCCCTAGAGCTGAGGAAAAGTTTAAAGAGATAAGTGCTGCATATGAGGTGACCTTCCAAAAATGTGCTTGTTTCTCTGCTTAGTCTCTGCTACTCCTTTACCTCATCCTAAAAGTTTACTAGTAAAATCTGATAATTCTGCTTCATTTGCTTTATTATTTTCCTCTTCCTTCTTTACTTTTAACAAAGCATCTATGTAGTCCTATCTCGATGACTAAAAGAGGTCTTTATATGATCTTGGGCGAGGCAGTTTAGATGGAAAAATATGATGGTTCAGTGTTTGGGTTCAACGAGGGTAAGCTTGTGCTTGTAGAAGCATCAATCTTAGCATATGTCTCTTTGTCTTATTAAGAAAGTTTGTCATTTTGTTCTCTGACTTCATTGCCACCTAACCATCAAGTCGCCATGTAGTTTATGATGTATTACTTACTTTGTTTGTTGTTTCATAAGATTATCTAATTCTTTCAGGTGGACCCTTTTGATCTCTTTGATGCATTTTTTGATGAGTCAAATGGGCTTTTTGGAAGAAGGGGTGAACCAGGAGGCATAAACTTCAATTTGAGAAGCAAGGGCAACCAGGGGCTTGATATTCGGTAATTCTTTACCTTCACAAGTACTACTAGTTTCCAAGGAGGCTTACAAAAAATAATAAGTGGATCCTGAAATGACTCCTCTTTTAGGGATTGAGAATGCTCTATCAGTTTTCTTTGTTGAATCACTCAGCCTATCTACTGAAAGCCTTTGTCACAAGAGGAATAGAAGGAGAGAGCGTGTTTGTGTTTAAATTTCATAAGTGTGCGGATGGTAAAATAATCATGAGTCACTGCCAAAGTTGTTATGGTCATGGTAAAATACAGTCAAAGCAAAGTATTGAAGTGGTCATCCCAACTGGTGTTAGTGATGGAGCCACAATGCAAATTCAAGGAAAGGGAAACTTTGATAAGAAAAGGTGTGTACTCTAATGAAGATTTTGCTCACATTACGTTTCATTTTTACTTATGGATGCCTTCAGATGTTTAAATCTTTGCCAGATGGCTAATAAGTCAGGCCGCTTGGTCACACCAAACTCCTTTAAATTTTCTCTTTGTTGTCAGATATCAATTCGAGGAATATGGGATGGCAAATCTAATGAAAGAAAAATAGGAGAAACAAAATAGAACGACATGTGTACTAAGCCGAAGCCCTGGAAGTTTGATCTCATTTAAATGTTACGCAAAGCCCATCTGCTTTCTTTGTTGTATATCACCGCAGGAATACGGATGGCAATCTAATGAAAGAAAATAAGAAACAGGCACCTAAGATGTGTACTAAGTCGAAGTCAGGGTTCTTGATTTTAGACAAGTATTGGCAAAGCCCATTTGTTTATGGAACCACATATTGAATAGGCTTAACTTTTATATCTTTAGTTCTTATTTTCACTCATATGTCTAACATCTCTTATACTCTTAAGCTCTCGATCCTGGTGGCAATTCCGCTAAAATGGAACACTGTATTCATCGTGAATTTCTTTCTATTGCAACTTTATTATGTATCCTTTAAGATATTATATTACTATTTTCTCGGTAGTTTCCTTTGTTTACTTATTTGGAAAACCGCTTTTGCCTTAACTTGCTAGCAACAAAGACTTAAATCATCAAGATTGTCCCGCAATGCTCTATTAATCGGCCTTTTCTTCTTTCTTTATCTATTATTTATTAAATGCAGGGGCACGACAGGTGATCTCTATTTAGTAATCCATGTCAATGAAAAACATGGGACGGAGGATGATCACCTCACCAAAGGTTAATGTTAATTATACTCGAGGCACAATATTAGGGACTCCACAAAAGGTAATAATGGTTCTTGGCCTTAATTCAGTATAAAAATTTTACAGCGCACTTCTTTCAAGATTTTTTTCCCTTGATAGCCATCTCGAAATATTCGGGTATTATTAGTCCCACCTGCATAATGTTTTGTCCTCGTATCCATCTTTTCGATTCAAGATTTATCATTAGTTAAAACACTTAGTTTGATATACATTCTGGCCTAACTCTATCGTACGCTGGGAAAGTTTGATAGCTTAACAAAACATTTCGATTTAACTTCAGATGATAATTGCTCGTTACCTCAACTGGGCGGTTCATATGATGAAAATCTGAATATCAGTATTTTTCATGCTATCAGCATAAGCTTTGTTGGAACTTGGCATCATTCTGTATATTATGATACACAAAATAAATGCATTAAGAATCCAAATGAATAAGAATTCACTGGAAATAAATAAAATGAATTTTCCTAATGACATGGCATGATACTTATAGATCACGGTATGGGTCTTGTAAATCGAGAAATTATACTTTCCTCGAAACTTATAAGATTAAGCTTCATCCTTGTTTGCTTTCACCATATTTTTTTATCGTAACCTCATCGTAATTTTCTTCATATATTAATATTCGCCTATCAACTTTGCTATTTTTCAAGTCGGGAGGAGAATGATCAAGGTCTTTTTAATTGCATTTTCTGAAATAAAATTTCCATTTACATTTTAGCTAATCCCTTTCTTCTACTCCTTTACTCATATTTCGCCAAGCCAATATGCTTGTCGTCAAAGCAGGGATTTCACATTATTTTACTACTCGCCATGTTTTAGCTCTGTGAGGGGTAGGATCCTCAAATTTCTAATATTCTTCTGATGGGCATAACTAGAAGCTTTTGTGTGGTTTGGAGTTACTTAAGATGGTTGACTCAGGAAATTTTAAACTTCAGGTGGAAACTGTGGAGGGTTTGAGAGATCTTAAAATTCCCGCTCTGAACTCACCTCGGGAGATTCGTGAAATTGCCATACATGGGGTTCCGTACACGCAGTTCCTCCAAACAAGGCACGTGCACTTTGTTCTAATGTTCTCGATCCCCAAAAGATATCGTGTAAAAGTCCTTTAGATTTAACATTTTATCAAGTTTTAATTATTAGTTTCACTATTGGCCCACCATCATATCAGGTAGTATAACCTCTTTTCGCGATTTTCTTTAAGTACTATCTATATCATGAATCGTCACATGCAACAAATTTGTTCAAGATGCAGCTTCAATTAGTATCGACATAACTATTACAGATGTAATATCAGAAAACATAATCTATGAACTAAAGCATATTTAATTTCTAAACTATCCGATTAGTGGCATGAGCACAGAAAAAGAAAAAAAAGGAAAGCCTATGGAATATTAGTAATGCTCTGCAGATACTCAGAAGGAATTGCTATCAGATTGTCCATCGAAATATTTATTCACCACTTGTGGACCAAATCATTCTTTTGTTTATAACTTGTGGAGTTGGAATAGTTTGTACATAGGTGAAGAGATTTCTTCACTTATAGGCTTCTTAGATTGTCATTACAAGTCAAGGGCCGCGAGGTTTTTCGGCCTGGGCTGGCCCTTGATTGGGCCGGTAGGTTTCGGGCTGGTAGGTTTCCTTTGCCACCGTTTGTCATTTGCTTCCCTTTCCGTTCCTTTTGTATACTCTGTACTCCATGGAACCTTGGTTCTTTTTGGATCTATACACTGCTTTTTATCGATAAAAAAACAAATTGGTTCACCACTTGAGAAGAGAAGAGAAAATAATGTTAAGAAGAGCAAACTCGAAGAATTGTCCTCTGCTTACGGTAGAGAGTAGAGAGAATAAAAGGGAAGATAAAAGAGATGTTTATGACTCTAAGCAAAAAGTGAAGCCCTCACATCTAAAAGACCTCTCCCCTAGTATTATTGCATATGTATAGAGATTACAGAATGACATGTTTTACTTTTGCCCTTACTTATGTAACATATAATTTTAGCGGTGTTTGCTTTTTTAACTTAATGCTGAATGAAATTTACTTTCAAAATTTAAATGACTTTTTTTTAACCTTTTCTTTCACTTATTTTTGTTTTTATTTTTATTTCTTACTGCATAGAAAAAGCCAAAAGCCAAACTATTTGTTTTTTTTTTTTTTTGCTGAATGCTAAAAATAATTTTTTGAAACACCCAAAACAGAATCTTAACATGACCCTCACTCTCTGAATACTTAATATTTAACATAAATAAAGTAATTAAGAACAAACAGCTCAATAGTTAACATTATCAAGTCATATTTAGATTTAATTGAAAAAACAAACACCACCTGGGTTTTGTCTTGTCAAGGTGGAGACATATGTAGATAAGGCAAGTCTACAAAGAAAAACAGAGATTGCTCGGAGGAGAACAAGAAACAGACAATAAAACTGATGAGCTCTAAACACTACCCAAACTTTATTAGTTCCATATATTTGTACTTGCTTTTGTATAATGGAATTTGTTATGTACTAGAAGATTTCCTAGACAAGTAAAATACTTGTTGGACATGACCAACCAATGAACAAATAGAATTCAAATTTTAAAATAATTAAAAGTTTCTGAAGTACAAAGACAAGCACAGACTTAAGAACATAAACATGGGTATAATGGTAAAGTGATTGTTGGATAGGCTAGGAAGTTTCATTGACCTGGTACCTTATAGGGGAAAGTCGCAAGAATAGGACAGTGAGCTATAGAAGGTGTCCAAGGCAAGTAACTTTCCTTCATGCATTCCATAATTGGTAAAACTGGAATTTATTTGTAGTTTTAGAAAAGTTTTCTTGAAGGTTTTTATCATAACCAGTTAGTAACTAAATCTGACCTGAAATTCTTAAAGAAGTTTATAGTTTTTGGAGCATTCATTACATTTGTAATGCCTCTGACACAATTAGCAGTTTGTTATCTAGACCTTGATAGCTTAATCATTGATAGATAATTGGTAAAACTAGACTTTATTCGTCATCTTAGAAAACTTTCTTGGAAGTTAAAGGGCATGTTTTGTTACTGTTTTTGAGAACAAATTCTGAAAACACAAAAGACACCATTTTGGTGTTCTCTGAAAACTGTTCTTGTTCTCTAAATTTAATGTTTTATGTGTTTTCTGTGTTTATAGAAAAAAAAAATTGGGAACCAAACTTGTTCTCTTTGTTTTTCAGAACAAAAAAAAGTTTTCAAAAACTGTAAACAACATGCCTAAGACTTATAATAACCATTTAGTAAAATAAATACGACCCAAAATTTTTAAAGTTCTAAAATTTATAGTTTTTTGAGCATTCATCACTCCTTTCGACATAATTACACAGTTGTTATCTAGATCTTGGATAGCTTGATCAATGATAGATACGATTTGATAGTCATCTTATAACTCATTTACTATTCTAACATAATATGATCACGATTAAAGGATAGAATTACGCTGCTTATAGTTGGCTCTCAATGAGGGCAACTCGTGAAATTAATTCGCCGCCTTCCAATGGTATCAATTTCTTTCCATGAACGTCTCTGAAAGCACTGTGAGTTCATCTCTTTTCAATAATAGTGGGACATATTTGAGAATAAGTGAATATTTGTTTGAAGATTGCTTTATCAAGGTTGATAGATCATTCACATTTAATATCTTTCTCTTATTTGTATTTTTCAGTCCAAATTAAGACTAGAAACATCATGCACCTAAAAGAAGTGGAATAAATCTCATCTAAATAAATCAATCAAGGACTTCTTTTGCATATTCAGACCTATAATTTTTTCTTGTTATATGCTTTAATATTTCTTTTCTTTCCTTCCCTTTCCCTTTTTTTCTTGTTATTTTCAAAATTTAATAATCACATATCCTTTTATTGTGAAGAATAAGTTTTTTTTAGGATGTTACTTTGGAGAGCGATATGAAACCAAACCTGATTTGTCTTTGTCACATCCCACATCTGATAGGGGAGAAAAGTCTCAAATATAGTACTGGCCTTTCCTCAACCTATCAGACGATTTTAGGGAAGCCGTGAGGACCCCTTGGGTCCAAAGCGGACAATGTCTACATGGTTGGATTGGGATCATTACAAATGGTATCAGAGCTGATCTTTGACTCCGGTGTGGGAGTCCATTCCATCTGGCTTGCAATCCCCGTAGGACATAACGAGGATGTTGTATCTGCATAAAAGGGGGTGTTTGTCACATCCTACATCAAATATGGGAGAAAGTTTCTGACACTTTATAAGTACGACCCTCCTCAACCCTGTGTGCACATTTCCAAAGCCAGGCCTCGGGCTCTAAGTAGAAAATATCTATATAATTGCATCATATAAAGACTTGTAATCATGTGAAGCCACCCAAAATCAGAACAAGAATGTGCGAATGAAGAGTCATTTCTCTATGAGTTCCTAAAATGGCATTGCTTCAACACTATATGAGACTCTAATTGTTTTGATGCATATAAACAATAAAAAGACAGTTGTTGATGAAGGGTGCTAAGGTTGTTGATTTTTCAGCTAGACTCATAAGATAGAAAGTCGATACATTCTCCCCATCACTCTTCCCTTCCACCCATTTGAACCTACTGCCTCCAAGATAGTTTTTTCATGGGAAGTGTCGGGGTAAGGTGCTACCGACTCAGCTTAAGCTTAAGAGGGGTAACTCAGAATAGTGTTTTCTTCACAAGAGTGTAAGAGGGATCAATAGATCTACCATTTACTTATCCATCGCCTAAGAGCTAAGATGCTGCGGAGCTTTTTTTCTAGCCGTTTGTCGCTCGTCAATCTTCCTAATTTAACTGGGCCAAACTCTCATTGCTTGGCAAAAGCCACGTTGGCGTAAATCAGAAGAGAATGAACAGAAAATCTTTGCTTATTTCCTGACCGTATGGCAAGTAAGCAAGTAAACAGGCGGTTTTGGTGATGCAAATTTCCCGCTCAGAGAATGAGCATTTTTATGTGCCTGTGGTCATGGGCAAATCCTGTATGTTGATAAAATTGGATTCTTTAGTGGATTTTGGCGGAAAGTAAGAGTTAGAGGTTTGGCCCTCGTACACCTCAGTTTATTTCGCCTTCTCGTCAATATATTGCTTTTACTAATCAAAAAAAAATTATAGTTAGAGGAATAATATCTTTAGAATAACCATTTTCAAATTCATTGTGGGGAAACCATCCAAAGATGTTTGTTTCACTTTAGCGTGGACTTTCCAACACAACCCTCCCCCACAGAGATTTAGCAAGCCATTCATCAACATGATATATCTCAATAATTATGGACAAAATTCATCATGGGCTGGTACTACCTCCTACCCACCCTATCCAGACATCATCATCGACACTGCACCATCACTCTACCGGGAGCAGGCGCCACCACCCATTGTCCCTCCTCCACATACTTCGATCCATCACCATCATCTACACCACATTCTACATCACTGATGTTGTTCTTTACAAACGACCACCGACATCAATTACATGTCATGCTAGTCTCTCGCAGTGCCGCAAGCATAATAGAGATTTGTGATGATATAACATATACATACATATTACTTTAATAAAAATACGACAGTCCCCGTTAGTGGTTTTGTTTTTATATATTGTTATTGAATTTGCTTTTCAATGTTGTATGTTTATTTTACGCTTTCTTTCCATCTCACCAGCTACATTACAAAAGTTCAATAAATGGTTGATTCCAAAGCACCTCAGAAAGTTTCTAAATCGACTAAAAAGACTTACTCGAATTTCGTGTATAAACAAAGAAACAAAAGCATTGCAAATTAATTATCTAATTTTAATTCAACTATTGTTGGTTACTATTCAAGCATAAAAGTATGATGTCCTTGTTATTAATACACTTTGTTTGTGTTTTTTTTTATATACAGAATCAGTGTTCATGGGCACCCCGATTTAATGGACAGATAAAGTCATTGTGGGAGAGAAAAGTTGTTGAACGGTACTCAAACTTTGTCCATAAATTGAAGATTGTAAGAGATAGGCCTGATTTTATACCTGAGGATGAGTGGCCAGAGTGGCTTCAGTATTGGGAGGAGTTTGCGAAGAAAAAAATCGTAGATAGCTGTGCTATAAGAAACTTAACGATCAAAATGGACTGTGCATGTGCATGTCTCGCTACACAGAGGAGGGTCAAAAGTTTACCATTGAGCACGCCGAGATTTGCAACATTTTTTAACTTTAAAACATTTAATTATTTAAAGTATTGGCCTAATAGTCCAAAAAAAAAAAAATTCAAACCTTTGCATGGTTTTTGCCAATTTTGACTAAAATTTTCTTCTTGTCATTTTTTTAAAATATGACTTAAAAATTTTAGATGATGGGCCACATTTTTATTAGCTATTGCTTCTCACAAATTTTAAATAATGTATTCCTCTAATTTTAAGAAAACATATGTTATTTTTGACTTTAATAACCATACTTTAGGCTAGAGAATTGGGGCCTGATCTAATTTTTATGGAGATCTTCTGTGGAAGATGTATGTGAAGAAAGCAGATGGCCAATTTGTCGACAAATAAGTCTCGGGATGATTGCTGTAAGTATCTCTTATATTAATAACCATTTTGACTAACGTAGTAAATGTTGAAAGTTGCGTGGCATGAAATATTAGAATATTTAATTTATTTATATCTAGTACCTATAATTTATTTTCTATTTTATCACAGGACCTCTGAGGAATCGGTGACAAACCGCTTTCTCAAATCACTGAGGGTCTCATGGATCTTCAACCAATTGACTAAGATCCCCATTCACGCCTGAGACCATGAGGTCGCACACAAAAATACACTGGCCAAGGAATGGATTTTTGTTCTGAAGAATACAAGCTTCTAGTTCCTCTCACACAAAGAAGAAGTGGATGAGGCGATCGAGTTAAACAGTAATGGAACAAATGATCGTGATTAAAGTATGGAGACAGAATAAAAGAGAAGGATCAAGAGATTACTCTTTTGAAGGATGAATGTAAAAAGAGAAATGAAAGAAGTGAATAATGACAAAGAAATGGAAGAATGCAATGCAACAACAGATGACCAATATGCAGTCACAGTTAGCGGTCTTGATGAGACAGATGGGACAATCGAGTCATTAGGTGAGCAATCACCTCACTGGACTACCACAGATCCACCGGCTTAATGAATGAGTACTTAATTATTTTTAGGCTTACTACAGAGACCTATGTTATTATTTTTATTTTTACTATTGACACTATTGTATCATGTTTAATTTTTGTACTGCTTACTCAGGTTAATTGAAAATTGCTTAGTATATGCTTTATTCATTATTAATATAAAATTTAAAAGTATGTATTCTAATTTTTAAAAAATAAATAGTGAAAATAGCTATGGAATGATCCCTAGCTATTGTTGTAGTTATTTTCTTACAATTGAATGAAAATAGTGATGGAATTGTCCCTAGCTAAATTAGCTAGGGACAATTCCGTAGCTATTTCTTCAAAATTCGACAACCTAGCTAATTTAGCTAGGGACAATTCCGTAGTTATTTCTTTAAAATTAGACAAGTATAGTGACGGAATTGTCCCTATCTAAATTAGCTAGGGACAATTCCGTAGCTATTTCTCTAAAATTAGACAAAAATAGTGACGGAATTTTCCCTAGCCAATTTAAAGCTAGGGACACCCACACTATTCACCGAAAAACATTAATCGTCCTCCGAATTACAAACTAAAATTAGCAAGGAAAATATATAATTATTATGAATTTCCGTCAAGTAAAAACAGCTAGGGAAATTTTTTTCTCGTTATTTTTGCGATAAGCACTTTATCTAGGGAAGATTTCCACAGAACTGGTCGCTATTCTTGCTTTAGCGATTTATTCTTTCAAATAGCTGTGGAAATTTCCTAGCTATTTGCTTATTTTTGTAGTGAATTAAAACAATGGTAAAAACAAATTAATAACAAACCCTTCTAGTATAAATATGACAAATAAAGAAAAATAACTAATACATCACCAACATAATATATAAGATAATGGAATAATTACTGAAACTCAATTAACAATAATCAGTCATGTCAACAAACAATGGTCATGTCAGTAAATCACGAACGTAGTTTATATGACATAATGGAATAATTACTGAAACTCAATTAATGATAAACGAACATGTCAACAAACAAACAATATATATATACTAAATTTCTAACAATTTCCCTTTATTCATTTCTAAACGTACACCCTCATAAAACCCTTCTATTCCTCGTCCCAAGGGATCACAACCAAATCATTGTATCATTTTCTTACTTAAGTACAATTAACACTTTATTTATTGGCACTCAATTAACGATAAATAGTCTTGTTCAACAAAAATACCATATTAGCAAATAACAAACATGTCAATGTAAAACAATAGTCATGCCAATGTAAAACAATAGCTTCGTACATATAACTTAATCTTAATATAGATCGTATTAGCTATAAATAAATTCCGAAGAAATAATATTATAACATCTAAACTTAAAACAATGGTAAAATAAATTAATAAATAAAACCTTCTAGTATAAATATGACAAATAAAGAAAATAACCTATACATCACCAACATAGTATGATATGTAATAATCGACACCATCAAACTCACTCCTTAACGATAATTGATCATGTCAACAAACAACGGTCATGTCACGAACATAGTATATATAACATAATGGAATAATTACTGAAACTCAATTAACGATAAACAAACATGTCAACATATATATATATATATATATATATATATATATATATATATATATATATAGATATAGTATATATATATATATATATATATATATATATATGTACTAAATTTTTAACAATTTCCCTTTATTCATTTCTAAATGTACACCCTCATAAAACCCTTCTATTCCTCGACGAGGGATCACAACCAAGTCATTGTATCATTTTCTTACTTACATACAATTAACACTTTATTTATTGATGCTCAATTAACGATAAACGATCATGTCAACAAAAAAAGGGCCATGTTAGCAAAATAACAGTCATGTCAACAAAACAATAGTCGTGTACATATAACTTAACGAAATATGAATCATCGTACTAGCTATAAACAAATTCCAAATGAAATAATTATTATAAAATCTAAAACTTAAAACAATTAAAACAAATAAAATTAATAACAATAAACCCTTCTAGTATAAATATGACAAATAAAGAAAAATAACCAATACATCACCAACATAGTATATATAATAATGGAATAATTATTAAAACTTAATTAACGATAATCGGTCATGTCAACAAAAACAACGGTCATATCAATAAATCATGAACATAGTATATATAACATAATGGAATAATTACTAAAACTCAATTAACGATAAATGAACATGTCAAAACAATATATATAGATATATATATATATATATATATATATATATATATATATATATATATATATATATATATATATATAAGAACTTTCTAATTGAATAATAATCATACTATGAGCAAATTCCAAATTAATAATTATTATATGCCTAATAATTAAATAATGTACAAGCAAATAAATAATTCCTTCAAGAATAAATATGACAAGTAAGAAAAATATGTAAAGCACCACCAATAGAGTTGATAAATCTAATAATGCAAAGGTATAAATTGCTGTAATTACTTAAACTCGATTAAGGTTTAATGGAATAACGGACATGCTATAAAGAAGGTTCAAATGAAATAATTATTATTGCATCTAAAACTAAAATAACGACAAAACAACTAACAAACCCTCCTAGAATATATAGGATTACTAAAGAAAATAACTAATGCATCATCTGTAGACTATATAAATCTAAATAATAATGGTTATAAGACTTAGTAATAATCAAAACCTAATTAACATATAAGAACAAAATATTGATCATGTAAATATCACTTAATTGAATAAATCTGGCCATAATCGTATATTGTGGCTGTCTGGGCAGAGGCTTTTTGCAAGAAGTTTGATTTTTTTTTTTTTGCCAGCCCATCGCCTGCACATTTTTTAGGTGTACTTCTTGAACCCATTGTTCATTTTGCCAATTTATTGCTATTTATCAATAAAACCCATATTGAGAAAGCTTCTAAAGTTAAACTTTCTTTAAAAAATGACTCCACCTTGAGGAAACATTTTAATGGAGCCAAGCCCTCTTGAGAGTAAATTTTGGTGGATGAGGATTGGTGATAATCCAAATAACACGTTGTCTACATAAAGTAAGATTAGAATAATTGGAAAACTTCATACGCAAAGGAATAAACAGTAGTTAGCATTACTAATAGAAAACTAAGTTTGAGGGGCTTGCCTCTGCTTACATATGTAGGTATTACTTATAAACACCTAAAGGAAAATGAATAGAATAGATAAACGCTTAACTTGGAAGGTTAAATACAAGCAAATGTTCGACTTATAATTGCTTCATAATCTAGTTCGAGGTAACAAGAAGAAAGAGGATTAGATGAATGGTTGTAAGTTTAATAACATGGTTAAAAGCTGTCCCACCATGGTCGATATATATACTAGGAACTTTGAGTGGCGCCTCTTGAAACACCTAGGAGTTAGGTGTGGCTTTGAGCTAATGATATTGTATTAATGTTTAGAAACCAAATTTAATGTGTGTTAATTTGTTAGTTGATCGAATTTAGTAATATTTTAAGAGTAGGCTTATGAAACCATGACAAGAGATTTTGGCTAGAGTGGACTTTTATTAGAAAGAGAAAGATGCCATGAAAAGTAAATAATAGTAGGCTATGTGACAAAATGATAGCAAAATGACCTGATATTTTTTTGTTTGGCTTAGTAAAGAATCAATTCATATATGCACAAGCCATTCATCAATATTAGGAAAAAAGTGATTTAACTTGGTTCTTGCATTAGAAGAGAATGTGAGTATCAAGAGTAGCAAAAGGAAATTCATACTTATCAAAGATATTACAGCTAGAATATTTGTTACTCCAGTTTTACAACATATTGACGACTAGGACTTGATTTGTTGTCCCTGTCTGATTGAATATGTTTTGTTGTCTAGTCACCACACACACAAGTAAAGACTGCAAGCAAGATAAAAAAAACAAACCACATATTAAGAAGACAAAAATCACATGTTGTAAATAATACGACGATTTAAATTACAAAAACAAATTAAAAACTCAGACCGTGTGGAAACCACTTATTGAAAAAGAAAATAATAGAAAGAGATGTAAAAAGGTGATTTCGGGCCAAGAATGACAAAAAATCACATTTTATTGATTAAGAAAAGGGGATTATAGAGAAAAAGATGAGAGAAAAGGGAGTGGAGGATAGGGGTTTGTGGACAAGAAGTTTATCAATTGTCACTGATAGAAGATTGAGATTTACAAAACAAATCCCAAGACAAAAAGAAAAAGTGGAATGAAATTATTTTATGCAAAGATCTACATAGATTTTGAATTATTTTTAAAGATTTTATTTTATTTTTAAATGTACACAAGGTCACATTATTTTTCCTAATTTTTCTTCCTCAAATGAAAAGTATAAGCTTCCTATTTTTTAAACTAATTATTACCTAGACTTAATAACTATAAAATGAATCGAGCATGGTATTGATTTATGTAGAATATTAAAAATAATTTAACATTGAACAAGAATAAAAGGCTAATAATAAACTAAATAATTTAGAGATGATAGAAGCAAGTAGAATCAAAGATCAAAGTGCATAAATAAATTTATAAGCTATGAACTCACATGAAGGAAAATGAACAGAGTTGAGAAGAAATTAAAATAATGGGTGACAAAATTAGTTAGATAAACAAGAATGTCATGAAGACACAAAGAAAACTGATGCAGACCAGAAAGTGAAAATGATAGCAAAAAGGTTTGAAAGTTATGAGATTTGAAGAATGCTCCACCTTCCTTTGTGCTATAGAGAGAGAGAGAAAAGGGTTTATGGAGAAAGAGAAAAGGTAGCAATAGTTCAGAAAGAAACGGTTCACTTTGTAACTGATGTGTTCCAGCAGGACAATTCCATTCGTCAGTTCTGGAAATGTAATTATGGATTTACGTCCTCATTTGATGAATTCTCCCCATTTTTTCATCACCAATCCTCTCTAAGGCGGAAGATGTCTGTGCAGAGATCTAGAACTATGAGGCTATAAAAGAGGGCTCTCAAACTGAGGGATATCACAGAAGATCAATCTTGAGTGGGAAGCATAGGCCTGGTCTAATTTTCTAACTGTTTTCTTATCTCATGGTATAATCTTTCCTTTTTTGTCTGCGTGAGAGATCCATAACTGATAGTTCCTGTGCTTGTATGTATAAATATATTCCTAGTGTTTTTTCCTATATTTCTTTAGTTTTCTGAATTGGAATTTGATTTTGAATCCGTATGATCTCTTCAAGGTTTATTCAATTCCACGGTTTCTTTGGTTTTCCTGAAAATGTTACCATGAGTATAAAAACTGATTTTTCTTTTTCTTTTTCTGTTTTTTTTAAATGAAAAGTATTTTCGTTTATTAGTTTATTCCTAAAATTGTTTGTTTTATACGGAATTTTTAAGTGAAAAGTCTTTTGTAGAATTAAATTTTAGTTTTGTTTCTAAACTGTGAATTAGAATTTCAGGCCAGCAAGTCAATGAACTGTATATTCCTGACTACCATGTCTACAAATTCACAATCATAGAAAAAAGCCATCACACATGGCAGGTAGGAGAGAGAGAGAAGTGCCGCCACATGATCAGAGGCAAGGTTCTAGTCTTCATGATCCGTCATTGATCAAGAGAAAAACACATGACAGTGGTTTAAGCTCCTCTAACTGACTGCAGACGAATCTACGCGTAGTTTTTCTTTCAACGGCGCAACTCCTGGAGCTTGAGCCTGAAGCATCCCCATTGCCCGTTCGCTCTCACTGGGCAGGGTATGAACTCACATCCAGGTTGGATTGTCCTAATACTAGAGACAGCCCTGAGGTGATGTTCCTCGAAAGGATGAGCTTCGACTGCACCTGCACTCAATATCTGAGGTTCGTTACATCACTAATTTGATTAAATTTTTGATAATTTACCCATTAATGTGGAGATCATGATCGGAAGCTCAGCTTCTATGGAAAAACCTTTTTCTTTTTCCCTCTATGATTTCCACTGTATTCTTTGGTTCTATCCTGCCTTTTGTACAGTTATGCTCATCTTTCAAATACAGACTGACCAGCTTGGGATCAATGTTTTGCCTTCTATTTTAATTCCAGTAGCACTGTTGAAAATTTCCTCTTTATATATATGCATACCCATTCTCCTTCTTTTCATTCTTCATTTTTGCTTTGTTAGTTCCTGGGATCCATAGAGTACTCATCCTTGCTTTTATGAACTGAACGAAATTGTTTCCCTCTAGTTATTTATAAAGAGATCTGCTTGGAGCTGAGTTCTGCGTTCCTTACCCTCATAACAGGTTTAGTGCAATGGAACTCAATGAAGTGGCACCATACAATGCCATGTTTGTTTTCTTTTTTGATTCCTGTTCTTGTTGTTTGCTTTTATTTGTACATCATTTATTCATTTGTTTATTGACCATCTATTCCATACTTTACAAATTATTTGATTTTGATATAAAACTCATTTAGTTTTGCAAAGGACATATAAGCAAGTGAAAATTTTGTCTTTCAATAGCCTAACAGATTATAGTGCTGGCAGTTAACAGTGTGGATGCCCCCTACTATTTCTCAAAGGATTTGCCCATCTGTGTCCAAAGTAGACAGAAGTATCTTTCATGTTCATACTGATTTAAGTAATGCACTGTGTTATCAGCGAGGATGAAGATGAAATGGCTTGACATTGATAACATGTCATGGGAGTAATTAACTCTATAGATATTTTTGAAAGAAACAAGTTTTTAGTCTGCGTGGGTGCTTGTTTTTTAATTTTGAGAAAATACTAACAATTTTGGGCTGATCAGGAATTGCTAACAGATGGAGCGGGCTTTGGAAATGTCAGCACCCAGAGCCACAGTGAGGAGGTAATTATCATTTAGATGATCTAAGAAGATTTAAGCTTCTCAACAACAGTCCCTCAAGTGGATGCAGAAGCTTGCTATATATCATGAAAATATTTACTGAATTACGATCTAAGTTTAATTGAAAGGGTTCACATTTAGTTCTTCTTTAATTAATTTGTGTTTTAATTAACAACTTATTTTCTAATTTCTTCTTTGAAAACCTATGCAAGGAGGAGTATGCAGAAGACAATGGTATAAAGATAGTGATGTCAGGAAACTTGAATACGGGCATGAGTACCATGTCGGCTGCATCAAAGAATGGTTGGCACAAAAAACTGGTTACCCCACATTGCACAATCTTTCTTTGCATTAGCTACTCGAAGTGCAGTCCTCATAGGACTGGTTACCTTCCTTACATTAGTAATATACCTTATTCATGAACAGAACCATCACTGCCTCCTCTGTGATGATGTTGATCAGAAAATATTTTCAAGTACTGTGATATTTCATGTACAGAGTTACTGTTGACCAGTATATTAGTCGTTAAGTATGTACTGCAAGGAGGTTCAATAAAACACAAATAAGGTGGGATGTCTGTTTGGAGGAAAGGGACATGGGTTTGAGTCTTAGTGGAGACAAATCTTGAGAATATATAGGAATATAATGTCATGTTGTAATACAAAATATGAATAGATATAAAAAAAAAAAAATGTATTAGAAAGTTTCATGTACAGATTGTTTGTTGACATTTGTCATGCTTTGGCATTTTCAAGAGAATCCTCTCTGTCTCTTTTAATTTCAAGTTTGGTAGGTAAAGATCTACATGCATTGTCTTTCTTTTTCTCTATATGTTTTAAAATTTGGATTGATTTGCGATCAAATAATGATTAGTGACCTTTTCAGTCAGTTTTCAATTTTAGTATATACCTCCTATGTTGAATCACTACTATATATTTCCCTTCATATTTTAAACCAAGAGCATCTTAACTTCAACCCACAAAGTTTATTTAAAATTGACAGATTACTAACCATGCCTATTACTATTTGATTATGTTCATTGATGTTGTTATGTGAATCTGTAGCTTGATGTAAGAGAATATCAATTCAAGAACACAAAAGATGAAGAAATCAACATGAAGGTGTACGAGGGTTTTAATGGGCAATTATGCCTATTTCCATGTATAAGGGAGAATCTTTACAATATTCTAGAAAATCAGAGTACAAGATTGGAGTATCAACGTATTGCGACGATTAGGAAAAATCACAAAATATGATATTGAGATACCCCAACCCAGGAAAAAATACACTCACAAACTCTCAATCTCAAACCATTACATCTTTTCATACATTGAATAACATTTACAAAGTCCTCTCCCTCATAGAGACACTTTTATTTTCTCGCATTGAAATGTTTACAGGATGATGATCTCATAACTGAAAAGACTTTCATGTTTTTATCAAAAAACCTAATAGTACAATAATAGCTGTGAACTGAATTGTATATACAATGTTCTTTACAAAAATAATACGCCTTACATGTTGAGTGTTATTCTAGCAATCACCTTGAATCAGTTTCCATAGTCTATAATCATCACAAAGGCAATCGACTCAGCCCAGACTATTCCTTTTATCTTTATCTTATGTAGCCGTAATGTTTAGTTCTTTTAGAGATCTTTAACATATAGCTCTGATATCATTTATTATATGATTTGGAAGCTTTGATACAAGAGAATATCAATTCAAGAATACAAAGATAAAGAAATTAATTTAAAGGTACATGAAGATTTTAATGTTAAGCCAATTATACCTACATCAACAGATAAGAGAGAATCTTTACACTATTCTTGAAAAACAAAGTACAAGATTGGAGTATCAACGTATTACGATATTTAAGAAAATCATGAAAACTCAAAACCTAGGATGCACGTCTGAAAACACATTACAAAACTCTCGATCTCTCAAACCCTTACATCTCTGCACACACTAAGGCCCCGTTTAGTTCACAAAATTTTTTAACTCTATCCAAAATTCAAAATATGAAAATTTTCAATGTATTCTAATATTTTGTTTTCATTTTCAAAAAATACGTTTCGTACTTGAATTTGGTTGAAAATAAAGAATAAGAAAATCCGTTTTGTAAAACCATTTTCTTGAAAATGAAGTTAATGAAAACAATGAAAATGTGTTTAAAATGCGATTTACTATTCACAATCCGTGTTTTTCGTGAGCCTGATGAGAGAAGAAAATCGAGTGGAAGACGAAAGGGGAAGAAAGAAGAAAATAGCCACAATCCGTGTTTTTCGTTTTATCAATCGACCAAATCCAGTGTTTTTTTCGATTTAATTCGAAAAACGAGGAAAGCGGCAGAATGATTTTAAGTTCATATATAAAATGTTGAAAATAGTGAATTCATTTTCTTTGTTTTCAAAATTTGTTTTTGTCTGATTCTTGTAACTAAACGTGTTTTCCTTGTTTTCGAAAATTTTGAATAGAGAAAACAGAAAATTTTCTACCTACTAAACATGGCCTAAATAGTCTTTACAAGCTCATCTTTCTCATAACTTTTTCCCGTGATCATGACCAAGAATATTTATAGGAATATTCTTGACAACTTTCCTTATTCTATAAGGAAACCTAATTAATATTACAATAATATAACAAATAGGAATTATCCTATACAATATTCTTAACAAAAATGAATAAATATGAATTAGTAATTTGAGACATATTCTAGCAATATTTTTGAAAAAAAATCCAATATTTTAGATTTTTTCTATTCAATCAAGAAACAAACCCCATTACATAACTAAATCCTACTTGTGTGGTGGTACAAGGCTTTACTCAAAAATCAACATAGTTAATGGAAGAACTAAGCCAAGGGCTAGAAACAAATAATTGAATTAACGAGATATAGAGAAACAAACCAAAAGCCTTCAATATCATCCATTCTATTTCAAGAAAATCCAAGAACTTCTACAAAGAACTATAATGTCATGTTTATAGGAAACTATAATGACACTTGATAATATACTAAAAAGAAAATAAAATTTTTCTTCTAATCAAGAGCTCTCAATCAACGGTGTACGAGTTTAATCACATCATTTGATGCTAAAATTTAATTTTGCACAAGGAGTGGCAAGTTAATTTGTATGAAAACTTAAAATTTCATACCGACATGAAAAATAATAAATGACATGCCAAATGGATTCCAAAGCCCATATTAGTTTAATTATGCTTAATTAATTTTACATGGGCATGCAAACTTGATCTTGTCTATGTGAAATCGCTACTTTTTTTTTGTTTTTTTTTGACATTTATTCACTTGACATTACAATGTCGTAGTATTTTGTTCTAATGGAGACTTGAACCCGATTCTTCTATGTGTCCTGCCCAACCTTTAACCACTGAGCCATACCTCATTGGTAGAAACCACTACTTCTAAAAGCATATTAAAGCACATTTTATTATGTGATTGACATGTTCCGGAAAAATACAGTATATGCCAAATTGTTCAATTACCAAACCTTTAGAACTTTACACTCACGAATTCATTTTTCATGGCTATGCAAACTTGGCTTCCTCCTCATTTCTCTTTTTATAATTTATTCTAATTGGTTCTATCTTCCTTAATTGTTTTAGATATAATTTGTGATTTTTTTGAAGCTATGGATTGTTGACTTCTTAAGATTCAAAATCATGTGTCATTTGTCTTAAAAATCACTAAAAGCATTCCATGCTTCACCTAAATATCAGTGTATGTGTTGCTACCAAGTTTAAGGTCCAACAAATTCACTTTGATCAGTTTGGTTGCATAGGCTTGAAACCTTATTTTTCATAGTTTTTTTTTTTTTTTTTTTTGCTTTCTAATTGTCTCAATAACATTCATTAACATTCATTTCTCATTGTTTTGACCTTGCTTAGGCCTTCATATGCTCCACAATTCTCAAATCTCTTATTTATGCATGTTTTTTTTTACCCTGTCTTGTACCAATTGGTAAAAATTTACTTAATTTCTTAAACTCATAATCTATTTTTCAATGTTCTTCTCAAGGATATATAGTTTTGTTGTTTGTAATTCTTTTATTATCAACCTCTTTTTAATATCAACATTTCATTGAGTTAATTGGTCATGTTGTGTAACTTTAGATTAATTAATAATATAGTGTTAAGAAATAATAAGAATAAAGAATAAGAAAAGACAAAATAAAAGAACATTTACAGATTTATATGAAAAACACTAAACGGGAAAAAGACACTAACAAAGAAGAAGAAATCCATTATACCAAAAATTGGTGTAAAAGGAAAACATTGATTACTATATATGTATATAAATGCACCGCAAGATTTTTGGGTCAAGCCAAGCATAACTCAGGTCATTGTGACCCTAACACCGAGGATTAACATACTTAATGAAACAATAATTAATGGTAGAAAGATGGGATATTTTTAGGTAGTTTATAATAGTAAAGGTATAGTTTGCCACTAGCTAGTATAATTAAAACCTAGTTTATTGTTTCAATTGAAAAGCATTAGCCACATTATCAATTGAATACTTTGGTGAGATGGTACATAAAATAATTTGAAGTAATTTTAGAAGGTTTATTTTTTATATATTTTGAATGTGTACACAATTTTCCTTAAATAATTTTCTACCTCAAATAGGATGCAGATGTAAATTATATATATCTTAATAATAATTAAACCTTAAAAAAAATAAAAAGTAATTGGGAGTTTTTTTTTTTTTGAAATAAAAGTAAATGGGAGTTAAACAGTCAAAATTAGCATAATATCTATACGGTAGCATCACCACTGCAATGATGATACCATAAAAACTCAAGGAAGCTAGATAAAAACATTCATGCCAAATACACAAATATTAGATTTTATGCTCAACATAAAATTGATAAAATGGTTTGAAAATGGGAAAATGTGATTAAAAGGCAAATCAATGATAGCAAGCAAAGAAGAAAATTGTATTAAAATCCATTAATTAAAGTAGAACAAAAGAAAGGAGAGTCCTTAGATTTAGAGATAAGCACTGTAAAGTGAGATTGATGAAGAGAAAGATAAAGTGGGGATTGGTGGAGATTGTAGAATGGAGAATGGAGAGAAAAAAGGGTAGTAAGTAAGAGTTCAGTGACACAAGTCTGTTATTACAGTCCCACATTGTACAGGTGTGTCCCCAGCGGGACACCTTTCTGTCAGTTTTGGAAATGTAATTATGATTTGATATCCTCATTTTAAATACTCTCGATTTCTTCAACCCTACCCCTAACTCATCCTCTCTATTTATGAACAAGGTTGTGCAGAGAGACTGTGATGAGATCATAAAAGAGAGCTCCCAAACTGAGGATATGTATGTCACTCAAAAGTTGAGTATAGGCTTGGTTCATTTTCTCTACCAGTTCTCTCATCGACTGGGTATAGTCTCTTTCTTTTGTCTGAATCATATGTGAGATCTGTGGCTTATAATAACCGGATTAGTTCTGTTGTATATATGTGAGTAAGGGATTTTCAACAATATCATATATGTTTATTCAATTTTTCTGAATTGGAATTTGATTTTGAACTCATATGATTTCTTCAAGAGTTTATTCCATAGTCTGTTTAGTTCTGGTTTCCCTATGAATGTTAACACAGTATAAACTGATTTTTATACACACACACTTTCGAAAGAAGTGATGATTTTTTTTTTTTTTTACAGTAGTAAATATTTTCTTTTTATTTTTTGCCTGGAATTTTGTTTTCATGGATTTGTTGTGAAAATCAAGGCATAGTGTTCAATAGGACACATTCATAGCATTAAGTTAATAGATCACAAAATCCTTGTTGTACTTCCAGTTTTTAGAGTAAGATCTTTTCAACTAATATAGAAGTGGCATTCATCTTTGTTTTTCTTTTCCTGTTCAAAATTTTATGATCTTTCTTAGATCTTCTTTCCCTTTAAACATCAATCCTCTTCATCTATCTATCAAAACCCTAAAATGGTTATCTTTGTGAATTAAAAACATATCATTTATCCCTTTTTTCTTTAGTATTAGGGCACCTTTGTTTTTTTGGTTTGAGGTGGATCGTGACTTTGAGAGTGGCACTCATTTTATTTTTGTAAACACAAGGCTTTGCTGCTTTCATTTCTTGTAAATCAAAACCCTAAAGGAGTTTCCTTTTTTTGTTTGTATTTCCTTTTCTTTTGTTATGATCGGTGGCCTGATAAAGAAATCACGAAAATAAAAGAAAAAACATAAGATTTATGTAGAAAACCCTTGGGGAAAAAACCATGGAAGCTTTGGAAAGAGAAAGTTTTACTATCAATTTGAGAGGAGTACAAAGTCTACGGTTCATAGGGGTCACAAAACACATCACTTTAATTTTTTTTTTTTTTTTTTAAAACTCTGTTTCCTTTTGATTTCTTGAGGGCATATCCATGAATGTTTGATTTTTGCTTCAATTTCAATTCAGAGGACCTTCATTTTCTTTTCCTTCCTCCAATACTTTATTAGCTTCCTGAGTACTATTATTATGTATTGCAACTATGAGTTTATCACTCAATCCTCAGACCATATCCTAATTTTTGTCAGCTATTTTACTATAAATCAAAGTTAATGAGACTTGTAGTACACATAACAAATGTGTTTGTGCACACACATTATTAATGTGCTTTCTCTGGTTGAGGTAGAATTAGATTTGTTTCTATACTATGATTGTGGTTTCAGGTCAAGCCACTCAAATTGTATTCCTGATCACTGAGTAACAACTATTGAAATATGGAAGGCGATATGAACACAGACTAAGGTTCTCGTCCTCATGATCCGTCAGGAAGAGAAGATCACGTGACAGTGGTTTCAGCTCCTCTAACCAGCAGCAGGGGGAATCATCATCTAATTGTTCTATCAACAGTGTACACCTGGGGTTCCAGAGGGTGGGAGCATCTAGTAATAGCACCCAGGTCAAGCTTAGCTGCAAGGACTGGAAATTCATGGGGAGAAGAACTAGGCAAGGGCTAGTGCTTCCCTCGGAATTCGGGATCTTCTGCACCTACTGCTCCTGAGCAAATGGATCAGCACTCTAGTGGATTGAATGCTGAGCAAGATCCTCACTTGCAGGAGATTAATCCAACTCCCAATCGAGGTCATATCATCATAATTCCAGACTCAGCCCTTGAAGGACGTGTTCCACAAGTTGGTGATCCTAGGATCAGAACTAGACTAACATCTGAGGTTTGTTAGATTATCATATCTCAAGTTCTTTGGCTATATTTTAATTTTTTACATTGGAGTTCCTTCCCTGTCAAACTAATTGATTAATATTCTTCACTGATATTGAATTTGAATACCTTTTTGACAATTAATTCATTAATCAGGCCATCAATTTCAGCTTATATATCAAGTTTTTTTCTGAATTTCCTTACTTTTTCTTTATTTCATATCTTAACCAGGACATCCATAAATCGGAGATTTCTCTTTAAATCTATCAATCCCTTGCAGAGTTACATGCTGATATTTTAAATTAAAGATTGAACTGTGTGATATGAAAATCTCTTTCGCAATGCACTTATCATTCTCCTCTCTTTTCCAGCTTTTTTTTTTCTATCTAGTTCACTGAGATACAGTGTAGTTTCATCCTTTCCTTGCATAAATATGAACTTCTGTTACCATGAATATTTTCCCTCCTAGTTGTACTTTATAACGAAGGCATCACCATGGGCTGGAGTTCTTAGTTTGCTGTTTTTAAGTAACAGCCGCGTCTCATGCAGGACTTCAAGGCAGGGTGGCATCATTGGTATCATGTTAGTTTTCTTCTAACGACTCTTTGTTTGCTTTGATTAACACTTCATTTATTCATTCGTTGATCATCTGCTCATTCATTTAGTTGATTTTGATTGCCTAATCATTGATGGTAGAGGGACATACACTAGTGAAAGTGTTGTCATTTAGTTAATTAGAAGTCCTGCAGTAGTGAGTATTGCTCAAAAGGATTAACTCATTCTGTTCCCAATGTAGCTGAAGAGTATGTCTTTTCATTCATGCTTTAATTTCATCAAGGCATGCAATTTTGTGATTTAAACTATTAATGGTAACATATATTTCAGAATCATTTTAGAGCTCCAGGACACTGGTGGCTAGTGGGTGTGGTTTACCAGACTGATGATGATGATGAGGATGGTGTAGATAGCATGTCATATGAGGTAATTAACTACATTCATGTTCCAAAAAAAAAAAAAAACTGTGTATTAGATTGCTGGCCTGTGATTATTTTGGGAAATACTAACAAATTTAGGGCTCAGGAATTATTTGCACTTGGACAGAACCTTGGCACTGTGAGAGAGAGGATTGGAAGGGTGAGCACTGGTCTCAGTGAGGAAGTAATTATGGCTAAGATGAAGCAACGGAAGTATAGCCGCTTGACGACAAGCTCTCCAGTTGATTTAGAGCTTTGCTGCATATGTCAGGTAAGAAACATTTAACTTCTTATTAATTTGTTTAACTGAAATGGTTTGTATTTATTCAGTTGTTCAATTAATCATTTCTAATTTCTTCTTTGAAACCTATATCAGAGTTAATACGAATGTGACGATATTGGAAAGCTGGACTGTAGGCATAAAGTATCATGTTGCCTGCATCAAGAATGTTGGCTGACGACTCATGTGCTTCCCATTTGCAAGAGTACTGCCTTGGCTACTTGAGAATGCAGTCCTAAGCAGGAATATATAATTGCCTTAGCTCATATCAGTCATATGTCTTAGAAGAGAACTTGGGAATCTGGCTTCTTGTTCATGGACAAGAAGCCAGATTCTACTTCCTTTATGATTGTGTATTTAGAGATTATGGTCAAGTGTCATCAATACTGTTGAATATGCTTGTATTGCACAAGCTTTCTAGGTAAAGTTTGATCAAAATTTAAGAATTTCGAAGATGGCAGTTTTATTAGGAGAATATTTAAGGTCTCTTTTTTATTCAGTCTAGATAATTTACAATCTTGCTAGTTGGTAAAGATCTTCATGCGTTAGGCTCTTTCTTTTCTCCTATATTGAACCCACCCTTGTTCCTTTTACCCTCCTTACAAAGCCATAATAGAGCATCTGAACCTCGTCACTGGACAGTTCTGAAAAGGCTGATCATTATATATATTAACAATATAATGAATTATCGTTCAATTATTTTGATTGACAATGACATATATTAATATTTCTGACTATACATAATGTAACATTATTTTGATTAGTAATATATGTCCTCTCTAATTTGTTGCTGATGTAATATATAGTTGCTCCTTCCATTCTTGAGAGACCCCTTTTGTTCATTTCAGTTTAGGATATCAATCTTAGATTTTCTTCACAATTCTTATGTTTCAGATCAGATTAAATTAATTAACATTTAGTTGCTTTTACATGAAATCTTTCTTTGATTGCCTCTGTCTATACTTGGAACTTCAAAAACACTTTCTGATACACTATCAAGTTAAGAGGAAGTAGCTGCTACTTCCAGTCCACGATTGATCCAAGGCGAGGCAACTATATATCCTAGTGAGGATTGAGCTCTATGCTTGAGGGTGTTTTTTCTTGCAAATGGTGAGCGTCTTCTTACATCGTGATTCCCTAATGCAGGCAACATGGGACTCATGCTCACAATCAAGTTTTCCAAATCATCTACTATAATGAATTTCAAATGTACATATATTGAAGATTAATCTCACAAATTTTCATAAGATTTGGATGTTGTTTACATAGTAAGAAAACTTCATAAGGAAACATACTAATACTCCCAAAAAGGGTATATCGTGATGGCACCACACAATAAGTGGCATTATTTCGCTCCTAAATTAGAGCTAGTTTGGTTTGTGCATGCGCTGTCATGCCCCATCATGCCCCTACCCCCGCCTAAGTGAAGAGAGGGGATGCGACACGGGACTAAGACTCCTTAACTTGCTTTTCTAACTTTGGTGGTCCCATCTCATATATAATTTCATAATGAAATAAAACTTGTAATACAACCACCATAATGGTGTTTAAACTGTCTTGTATATACATACATGAGTCCCATTTACTTATACTTACACAAACTCCACTTTATTCACAAAAAACTTTTACATTACATTTCCAAAACAAAATTCAAAACCATCAAGTGGACTCCCATTCTTTGTGTTGGCCTATTGTATCTGGAATGTCTCAAATGTCCTCTTCGTACTGCATGGATGAAACACTCGTGCTAAACATAGCTTAATGAGAAACGAGATACTTGAATGCAGCTACTTGAAGTTGTCACACTTGAGGATACATATAACATAATGCATATGTCAAAGTTTACATATAACCTAATTCTTATCACAGAGTTTTCATATAGCATAATTCTTATAACAGGGTTTTCATATAACATAATTCTTATAATGGGGTTTTCATATCTCTCATTAAGAGTTTAGAGCGAGGAGATCTTTGCCATGCATAGAGCTCATAGGTACATTCTGAGGAATAGAACTGATTCCTTATGCTTTCTTATTGTTCATTATTCAGATTCTTATCATATAAATGTTTGCCTGAATAGACTAGTAATACTGAATGAGAGGGACATAGCACAATAGATACTCAAAGATACGGTACAGTATTGAACAGAGACTTGCCCACCCACGTAACATAAGTGCAGTAGCACTAGTAAAGATACCAAAGCGCTAGTAGAGGCGTGCACACGTAGCGAGAGTATCCATTGGCGTAGTGCGAAGCACTAAACGAGTGCCTAATCATTTAAGCTCATTAGGTTTTAAGCAAACATACAATTATATGTGTTTCCGAGCTTGTTATTATGTTCTTAATCACATTAGCAAATGAGGGGCAAGAAATAATGTTTGCCCAACGACAAGATCGCTGAGGTGGCGAGGTACATAGCATTTTTCATATAACTTTTATACATGTACTAACCCTTTCATTCGGAATTAACGGAAGAACATAACAAAAACAAAGTTGTACAACCGGTACTCGAACCTTAAACAACTTTGAGTACCGGTTCTCAACTTTGAGTATCGGTACTCAGCTTCCCGATACGATGCACTATCTCTTTACTTCTGCTGCGGCATCAACTGGATGGCAAACCGCAGTCTAGATGTAACTTTCAATGCAGTACTCAGCATCCTTGCACAGCCATTCACTTTAGTCACGGAGTACTCGACTTTTAGTGCAGGTACTCGATATCCTCTGGACGAAGGCTTTGAGTCTGGGTACTCATTCTGCGATTTGCATAATAAATGGTAGGTTTGCCTCTTTTCACTGTTAATTTCCAACCAAAACCCAAAACACATCAAATAAAACAACTCCAAAACTTGACTTGAACCAACCAAAACCACTAAAACCCACAAAAACCAACCAACAACACTTTCATAATGGAAGTTAGGTTTTTCCTAACAATCGTAATAGTATGGCTTGTGATAGTTTCCATGTACCTTGATTCCTTGAGCTTAAACCTTTTCTTCTTCCTTCTTGCTTGAGGCAGGGAGAACCCGAGACATGGAGAGAAGCCAGAGCCCACTATTGGCAAGTTGCCATCCCAGGCAGTAAGCCCCCTAACCTCCTCTATTGAATGGGAAATGTTCCCTTTGCCATAAGGCCATGTTTGGCTTCCTGAGCATTTAGCCTCAATTTTCCTTTGCTTAGTAGTCTTTTCATTTTATTTGAAATCAACTTGTCATATTTCCACTTTAACATATAATATTTTCATCTTATGTTACTTGGGTCCTAAATTGGAAAATTACCAATTTACCCTTAGTACTCAAATTTTCGAAAAATGCAAATTTTACTTATATTATGCCCTAAACATGTAATAAAGTACTAGGGTGTAATTTGGGGTATTACATGCATGACTTCAATCATTGGTAAAAACTAAAGCCAAGACCACGTCACTCAAATACTTGGCACTATTTCATCTTAATGCTTTAGGATAGCGAGTTCTCATATCTTTGGATTTTTCCCAATCAACCACCAAAAGATATCCCACCTTGCTAGCTTTTGATGTCTCCTCCTAATGTACTACTTAGGGCAACATAGAATCACTTCAATATAGTTCTTTGAAAGTTGATAAAAAGTAATTTAAAGAGCCTTGGAGGAAACAACATTTTCAACTACAGCTTGTTGTTGCTACCTTCATCTTTATGAAAATTTTCTCTTTTGATAAGTTTTGTAATATTCCAAAACCTTTGCTCTTAATTTACTTACTTGCAGCTACTATATAAGTACTAAACCTTGGTCTTATCCAATCTAGAATTAAGTTATAGAGTAACTATTTAATGGTTACCTCATTTGCTCTATTTCTCATAAGTAGTAGTTTGGGTTAAGGTGAAGAGGATCCTTAGGACCCCATTATGCCATGAAATGACCCTCTAATATTATGTGCTTGATAATATATTAAATATGTAAGCTAAAATCTTTATTTTTTCTTTTTAGAACACTATGAAAGGCTTGAAAATTAATGTTTGAAGGCCTCTTTAAGGATATCTTAAATACTTAATGTTTGAGAATGATTTTGATTTGAGATTTTACCCTTATTATGCCTCTAATATCTTAGCAAGCGTGTAGGTAGTGGAGGCTTTAAGAATAACATACAAAGGTATGAAATGACCCTCTAATATTATGTGCTTGATAATATATTAAATATGTAAGCTAAAATCTTTATTTTTTTTTATTAGAGCACTATGTAAGGCTTGGAAATTAATGTTTAGAGCCTCTTTAAGGATATCTTAAATGTAATGTTTGAGAGCTGATTTTATTTGAGATTTTACCCTTATTATGCCTCTAATATCTTAGCAAGCGCATAGGTAGTGGAGGCTTTAAGAATAACATACAGAGGTATGAAATGACCCTCTAATATTATGTGCTTGATAATATATTAAATCTGTTAACTAAAATCTTTATTTTTTCTTATTAGAACACTATGTAAGGCTTGGAAATTAATGTTTGAAGGCCTCTTTAAGGATATCTTAAATACTTAATGTTTGAGAATGATTTTGATTTGAGATTTTACCCTTATTATGCCTCTAATATCTTAGCAAGCGTATAGGTAGTGGAGGCTTTAAGAATAACATATAGAGGTCGAACTTAGAAAAAGATATTGAGTTTAGTCAATAATCCGTGAAAATGGTGTGCAATTGGTGTGCATCTAGAGAAAATTTGAGCTATGGAGATAGGGTTGAAAGCATAAGATAGGATGATATAGAGTATTTCTAGGGAACCACCTTTCTTTTGTCTTAAGAGAGAAATAGTTGAAGAAGAATTGAATAAAATTGCTCATGCACCGCTTATGCACAACTCTTCTGGTGGCCAACAAGGTACCCTCCCAGAACATGTTGTCCTTCTATGGAAATGCATACCCATTTGGTTTTTATATTTAATAAAACCAAAATTCGATATATTTTTCGAATGAATTTGATAAAAATGATGATGAATATCTCTTTTTTTTAAAAAAAAAAAAAATTTGTGTGCTATACAAATTTTTTCTTATTTTATTACAATTCTGATTGTCTAAGATTCTTGTGTATTACTTAAAAAATTAATATATTTAATTATAAAAATTGAAAAACTAATTAAAATGAAAAATAGAAAAAAAAGAAAATAGTTATCGAATTATTAACCAAAAAACTTTCTAAACTTTTTCTTATCGTTTTTAGGGACATGTTTTCAAATTTCCTTTATATTTTTATGTTATTTTCCTCCAAAATTTAGTCTCTTTTTTAGCATTTTTTTATATTAAATCTATGCTTTAGCAACTATAAAAGCTGCAAAAAGAACAGCAATGATACTACAAGAAAGGACGGCTTCAATAATGCTCAACATACTATTAATACTCTTAATAGTTTTCATTTATTCCCTTTCTAGCATTTTTTTTTGTAATTAAATTTATGGTTAACAACTATAAAAGCTGCAAAAAGGACAGTAGTGATACTACTGGAAATGATGGTTTCTATAATGCTCAACATATTTTAAATAATTTTTATTAAATATAAAAAAATTACTATGCCGAATAAAATTGAATAACATTAATTTTAATTTTTTTATTTTTTAAACCAATAACATTATTTTGATTATTTACTATTTTTAATTATTATTAAAAAAAAAATTATTTCCTATGAAAATCCAAAATACATTTAGATATTGTTTATTAAATAAGAATAAAAATACTATGACCAAAGAAGACTAAATGGTTAGCAATTTTGAATATTTACTATTTTATTATATTTTTCTTATTTTTTATGTCTTAATTTCCTCACTTAAATTTTCTTTCTTGAAATTTTGTTAGAAAATCCAACATAATCTTAAGTGGTTCTATTCAATGTAGAAAATATTATAGTAAAAATTAGACATTGTACTATTCTTTTATTTCCATATTTTTAGCATTTTTAATTAAATTTCCTAGTATGTGTTATGTTGTTTTTAAATATATATTTCACTGAGTTTTCAAATAATATAATTTATTTTTTGTTTTTGGCTTTTTGAAAATCTTCTAACCCCACCTACTAAATCTTTATTTTTTCTTATTAGAACACTATGTAAGGCTTGGAAATTAATGTTTAATGGCCTCTTTTAGGAAATCTAAAATACTTAAAGTTTGAGAATGATTTTGATTTGATATTACCTTTATTAAGCCTCTAATATCATGACTCATGGGTTGTAGAAGCTTTAAGAGCCGCTCACCAGTGAACTTACAAAAGATATTGAGTTTGTACGAATGTGCGGATGGTGTGCATATGGGGCGGAGTGGGGCTACGGAAATAGGGTAGGCCCAATGAGAAAATAGGAAAAATAGGATTATTATAGATGTTATGGAAAACCACCTTTCTTTTAAGATGTCTTAAAAGAGATATAGTTCAAGAAGAGTTAAATAAAACTGCTCCTTGCATAAATCATTACACTCTGAGTGTGGCAGTACCTCCGAACATGTTACTTACTTTTAGCAAATACAATGATGACTCTCCAAAACCTCATTTGATTCCTTTGCTTTATATTTTTGGGAATCGGAACTCACCACCACTACCCTATTCGCTCTATAAAGCCATATCTCGCCCGATCAAAATAAGTACAGAGGGGATGAACTCGGAAAGTTCTTCTCTATCTGAGCATAGGCTTAGTCAACTTCGAAAGTTTCATCTTGTTACCTTTAATTCATTTCTCTTATTGGGTTACATGTCATGGTTTTTTTTTTTTGAGTTTAAATATATCTCTTGAGAAATCATGGTTTTTCTTTCATATCATAATTACATGTGTCATATCTTTGGCACTATTTTCATCATAATGCTTTGCAGGATAGTGAGTTCCCGTATCATTGGATTTTCCCCGATCAACCGCTGAAAGATCTCGGCCTTGCTAGTTTTTGTCTCCACTTTAAGATGTCCTACTTAGGCGACGTCGCATAAATATAGTTATTATTTGGAAGTTGATAAAAAGTACTTTAGAGAGCCTTGGGGGAGATGTCATTCTCAACTAGAGCTTATTGTTTCTACCTTCAATTTTATGACATTTTTCTCATTTTATAAGTTCTATAATTTTCCAAAATATTTTCTCTCAATTTACTTGATTATAACTACTACATAAGTACTAAGCCTTGGTTATATTCAGCCTAAAAGTTATATAGTAACTATTAAATGATTACCACCTTAGCTCTATTTCTTATTAGTGATAGTTTGGGTTAACAGGAAGAGGGTCCTTAGGACCTCCTTATACCTTGAAATGACCCTCTAATATTAGGTGCTCTATAACATATTAAATCAATGAGCTGAAATCTTTGTTTTTAATTAATCTTATTAGAACACATGCTTAGAAATTAATTTTAAATGGCCTCTTTAAGGTTATTTAAGTACTTAAGTTTTGAGAATGATTTTGATTTAAGATTGTCCTCATTAAGCCCCTAATATCTTGAATGATCAAGAACATATAGTAGAGGGAATTCACATATAAGTCGTATTTACATAGAGATATTGAGTTTAGTTAAGAAATGTTTCCATTAATATTGAAATTTCTCTGTAAAAAACCTATAGATAATTCCATATGTGTGAACTTATTTGTAGTTTTTCATGGTAAGAAGGAATTCCAAGGAATCTGTAAAACCTGAGAAAATTCTAATTTTTCTGAAAAATGGTAAAATAAGTGGAATTTCGAGTCAAAATCAAGAAATTTTCTAGATCTCGGATGATGGAAGCGGGTTCACAGTTGGAATCGTCTCGCGAGAATCTGGCTACCACGTGAATTCCGATACGGTCAAATTTCGTTTTCAAGGGCGTCGAGGAGTAAATGCGGGGCGGCCGGCGCGTTAGGTGGCTCGAGATGAGACACGTGTCAAGGTAATGAGCAAAGTCAGACAATGAAGCTCAAGTATGGGGCTATAGGTGACATGTGGCATCATGTCATTGAGAGGGAAATCCATAGTAGATGGATGAGAGGATATGGGAAATCTTAGACCAATGAAAATTGGACATATAGTAAGTGAGGAAGGGCAGCTCATGGCCGTCATGGACCCAACCGGTGGATGCAGGAGAAGAATACTAGAAAGAAAGAGAGGAAAGAAAGAGAGTTTTAGAGAGAGACTCCCACCTTCTCTCTAGATTTCCGGCGATCGAACCGGCGGTTTCAGGCGGAGCAAAGGGAAGAGTTCATCCTCCGCGACAAGGCCGCATAGAGACCCGAGTCGAGGAGTTTGATGTGAGCTCCGAGAGGAGTGGAGTCTTCTCCTACTTCTGGTTACTTTCTACAAGGGTTGTGTGAGGTGGTTGTTTTGCCACTAAGGGAATGTTGGGTTATTAATTACCCAGACCATGGGAATTTGCCACATTGAGATTTAGCACATTAACCGGACTTTAGAACTGATTTTTGGGTAGAAATAAAGGGATTTGATAGTGAGTCCTTCAAGGTAGATTATATCCACATCAGTGAACTTGATGTGGAAACTTTGAAATTTCTCAAATTGGACCTCATATAGCCCAAGTTATGGTATGTTTATACGGAACGTTTAATTGGAATGGATTTAATAGGAAATTTGGGTTCTTTGATTAGGTTCCACCCCGGTGGTCTGCCGGATAGGTTCCGGATATAGGTTCCCCCCGGATGGGTTCTTTCGTAGGATTCTTTGACCTCCAGGCTTCCCGGTCATAACCTTCGTCAGAGTGGTTAAGGTGTTCTTGGACTCTATGGAAAGCCCATTGAGTCAAGCTTCCAGACGGATGTCTTTGGAGGGCATTAAGTGTGGGAGCTGGCCGGAAAGGGGCGTTCGGGCAAGTAAGGTAGGCTGCCCGGGTGGGGCAATGACAGTCATGTGTGACCTCCAGCCACGAGGTCATAGCTAGCCGTCCGAGACTCCGATTTGGGTGTTCTTGGACTCTATGGAAAGCCCATTGAGTCAAGTTTCCATCCAGATGTCTTTGGAGGGTAGTGGGTGCTGGAGCAGGCCAGAAAGGGGAGTTCGGGCAAGTAAGATAGGCTGCTCGAGGTAAAGGCTTTGCTTAGTCATGTCGCGACCTTCAACCCCGGGAAGGTCACCTTCTGCCGTCGAATTCCGATTCGGGTGTTCTTGAACTCTATGGAAAGCCCATTGAGTCAAGCTTCCATCCCGATTCCTTTGGAGGGCATTGGGTTCCGGAGTTGGATGGAAAGGGGCTTTCGGGCAAGTAAGATAGGCTGCCCAGTGGGAGGCGCTTTTCATGTGCTGACCTCGACTTCGGAAGGTCATAACTGGCAAATCCGAATTCCGATTCGGGTGTTCTTGGACTCCATGGAAAGCCCATTGAGTCAAGTTTCAGCTGGATGTCTTTGGAGGGCAGTGGGTGCCGGAGCTGGCCGGAAAGGGGCATTCGGGCAGGTAAGGTAGGCTTTCCGGGTAGGACTGCCTAGTCATGTGTGATCTCCAACTTCGGAAGATCATAACTTCTTCGTCCGAACTCCGTTTCGGGTGTTCTTGGACTCTATGGAAATCCCATTGAGTCAAGATTGCAGCCATATTCCTTTGGAGGACATTGGCCAATCGGGCAGGTTAGTGCTGGCTAGTTAGGTTGTGTGTTATGGCTTGTGTGAATAACATGCAGTGTGAATATGACATGTTAATGTATGATGTATGATGTATTAACATGGGTTGTACATGAAGGATAAATATATGCATTAATTATAATTATCCATGGTATGTTGAGGAATTTCGTTAATATGCATGTGCATGCTTGAACTTGATATGTGGAATGTTACAGATTAAAATGTTTGGAATTGGCATGCTAATATAAAATGTCCAAACGATGCATGGATGAATATGCATGAGTATGTGTGCACCTATAGTTCTCATTTTATATGTAGCACTCATATGTATACATTTGGCATAATAGCATTGCACGTGCATGAAAACATCGCATGACATGGGTGTGAGTGCATGGTTGGGATCGATGCATGTTAGGTGTTCGATGGAATTATCATGGAGTACATGGTTGTGGATCAACCGCGTATGATGGTGTTGATTAATTGGGCTCGATTAGTGGGACGAAGTCAAATAGTCTGATTTTGAAAGAATGAAAATAAATATCACCTCGTGTGTTGTTAGGGCGTAGCAAGATGGGAGTGAATCACTTTTGTTGGGGTGAATGGCCCAAATTTTATTGAGGGTTAAGACATGATCAGGAGGGTGAAAAGACGATCAAAAATTTCGGAGGTCAGGTATCAGGCGGTGAAATCCAATCCGTGGCCGAATAAATAAACACGAATTTGATCAAATCAAATGGACATTGGGGGTTTACTTGATAGGTCTAGGATTTTAAAAGATTGCATGGTTATGAAATGAAAATGTTAAAAGAGATCAAGAAAGTTAAGTGGTTGTCATGAGGAAAGTGACCCAATGGATTCACATGGCATAGGTAGGTGTAGAGTCGGTGAGTGACTCCGGGATATGGGCATGATGACATTTCATGCATGACATATGACATTCAAGGTAGACATTTTGGATGTGTTTTCTATGCAACCATTGCATGTGCACTTAGGTAGGGATAGCCATGGAGATTATCCTCTTGGGCTTTGCTTACCACGATCGTGGGACCCCCTTTCGGTGAGGAGGCGACTCTTCGTCGGTAGTAGCGAGTCTGAAGAAGGGGCGGGTTGTGGCCTTGAGAAACATTTTTGTAAAAATATATTAGAACAATATAGTTTCATATATTTTGGTATGTAAAAGAGTGTACCGTATGAAAAAAAAAAAAATGACCCCTGAAATTTGGGGCGTCACAGCTTAGTATATAAATATCTAGGGCCCGGTGGGGCATGGGGCTAGGACATGCTGTTGATGTGTAGGAACATCACAACTTGGCAAAGCAGTGTGAAACAGCGAGTTATAGTTACTTAGTGCTCGATTGGATGTCGAATCATGAGTAGGTATCGAGGTCTCGTCAGGGGTTACTAGAATTACGCAGGACGGGTTAGATCACAGCATGCATTATGTGTTTTCGTGTGTATGCTTTGATTGTATGTGCGTGATTGTTTGTTACAAATTGCATGAATTATATACGTGGTAGGACGTATGTGGAAAACAAGGAACACTAGGGGTTCGGAAAACAGAATGAACATGGAAATTTAATAACTCTTTTTCCATTTGACATGTGTAGATGGCAAGTCGAGGTCAGGGGCGTAGAGGTTGCCCACGGGGTGCTAGTTAAGCACCACTTGTTTTTTATCAGGAGGCCTTCATAGAGGCCATGGGTGTTACAATAGCCAGCACGCCACGGGGCTGAGTGCGGCTAGAGGTCGGGGAGGTGCCGGTAACCTCCCAGGAGGTTCGAGCACATCATCACTCAGATGTTCTCGAGAGGAGGACCCGATGGTAGACTGACCATTGGTTAAAATCCAGTTGAGGAGGATTCTGGGCCATGGAGATCACCTCGTGCTACTTTCCGGATTACGCTGGCTTCATTCCGACGAGAGTGAATCAAGGTCATTAGGAGTGGTCGACTTCGAGGGGACAGGCACGGCTCATGACATGGGATGATTTTTCGCGAGGAATATTCATGGGGAAGTATTTTTCCGACACGCTGGAGCATGAGAAGGCGGGAGTTCCTTGAGGTGGGACGGGGGCGATGACTATGTCGGAAATCTGTAGCGGGTGAGTTAGCGCGTTCGAGGGGATGATTATGTGGCCCATTTGTGACCAGTCGGGGTTTGAGGATGGGGGTACGGGGGTGTCCATCGGGGCAAGACCATGGGGTACCAACCTACAAGATGCATGGACTTGATGGTCAGTACAGCCGCGGTGTGGGCGAGGAGATAGGGAGATGCCGCGGAGCGTCCGAGATCACGAATGCTGCTTTGGTGATGGGAGGAAGGAGAGTCAGTCTTCTTCTAGTTCGAGAAAGAAGCCAAAGGCTTCTAGTTCACGAGGGTTTTAGAGCCACGGCCATCGGGACGAGGTGAGCCCCAGGAGCTCCCAATTAGGCGGGACGAGGGGCGGTTTGTTATTTTACGCCGTCGGCCTAGACATATGGCGGATTGCCCCTGAGGCAAGGTCGGGGTTTCGGAGGCAGGCGCAATCCCGGTCGCCCGGTGGGACGGGCGCGTTGCAGTTTGTTCCTCCGCCCCCCGGTAGCCGTCGAAGGAACCAATATCGGAGTCCTAGGGTGTTATCACGGGCACCTCCGGGTCGCCTGGACGAGGCGGAGAAGTCAGGGACATGGAGTCGAGGCGGGGCCAGGCCTACGAGGGGCCAGGGACATCGGGGGTTTAGGGATGATGTCTATGCCATCCCATACCACCGACTAAACCCGGAAGATCAAGTCGACTATCGGGGTATGTTTATGTTATCTCACATGGGCGAGGGGTATTTGACTCGGGTGCGTCGCATTCATTCATCTTTGCATCAGGTTGTGATAGAGTTGGAGAAGCAGAGGTTAAAGACTGTGGAGGGCCCTTGTATGTGGGTTCTCCTAGGGATTAGGGCGAGGATAGGGATGATATGTCGTGGTTGTGAGGTTAGAGATCTGCGGGTTCTCCGCGGTGGACTGAGGTCGTGGACATGTTAGAGTTCGACGTACGTCCTTGGGATGGATTGGTTGTGACTTACGAGTTGTCATCGGTGTAGCGTAGGAGAGTTACCGCCTACACACGGAAACGATACTCGTGTTGTATTTAGGTGGAGCCAAACATAACATTTACCCCCACGTGAGCAGTGTCTGATCAGTGTTAGGACGAGTTAAGCGGGTTGCTTCGCAAGCCTTACTGCGGAGGGCGAGGGTGAGACCGGACTTAGATCTACCTCGAGTAGTGCTGTGTGAGTATGAGGATGTTTTCCAAATGAGCTACGGGATTACTCCGCGGAGGATGGGATACGTATTAAAATTTACGCACTGGCTGCTCGCCCCCCGTCACTGACTGCATGGATGGCACCGGTTAAAGTTACGAGGGAACTCAAAGTCCGGATCTGGGAGTTGTTAGACAAAGGGTTTATTAGACCGAGCATACGCCATGGGGAGCTCAGTTACATTTGCGAAGAAGAAAAGCCAGCGAGACCATATTTGTGCATTGATTCACAAGCGATTAAATAGAGATTCACGATCAAGAATCGGTGTCACACCTGGATTGATGACTTTGGCCGTCCCGGTTGAGCGCGAGTCTACTCCAAGATAGACGCCATGCTTGCTGGTTACCATCAGCGAGGTTAGAGCAGATATCCCGAAGATAGCATTTAGGGCCCGCGTTATGGGAACTTTGAGTTTCACGGTGATGCCCTTTGGATTGTGAGTCGCCGGCGACATTCACATGGACCTCATGCATAGGAGTATTCCAGCCTGTCTAGACCCGATTTATCATAGTCTTCGTGGATGACATTTTGATCTGCTCGATCAGTGGGAGCATGAGTATCCTTGAGGATTGTTTCTGATTCTGCGAGAGACCAATCAGGCGCTCTACGCTAAGGACCGATGAAGTGGTTTTGAAACTGCGAGGTGAGGTTTGGGACACGTGGTGTCAACATCGGCGTGTCCCGAGTTGACCTGGGGAGGTCGGGGCTGCTTGATGAGTTGGGAGGGCCGGGGGTCGGTCTTCGAGATCACGCGGGTTTCTTGGGATTGGTTGGGTATTACAGGAGGTTCATTGAGGACTTCTCCAGATTGGCGGCACCTATGACTAGATTGACCCGGAAGGAGGTCAAGTTTGATTGGGATGACCAATGCGAGGAGGCATTCCAGGAGTTGAAGAGGAGACTTACTCACATCCCATCTTGATAGTCCGGACGGGGGACGGTGTAGTGTATTGTGATGCCTCGAGGTTGGAGTTGGGATGTGTTTGATGCGGTCGGGAGGGTAGTAGCTTATGGTTCCCGCTAGTTGAAGAATCATGAGCGAATTACCCACACACGACATGGAGTTAGGCGGCCATAGTCTTCGCCTTGAAGATTTGCGCTACTATATAAGCGACGGTTAAAGTGTACTCGGACCATAAAAGTCTGAAGTATATATGCCGCTTTTATTGGGACCTCAATGAGGCAATCTGGTGGATGGAGTTCCTAGGATTATGACTTCACTTTACATTACCATCCTGAGTAAGAGCAAATGTAATTGGAGAGATACTGGTCGGAATGCAGGGGAGTATTATTTAAGTATAAGCTTCACAGGAGTAGCGGATGTTAGAGACTATAGGGAAGTTTGGACTCTGATATGCTTGACGAGCCCTAGGAGCACATTAGGGAGAGAGGGATGGAGAAGGCTTGAGAGAGATTAGTAGCTATATCATCTCTGTTGGTCGGTGATTGAGTCCCAAGGGGCGGGGCCAACGAGTTAATGTCCGTCGAGGGACCGGGTCTGATCGGGCCACGAGTAGCGGGCTGGACCGTCCGCTCGGCGGATGGTAGTCTTCGGTATCGTGGACGGGTAGTGGTTCCCCCGAGTTGCGAGGATATGAGAGAGAGGAGATTCTCGGGAGTTTCACTTTGCTCTCGATTTCTTGGAGTACATCAGAGGATAGCGCGAGAGATGTACTAGGATCGCCGTCGCGATAATAATGGAAGCGGGATGAAGAAACACGTAGGGGACTTTGTTCGACAATGTCTCACGTGTTAGCAGATTAAGGTTGAGCATCAGAAGCTAGCATGGCTACTCCAGCCATTGGAGGTAGTTGAGTGGAAGTGGGAGCACGTCACGATGGACTTTTAACCCATTTGCCATGGACACCGCGGAGACATGATGCGGTATGGGTGATAGTAGACCGGCTCACGAAGTCAGCACATTTCATTTGTCGCGGATGACCTTTACAACTGGAAGGGTCACAGCCGGTTGTACATCGGAGATCGTCAGGTTACGTGGGTGCCGGTATCCATAGTCTGGGACAAAGACCCAGGTTCTGGGCGCACTTTTGAAAGAGTTTCAGGGAAGGCTATAGGAATGAGTTGGCCGCGGAGTCGGCCTTCTGGCCACGGATAAACGGTCGGTCGGAGGGGACCATACGGGGTGTTAGAGGACATCTTTGCGGGCATACGTCTTGGATCATAAGGGTATTTGGGAGAGCACTTGCCCTTGAGTGGAGATTTGCTACAGCAGCCGGTTATCGGCGAGTATCACAGGATGGCACCCTACGAGGCTTTGTATAGAGGCATCTTCGATCACCGATTCTTTGGACCGAGGTGGGAGAGAGCTCCATTCTTGGTCGGATACGATTAGAGACACCTCAGGAAGGTGAGTTTGATCTGACAAGCGTCTTCTCCGCGGCCGCGGGCGGGCGGGAAGGCTACGTGGGCCGAGGGGCGACGTCGACCCTTAGAGTTCGACGTTGGTGATCACGTCTTCTTGAGTGATGCCTAAGAGAGTGGTCAAATTCGATGCGGGGAAAGCTATCGCCCTTCGAGGTTTATTGGGCCCTTCGAGATGCAGGAGGGTGGAGCCTTTATGGCGTACAGTTATTTACCGCCCAACATGTCGGTGTTCATGGGGTATTCACGTCTCCATGCTCCGGAGTACACTTCTAATCCGGCTCATGCCAGTGGGTTGGGAAGATGAGGTTGACACATAAGGACCTTTGAGAGGAACAGTGCACATCATGGATAAGCGAGATCGGGTTTGAGGAGCCTTAGACGGTGAGGCTAGTTAAAGTGCATGGCAACACCGTGGAGTGGAGGAGTAACGATGGAAGTCACGAGAGGACACAATGCGGAGCCACCTATCGCTCTTGTTTAAGGGATGGGCGTGTGAGTTTAAATCGTTTAATAATTAAATTACTAGTTTATATAACATAGTGCACGTTGCATACGCATGTGATTTTTGTGTTTATTGTGGATTTCGACCAAGGAATTCTTTTGGGAAGGAAGAATGTAAAACCGAAAATTCTAATTTTACGAAAAAATGGCCAATAGTAATTTCGGTGAGTCGGAATTTTCTAGATCTCGGATGATGAAGCGGACTTATTATTTGGAATCTTCTACGCGGGAAATCTAGCTACCACGTCGAATTCCGATCGGTCAAAGTTTGCATTTTTCAAGGCACCGAGGAAGTAGTGCGGGACACTTGGCGCGTGGTGGCTCGAGATGAGACATGTGTCAGGTGACCAAGCCGAGTCGAACAATGGCTCAAGTATGGGTACATAGGTGACATGTGGCATACGTGTCATTAGAGGGAAATCCATGGTAGATGGATGAGAGGATGTAAATCTTAGGCCAATGAAAATTGGACATGTAGAGTGAGAGGACAAGCTCTTGGCCCGTCTTGGACAGCCTTGGAGTGGGATGGGGAGGAAAGAAAATACCAGAGAAGAAAGAGGAAGAAAAGAGAGTTTTAGAGAGAGACTCCCTTACTCTCTCTAGAATTTCCGATGATCGGACCGGCGATTTCAAGCGAGCAAAGGAAGAGTTCCATCCTCCTGACAAAGGGGCCCGCATTGAGACCCGGGTCAGGAGTTCGACAAACTCGAGAGGTAGGTCTTCACCTCCTTTGGTTACTTTCTACCCTAAGGGTTGTGTGAGGTAGCAGTTGTTTTTGCCTAAGGGGAATGTTAGGTTGTATTTTGAACCATGAGGCGCCACATTGAGGGTAGCACACATTAACGGACTTTAGAACTGATTTTGGGTAGGAAATGAGGGATTTGATAGTGAGTCGTTCAGGTGGAAATTGTAGCCACATTAGTGAACTTGATGTGGGCTTTTGAATTTCTCAAATGGGACCTCTGTAGCCAGTTATGAGTCCGTTTACTCTGAACGATTTAGTGGAATGGCTGTCAGTGTTTGAGTTCACGGTTGGAGTGCAGTGGGGTTCACGGTTAGATCACCCAGCTCTTGAGTCTGCCCATTGGAGTTCACCCGGGATGGATTCGTCAGGCTAGGATCTGCATGGCCTCCCAGCCCGGAAGGTCATAGCTTAGATCCGAGATCGAGTTATGGTGTTCTTCGGACTATGGAAAACCCATTGAGTCAAGGCAGGCGGATGTGCTGGGAGGCATTGGGTTCTGGAGGTGCTCGTAAAGGGGCGTTCAGGCAAGTAAGGTAGGCTGCCCGGGTGAGACAGCTTAGTCGTGTGTATTTTCCGAGCAGAAGGTCATAGCTAGCCGATCCGAACTGAGTTAAAGTTGTTCTAGCGAACTCTGGAAGCCCATTGGAAGGTCAAGTTTCCATCTGGATGTCTTTGGATGGTAGTGGGTGCCAAAACCGGCCTGAAGGGGCGTTCGGACAAGTAAGATAGGCTGCGGGTAAGTTGCTTGAATATTCGACGCTTGACCGGAGGAGTCATAACTTCTTCGTCAATTCAGGTCGGGTGTTCTTAGACTACCGACCCATTGAGTCAAGCTTCCATCTGGATGCCTTTGGAGAGAATTGGGTGCTGAAGCTGGCTGGAAAGGGGCGTTCAGGAAAGTAAGATAGGCTGCCCGGGTGAGACTGCTTAGTCATGTGTGACCTCGACCGGAAGGAGTCATAGCCAAATCAATTCGGTCGGGTGTTCTTGGACTCCATGGAAAGCCCATTGAGTCAAGTTTCCATATGGATGTCTTTGGAAGGCATTGGGTGCCGGAGCTAGCCGGAAAGGGGCGTTTGGGCAGGTAAGGTAGGCCCATTTCGGGTGTTCGAAAAGGGGCGTTCGAACTCCGTTTCGGGTGTTCTTGGACTCTATGGAAAGCCCATTGAGTCAAGATTGCAGCCATATTCCTTTGGAGGACATTAATGTCCCGGGCAGGTTAGTTACGGCCAGTTAGGTTGTCAATGCTATGTTGTGTGAATAACGTGTAATTAATGAATATGACATTAATGTATGATGTATGATGTATTATTAACATGGGTTGTACATGAAGGAAATTATGTATTAATTATAATTATCCATGGTATGTTAGCGAGAATTTACCGTTAATATTATGCATGTAAATGGCAGACTTGATATGTGGAATGTTGGATAAATTGGTTTGGAATTTGTATGCACTTTAATATAAATGTCAAACGATGCATGAATGAATAATATGAGTATACCGGTGCACCTATAGTTCTCGTTTATATGTAGCACTCATATGTATACATTTGGCATAATAGCATTGCGTGCGAAGCATCGCAGGCATGGGTGTGAGTGCATGGTTGGGATCGAGCCTTGCTGGCCCGGGTGTTTGATGGAGTGTCATGGGTACACGGTTGTGGATCAGCTCTTGTGTATAGTGTGTGATTAGTGGGCTTTCTGATTAGTGGGACAAAATCCAAATGAGTCACACGCTTTTGAAAGATATGAAAATAAATATACGTGTGTTGGGCATAGCAAGATGGGAATTAGATCCCCACACGAAGGGTGGAAATACCTAAATTTTATTGAGGTTAGACATGATCACCGGCGGTGAAAGCCCGTCAAAAATATCGGAAAGGTGCACGGCATCCGGCGGTGAAATCCCAAATATACGTGGCCCATAAATAAATAAAAACACAAAAATTTGATCAAATCAAATGGACATTGGGGGTTTGCCCAATGGGTCACAAGTTTTAAAAGGTGCATGGTTGTAAATGAAAATGTTAAAAGGTTAAGAAAAATCCTTGGTTGTCATCGGAAAATGACAATAGTTCACATAGCGCCGTGCAGGTGCTTGAGAGTCGGTGAGTGACTTAGGATATGGGCGCCAGTGACATTTCCTTGCGCGGCGGTACCACATTCATGCATTTTACTTGGATGTGTGTTTTACGTGCAACCATTGCATGTATGAAGCCGTGGGAGGTAACCCTTGTAGGAGATTATCACTACTAGGTTTGCTAACCGTCGTGGAACCCGCTGGTACACGACGGTGCTCCGTGAAGGCGTATGATGAGTCACAGAAGAGGCTGGGTTGTGACCTTGAGAAACATTTTTGTAAATATATTAGAACAATATAGTTTCATACTTATTTTAGTATGAGTGTACCTTAAACTCTTGTATGAAAATGACTATTTGAAAGCCTGAATCCCTACATTCTCAACCTTATACAAAGGATCTGTTTATTTGGCATTACTTTTTGTTTTCTCTAAGTGCTCAGCCTGTTTGAAAGCTTGCTTGAATAAGATTACCTCAAACGGCCATGATCACCTTTTTTTTTTTTTTTTCAGATTACTTGTGCCATAAGGCCTCACTCGCATCATGGATGTGACTCAGCACACTTTACAGGATCCACAAGCTATTGCCTTTCCTTTATTTTGGGATGTTGCTATGGATCTCATCATTAGGTGTCCTAGTAATTATTTTACGCAGGTTTTTTACGATGCAGGGCGGGACCTTGATGGATGATCTAGGGAGTTTAGGGAAGTTGGTGTTATGGAATTACTTAGAACTTTGATGGGTAAAGGATAGGTTTGGTCTCAGAGGTTAGAGGGCTTATTTGGGGTTTATATATGATGGAACCAAGGTTTAGAATGAAGGATTTATGTTTGGAAAGGTTTGGGTTTGATTTGTTGCAAAACAACCTTGTTTTGAGTTAGTTTCCAGTTTTCGGGTTTTTCTAAGGTAGGCTAGGGCTATGTACGAATTTGGGGCTTATCAAAGGTTAGGGATGATGATATTTTTGGTTTCTAGGATGAAACAATGTATATGGAAGTAGGGAACAAGATTTGGAAAATTTAGGGTTGTGGTTAGAGAATTAGATTTGGAAAGTTAAAAGAGAAGATGATGAGATAAGTAGAGGTTGTATAGAAGGATAGATACTTCGCCACTCAAGGAATCCACCAAGAGATAAGAGTCACTGAACCTTTGCTACTCAGAATCCACAAGAGATAAAGAACAATATATGTATGCCCGCCACCCAAAGAAAGGGAATCCACCTAAGGGATAAGAAGCAATGAACTCACATCGAAGGAATCCTTTGAGGAATAAAAACGAGAGAACTAAAGAAATCTAAAAATATTATTAAACTTGAACTGAATTCTACTCAAAAGACTATATAAGGGGAGTACAGCCCATACTCTAAGTGATAAATAAAGAAACTCCTACTTTGACTTGGAAAACAAACTTTCTAAATTAAATAAAGAAACTCCTAAAAACAAATCTTTCTAAAAAGAGATAGCATCTCCTATTTGACTAGAAAAACAAACTTTCTAAATTAAATAAAGCAACTACTACTTTAACTTGGGGAACAAATCTTTCTAAAATAAAACAACTCCAAATCAAAATAGTAACAAGACTCAAAATACTTGGAAATAGAAATATATTTTGCGTCTCCAAGGTTTCAAAACCGCCCGAATCCGAATTTTCCATAATGAAGATCAAATTCTCATTGTTTGTTGTAGAAGCTCGTCCACCAATTTGATGCAAGGTTTCCACAGACCGACGTCACTTGCAACAAGATACTATCTCGGATCGTTCTGCGATAAGGTTCAAAGGGGAAAAGCGAAGATGCCACAATCAATTATAGAATGATAAGTCTATGGGATGAAGACGTCACATTCAACTATGGAATAGTTGATTGATAAGTCCATGGGATGAAGATGCCACAATCAATGGATGGGTTGATTGATAAGTGGTGGGGATGAAGGCATACAATCAGCTATGGAAACAGGATGATTGATAAGTCAAAGAATAGTAAAGGCATACAATCAACTATGGAAGGGCTGATTGATAATACGATGGAATGAAAATGCCACAATCAATTATAGAAAGGTTGATTGATAAGTCGATAGAATGAAGACGCCACAATTAACTATAAAAAGGTTGATTGATAAGTTTAGAATAGTGAAGACGCCACAATCAATTATGGAATGACTTATTGATAAGTTGGATGGAAAGAAGACGCCACAATCAACTATGGAAAGGTTGATTGATAAGTTGATAAAATGAAGACACCACAATCAACTATGGAATGGTTTATTGATAAGTCGATAGGATGAAGGCGCCGCGAGAAAAATCAATAATAGAAGTTCAAAGTTCTTTAGGAGGCTTAAGAGGAGAAGATTCTCACAATTTTTAATTTATATTATTCTGTATAATTACATTATAAACATGCATTTATATAGGATACAAACTAGAAAGGAAATAAAAACAAAATATCTACTACAATCTTTAACCTAAATCACACCTAAAACAAGAAAGGGAAACAAATCTAAATAAAAATAAACTAAGAAATTGTAATAAATAAATAAACTAAAAGGGGAAAGTAAATAACTTGTAAATCATGATCTGATCTAGAAAACATCCCAAATACGTGTAGATTCTTCTAAAACTTGAATTACCATATTAAGTGCATCCTTGATATTCTTTCCTTTTGCTCTTAAAACCTACCTTTTTGGAACTTTAAATGCAACCTTAGAAGTCATGCCTTGACTTTGCATCATACTCCTTCTCTTGAGAAAATAGATTTGTCCCCAAATCTTCATTGACCTCAAATGGATTCTTTTCTTTCTTTTTTTTGAAAATTTGAATTTTTTGAAAAATAAAACTTTAAAAGATGAGCAAACCTAACGAGAACTGGCTATCGTAATCTAAATCACTACGAACCGCATACCAAGCAATACACTATCTTGAATGTTCTAAATGGAATTTTGAAAAGGAAGAGAAAAGTAGAAAACTACGATAAATAATGGAATGGGTGGTGTGAATAAATCGGAAATGGGATGATAGAAAAGCCACAATCAGGTATAGGCAGGTGGTGAGTAAGTCGATGGGACATTAGAAAGCACAATCAACTATGAGATGGGTTGATTGATAAATCGGGAAATAGTAAGAAAACGCCACAATCAACTATAGAGTATTACACTGATTGATAAGTAGGTAAATAAGAAATACCCACGATCAATTATAGAAAGGTTGATTGATAAGTCGATGGAATGAAGACACCACAATCAACTATGGAAAGGTTGATTGATAAGTTGGGAATAGTGAAGACGCCTAAATCAACTATGGAATGGTTGATTGATAAGTCGATGGAATGAAGAAGCCACAATCAACTATGGAAAGGGTAATTAATAAGTCAATGGAATGAAGACACCACAATCAACTATGGAATGGTTGATTGATAATTTGATAGGATGAACACCATGGAAAAATCCGATAAGTTCAAAAGTTCTTTGGAGAACCAAAGAGAAGAAGACTCTCACAATTTTTAATTCATATTATTTTGTATAATTACATTGTAAACATGTCTTTATATAGACTAGAAACTAAAAAGGAAATAAAAACAAAATATCTACTGTAATCTTTAACCTAAATCACACCTAAAACAAGAAAGGGAAACAAATCTAAATAAAAATAAACTACGGAAAATAAATAATAAATAAACAAACTAAAAGGAAAGTAAATAACAGCATACGAGTCATACAATCGATCTAGAAAACATCCCAAATATGTGTAGATTCTTCTAGAACTTGAATTAGCATATTGAGTGCATCTTTGATATTATTTCCTTCTGCTCTCAAAACCTACCTTTTTGGATCTTTAATTGCAACCTTAGAAATCATGTCTTGACTTTGCATTAGTTTCACTTCTTAACCTATGTATATATCCATATAATGTGATTTGAGAGATTGCATGTGATGTTTAGATTATAAAAGTGCTTATAGACACTCAAGGTTTTTGGGTATTTAACTTTTAACCTATATTATCCATGACTTGATTTCATAAAATTTAGTATTATAGTTGGATATTTGGTGTGTTGTTTCTTTAATGGGATGATTGTTGAGCTAGATGTCTTTGGTGTAAAATAACTCATGATGACTGTCGAGACCCTCCTTTTATGGTGCCTTTATTATGCTTATAGATTCATTGCAAAAATGCACGGAAGGAACTCTGAAAGAAAATCTAAATTCCTGGTATGTTATGTTGTTTTGAAATATATATTTCAACATGTTTTTCAAATAATATATTTTAATTTTTGTATTATTGGCTTTTGAGAAAGAATATTTTAGCCACCTATTCACTAAATTTTTAACAGTTTCCCTTTGTTCATTTCTAACACACCCTCATAAAACCCTTCTATTCCTTGTCCCGAGGGATAACAACCAAGTCATTGTATCATTTTCTTACTTACGTATAATTAGCACTTTATTTATTGACACTCAATTAATGATAAATGGTCATGTCAACAAAACACTAGTCATGTACATATAACTTAATGGAATATAGATCGTACTAGTTATAAACAAATTTCAAATGAAATAATTATTATAACATCTAAAACTTAAAACAATGGTAAAAACAAATTAATAACAAACCTTTCTAGTATAAATATGACAAATAAAGAAACATAACCAATACATCACCAACATAGTATATATAATAATGGAATAATTACTGAAACTCAATTAACAATAATTAGTCATGTCAACAAACAACGGCCATGTCAATAAATCACGAACATAGTTTATATAAAATAATGGAATAATTACTGAAACTCAATTAATGATAAACGAACATGTCAACAAACAAACAATATAAATATACCAAATTTTTAACAATTTCCCTTTATTCATTTCTAAATGTATACCCTCATAAAACCCGTATATTCCTTGTCCCAAGGGATCACAACCAAATCATTGTATCATTTTCTTACTTAAGTACAATTAACACTTTATTTATTGACACTCAATTAACGATAAACGATCATGTCAACAAAAAAACGGTCATATTAGCAAAATAACATCCATGTCAACAAAACAATAGTCATGTACATATAACTTAACAAAATATAGATCGTACTAGCTAAAACAAATTCCAAATGAAATAATTATTATAACATCTAAAACTTAAAACAATGGTAAAAACAAATTAATAACAAATCCCTCTAGTATAAATATGACAAATAAAGAAAAATAACCAATACATCACCAACATAGTATATATAATAATCAAATAATTACTGAAACTTAATTAATGATAATCAGTCATGTCAACAAACAACGATCATGTCATGAACATAGTATATATAACATAATGGAATAATTATTGAAACTCAATTAACGATAAACGAACATGTCAACAAACAATATATATATATATATATATATATATATATATATATATATATATATATACTATATTTTTAACAAATTTCCTTTATTCATTTCTAAGTAGATTTTACCATCATAAAACCCTTCTATTCCTCGTCCCGAGGGATCAGAACCAAGTCATTGTATCATTTTCTTACTTACGTACAATTAACACTTTATTTATTGACACTCAATTAATGATAAACGGTCATGTCAACAAAAAAACGGCCATGTTAGCAAAATAATAGTCATGTCAACAAAACAATAGTCATGTACATATAGCTTAACGGAATATGGATCATTGCACTAGCTATAAACAAATTCCAAATGAAATAATTATTATAAAATCTAAAACTTAAAACATTGGTAAAAGCAAATTAATAACAAACCCTTCTAGTATAAATATGACAAATAAAGAAAAATAACCAATACATCACCAACATAGTATATATAATAATGGAATAATTACTTAAACTTAATTAACGATAATCGGTCATGTCAACAAACAACAGTCATATCATTAAATGAAGAACATAGTATATATAACATAATGGAATAATTACTAAAAATCAATTAACGGTAAATGAACATGTCAACAAACAATATATCCAATATATATATATATATATATATATATATATATATATATATATATATATATATATATATATATATATATATATAACCCAATTGAATAATAATCATACTATGAGCAATTCCAAATTAAATGGTGTGTATGCCTAATAATGAAAATTAAATAACATTCAAAGCAAATATAACAATTCCTTCAAGAATAAATATGACAAGTAAGAAAAATATCTAAAAAGCTTCACCAATGGAGTGGATAAATTCCAATAATGCAAAAGGTATAAAATTTCATATAATTACTTAAGCTCAATTAGGTTTAATGGAATAACAGTCATGCTATAAAGAGAGTTCAAGTGAAATAATTATTATCGCATCTAAAACTAAAATAACGACAAAACAACTAACAAACCCTCCTAGAATAAATAGGATTAATAAAGAAAATAATTAATGCATCATCTGTAGACTATATAAATTCCAATAATACGAAGTTATAAGATTTCTAATAATAACTAAAACTCAATTAACATGTTAACAAAATAATGATCATGTAAATATCACTTAATTGAATAACGGTCATACTGAATGGTTGTATGTTTGGGCTAGTGGGCTTTTTTTGCAGCAAAATGTTTTGATGTGTTTTTGTTTCTCATCTAGTTCCCTCTTGTATATTTTTAGTGTACTTCTTGGAACCTCTTGGTTCGTTTTTTGTCAATATATTGCTTTTTATCAATTAAAAAAAACCTATATTGAGAAAGCTTCTAAAAGTTAAATTTTTCTTTTTGCATTGAGATTTGGATTTACTCTGTTCATTATGTCATTTACTACAGTTTTGCATGTCTTAAATTGCACTAATCATTCTTAGATTACTTGTCTTCTCTATAATTCTTCCTTGAAATTTTTTTCAACTTTGCCTTTGTCTTAACTTATAGTAGGAGCAGTAATCATTCTTAGATTACTTGTCTTAAAAAAAGTACTTTTTTTTCCGAGTCTAGTAGGTGTATCTGTAATATTTATCGTGTCACATGCATGTCTCAATTAAGGCTTGTGTATCCAAAATACACATGGAAAAAAGCAAATCAACATAACATATGCAGTAATATGAACATATTAAAAAAATAATGTTGATTTTGCCTTTCACCTTTGAGGCTAGTTTCAACGAGGAAGGTGTTTTGTTAGGAAATTAACATAGAAAATCTTCCATTTATAGAGAGGCGTATTACATTGCATAACGGTTTTTCTTAGCCATAACTTGATTTTCCATTTGTATTCTTAGATTGTAGTTATATTGATTGGTGATTGGCAATTATAGGAAGACTAATGTGTAACTAAACTTAGTGCCAGGAAGACTAATGTGGCAACCTAAGTCCTGCATACATATAAATCCTTCCTTGACATCAATGAAAAGTAATTCGGTAACTCTCTTTTCCTTTTCATGGTATCGAGCGGGGAGCTAAAAATCCTAACTCCATTGTATGACACTACACCTTCTCGTGCGGCAATCTCTCTCATCCTTTAGCCACCATGAATGATTACGGAACATCAAAATCAGGCGGCGTCAAAGTCGATCTCTCAAATATTTCACTCACCATGCACAGATCATCCGGGGTTTGGTTTTGATTTCCAAACCCTTGAATGGAGATAACTACTCAGCAGGCGCGAGCAATGGCCTTAGCTTTGAATGCAAGAATAAATTGGAGTTTTGTCGATGGCACCATCAAGTATGGAAGAAACTCCATCCTGATGACTATGAAACTTGAGTCACGTTGCAGTGAATGCATGGTGCATTCACGGATCATTAACACTCGATCACGAAATTTAGACTGCACGTAATCTATTAAGCGGCTCCTTGGGGTTTGGGAAGATCTTCGTGAGCGGATTCTCTCAAAGCAATGCACCTGCATGTATTTGAGATCCGGCGAGAAATTTCTGTCGTGAGAGCAGCTTTCTATCTCCTTTATTACACAAAGGAAACTCAAAGGCTTGTGGGATAAACTGGCCGTCTGATGATCTCAGCGGTGCATAGCGGGATCGACAAGATTGATGCAATTTCCTAGTAAGTTGAATGAATCTTACGATTGCAATTAGGTAGGAAGATACTTCTCATGAATCCTCTTATGTCCGTCGAGAGCATATTCCTCTGTGTGCCAGAGAAAGAAAAACAAAGGCTTCGTCACGACACACACGGTTGCATATTCCTAATTCCATCGCTTCCATGGCGTAAGGGCAATCGGATGAAAAATAGTGCATTGGGAATGCAAAGGTCCGTCGTTCAGACCGCTTCTCTGGTTCCTGCAAGATTCACGAAGAGTTTTGATCAAAACAAGCGCGATTGGAAGGATCTTTCGGGGAGGGGCGACCTCGGTGCGCCTATTGTGGGGACATGGAACCTTTGTTGAAATGTTATCGAATTTGCGGATATCCTCCAGGACACCCAAAGGTAAGAACAGGTTCCATTTTTAACAGCCACAAGAATACCTCTGTGGCTAATCAAGTTTCTGATGGTGCAAACAAAGATGATGGGAAATCAGTGGTGACTGGAATCTCATAAGCACAACTTAGCGACTCTTGTCCGTACAAACCAATAAGATGAAGATACAGACTCTCTCGAACAAATCTGGCCTTAGCAAAACCAGGTTTGTCTAAAATTTCTTCCCCTCACTGGATCATCGATAGCGGTGCAACAGGTCATATCTCTTCATCTCCAAGGTTGTTCTTACATGAAGATAAAAATATTTCATTGCCTCCGGTATTGTTGCCCAGTGGAAAAAAGGCTAACATTGTCGCCAAGGGATCCTTGTCGCTAAACTCTGTTTATTATCTGCGTGATGTATTATGTGTACCTACATTCAAAGTCAATTTAATGTTAGTTAGTCGGCTGACAAGAGACCTGAATTGTTTCTTGTTTTTTCCCTTATTGGTGTGTTTTGCGGAAGGGATCACGGCTGCAAAGGGGATATTTGGTTTTGATAACGGCGTGATGGATTGTATTACTTAACTGCTTGAACGAAAAAACAACAAGGAAGGAAATCGGGACCACTTCTCCCTTGCACTCCATCACCCAAGAGCCACCAACCAGCTTGCAACCTCACCCACCTCATCTCTCTTGATCTATAGCACATGATCGTTTGGGCGTATTTCCCGTTCGTCAAGGTTCATTGCTAAGAACTTTTTAAAATTTTCAATTCGAGTCTAATAGCGGCACTTTATTTGTCCTTTGGCGAAGCAACATGTTACCTTTTGGTACTAGTGGAAATCTCATAAAAAAACAATTTGATCTTATTCATTCACGACATTTGGGGTCATTATAAATATTCTTAGCTTCATTTACATTATTTCCTTACTATTATTGATGATTACATATAACCATGGATTTTAAGTGAAACATAAAGATGAAGCACAACCTCTTATAAAACATTTCTTTAGTTATGTTTCACTCAATTTGAATCTCATATAAAATTTCGAGTGACAATGGTGGAGAATTCCTTTATCCCGATCCGCTTTTTCAAAGATAACGGTGTTCTTCCGACACTCTTGTGTTGCGTGACAAAGTAGGGTGGGTGGAGCCGCATGAAACACACGCCACATTTTACAAGTTTACTTGCGAGCCTTGAATTCAAGAAGCTCAACTCCCTAATCAATTTTGGGGAGAATTTGCCCTCACTTATCGTCCATATCATCAAGGCTGCTTACCTTAGCGTTATAACCAAAACACCATTTTGAGCGCTTTACTGAAGAAACCCCGACCTCTTACTCGCCTCTGTGTGTTTGGTTGTCATAAGCTTATGCTACCAATGTCCATATTATTTTATAAGTTAGATCAGTGCCATTAATTGTATCTTCATTGGTTATTATCCCATTGGAATGGCAACATAAATTGTTCAATCTATCTGCAGGGGAAAATATTCACTAAACGGGGATGTACATTTTCATGAAAATCCACTTTCCTTATGCTTATCAGGAGTTTGTCCTCCCTCCTCTAATTTAGGGCTATTCTTGAGGCCCAATTCCCTATCAATTCGACCTACTTCCTCTTATTTTATCACACCCAATTCGGACACACACCCACCTGTCGCACGAATCTTACATGAATTTCTAATCTCCATATCCGTAGTAGAGCGGTGATGAGCATCCCTCTGCAAACCTCATCTCAAAACCTACACTCACTACTTAGCCCTAAGGATGCACCTTCCACGCCGCTAGCCATTCCAGGCGCCTACATCACATCCCTTCCTTCATCCGTCCGCCCCGCTGGCGCGCTTCTTTATCCATCCCTTCGGACCCATCCAGGCGCTCCACCTGGCTTTCGCCACGACCCGGCCCAGCCAGAGCCCGCCGTCGCTCCCGATCCTCCCATAATCCACCACGGGAAACTCACGAGTTATATATCTCACCTCAGTGCCTTGCGCTTGCTGCGACCAATCTCCTTCCTTGCTTCCAGGTCCAACTAAAGGTACTCGTTATCCCTTGGCTAATTATGTTTCATATCACTGTAGCTGACCTGCCGTCACTCTTTTTATTACCGAGATCAGTCAAGTCACAGGCCCAAGGGTGTGAAGGCTAGTCCTCTATCACACATGAATGGCGGGAGGCAATGCGGTCGGGTGAGGCCCTCTAAGCGTGGTGCGGACTCTCACATCTCTTAGGCAGGAGACGTCGATGGGTTGTCGAGTGGGTGCATAAGATTAAACATCGTTTCGATGGATCGATTGAGCGATAAAAGCCCGATTAGTTGCAGGGGGTTCACTACAATTGGAGGTGTCAGATTATCGAATACTTTCTCTCCCATTACCGAGCCATCATGGATTCGTATCTCCTTGCCTTAGCTCTTTCCGAAGGTAGTCTCTTCACCAATTGGATGTGCCAGCGCCTTCCTTCACGACGATCTTCATGAAGGCTTTACATGTCACGTCGCCGGGCTTCTAGAGACCCAAGGGAGGACAACTTGGGTGTGTCAATTACATAGAATCAGCTGTATAGCTTGAAGCAAGCATCTAGAGCGGGTGGTTCTCAAGAATTCTGGAAGCTGTTCGGTGTAGGGTATGTTCGATCTAGGGGCTGGCTACTCTTTACATTCACCGAGAGGAATCTGAGGGCGAGTCCGCCGATTTGCCCTCTAGATATATGTTGATGATATTTTGATTCTTTGGAAATGATCCACACGTAGTATTCTTGCAATCAGAAATTCTGCATAGTCAATTTCATCTTAAAGATCTTGGTGATTTGAAGTATTTCCTTGGCATTGAAGTATCTTCTTCTAAGAATGGGATTTTCATTTCCCAACGTAAGTATGCTTTAGAAATCATTAAGGATGTGGGATTGTTAGGTGCAGCACCTATTGATACTCTTATGGAGCGAGGTTTGAAATTGTCTGATAAAGGTGATTTACTCAAAGATCCGGGTCATTATAGAAGGTTGGTTGGTAGATTGATATATCTTCTTTATCCTGAGAAGTAGGATATTACATATTACGTACATGCTAAGCGGGTTTATCATGACCTTATAAGCTTCACATGGAGGCGGCCGCCGTGTCGTCTTATTTATCTTAAATGTGTGGCGAAAGTTGTTCTTCTCCATCAAATAGTGATTTCAGGTTGCGAGGCCTATTGATTGATTAGGCGGGATGTCATCGCTCGGCGTCGACCACGAGGTCTTGTGTCTTCGCGCCCAGCCTCGTTAGTCTCATGGAGATCGAAACATCAGAAAATAGTGTCGCTTTCTTCAATTGAAGCAGAATATTGTGCTATGATAGGTGCTTGTTGTGAGTTAACTTGGCTGAGATACCTTCTCAGAAACTTGGGAGTATTGCATCCAGAACTGCATTTGTTATCTGCGATGACAAAATTTGCATTGTTGCATATTACGTAAAACCTAGTCTTTCTGTAAGTGGACGGACACATTGAAATGGATTGTCATTACATCGAGATAAGATTCAAGATGGATCCGTTGCTGCAAGATTATTGAACTCACGCATCAATTGGCGAGATGTCTTGACTAAAGCTTTCAGGAAAGATGTCTTTACTTCTATGATTTTGCAAGTTGGGGATTGCAGGATCCACTCTCAGCAGGAAGTGTTAGAGAATTAACATAGAAAATCTTCCATTTATAGAGGCGTATTACGTATAACGGTTTTCCTTGTATAACGGGTTTTCCTTTTGTATTATTCCTAGATTGTAAGTAATATTGATTGGTGATTGCTTAAATATAGGAGAGACTAATGTGTAACCTAGAAGCTTAATTATAGGGAGACTGATATTGTAACTCTTGGCAATTATAGGAGAGACTAATGTGTAACCTAAGTCTGCCTTACGTATAAAATCCTTCCTTGACATCAATGAAAAGTAATTCAGCCAATTCTCTTTTCATTTTCATGTTTCTGAAACGAGGAATGAGTAGAGTTCTATGTTTGAATTCATATGTGAGAGAAAAATTAAGGCGAAGGGAGCACGGAATAAGTCTTAAATTTTCCTCTTGTTTTCATGGAAGAAATGAAATATATTAACGAATAGAGGCTATGTATCCTCAGTTTAAGATTAATAAAAGTATGAAACAAAGGTATTTGCCTAATGCAAGGTGGAACTTTGGTTGTTGTCCTAATATCATAGAGATTGCAAGTGCACATTGACTGAAAAGATTGCATAGAGCCTATTTGATTCCTGATTTTGAAAAGTGTTGTTGAGAACAATTTTTGTAAACACATTAAACACTATTTTGGTGTTTTTTGAAAACTTTTCTTGTTCTTTAAATTTAATGTTTTTTGTGTTTTTCAAAAAATAAAAAAAAATAAAAATATGAGAATCAAACATGTTCTCTGTGTTTTTTTGGTCTAAATGAAATAATTAATATAAACTTTTAAAACTAAAATAACAATAAAACAAATAACAAATCCTTCTAAAATAAATAGATAAAAAGAAAATATTTAATGCATAATCAAAGAAATTTCAATAGTTGCTACAACTCAATTAACAACAAACGATCATTTCAACAAATCAAGGTTCACATAAATATAACTTAATGTAATAAGGACCATATGCACTATAAACAAGTTACACATAAAACAAGTAGTCTAGCATCTAGAAAGCAAAATAATGATAAAACAAATAACAAACACTTTTAGAATGAATAGGGCAAATAAAGAAAATATGGACGAAGTTACAAAATTTCAAGTAATTACCCTAATTCAATTAACAAAAATTTATTATATTAACAAAATAACAGCCATGAAAGCATAAGTAAATTAACGAAATAACAACCATGTTATAAATAAATTATAAATAAAATAATTCTTATATTGTGTAGAACTAAAATAAAGTTAAAACAAACAACAAAGTTTTTTTAGAATGAAGAGAACTTGATATATAATTATAAAAAAAAAAATTATACTTACTTTTCTCTACTGTTTTTTTTTTAAAGAAAGAGGGGGAAGATAGGGAAGAGAAATAAAAGACTTCAAATAATAAAAACAAAAAATGGTGAGTAGACATAAAATAAAATATGTTCAAAAAATGGGAAAACAAAATAATTTAAAATTAAAATATTAAAGCCATGGGCTACACAAATTAATTAACATTAAACAAGAATCCGTGCATATTTCAAAAAAAAAAAAAAAAAAAAAAAAACAAGAATCCATGTAGATGGTGTGCATCTAGGCCAAATTTGAGCCGCATAGATAGGGTTGAAGGCAGAAAATGGATATGGAGCATATCTAGAAAACCACCTTTCTTTAGTCTTAAGAGAGAAAAAGTTCAGGAAGAGTTGAATAAAACCGCTCATGCACACCCCTTCTGGTGGCCAACAAGGCACCTCCCAGAAAATGTTGCCCTTTTATGGAAATGTAATTATGATTTCATATCCTCATTTGATTCCTTTGCTGTTTTTGAGGGGTCAAGCTCATCTGCCTATTCATCTCTTGACCAGCAGCCTCTTCTCTTCGGTCCATGTGATATACAGAGGATGAACTCCAAAGAGTTCCTCTAGTACTCAGGGCATAGGCTTAGTCCAACTTCAACAAGTCTTTGTCTTTTCTTCACAGTATAGACATTGGTATTGCAGTTGAACTGTGCATCTAGGGGCAAGTGAGCTAGAATGAGGTTGAAGTCAGAAAATGGGATGATATGGAATATTTCTAGAGAACCACCTTCCTTTTGTCTTAAGAGAGAAATAGTTCAAGAAGATTTGAATAAAACCGCTCATGCACACCCCTTGTGGCCAACAAGGCACCTCCCATAACATGTTGCCGTTCTATGGAAATTAAATTATGACTCCAAATCCTCATTTGATTCCTTTGCTATTTTTTGAGAATCAAAACTCACCAGCATCGCCCTCTTCACTCTATAAAGCCATATCCTCTTCAATCCATGTGAGTATAGAGGATGAAATCTTGAGAGTTCTTCTAGTACTCAAGAGCATAGGTTTAGTCCAACTTCAACAAGTCCTCATCTTTTCTTTACAGTATAATTTCATTTCTCTTACCGAGTTACATGTCATGGTTTATTCTTTAGTTTAAATATATATCTCTTGGAATCATGGTTTTTCTTTCATGTCATATCCTATTTCATCTTAATTCTTTGAGATATCGAGTTCCCATATCTTTTGATTTTCCCCCAACCACCAAAAAATCTCCCACCTTGCTAGTTTTTTATGTCTCCACATGATGTACTGCTTTGGTTAACATAGAAGCACTTAAATATAGTTCTTTGGACGTTGATAAAAAGTACTTTAGAGAGCCTTGGGGGAGATGCCACTCTCAATTAGAGCTTATTGTTGCTACCTTCATCTTTATGACTTTTTTCTCATTTTATAAGTTACGCCAATATTCAAAATCTTTTCTCTCAATTTACTTAGTTATAACTACTACATAAGTACTAAGCATTGGTCTTATTAAGTGTAAAAGTTATACAGTAACTATTAAATGGCTACCTCCCTTTGCTCTATTTCTCATAAGTGATAGTTTGGGTTAATGCAAAGAGGGTCCTTAGGACCACCTTATACCGTGAAATGAACCTCTAATATTAGGTGCTTGATGATATATTAAATCTATGAGCTGAAATCTTTGTTTTTTTAATCTTATTAGAACCAGGGTTTAAAATATCCAATATATATCAGCTGATATATCGGATATCGGTAAGGAGCGATATGATATCGACAATTGATAATCGTTTGAGGGAAAAATCGGTAATATCGACGATGTATTGGTATCGAACCGATATATCGACGAAGTTTCGGCTGTGACACACATGCGCGCGTGTGTGATTTTTTGATGCAAAATGTCGATATATCGGCGATCTCAAGGTTGAATTGTTGACTGATCTGACTACTAAGATTATCCTGCAGATTATCTAATGGTCCAAATTTCACCCACGTTTTCAGACTTTCCAACTGCTAGTTTTCCTAATCCAAGGGCCATATATGTTTTGATCCTATAACTTGATTTCACGATTTTGAATGTTATCCGGTCATATTTTTATCCAGCAATGGGATTTGAAAATCGACTTGATCAACGATTTATGGATTGATCTCAACGATGTTCCCCTTTTCCCACCGCACGCACTTTTTCGCGTTTTAAAATTTTTTTAAAACAAATTAAATCCAACGACTAGAATTAAATTACAAAGTTATTTTGACCATCCAATGGCTTGTTTGACCCCAAAAAAATCTATAAATACCTCTAAAATCATTCCATTTTATCACAAATTCTCTCTACTCATATCTGATGAGTCTAAAACTCATCTATTTTTAAGCCCATTTTTCAAGAATATTTCAAGCTTAAAAGTTCAGTTTAATGTAAAATCATGGAGCTTTCACCCAAATTTATGTATTGTAGGAAATTAAGGAAAAGAAGCAAATTTAGCAATAAAATGAGTAGAAATCAACATTGTGCAGAAAAAGAGCTAATGTCGAGACATCGGAATTCCAGTGTCGCGACATTATGTGGAGAAGGTCTTGACACTACTACAATGTCGTGACATAGCTGCGACATCAGCTGAAGAGGGAAAGGCAAAGATATGCCAATGTCGTGACATCATAACGACATTGTCACGACATCAAGTCAATGTTGCGACATCATAACTCAATGTCGTGAAATCAACAAGGATTTTCAAGTGGTATTATCAATTGACCAATGTTGCGACATCAACACGACATCATAACAAGCCTCAACCAGTGAAGACATTAGCTGAATGCCATCGTGACATCAAGATTCAATGTCGGACATCATATCAAAGCAGCCTGAGGTGAAGTTTAACATACCAATGTCGCAACATCGACAATAGGACTAACAGGAAATGTCACGACATTAGCCAAGGCTTCAACACTGGAGATCTAAACATCTAATGTCGCGACATCAAACCAATAATTTTTTCTAACATCAGACCAAGGTAGCCAAGGTGGTGAGACTAATCCAATGTCGCGACATTGGACCAGCAATGTCACTACATCCGCCACAACATTGATAGATGGCTTCAAAACATCAAGATTCAATTTCGCGACATCACATCAATGTCATGATATCAGCTTAAGGTGGTCAAGATGAACTTAACTGACTAATGTCGCAACACCAAGTTAGTAATGTCATGACACCAGATTAGCAATGTTGTGACATCAGCTAAAATGATTAGAACAACAGGTCTAGTGTTGTAACATCAACACAACATCAAAGTTCAATCACAATGAGCAAGGTTGCGACATCAACTCAATGTCGTGACATCAACTAAAGTAAGTATAGCTGAAAAGCAGTGTCGCGACATCATAAAGTAACCTCAATATTCAAGAGTAATGTCGCAACAACAACTCAATGTTGCAACATCAACTCAATGTCGCAACAACAACTCAGTGTTGCAACATCAACTCAATGTCGCAACAACAATGTCGCAACACCAGAAAGGCAATGTCATGACATCAAAGTTGATCTACAACACTGCATCTCAATGTCACGACATCATCACAACATTGACTGATCACTGAAAATTGAGAAATGCCCAACAGTCTTTCAATGTCGACATCAGATTCAACCACGACATTGACAACTCCAATGTCGCAACATCACCACAACAATCACCATGACATCAGCAGCTAGGATAGAATTTTTGGGCTTTTCGAAGTGATTGATTCTTGTCTCGTTTTTAGGGCCCAAGACCTGAGCCTATAAATAGAAGCTCATAGGGAATAGTGCGTAACTTCCAGTGGCTTTTCATCAAGTCTGTGTGTTTTTTGGGAGAGCTAAAGTCTCATTGTGTATATAATTTTCTTTTTTTTTTCGTTTTTTTTTTCCATTTAATTTTTGTTAGATTTAGTTCTCTTATTTTAGATTAGAGTAGTGATTTGAACTGGAATTTGGAGCTGGATGAATGTAAATCGAAGCTTCATTTATGTTTGAACTTTAATGGAATCTGAGAATTTTTCTAGAATTCATTTTTCTTCAATTTTGATTACAATTTCAATAAATTTGTTTGATCAGCTAGTTATTGTCATTTGTGATCCAGAATTGAGAGGTTAAGCTCCCTCTGGGAAGAATATGTTGTTGGAATTATTGTTTGTAGTGTTATAATGTTGTTTTGGGTATGAGAATTAGAGTGAATTAACTTGTAATGTTCTTATATAAAACTGTTCTGAATATCAGTGTTGGGTACCCAGAAAGAATTGTATCATTGCTCTGATTTCCAGGAATCCCTCTGAGTGACACAGAGATGGACTACTTGAGAGCAAAGAGCAACCACTTGGGGGTAAATTGTATTGATATTATGTGAACTAATGAACTCTTTGGATCACTCTTGTATATCACTAGTGAAGATCTAACCTCTGATTTCAAGGTTCCCTCACGGAATTGACCAGTAGAGGTGTTCAGGAATAAGATCCGCCCTCTTGCAGATCGCCGGTTTAATTCATAGAGGTTTCACCTCAATTAGGAAGAATAATCTCAATCTTGTGTTAGCTGAGATTCTAATCAATGAGAGAGGGAATTCTTGTCTAATTGATGGTTGAGATACCATTCAATTTGGAGAGGGCTTACATTATCCTGTCTATGGGGGCAAGCACTCCAAATACCCTATGCATGGTCAGGCACCGAGAAAGGAAAAACAATGATCCTAAAAAGAGGATCAAATCCTACAAGTATTTGTCTGCACTGTCTAGAGATAGAAGCAAGGGTAAACTAGAGTGAAATGTGTGGTGTGAGGAGTGAACTACTACACTAATTTTTGCTTCTGGACAATTGAAAACTCATATTCCATACTCTTATATTTTATTTGAAGCTTGCAAATTAATGGTCACAACATTGATTTGGTTCCTAAGAAAGATTTTAAATCAGCAATTATCTATTTCAGATTTTTAAGATTTCATTATCTTACTAAAATTCTTAGACATATAATTTTAAGATAAATTCAAAATCAACTCGTAAGGAATGATATCCAACCTATTTTGTCCACTTTATTACTGTATGACTTATGCATCTATAATAGATTTTAGACCAAACTAAAATCTTAATAGCAAATTATTACTTATGAAGCAAAAAGCATATTTTGTATATTGAGTTTAATAAAGTTTTTGGCATAACTACTGGGGATTGAATAATCTCTGGTGGCTGTGTCAAGAATCGGTTGTGGTTTTTGGTCTATGTTATAAATTAGTTCAAATCAAGTTTATGGCGTCATTGTCGGGGATTGAAATGAAAGTAAAGTTTAAAGATCAATATTCTCACCAAAGAGAAAATTGATAATTTGGACATTTTTATTTATTTTATCAAACACTTTTAGAAAATATACAAAAATAGTTTTAACTGCAGTAGTAGATGTAGCTACTAATTTTTGAATTGGGCTTATTATGATATAGTTGTTGTCTACTAATCTTATTTGATCTCAATAAAGCCCATTTTGTGGGAAGTCATTATACGCAGAAACCAATCGTAATTGTTGCCATTGGATACCTGTTGAAAGGACACGAGAAATAAGAAGAAAGTAAAGAAGTGCCAACAGCTGATAGTCATGGCAGAGCAACAAGAAACACATCATAACATCCCAGCTTTGGCAATTGAGAGACCTCAAAGATAGAGGACGATGGAAGATTTCCGGAGACCAGTCATCAGAGATGAATATTCTACTATGAGGCAATGCTGAGAGATCAACAACTTTGAGTTGCCGCCTTCTTATCACACAATGGTGCAAAGAACATCAAGATACCGGGTTATCCTAATAAAGGTTCCAATGAGTATATGGGTAGATTTCTAAAAGAATGGCGTAACACAAGAAATCGAATGGAGTGGAGACCTTATGATAGTTACACCCATTCCATTTTCATCAGAGATGTGCAAGAATTTATTGATCATTGCCTACTGATCAATGAACAATAAATGGGAGAGCTGTGGGAGGTATATGTGAGTGGTATTTCACCTTCTCACTTCAAAGCTGAGACGAGATTATTGTGTTCAAGCAAAGAGAAAATGAAAGCCTTTACAATGCCTGGGAAATATACAAGAGGTTGCTTGAAGATGCCTACGCATATATAGATTTGATCGCATTATTATACGAATTTTTTACAATGCCATGAATTACACCTCCAAGGGTATCATAGATGCAGCTTGTTGTGGAGCATTCAAGAGAAAGAGTGCTGAAGAGACCAACCAACTTATTGAAAATTTGGCCAAATGCAACTATAGATCTCCATATGAGACTTCAAGGAGCAACAGCAGACTGAGAAAAGGTGGTGTAATAGAGCTAAGTAGGATGACTGCTATGGAGGCAAAGCTTGATGCATTGATGAACAAGTTGGAAAACTAGGATAAAAGAATGCATTCAATGCATGAAGTGGGAACAATGGAAGGAAATGAGCAGAAGAGTACCACTCATGAGGGACTTGCTCATGAGGGTCCCTATCAGGTGGAGGAGGCTCAGTTTATGGGAGGAAACATAAGTTACAATTTCAAACCCAACACAAACCTTCCAACCCATTACACACCAAAGACTGATGAACACAGAATCTTCATATGGAGCATGAGCACAGCAAGGCCAAAGACCTGTGCATAATTATCAACAAAAATATGCTCCACATGGGTTCTAGGGACAACGGCAGCAAAGCAGCTAGAGAGCTGAGAATCAGGACCAAAGAAGGTCCTAGTCTTTTGAGGAGCAAATGTTGAGCCTACGGAGAGAAACAAGAGATCCACGAAATATTCATGAACAAAAGTCATTTGCAGCTATAGCATTCCAAGCAAACACAACTATGCCCAGGGCTAACATCATGCCTCTTTAAAAATCTAGAGATTAATAAGTGGGCTGCCATTCTAGCAATGAAACTACCAAAGGATGCTTTCCTAAGGATACTAAGAAAATCTTATGACTCCATGGACACCTAAGGAGGCAGAGAGTTTGAAAACTAGAAAAGAAGATGAAAAGAGAAAGAGTGAGAAAGATAAACAAGCAAAAATTGAAGAAGAAATCAAGCTTGGGCAATTCGGAAAAGACTGAAGAGAGCAAAAAGAAAAAGGTGCAGCAAGAATAGCCAATAGAGGAAAGAAACTTGAAGAAGAAAGAAGAGGAACAAGCATATATGCCCTCTGTTCCATTTCCTCAAAGGCAACAAAGAGAAAAGATGGAAGAGCAATTCTCTAAATTCTTGGACATGTTCAAGAAGATAGAGATAAACATACATGTTACTGAGTCATTGACTCAGATTTCTAATTATGAAAAGTTTCTGAAAGATATTCTGAGTAAGAAGAGGAGATTTGCTAAAGGAGTGGTGAGTTTGACAGCCACCTATAGTGCAGTAATTCAAAAGAGTTTGCCTTTGAAGATGTAGGATCATGGCAGTTTCACCATGCCCTGCACCATAGGGAATTTTGAATTTAGGCTTTGAGGTGACTGTGGTAAGCATCAAATCCTGATGCCACTATCCTGAGTAAGACTGAGTTTGGGGAGCTTACTCCACCAAATCAGGATCCCCGTAGATGGTAGATAGGACTATGGCTCAACTAGAGGGAAACTCTTGAAAATACCACCAAGGTTGAAAATTCATTTTCCTTGTGGACTTTGTGGTCATGGACATGGAAGAAGACACAAATGTCCCATCATTGCTAGAAACCTTTCTAGCTATAGAGTCAGCCTCGATAGATGTTATGAGAGAACTCACTTAGGAGCGGGAGATGAAGTGTTATATTTCAACTAATCAAAGCCTAAACAACTGATTGAAGAAAATGCCAAAGTACGATTGTAGAACAATGTATTCTCATTAGTCTTGAACTGATCAATGATTGTAAAAACCATAATTCAATGAATGAAAATGAGATGAATTTTCAGTATATTGAGACTCATGATGTTGAATATCTTAATTCTAGTTTTGAAATTAGAGAAATAGTCCTCGGGCCTCTAAAGAAATCAAGCAAGTGTAAAAGTCAAGCAACAAGAAGTATAGTTGATAAGAAGAAAAAGTTATGAAGGCTAATTCTTACTTGAATTACCTGTCAAACATCTAAATATGCCTTCTTAGAGCCAAAGAGAAAAAAATGAGAGTAGCTGGACTTGGATGATAAATGAAAGCAAAACTGATCAGAATTCTCAAGAAATATGAAGTCATTGCTTTATCAGTAGAAGACTTGAAAGGGATCAGTCCTTCAATTTGCATGCATAAAATCCTCATGGAGGACAATGTAAAAACATAAATTGAACATTAGAGAAGACTGAATCCAGTGATGAAAGAAGTTATCAGAAATGATGTATTAAAATGGTTGAATGCAAGGTTTATCTATGCAATCTCAGACAACCCTTAAGTGAGCCTAGTTCATGTGGTTCCCAAAAAGGGTGGATTCACAATCATCGGAAATAAGAAAAATAAACTAATTCCAATAAGAACTGTGATAGGATATAGGTATGCATCGACATTTAAAACCGAATACGAACAAACTTAAATGATCACTATCCTTTGTCTTTATTAATCAAATGTTAGACAGTTTCTGTGGCTGACACCCTACTTCTATTTTTTGATGGATATTCAGGATACAATCAACCGCCATACCTCTAGAGGATTAGGAGAAATTACTTTTACATGTCCTTATGGCACCTGGCTGTGAAGGATGTTATCGGGATTATGTACTTTCCTTGCCACCTTCCAAAGGTATGATGTCCATAAGTTTTCTGATTTGGTGGGAGGAGCTTATGGAGGTTTTTATAGGATGACTTCTCTCAGATATCGCATCCGAAGCTTTTAGCATTGCTTAAAAATTTTATGAGACTGTGTTAGACTGCAAAAGCAAGACAAGAATTTAGCTCTAAATTGGGAAAAATGTCATTTCATGGTAAAAGAAGGAATTGTCTTGGGGCATAAAATTTCTGCAACTAGGCTAGAAGTTGACCAAGCTAAAGTGTTTGTCATAAAAACTTTACTGCCACCTATAACAATGAAAGATAACAAAGTCTATATTACGTTAGACTTCATGTAAGATTTTATAAAGGACTTTCAAAATTTCAAGACCATTATGCAAGATTTTATTGGAAAATGATGCAAAGCTTGACTTTGATGAATCAAGGTGCTTCGCATTTAGTTGAAATTAAATCCATATTCCAGCAGTAGTTCTATCATGGCAACACCAAATTGGAACAAAGATTTTGAAATCATGTGTGATGCCAGTGACTATGCAATGGGAGCAGTTTTGGGACAAAGAACGGAGAAAATTTTCTGAGCAATATAATATTCCATCAAAACCTTCAATGAGGTACAAGAGAATTACTCAACTACAGAAAAGGAGATGCTAGCAATGGTGTTTACTTGTGAAAAATTTAAACCATATATTTTGGGATCCCATGTCATCATACACACTTATCATGCAACAATTAAGTATCTAATGGCAAAGAAAGGAGCCAAACCAAGACTGATAAGGTGGGTACCACTGTTGCAAGAATTTGATTTAGAGATCAAGGACAAAAAGGGGAGTGACAATGTGATAGTTGATCACTTTTCAAGAGTAGAAAACCTTATTACAGAAGAAAGAGGGATAGAAATTAAAGAAAATTTCCCGATTAGCAAATGCTGAGGTCAACTAATTACCTCGTATTGACATAAGCACTTTATTTAGCTATGAATCATGCCACCGCACTTTAGGCACACATAAAAGAAAGCCGAACTGATATGAGTATATAAATGGGATGACCCACTGTTGTTTAGAAGAGGGGCAGATCAGATCATTAGAAGATGCATGCCAGAAGACGAGCAAGGAGGAAATTTTGATAAATGTCATGCATCACCATATGGGGGATACTTTGCAGGAGAAAGACCAACCTAGAAAATTCTCTGATCAGGTTTTTACTGCCCTACTCTATTTAGAGACTATGCTGAATGGGTTAAACATTGTGATAGATGTCAAAGAATGGGCAATATAAACAAAAGAAATGAGATGCCCCCGCAGAATCTCTGGGAGCGCCGATTTTGAGGTATAGGATGGCGTGATCCTCCCGTCCCATCTGGAAATCTATACATTCTCCTAACTGTGGACTATGTATCCAAATGGGTGGAAGCTATAGCTTGTCCAAGGAATGATGCCAACACTGTAGTGGGGTTTATGCAAAGAAATATCTCTGAGTACTGAGCCTGGCAACTCCATCAGTGATGAGGGAAGCCATTTTGCAAACAAGTTGTTTGCAAAACTCATGAGCAGGTATGAAATCAGACATGTTATGGGATTGGCTTATCACCCTCAATCAAATGGACAAGCAAAAATATCCAACAGGGAGATAAAGAACATATTGGAAAAGACAGTAAGCACCAGCAGGAAAGATTGGTCAATCAGCTAGATGATGCACTGTGGAGCTTTCACAGGATCGCTTATAAATCCCTACAATGGAATGTCCCAATACAGGATAATATTTGAAAACCTTGCCATTCCCTCTGATCTTGAATATGAAGCTGTAGGCTAACAAGAAATTGAACCGTGATTTCAAAGTTTCACAGAGAAAAGACTACTCAAAATTGAAATGAACTGGAAGAGTTGAGAATAGCTTCTGTGATAAATGCCGTGACCTGAAGATAAGACTAAAGTGGTGCATGGTCTAAGATTTGAGGAAAGGGTTCACAGGAGAGCTAGTCCTAATTGCACACCCTGGGGAAGCAAAATCCTTTCAGAAACCTCTCAAGTCAAGGTGGAGTGTTCCATACATAGTAGTTGTAGTAACCCCTTTTGGAGCAGTAACACTGAAAACCAATTCTAGAGAAGAATTCAAAGTAAATGGTCAGAGGCTTAAGCAATACCTGGGAGGAAGACAAAATGAAGAACAGTCCCAGATTTGAAGAGATCATGAATGACAGAAATGAGGAACATCTACAACAATGTCTTAGGTAAAGACATAAAACAGCTGTTTACTAGGAGGCAACTCAAGCAATTTCCATTTTCTTTAGTGTGATTTTGTTCACCCCAATGTGTTTGTTAGTTTAGAAGGTAGATTAGTTTTGTTAGAATTTTGAATAGTTCAGTGTGTTTTTAAATTTGTTTGTGTTAAGTAACTTACTAAATGTTAGGAAGCAATGGAAGCTACAAGGATATATATGTTATTTTGAAGTACTCAACCAAATTGAACTATACAGAGTTAAATACAAAGGGGAGTCTACTTCCATTTCTTATTCTCTTGAAATGATGCATAACTAAGTTCGTATGTAATTTATCTGAGTTAAAATTGTACAGCCAATGTACATTTGCTGAATAGTTATGAAAAATTCCTACAAGGACAAATGAATGTATGAACTGATTGAATTGAAAATCTGGGAAAGTGTTATTGTTCATGCTGAATTGAGAATTTTTTCGAATAGTGATAGACTTATATTCATGAGCCTAAATGAAACAGAAAATAAAAAAAACAAGTAAAAAAAAACTATTCAGCAGCGAAATTCCTTCAATGTCACAACACTTCAACAACAATGTCATATACCCTGACTCAACAATTTCCCCAATGTCGCAACATCATCACAACATTGTCCCAATGTCACGACATCAACATGTCAATGTCACAACATTGCATTTCTGTGGCGAGCAACACCGGCACGTCCCGAACGAATGGTCACTGGCCACTGTCACGACATTGTCGAAGCAGAGACGCAATGTCGGCATATCGTACTCAATGCCGAGACATCCAAAAGTCGCAACCTGAAAACCTGCCAAATGCGCGACACAACAATTCCAATGTCGCGACATCAAGTGAAGCCAATTAGAAAATATGAGCGACATCGCGACATCAGAACTACATCGTCGCGACATCAAGTCAATGTCATGACATCAAAATACAATGTCACGACATTGAATTAAGTTACTTAAACCTTTTTTCCAATGTCACAAAATTAGAACTTTAATGTCGTGACATTACAGTTAGGGCAGCCCACCTATAAAAGAAACACTTCAAGAAATTTTCATTCTCAAACCTAATCTCTCAAACTTTCGAACCCTAACCTTCTCACCATAAAAAGCTAAACTATGTATTAACCTAACTTCCAACCTAGATTTAGGTGATAGAAAATGTAGTGGAGGAAGTTCTGAGAGAAAGGGTTGAGGAAAGGACTTAAGAAACTGCAATAGAAGTGGTTGCTAAGGAGATAGAGGCGGAAGGAAGGAAGTTTCAGTGGCCTTCACCTCAACAAGGGAGCATAAGCATTCTACATCCGCCAAGGGCTGGTGGAGGAAAAAGGTTTAGCGCTTGGTGTCGCGATTTAAGGAGGAACCGAGCTGCACGCTGCCAGGCAAAGTTAAGCCGCCAGGAAGGAGCTAAGGCGGCTCTTCAAAGAATTTTATGCCAATCTGGGTGAGCAAAAGAACCTGACGTGTTATGTTAGGGGGAGATGGATCCCTTTTAGGGAAAAGGACATCTCCCAAATCCTGGAAATGAGACCAGTGGGTGAATATGCATAGTACAACCAACTCCAGGAGAGCCCGAAGTTCAAGAAAATCATAAGGGAGTTGACAAACAGTCTAGGACAAAGGTAGGGGACCAAAACCATCCGCAACACCTACATCGATAGAGGAGATTTGATAGAGGCGAATTAGGTATGGTTCTATTTTGTCAACTATGTGCTCACCCCCCTCAAAGCATGTCTCAACTGTGAGACAAGACCATGCCATACTACTATATGCACTGGTCAAGGGGTGTAGTTTGAATGTGGGGAAGATAGTGGAACAGTCCATTCTGGACTACACTGAGAACAACTTCTCAGGGAACATCCCCCACCCTGCCTTGATCACTCTTTTGTGCATCAAGGAGGGTGAAACATTCAGCGAGACAGAGGAGAAGTGCCTAAGATCCTCTTCTCTCACTCTCAATGGGGTCCTCAAAACTCCAGCACAGGGTGAAGAGGTCGAGAGGGCAAGAAAGAGGAAGAGAGCAGCTACAGAACTTCCAAAGGAGGCAACCCCTACAGTTAAGGAAGGACTAGAAACTGAAGAAATTGGGGGGGTTTTGAAGACTACCCAGAGCAACCAGTGCTCTCCCCTAGAGCTGAAGAAATAGTGCTTGCTCATAACATAGCAGAAATATGGAATATAAGAGTAAGAGAGCATTAATTCTAAGATGTTTTCTTTACTAATAGAGATGAGAGAAGAGATAAACAGTTCAAGGAAGAGTTGAGATGGAGAGATGAAAATATGGCTGTAGAAAACAAAATAAGAGAAGAAAACTTAGCAGCACTCATCCAGTAGAGGGATAAGGAGTGGGGAGAAGAGCTAGGAAAAAGGGATAAAGCCCTAAGGGCATAGTTGAAAGAAATAGAGAGGGCATTTGTCAATGATCAGCTCATGAGAGATCAGGAGCTAACCAAGATCATGGAGGTCAAGGAAAAAGAAATGGAACAGAACCTTCTCCAGAAGGCTGAAGCCTTTAGGTACCTCTACAAGGAACACCATAAGGAAATCAAAGGTACCATCCAAAATAGGGATGAAGAGCTAAAGTCCACCTTGAACTACAAGAAGAAACTGTGGACAGAGAGCATTGATCTGGTGAACAAAGGAAAAATGAGCTCATCAAGCAACACATTCGAACACAAGCAGTTGGTACCTCTTTTGACAAGGTGTATGGTCTAATTGAAAAACCAGAACTCTCAATCATTAATTCACACTCTAATTAGCTATAAGTTCGAACTCACAATCTCGTTTCAAAATACCAAAGAAGAAAAAAAAAGTCTCTATTCCTCTCTATCTCTCTCTCTATCCCCCCATCTCTTTATCTTCTCTATATTGCCTTCTTGTGTAATCAATACAATGTAATTCTTCTCTTTATAAATGAAAAGGTAATTTATGAAATTTTTGTACATAATTTTCTTTTCTTTCTTTTTTTTTTTATTTTACATTTCTGAGACCTATAATAAATTTTAGCTTGTGTTTGTTTTTCTAAATAAATGAGAATTTAGTATGTTAATGTAAGAATAATACAGAGTTGAAAATTTTTGGATGTTGTTGCTGCATGGTTTTCAAAGGATGATGTGACGCTTTGGTGACGGTGAAAAATTGTCGAGATGTTGGTGTTATTGTCAAGCAATCTCAATTAAACTCGAATTGTGCTTCATCGAATGAACCGTGAAGTTGAACAATAACACAACAACTGCTTTAACCAAACAGTTGTAAAATCCGAAATGTAAATGTTGCACTGGAGGACCGATTTTGAAGTCAGGATGTCAAGGATAAATAAAGCTAAATTTGATCTGAGAAATCGAAATTGAAATCAAAGCTAACAAGGCTATTAATTCTAGTAAATTTGAACAATACAAATACCATAAATGAATTGAACCAATATATCACAATGGCGTACCTTAGAAACTAATTGTGCCTGTTAGGAAACTTATGGAACTTTACCATCGAAAGTCTCAAAGAGTCCTAGAACTTGTTGTACTATTATCAGATGAAATCCTAGGCATTACAAACCACAGAAAATGATTCAGGCCATCCTCAGCCCAAACGTATGGGCTTAGGACGTTGTTAATCTACAGAGACAAATCACCAACAAGGCTTAAGGTGGGCTTAAGGGGCAAGCTTGGAATCAAGCCCAGCATGAGAGCTCGGCCCATGACGACATCCCGATCACTTCTAAGGCGTAGTTTCAGATCGGGAACCTGGAGCCTCGCCTCTGTCGAATAGGTAAACATGGATGTATTCACCATCCACCGTAAACGAGACGTATAAAAGGGAAGTACCCAGTCTCCATGATCCGCTCTCCACTCATTAAGGGAGGAAGGGTCTCTCACAATCACGAATTCCTTAATATCTTTAATATCTAGTTGGGACACACAGTTAGATCTCTACCCAATTGGAAGCAACCATATCGCTACCTGGGTCACAAGGCGTTGTCGCATCTCCTACGATAAATAATGAAAAACTCCACCGAATAAAAGGGAGAAAAAATAAAAGAAAAGAAAAACCCTAACATAATGATATATCTGTTTTTCTCCTTGAAGGAAACTGACCTAACCATCGAAGAGGTGGCCGCACACTTCACCGACTACCCTTCCCGTGTGTTGCAGTCATACAGCCCGACAAATCCACTCGATAGTCTCCTAAACCACCCTTTTCTGGGTAAGTGTGTTACTGTGTTGTGTAGGCCCGGCGGATCGACTTGAAGGTTTCAACAAGCTCAAGCCCATACCGATAGAAAAAGCACCATCAAGTTATATATTAGTTAATATTGTTGATGCATATTATAAATCTATAGTTTTATATATAAATTCATTTTGAATTGTATAATAATATAATTTATGTAAAACCCGAGAAAATTAGAAATTTTCAAAAATGGCAAAATGATAATAATAATAATAATAATAATAATAATAATAATAATAAATTGTCATAATGGTTCAGGAAGTTTAGAAAATTTAGATCCTCAAGGACGAAACGGACTGTGTTGCTTAACTGCCTTCAAGGAATCTAGTGACCCAAAAAAAATTCGTCGAATTCTGAGACAATCGAAATTTTTTTATGAGTTTATGAGTGATAAGTTGCCAGTGACTCCAAGGACGAGATTTTTACAAAAATCTCGGAAGTTGGGAAATGGCTTGAGCTAAGTTCATTTAAAATAAATTGAAATGAAAATAAATAAATTGTTTTATAAACTTAATCAATGAGAGATGGACATGGTACCAAAAGGAAAGGAATGTACTTGAGAGGGAGAGCGAGAAGAGAGAGAGAGAGAAAGGGAAAAAATTTCACTTCTCTCTAAGATCTACAAAAATCAGACTGTAGGTTTTCATCAGGGCAAAAGGCAAAGTTGATCCACGTATCGCAAGCTACGTATGGGTACCAAAATCTTGGAGTTTCGTCAAACTTCACAAGGTAGGGAATTTTCCTACTTGGGTTATTTCTAGCCTAGTACATTTGAATGGCTTGGGGTTTTAGAGGTTGAGAATTTCAGTCCCAAATTTTGACCGAGTATAGGAAATTCTTGGACCGAGATAGAATTTTTAGACTATTTCGGCAAATTCTGCTTAATTTTCGATTGTTTTCTGACCGTCTCGAACAGATTTTCGTGATCAAGTTGGCAGTCTTAATTAAGGTTGAGGTTTGGTTTTGATCCCGGACTGATGTCTTTGGTTTATGGTGTTTGCATCATAAGAATTCTAAGTGATAAATCATGAAGGGCATTCAAGAGCTGCCCTAGATTTCCGGGGCCATTTTGTGTGTTATTGTTGGAAAAATAAATAACATGTTGTGTGTAAAAATCATGTTTATATACACTTGTTTAACGTATTAACATAGAAATTTTGATAAATGGAAATTATATGTAGGAAATATAATTATCTGAAATTCATGTTGTTTATGTAATTTTTTTATTGTGCATGTAGAATGATTATCGCATGAAATGGCATGATTACACTTCATGGATATCAAGTACTCAGGTCGGTCCAAGTGTGTGCATGAAGTTGCTTATTCACCATTCCTCAGAATGCTGGTGAGCTTTAAAACTGGACAATTATTCAAAACGAGACTCACTACTGTGTAAAACAATAATAATACTAAATCACGTGCTTGGGTGAAGCAAGATAAAGGTGATCCCTCCCCCTCCCCCTAAAGGTGAAAGGCCTAAATTTGATTCTCGGCAGGATATACAGCCTTACGATGTAAGTTCGTGAACGTGTCTAAGAGTGCGAGCTCATGATGAGATCCCAAAATTCACACCCATAAAACACACGTGATTTGATAATGCAAATTTGAGGGCTTCATTCCACTAGATTTAAGTCATCAAGTAACATCACCATCGGTTTTTCACTTGGCAGTGGTGAGTAGCTCATCAGACTTGGGCCGCGGGGTATGCGGAGTCTCATCTCATGCATGACACGGAACATTTCATATAGAATTACATTAATTATAAGGAATATATACTTTATGATGTTTATGTATGTCATTGCACGTGCATTAGGCGAGAGTAGCCTGTGGTGGAAAATTTATTGGCCATTACCACCACGTGGACCCTTTCAAGTATGGGTGGCAGAGACGGACGCGCCCTGATTTGAAATGTGATTAAGAAGGAGGCCGATGTGCCTTTATATTATTTTAAAAAAGTATTTTGTATAAAAGACCTGGTAATTAAATTTTTAGACTACTGTATAAATAGTCCCAGATGTAATGCAAGAGAGTTTGATCAAAGTATTTGTAATTAAGCGTCTATTTTCATATTTTAGATTTAAATGGTGAATGAATGGATTCCATCATGATGCAACACAGATATGGAATATGATCTGTGGTCATTATCAATGCTATAACTCTGGATGGGCTATGGTTATACAGCAGAAACAGAGGTTCCCCAATGTTGGAGACTGTCTGATTAGAAAATATTGATCCCGGAGTAAACAGACACAATACAGATTTGGTCCAAACTGCCAAGAATTTTGTGTTTAATAGTTATTAACTGGATCCTGATTAAAGGCTACTGCTTATATAAGTTCAATCATGATAGATGGATAGTGGAAGTAATAGTTGGACAAAATCCAACATGGAAATATTGCACACATGTGGAGGGGGGAACAGGAAATTGTATAGTATGTAATTCATTATATCTGGGTGACAAGAGTAGTGGGGATCACTGCTAAATTTCCCCACCTATCACATTCTGATCCCACTCTAACAGAAAAGCTCAATCTTATCTGGTTAAACAAGAATGATATAACTTGTGACTGTGAAGAATAAAAGCTAAGAAAGCAACATATAGGAAGAAATTGCGCTAAACTACGAGGCACAATAGTAGTATAATTATGTATATCTCATATTGATAATGATGAGAATTGAGAAGAGAGAGGATGTATATATGCATCCCACATGATACACTGGCTAGAGCGACTTTGAACAGCATGTCATATCAAAAAGCTAGTGAATGGAACTAAAATAAGAAAAAGGATTTACAAGAGGCAAAAGAAAATGGGTAAATCTTAATTAAATTAGTTTATATAAAATGAAACTCAATTACTTCAATTCTAATTGAGAGGTTGAGTTGTACAGGTGAGCTCACAATCGAGCCAAATCTTGAACAAAGGGTTAATGCAAGATCTCAGCGTGAGACAATCGGATCCATCACCACCTCTTGCTCCATCATTATACAAATCTAAACAAAAAGACAAAGGAACATTAAAAATATTTTCAAAAATAGTGCAATCAAAGAAACGATGGGCCGATTAATCAGTAAATTCTTCATATATGAGAGTGTCATCTCTCACAAAAAGCAGATTCTCACCCACTTCAAGAAATATGACATTGTACAACAAGTTGGTATGTGACAAATTAGTTTTCGTTTTCAATAAAATTGATATCTTGGTATTATAATTGAAAACCAGAAAAATTAATTCCAATTAATCTCACTTCTAGCATGGGAACAAGTTTCATCTCCACATGAACTAAAAAAACAAATTACTGATATATATAAAGACATAAGATTATGGAATATCCAAAGAGAGAAATGGAAGACTTATGGGTCCACACACAATTATGTGTGATGGATTTGACCTGCCCCACGAAATCGAAAATAATACCTATGGTGATATTTGGTAAGCAAAGCATAATATCAAGTTCTGATGCATCTGATAAGATGTGCACAACAAATACATTTGTAGTTTTGAATGACGGATCAAGAAATTGATGAAGCAAATGTTGTGCAAATTGTTGCTGGACAAAATGATTCAGCATTTGTGAATACGGAGAAGTTGTTACATGTAGTTAAAGGCACTATATTGGATCATAGATAGAGAAAAGACATCGTACATGATTCGATGTTTGGAACATTGGTAAAAGAGCGCAATGTTTTGAATGACACAATATATCAAAAAATCACCAACTTATCACAAATCCATATCGGTTGCTTCATAAAATGAGAGAGTGTCTGGTGGTGGAGATATTAAAGCTCGGGCAAACAAGATTTGAAGTACAAATTTCATCACCTCTAGAAATGGCGTGAGGGCCGACGTGAAGAAGATCTTATTAGTGAATGAACGCTTCACAAAGCTTAGCCTGACCAATTCATTGGCGCGAGTTGAAGTACTAGTTGTTGATCATGCTGTTATCGAAGGTCTCGCAAGCTTGTAACAACTGTGAGTGATATGTTAGTTCTTTCAAGATCAAGGATTCGTGTCGCCCCAACAATGCTTTTCGCGGTACATGAGTTACCGAGTGATGAAGCAAAATTTACATCAATCTCAATGCCAAGATTGGGTCAAACAATCATCTAGATCGTTGGGATTGAACCCTAAATATCTTCTTCATGCGTTAAGACTAAGCGATATCATAATCACATTTAATGTATATTATCTTCCTTTTATCACATACTAATTCTAAATCACTTTTGTAGCATTTTATTTGAATCAAAGATTTTAATACAGACCTGGAATTAGTAGTGACCCTGAGTTACTCCAAGCTATTCACGAAGTATGTGCAAGATTATCTTCTACTACTTCAGGCCTTGGTAATTCTAGAAACGAGGTACATCAATAGGTTACAATTCTAGTTAATTGATTCAATTTACTTGGTTACACTTACACTTATATTGAGTTGACAAGTACATTTTCAATTCACAACTTATAATGTTTCGAGATGCAAAAAGAGGATTCGATGATAGAGCAGCAATAGCCTCAAGAGATTTAATGGTTCCTGGTCAGTGTTATTTCTCATTAAAACTTTAAAATGTTATTACTAGATTTTGAATGTTAGTTATTTTTATTGCAGCTAAATGGTGGTTTATGTATGCAAACCACACTCCCACATTAAGGAATTTGGCTATTAAGGTTTTTTCCTAACTGCATCTTCTTCAGCGTGTAAGAGAAATTGGAGCACGTTTGCTCGAATACATACAAAACAAAGAAATCAGCTTGCTTACCCTAGGCTCCAACAATTAGTTTTTTGTTACTATAACATGAAACTAAAGATACGTGATATGCAAGCAGAGACCAATAAAGTTACTGAAAAGAATTACCTTGTTTAATTGACATTTAAGCCGAGTTTGGTGAAAAAGAGGATAATCAATTATTCCAATGGGTTAGACCTCTCCATTTGGATAATGAAGATGGAAATCTTGATCCACGAATTGCTGCACATGTTCGAGAAGCAGGTGTTGATGTTGATCGTGTTTTATCTGAAGAAGTTTATAGTAAATGTTTCAATCAAGACACGAGAGACTCATTTTAGCCCATTGTTACTTCTCGGCCCTCTTTTGATTCAAGTGTTGAACATAGTAGTAGAGTTAGTTTTGCCAGTACTTCTACTACAGGTTATGATGGCTCAAGAGGAGAGGGGACCAATGATGATAGTGATACTAGAAATGATGGTGGGGATATTGCCAATCGACAAAAAAGTCAATATCCATTGAATCCATTTACTAGTGAAGATGATTTCACACATGCTACACAAGATAAAGATCACATGTCAGAGAGTCGGGTCCAGTATCGAGCCATTGGAAATCCATATAGAGTAGTACCGACTAATGAAGGATGGCACACCACAATGAGGATTCATTGTCAAGGTTTTGAGTCCATGAGCATTGGCACTCAATACAAAGTTGATTTATCCAATGATCTAAGAACATTTTTCCTCATAACACAATGAGTTACATAACCTTCTTCAAATCCTTCTACCTATTGATGAAGAATATGGAATGGTAAATTATCCTTATGCTAAACAAATGTCATTCCACATTCCATATCTTATGCAACAAGGATTTTAAACAAACATGTGGGTGAAACCCGAATTTCCTATCCATGAAGAGGTTGTGGGTACAAGTCAAGACATTTATGCATGGCATGTTCGATCCTATACTCAATATTATCGGAACACCATGTCCTGGTATAAGAATTGTCTTCACTAAGATGGGATCCCTTCATCAAATGTTGTAATGGAGCCACATTGATCTTCATTTTGGCTTTAAAAGCTCATTGCAATGTAATCTCAATGTGTATATTTGATTTTTAGTGTCATTTTTACATTTTTATAAAGTATTTCCAAGAATTTCAAAGTATTTTTGTTAATTTATGATATATCGATACTCATATAAAAATATTCACCGATATATCTCTGATATATCCAATATATCCGTAAAATCCAAGTACCGATATATCTATCGAAACCGATATTTCCATCCTTGATTAGAACACATGCTTGGAAATTAATGTTAAATGACCTTTTTAAAGATATCTTAAGTACTTAATTTTTGAGAATGATTTTGATTTGAGATTGCCCTCATTAAGCCCCTAATATCTTGATTGAGCAAGCACATGTAATAGAGGTTTTAAGAAGGGTTTCCATTAATAGTGAAATTTCCTTATCAAAAGCCAATAGATAAATTCATGTGTGGGAATAAAATCTCTCAATTTTAGGGATCAAATCTTTTCCTTCCTATTAAGGATTAACCTTCCAAGAAATAAGGACTTTTAAAACTAGAAACTACGATAAATATCTCTTTTGGGTATTTTCCATTTTCATGTGCTTATCCATAACGGACATCCCATATGTGGAACGATGGCCAGTTGGGGGACCTAAAACTCTAAACAAACCACCCTGAAGCTAGTTTATGGGAAAACACCCCATCCTTCTCAAACGTGCTTCAAGACTTTCCCATCTGGATAGTCCCACCTAATTTTAATACGACAAGTGGGCTTGAGCTATTTCACAATGCAGGCCAAGTGGGCCTTGGGCCCATCAAGTATTGAGTCTAAAGATTATGGTGCTCACAATCTCAACACTTTAAAAAATCTTTTTAAGCTAAATTTTAGTTTAGGCTTGTTGGCGCATTTTCACAATTTTTCCAAAACACTGTATCACCCCTATTTGAAAAAGACTTGAACTAAAAGATTACCTTAAATGGCCAGTGATCAACTTTCTTTTCTTTTTTTTCTAGACAAATCCTCCATGCCCATAAGGCCTCCTCCTCATGGATGTGACTCAGCACACTAGGATCCTAAACTATTGCCTTTCCCTTTATTTTGGGACATTGCCATATGGATCTCATCATTAGTGCCCAAGTACTTTTTCTGTTTAGGTTTCACTTCTTAACTTTTATATATATATATATATATATATATATATATATATATATATATATATATATATATATATATATATATATATATATATATATATATATATATATATATATATATTTGCATGTGATGTTTAGATTATAAAAGTGCTTATAGACACATAAGGTGTTCGGGTATTTAACTTTTAACCTATATTATCCATGACCTGATTTCATAAAATTTAGTATTAGAGTTGGATATTTGGTGTATTTGTTTCTTTATTATCAAAGGTAAAATTATTATTTGGATTGCATGATTGTGAAAATGTTAAGTGATTTCAAATTTTGGGACACTCTTTTACGGTGCCTTTATTATGCTTATTGTTCCGTGCAAAATACTACAAAAGGGAACTCTAAGAAAATCTAAATTCCCTAGTATGTGTTATGTTGTTTTTAAATATATATTTCAATGTGTTTTCAAATAATATATTTTAATTTTTGTGTCTGGCTTTTTGAAAACTTTCTAGCCCACCTATTCATTAAATTTTTAACATTTTCCCTTTATTCATTTCTAAATGTACACCATCATACAAACCCTTCTACTCCTCGTCCCGGGGGATCACAACCAACTCATTATATCATTTTATTACTTACTAACAATTAACACTGTATTTATTGACACTCAATTAACGATAAATGGTCATGTCAACAAAAAGAAGGGTCATCTTAACAAAATAACAATCGTGTCAGCAAAACAATAGTCATGTACATATAACTTTACGAAATATGGATTATACTAGCTATAAAAAAATTCCTAATGAAATAACTATTATAACATCTAAAACTTAAAATAATTGTAGAAACAAATTAATAACAAACCCTTTTAGAATAAATAGGAGAAATAAAGAAGTATATATAACTTAATGGAATAATTACTGAAACTCAATTAACGATAATTGGTCATGTCAACAAACAACGTCCTATCAACTAGAAACTACGATAACATCTCTTTACAGATTTTCCATTTCACGTACTTATCCATAAATCGAACATCCCATTATGGAATCCGATGGCCGCTTGGGGGGACCTAAAACTCTCTAGACAAACCAATTCGGCGAGTTTACGAAAACACCCCAGCCTTCTCACACGTGCTTCAAGACTTTCCCATCTGGATAGTCCCACCTAATTTTAATACGACAAGTGGGCTTGAGCTATTTCACAATGCAGGCCAAACGGGCCTTGGGCCCATCAAGTATTGAGTCTAAAGATTATGGTGCTCACAATCTCAACACTTTAAAAAATCTTTTTAAGCTAAATTTTAGTTTAGGCTTGTTGGCGCGTTTTCACAATTTTTCCAAAACACTCATCACCCCTATTTGAAAGCAATTGAACTAAAAGATTACCTTAAACGGCCAGTGATCAACTTTCTTTTCTTTTTTTTCTAGACAAATCCTCCATGCCCATAAGGCCTCCTCCTCATGGATGTGACTCAGCACACTAGGATCCTAAACTATTGCCTTTCCCTTTATTTTGGGACATTGCCATATGGATCTCATCATTAGGTGTCCAAGTAATTATTTTCTGTTTAGGTTTCACTTCTTAACTTTTATATATATATATATTTGCATGTGATGTTTAGATTATAAAAGTGCTTATAGACACATAAGGTGTTCGGGTATTTAACTTTGTCCTATATTATCCATGACCTGATTTCATAAAATTTAGTATTAGAGTTGGATATTTGGTGTATTTGTTTCTTCATTATCAAAGGTAAAATTATTATTTGGATTGCATGATTGTGAAAATGTTAAGTGATTTCAAATTTTGGGACACTCTTTTATGGTGCCTTTATTATGCTTATTGTTCCGTGCAAAATACTACAAAAGGGAACTCTAAGAAAATCTAAATTCCCTAGTATGTGTGATGTTGTTTTTAACTATATATTTCAATGTGTTTTCAAATAATATATTTTAATTTTTGTGTCTGGCTTTTTGAAAATTTTCTAGCCCACCTATTCACTAAATTTTTAACATTTTCCCTTTATTCATTTCTAAATGTACACCATCATACAAACCCTTCTACTCCTCGTCCCGGGGATCACAACCAACTCATTATATCATTTTATTACTTACTAACAAATAACACTGTATTTATTGACACTCAATTAACGATAAATGGTCATGTCAACAAAAAGTAGGGTCATCTTAACAAAATAACAATCGTGTCAGCAAAACAATAGTCATGTACATATAACTTTACGAAATATGGATTATACTAGCTATAAAAAAATTCCAAATGAAATAACTATTATAACATCTAAAACTTAAAATAATTGTAGAAACAAATTAATAACAAACCCTTCTAGAATAAATAGGAGAAATAAAGAAGTATATATAACTTAATGGAATAATTACTGAAACTCAATTAACGATAATTGGTCATGTCAACAAACAACGGTCCTGTCAACAAATCAAGAACATAGTCTATATAACATAATGGAATAATTAATTAAATTCAATTAATGATAGATAGACATGTCAACAAACAACAGTCATATATATATAACTTAATGGAATAATAATCATACTATGAACAAATTCCAAATTAAATAATTATTATAATGTCTAATAAATAAAAAAGGGTAAAGCGAATAACAATTCCTTCTAGAATAAATAGGACAAGTAAAGAAAATATCTAAAGCACCACCAATATTGTGTATAAATTCCAAAAATACAAAGGTATAAAATTTCATATAATTACTAAAACTCAATTAACGATAAAACAGTCATGTAACTTAATGAAATAACGGTCATACTATAAAGAAGTTGCAAATGAAATAATTATTATTACGTCAAAAACTAAAATAACTACAAAACAACCAGCAAACCTCCTAGTATAAATAGGATTAATAAAGAAAATAACTAATGCATCATCTATAGACTATATAAATTCCAATAATACGAAGTTAAAATATTTCTAATAATTACTAAAACTCAATTAATGATAAACAGCATGTTAAGAAAATAATGACCATGTAAACATCACTTAATAGAGTAACGCTCATACTCTATGGGTTGTATGTTTGGATTGGTAGGCTTTTTTGCAGGGGAATGTTCTAATGTTTTTTTGTTTCTCATATTACCTCTACTTGTACTTCTTGGAAATTCTTGATTCTTTTTTTATCAATATAATGATTTTTATCATTATAAAAAATTAGGTTTTATATTGAGAAAGATTCAAAAAGTTAAATTTTTCTTTTTGCATTGATATTTGGAATTACTCTAATTTCATTATATGTTTACTCTAGTTTTGCATGTCTTAAATTGCACTAATCATTCTTAGATTACTTGTCTTCTCTGTAATTGTTCCTTACTTTGCCTTTGTCTTAATTTATAGCAGGAGCAGTAATCATTCTTAGATTCCTTGTCTTAAAAAATGTACTTTTTTCCCTGAGTCTAGTAGGTGTATCTAGTGTCACATGCCTGTCTCAAGTAAGGCTTGTGTATCCAAAATACACATGCAAAAAAGCAAATCAACATAACATATGCAGAAATATGAACATATTAAAAAGATAATGTTGATTTTTCCTTTCACCTTTTGAGGGGCTGGGGTTTCAATGAGGAAGGTGTTTGAACAGAGATAGTGAGGTCTATGTTTAATTCTTGTAACAGAAAATTGGGAAGGAGGGAGCCCGGAATAAGTACTAAATTTTCCTCTTGTTTTCATGGAAATGAAATATGTTAATGAATAGAGGAGGCTATGTATCCTCCAGATGACACAGCATGAAAACAAGGTATTTGCTATTAGTGTGCGGCACTTGGTTGTCATTCCTAATATCATAGAGATTGCAAGTGCACATTGATCGAGAGGCCAGGCAGCCTATGGTAAGGCTATTTTGTTCCTGATTTTGAAAAGTGTTATTGAGAACAGTTTTTGTAAACACATTGTGAAACCCTTAAAATCCAATTGTCGGGGTAAGCGTAAAATCTAGATAATTTAAAACATGAATTTTCTAGATCTTGGATGACGAAACAGACTTCACTGTTGGAATTGTCTCGCGAAATCTAGCTATCACATCGAATTTCATCGAATTTCGTCGAATTCCAAGACAATTGGAATTGCATGTTTTTCGAGGCATATGGTGTCGGATGACACATGGCATGGCTAAGGGGATGTCATATGGCACCCTAAGAGAGTGACACATGGCAAGATCTATGTAGTGCACTTGAATGTGTGGCTCACAATTAGCCACATGATTGATAAAGGAATTAAGAAAAAGAAAAAGAAAATAATAATAATAATAAAATAAAAATAAAAATAAAAACGAAAAAACAAAAAGAAAAGTCAAAACGGGCGTGGGAGAGAAAGAGAATGAGAGAGAGATTTATTTTTATTTTATTCTCTTTGCTTCTCTCTAAGATCTACGGAAATCGAATCGTAGGTTTTCATCGGAGTAGAAAGCAAAGTTGATCCACGTAACGAGGGCTACGCTTGGGCACCAAAATCTTGGAGTTTCCTACTTGTGTTATTTCTATCCTAAAGGTCATTTAATGGCTTGGGATTGGCTTAGAGGTCGTGAAAGGCCATAAATTTCAGTCCTAAATTTTTTGGACTGAGTGTAGGAATTTTTAGGATCGTTTTCAGATAGTCCGGGTTGAATTTCAAGACTATTTTTTGACAATCCTAGCTGAATTTTCAGGACTGTTTTCGAACAATCCAGGCTGAAATTTCGGGACTGTTTTCGGGCAGTCTAGGACTAAATTCGGGTTTGGTTTTGATTCTGAGACTGATGTCTTCGGGTTTTGTGGTGTGTCAGTAATTTGGTGATGAACCGTGAAGGGACCAAGAGGTGCCCTGTTTTATGTGGGTCCGATATTTGGGCCATTTTATGTGTTATTGTTGTAAAATATTAAATAACATGTTGTTGTGTAAAAAATCATGTTAATATATGCTATTTGATGTATTAACATGGATTATGTGGATAAATTATATGTAAAAATTATAATTGTCCATGGTGTATTAATGTTTGCGAGCACTCATATATATATGTAACATAAAGGAAATGTATTGGCATCATACATTTCATATGCACGATCACATCGCACGAGTCGTGTGGGTGTATGAAGGAAAGTATTCACCGGAGCCAGGAATGGGTCGAGCTCGTAAATGACAAAGTCCAAGGTTGAGATCACGATGTGTAAATTGATCAAACGATAAATTACATGTTTCGAGCAAAAATGGGGTAGATCCCCTAGTGAAAGACCCAAATGTTATTCGCGCTGTATTACGAATCCCGACGATGTAAGTTTGGCGGTAAATGATGGAAAGACGGTGACGTCCTGGGCGTTGAAAACCCGAAAACCGCTGGCCCACAAAAGAAAAAAAGAAAAATCATGAAATGATAAAACGAACGAGGGCTGTCCACGGTTTAAGTCATCAAGAATACTTAATGCATTGTCACTCGCAATTCGCGTGGGGAGTCGAATGAACTCAAGTTGTGGTTACGGGGGTCACATTCATGCATGACACAAAACATTTCATAGGCACGTGATAAATCATGAAATGTGATTGATGGTTATGTACGCCATCGCATGTGAATTTTATTTGGGGAGTAACCCTTGTAGGAAAACTTTCTACTGGGCATTGCTCACCCCGTGTGGGGAATTATTTTTCAAGTGCGCAGGGGGAGGAAACTGGTTTTAGAGCTCAGTGATGACTAAGGCCTGGCTTAGGTCATTCAGCTTATTTTAAAATGTTTTGGATAAAATATCCACTTTTACATGTAAATAATGTACAAAGATATATTTTTGTATATTTGTGAATTAAATATGTAGGAATGAGTGTGATATCTAAGATACTCGATATTTACAGTGTTTCGCAGTTGACTCGTTGTCAACTGGACCCTCGGGATAGGGGGTGTCACACACATAGTGCCTGCACTGTCTGGCCTATCTTCCTAGGCATCGCCAGCCAGGGTATAAACCCGCAAAGAAAAGGGGTCTGACAGCTACAAAGTCGCCGGCTCCGATGCCGTAAGTCAAGAAAAGAATGGAGAGGAAGAAAAATGAAGTACGACAGTTAAGGTTGCATACCTTTCCTTCATTGGGGAATTCTTGCTTTATACTCAAATTTGTCTTTGATTTTTGGGAAGATAATCTCGCTATTTTGGTGGTGAGATCTCTCTTTCCTTATTGAAGACCAATTCTCCTTGATTTGTGGAAAGATAATCTCAAGATTTTGGAAATAAACTTTTTCCTTATCAAAGACCAACTCTTCCTTGTTAAGGGTTGGCCTTTTTGAGGCGTATTGGATTCGGATGCTGGCAGATCTGTAGATAAACATCCTATGCGCAATTTCCTCCTTAACATGCTTATTTTTGCCTAACCACCCAAATGCTGTGAGAAGGGGTTTACTCAAAGGACTCAAGATCCCATACTGTTCTGGATTGTACCGCCCCGGCTTGCTCACGGTGATTTTAATGTAATGTGGGCTGCCCAGCCGCTTTATGTGGCGAGCCGTAGTAATGCACGAGCTGCCAGCCTATCGACAGCGCCTAGGCCCAAAGACCATGGTACTCACAATGCCTCCCTTTTTCTTTGACTAGAGGATTATGCTCTTCTAGTCGGGGAGAAATACAATGTTTCGAGACCCACAGTATGGAGAATTGTAGACTATTAATTCGCATATGTTCCAATGCACCATGCGATGTCCCTATGATGTATTTAATGCGTCCCCCGAGGTTCCGCCTATTTATATGGGGTCAAACCTTGAAGTTTATGAAGTTTCCAATGGATTCCTCTTCACACAAAGCCTCTCTTTATTATTATGCTCTTCATCCTCACCCCATCTGCAGCCAAATAAAGGAAGGAGGCATGGAGGGAGGCTTTCAAAATTCTTTATAGCTATTTCCGCTTTTTAAGGATATCAAGGCTTGAAGATGATGCTGTCTATAAGCCGAACATCAGTGTCCTCGACGAGGCCTAGCTATGCCAACATCACCTTTCGTGGTTCTTGTTCAGCCTTGCACAAGCCGTCTCGAGGTCATTAACATGGGCCTTCGATTTCACCGTCACTTCTTCTCGTGTGTCTTACGATAAGGCTAGTTGTCCCCTTGTGTTAGTGTCCCTTGGAGGTGCAGCGGTCAAGGTGTAAGGCTGGGATAAGGAGAGCCTTCAAGCGAAGCACTTCAGTCCCTTCTTTTTCTTCGACTTTTTCCACTTCCTTTTCTTCTCCCTTTCACCTCTTCCTTTTCTTCTTCCTTATACCTCTTCCTTTGTTTTTTGGCGATTAGCCTGGCTCACCATCTTATTATTTTTTGTAATGGATCTATATAAATCATTTTATGTTTGTCTTGTTTTATGTAACTGTCATTCAAGTTGTTTGATTTTTGTTTAATTAGTTTTTAATATACCAAAGTGTTTTAATATTTTTTCACTATTTTTCATATGTCGGCAGCTAAGGGAGCCTTTATGATTCACCCGGCTTCTAAGAAGCTTCTATTGGCTTTTGGGGATGGACTTTAGTTTTTCCCAACTGGTAGTGATCGACGATTTTGGTAGTTAGTACACATGAATGAGCACTATGCCTTTATCAAGTGGGACGCAGCTTATGGCTACCAAAGTGTCTCGTCTTCATTAAAATTTCAGACATGCCCAACCCACTGTCGCGGAAGCTTCAAACACAAGTTGACTCAGGACTCAATACTACTTGGTCATAATCGTTCCTGGTCTCATATTCGCGCTTACCCGGCCAACCACCAATTGAGTCACCTCGTGATGATCTTTTCTAAGGATACGGAGATTGCAAGGTCGAGCCCGACTATTATTGCTTCATACTTGGCTTCATTGTTATAAGAGAGGAAATCCAAACGTATGGCTTGTTTTATTAGTTCCCTGGGGCCAGGCTTCTGCTGCGTGCTCTAATCCAGCCTCGTCTGGCTGCAAAGACCATCCATTCAAGATCCACCAATCAAAGTTGTCTAACTTCATTTCCTGTTGAGGAGTTCCGCTAAAAAGTCATCTAGTATTTGCCCCTTCATTGCCAAACGGGGTTTATATTGGATACCGAACTCACTACCATCAACCCATCGAGCCTTCCGCCGACAAATCGATTTTATGTATAAGGCTCCTGAGGTTGGGCAGTACAATGATAGGTCAGCGCTTTTGAAGTAGGGGTGGAGTTTTTTAGCAGCTACCCTGATGGCCAGTTCTACCTATTCAAGACGAGTATATCGGGTTTCCGCCTTGGACAAGGACTTGCTTACAAAGAATATGGGTCTCTACTTCCGTTGTTTGTCTTCTTTGAATAAAGTTGCACTTACTGATATGTCAGAAACAGCTATGTAAAGATAGAGCATCTCATCTGCTCCTGGCAGCCAAATAATTGGTGATTCAGTTGAGATATTACTGATCACGTGGAGTGCCTGGGCCACAATCTTGATCTGAAGTAGCCCACTAGGCCCCCTTTAGGATGGCAAAGAACGACTTCAAATGATCTGTGAAGCGAGATATGAATTGCCCTAGGGTCGCCAGCCGACCAGTCAATTATTGTACCCCTGTTCTAGAAGTGGGGGCCTGGGACTCCATTATGGCCTTGAGCTGGATGGGATTAGCCTCTATCCCCTTTGTGTTACCATAAAACCTAGGAATTTGGCCCGGAATCGACCTTTAATGCGCATTTCAAAGGATTAAGTTTCATGTCGTGTCTTCGAAACAGCTCGAAGGTTTATTGCAAATGCTTTGTGTGGTCGGGGTGTTCTTTGGATTTTACGAGCATATCATCAATATAAACCTCCATAGATTTTTTGATATAATAAAATACCGTCACCATCCTTGATAAGTTCCTCGCATTTTTTCGTGCCAAACCACACATTGCTGTAAATAAGACAACCCATAGGGTATGATGAAGGGCTACTTTCCGCCAAGCGTGCATAGGAACTGCGATATCCTGAGAAGGCATCCAAACGCATAATGCCATGCCTAGTTAAGTTTCCATAATCTAATCTATCCATGGTAAGAAGTTATCCTTGGGACATGCTTCATCGGTATCTATGTAGCTCATAATACACGCCGCCACTTACCACCCTTTGGTACCACTACCACATCGCTATCCATTCGGGGATACTTCACCTCCCTTATAAACCCTGCTACTAGAAGATTGTCCACTTTGTTTTAATAATCCGATGTCGTCCGTAACCACTTCACACTTCGCCTTTACCGCTTGGTCGCTGAGTGATGTTTAGTTTGTGAGAAGCCACCGCTGGGCTTATCCGTGACCATATCGTGAGTGTTCTGTGCGAATACATCAAGGTTCGTAGCAACACAAGTCGTAATCGCGCTTCTTCTTCATCGGGATCGAGGAGCTGATATAGGTAAATTTCTCTAGCCCGTCCAACTCCACTTCTTCCAATATGTCCATGGCCAGCAGGTCCTTTTCTTCCACCTTGATTTAGGCGAGCATATTGTGATTGCTATACCGGTATAAGATTGTTTGAGGAAGGCTATTCAGAATCGCACTTCCCTTTCTGTTCGTGCTGGGTCAATTGATAACATTGCAGCGCAGTGCAGCCAGCTGACTACTCAAAAAATCGACCTACCCTGCGGTTGTCAAATAACTTACTAGTTGGTGGTATGTCGATGGAAAAACCTTCATGGAGTGTAGCCAGGTCCAGCCCACTATGGCATTATAAGGCCCCAAGTCTTCGACGATTAAGAACATAATCCGGCTGAGCGACCGCCCTAAGCCACAAGGGAGTGTGACATTCCCTAACGTGGTGTAGTTCGCCCGCTGGGGCTAAAGAGGATTCGCCCAAATGAATTTATATGAAGAGAAAAATTCATCCGTGGAAGGCCGGAGTCGGGCAGCTAGTGCCCGGTCGCACTTACTTAGATCCACCAGCACCCTATGCACATCAAAACCATTAATACAAAGGGTGAGTACCACTGCATCATAATGAGGTACAATGACTCTATTCGGGTTAATTGGAGCAAAGGATAAGAGACAATCTATGGGCTCTGCTTCCTGGCCGCTTATATGGACTAATTCCATCGCCTTAATCGCGGGTCGCCTCTAACAATTTTCTTTGCTAGCGCTTTTGATCGATATCGACATCCATCAGCCTACCAAAGATATAGTTTAAAGTCGGTCTAAGTTCCAAACTGGATCTAAGCATTAGCTTATAATTTCGCTATTATGTCGCCGACTCTTACCCCCCTCGGTTTCCGCATCCATGAGGTATCTTCGAAGGTGTCCTGCCTTGATCAAATTTTCTACTAAGAACTTCAGACTCCGGTATCAATCGGTCTCATGTCCATGGTCCGTGTGATAGTCGCATCGTAAGGACTTATTTCTCTTAGCAGAGTCTGCCTGGATAGGCGCAGGCCATTTGAAATCTGGTAGGTCACAAATGAGGGGCAATAGTCTTTCATATGAGATGTTCAGGGGAGTGAATCGCGGGGCTCTCTCTTCTTGAGACCGGTCTCGTGGTCGCCAGCTCAAGTATGGCCTTTGTTAGATGCGTGATGGCTTTTCCCTTAGGCTTATCTTTCGCCACCGTGCCATGATCACATCGTCGAGCCGTCGCTCATATATTGTCTTCCAATGTTGAGTATCTGTCTGCCCGCCTGTATAACTCTTCCATTGTTGCTAGTGGGTCTAGAGATAGCTAGTGGAAAAAGATGGTCGTCGGCCCAAAGCTTCTCCTAAAGTTCTGAAGGACCGCGTCCATGCTGTAAAATTCAATTTGTTGGACAGCCTGCCCAAACCTCCTCGTAAAATCTCGTATGGACTCTCATCTTCATGCTTCAAAATTGTCTGCAAGGAACTAATGTTTCTTTTCTGGTGAATGAAGCATAGGTGTTGCAAGATAAACGAACTCCAAAGTTTATTGAACGTGTTTATTGAGTCTAAGGAGCTTGTGAAACCAAGCTAGCGTAGGGCCGCGCAAGCTAGCCGGGAGCAAAACTTTGTATATCGTGAAGGTCATTACCGCATTCCAAAGTCATTTCAAGTTATAATGGACATGTGGGTCATAGGGCCGGTGAATTGTCAAACATAGTGAAAGTTGGAATGACAAACCCACAGGGCAGCTCATTGTCGAGGATGTGTCGCCTGTGGGGAGAGAGGCACACGCCTGACTTCGAATCGCTCCTACAAGTGGTATGTAGGTGTGGGCGCTACACGAAGGTGGATATACCGAGGGTTTGATCGGCGCTTACCCCGCGGTAATGCATACTGCCGGCATCGACGCTTGTTGGCGGCTCTGCCCACTTCTCCCTACTCCGCTAAGTAGCCGCATCGTTAAGCAATGTACAAATGCGAAAGTGTCTATGGCACGATTTGGCCTGGTTGCTTTTTTTCAGGGAGGGTTTGGTGATCTGCCAGAGGATAACTCGTCATCCACTAGGGCATCTCCATCGTCAGGGACAATGGGCATCTTTCTCTTGTCGGGTGCTTTGCTTGTCCACCATCTTGCGCGTCTCCTTCACCAAGGTCGTGTCTTTTCTGTACCTAGGCTTAGAGACGATTGTTCTCATACCGCATGTGAAACCCTAGAAAATTCGAATTGTCGAAAAAGGGTAAAATGGTAATTTCAATCGAAAAACCGAAATTTTTCTAGATCTTGGATAACGAATGACTCACCGCGAACTATCGCTAAATCTAGTGACCTTAAAAGTTTCATCGAATTCTAAGACAAGGCATTATTTTTATAATTTTATGATTGATAGTCACCAATGATCTGCTGACCTAGATTTCCTACGAAAATCTCTAAGTCGAAAAATGGTTTGAGCTAAGTTCATTTAAAATAAAGTTAACTAAAAATAAATAAATTGTTTCTGGAGGGGTTAAACTAGACCGAATCTATGCTAATAATATGAGCCATGTATCCAAAATACAATAATTATTAAAAAGATAAAATCAAAAAGTTGCTCATGGACGAACAGAGGGAGAGCGTTAAAGAGAGAGAGAGAGAGAGAGAGAGAGAGAGAGAGAGAGAGAGATTTTATTTTATTTTTCTTTCTTCGTTTCTCTCTAAGATCTACTTTAAATCTAGATCAGAGCCATTTGTTAGGCGCGTTTGGCCCAGATCGAGAGCTAAGACGCGGTACTAAAATCTTAGCCACAACTTCACGAGAGATGAATTTTCCTTCTTGGCAAGTATTTCTAGCCCAAAGGTCATTTAATGACTCGGGATTAGCTAGGAGTTCATGAAAGGTCAGAAATTTCAATAAAATTCTTGGACCGAGTATAGGAATTTTAGGAATTTTTGGGGTTGCTTTATTGTACCCAAGCTAAATTTCAGGATCACTGGGTAGTTTAGGACTAAGTTCGGTTTGTTGACCCCAAGCATCGACAGTTTTGTTTTGTACAAGGTTCCTGACATCACAAGAATTCAACGACAAACCGTGAAAAGGACATGAGATGCCCGTTTTATGTGGGTCGTAGGATTTGCGCCATTTTGTGTGTTATTGTTGTAAAATATTAAATAACATGCTGTTGTGTGTAAAAATCATGTTAATATGTGTTTGCGTGATGTATTAACATGGAAATGGTGATAAATAGAAATTATATGTAAAAATTATAATTGTCCATGGTGTATTAATGTTTCATGTTGCACTTATATATACATGTAACATGAAAGAAAATGCATTTCATATGCATGGTCACATCGCATCGAGTCGGGTGTGGGTGCATGGTATTGAGTATTCACCAGTGTTGGTGAATGGGTCATGAGCTCGTAAAATTGGACAAAGTCCAAGGTCGAGACTCACTAAGTGTAAATTGATCAAAATGATAATTACATGTTTTCGGGGCGTATAAGTCAGTAGATTCCCCAGGTGAAAGACCCAAATGTTATTCACGGTTAGACATGAATCTCGACGATGTAAGTTCACAAAAATGTTGGAAAGGCGTGCGGCAACCTGTGGTGAAAACCCGAAAATCCGTGGCCCACAAAAGAAAAAGAAAATCATGAAATGATAAATTAAAATTGGAGGGTTGTCCACGTGTGGTTTGGGCCATCGGGTTAAATACCAATGGTCGGGTTTCCATACTCGCACTGCGCGCGGGGAGTCGATCAGACTGCGCCATGAAAGTACGAGGGTCGCATTCATGTACGATACCTGACATTTCATATAATGTCAGATAAATTTATGAAATGTGATCGATGTTTATGTACACCATTGCATGTGCATTTAGGTGGGGAGTAACCTCGTAGGAAAACTTTACTAAAAGACGTCTTCACCCCGTCATGGTGACCCTTTTTTAGGTGTGTCCATGTAAAGGCCCCACCAGATATGGACTCCGTATAGAGGGATGAGAGAGCCTGATGTGGCTTTGTTTTGTTTTGTTTTTCAGACATATTCGAGCATAACCAAAACACGTATACCTTTTGCTGTATGCTAAAAAGGACTGTTTAATGGACTGTCTAGCATATGTTTTTGTATATTTGTGAATTAAATATGCAGAATGAGTCTCACATATGAGACAATGAGTGTGAGACGTGGACAACCGATATTTCATGTGCTCTTGTTTGAGGTCGCCAACCTGACCCCCGACCTGGGGGCGTCACACCGCATGTGCGGTGGGCCACGATCCCCGGGCAGCTCTCCTCCCATCCCCTTCTGCCCTCCTATTTCCTCTCCATATCTTGACGTCAATGCAGGAATTGGTCCTCAAGTGACTAAATCACCTGCCGTCTACATTGCACTCTTTCAGACGCAACTGTGACGTGGAGGAGGGAACCGTCGGGGTTTCATCAAAGTGCGTATGCTTATTGTAGTGCCTATCGGAGCCAAGCTCTTGCAAGTCATCAATGAGACTTTTTGTTCGATTCCCACAGACGACGCCAATTGTCAGTACCTGGTTCATCTGTCTTCCAAGGCATCAAAGAAGCCGTGGTATAAACCTCGCGAAAGGCGTGGGTCCGAGGCGTGAGTTTTTGGCCGTTTCTCCGAGCGCTTAAGTTAGCAAAATGATGGGAGAGGTAGGAAAATGAAGTACGACAAATTTAGGGTTGTATACCTTTCCTTCATTGAAATTTTCGCGAGTACTCACCAGTTTTTGATTTTTTGGGAAGATAATCTCGTGATTTTGGTGGTGAGATCTCTCTTTCCTTGTTGAAGACCAATTCTCCTTGATCTGTAGAGAGATAATATCAAGATTTTGGAAATAAACTTATTCCTTATCAAAGACCAACTCTTTCTTGTTAAGGGTTGACGTTTTTTAGGCGTATTGGGTTCGGATGCTGGGAATCTATAGATAAACATCCTATGTGCAATTTCCTCCTTAACATGCTTATTTTTGCCTAACCACCCATATGCAGGGACAAACCCGAATTAGGGGATTCCGTGACCCCGTGACGGTTCTAGGATTGTACCGTCCGGTCGGGCCCTCGTGTGGTTTTAACTGCAATAGCCGCCTCGGGGCTACTTTATGTGGCGGGCCATAGGCAATGGACTCATGCAAGGCCAGCCTATTTGACTAGCAAAGTGTTCAAAGGCCACAGACTTCACACATGTAATTATTTTGTTTTCTAAAAACTTTTCTTGTTCTCTAAATTTAATGTTTTCTATGTTTTTCGAAACAAAAAAAAATAAAAATTGAGAATCGAACATGTTTTCTCTGTGTTTTCCTTGTCTAAATGAAACAATTAATATAAATTTTTAAACTAAAATAACAATAAAACAAATAACAAATCCTTCTAAAATAAATTGAAAAAAAGAAAATATTTAATGCATAATCAAAAGAATTGATAAATTCAAATAATATGAGGTATAAAATTTCAATAGTTGCTACAACTCAATTAACAACAAACGATCATTTCAACAAATCAAGGTTCATATAAATATAACTTAATGTAATAAGGACCATATGCATTATAAACAAGTTACAAATAAAACAAATATTATAGCATCTAGAAAGCAAAATAATGATAAAACAAATACAAACACTTTTAGAATGAATAGGGCAAATAAAGAAATATGGACCAAGTTACAAAATGTGGACCAAGTTGCAAGTAATTGCCCTAATTCAATTAACAAAAATTTATTATATTAACAAAATAACAGCCATGAAAGCATAAGTAAATTAACAAAATAACAACCATGTTATAAATAAAATAATTCTTATATTGTGTAAGAAATAAAATAAAGTTAAAACAAATAACAAAGTTTTTTTCAGAATGAAGAGAACTTGATATATAATTATAAATAAAAAATTATATTTATTTTTCTTTTTCTTTTTTTTTTTTTTTTTTTTTTTGTTAAAGAAAGAGGGAAAGATAGGAAGAGAAATAAAAGACTTCAAATAATAAAAACAAAAAATGGTGAGTAGGCATAAAATAAAAAATAAAAAATGTTCAAAAAATGGGAAAACAAAATAATTAAAAATAAAAATATTAAAGCCACGGGCTTAACAAATTAATTAAGATAAAACAAGAATCTTTGCATATTTAAAAAAATAAAAACAAGAATCCGTGTAGATGGTGTGCATCTTGGCCAAATTTGAGCCACAAAGATAGGGTTAAAGGCAGAAAATGGATATGAAGTATCTCTAGAAAACCACCTTTCTTTAGTCTTAAGAGAGAAAAAGATGAGTTGAATAAAACTGCTCATGCACACCCCCTTCTAGTGGCCAACAAGGCACCTCCGAGAACATGTTGCCCTTTTACGGAAATGTAATTATGATTTCATATCCTCATTTGATTCCTTTGCTGTTTATTGAGAATCAAAACTCACATCCACTGCCCTATTCACTCTATAAAACCATATCCTCTTCTCTTCAGTCCATGTGATATACAAAGGAAGAACTCCAAAGAGTTCTTATAGTACTCAGGGCATAGGCTTAGTCGACCTTCAACAAGTCATGGTTTACATGTCATGGTTTTTTCTTTAGTTGAAATATATATCTTTTGGAATCATGGGTTTTCTTTGATGTCATATCCTTGAAACTATTTCATATTAATGCTTTGGAAGATAGAGTTGAAGTTGGTGTGCATCTGGAGCAAAATTGAGCTTGAGGGATAGGGTTGAAGGCAGAAAATGGGATGATATGGAATATTTCTAGAGAACCGCCTTTCTTTTGTCTTAAGAGATAAATAGTTCAAGAATATTTGAATAGAACCGCTCATGCACACCCCTTGTGGCCAACAAGGCACCTCCCATAACATGTTGCCATTCTATGAAAGTGCAATTATGACTCCAAATCATCATTTGATTCCTTTTCTATTTTTTGAGAATCAAAACTCACCACCATCACCCTATTCACTCTATAAAGTCATATCCTCTTCAATCCATGTGAGTATAGAGGATGAAATCTAGAGAGTTCTAGTACTCAAGAGCATAGGTTTAGTCCAACTTTAACAAGTCCTCATCTTTTCTTTACAGTATAATTGCATTTCTCTTACTGAGTTACATGTCATGGTTTATTCTTTAGTTTAAATATATATCTCTTGGAATCATGGTTTTTCTTTCATGTCATATCCTATTTCATCTAAATTCTTTGAGATATCGAGTTCCCATATCTTTGGATTTTTCCCCAAGCAACCACCAAAAGATCTCCCACCTTGCTAGATTTTTATGTTTCCACATGATGTACTACTTTGGGTAACATAGCAGCACTTAAATATAGTTCTTTGGACGTTGATAAGAAGAACTTTAGAGAGCCTTGGGGAGATGCCACTCTCAACTAGAGCTTATTGTTGCTACCTTCATCTTTATGACTTTTTTCTCATTTTATAAGTTCTGTAATATTCCAAAATCTTTTCTCTCAATTTACTTAGCTATAACCACTGCATAAGTACTAAGCATTGGTCTTATTAAGTCTAAAAGTTATACAGTAACTATTATTAGGTGCTTGATGATATATTAAATCTATGAGCTGAAATCTTTGTTTTTTAATCTTATTAGAACACATGTTTGGAAATTAATGTTAAATGACCTCTTTAAGGATATCTTAAGAGTACTTAATGTTTGAAAATGATTTTGATTTGAAATGGCCCTCATTAAGCCCCTAATATCTTGATTGAGCAAGCACATGTAATAGAGGCTTTAAGAATAACATATAAAGGTCGAACTTAGATAGAGATATTGAGTTTAGTTAAGAAGTGTTTCCATTAATAATGAAATTTCCTTATCAAAACCAATTGATAATTTCATATGTGTGAACTTAATTGTAGTTTTTCATGGTAAGAAGGGATTTCAAGGAATCCCTCTATCCTCAACCCTTTTACAAATCCTTTTTAAGCTAAATTTTAGTTTAGGTTCGTTGGTGATTTTCCATACATTTTTCCAAAAATTCATCAACCCCTGTTTGAAAGCACTTGAACTGAAAGATTACCTCAAAAAAAAAAAAATTTAAGCACTTTACTCTTTTTTTTTCCTGAGTCTAGTAGGTGTCTCTGTAATATTTCTCTTCACCAACTCTGGCAAGATTTATTTATGATTTTTTCCTTCTACTACTGTTCAAATTAAGCAGCATTTCTTATGCTGATGTTTCCTGTGGCCAAGGTGTGAAGCACAAAATTAGTCACATTCCAGTGTATCCAAAATACACATGGAAAAAAGCAAATCAATACAACATATGCAGAATTATGAACATATTAAAAAGATAATGTTGATTTTGCCTTTCACCTTTGAGGCTAGTTTCAACGAGGATGGTGTTTGAACAGAGATAGTGGAGATTCTATGTTGAATTCCTTGTAACAGAGGAAAAAATTGGGGAAGGAAGAGCCTGGAATAAGTACTAAATTTTCTTCTTTGTTTTCATGGAAAATGAAATATGTTAATGAATAGAGGAGGCTGTGTATCCTCCAGATTAAGATTATCAAAGTACATGAAACAAGGTGATTTTCTACTGCAAAGGTGGCACTTTGGTTGTTGCCCTAATACCATAGAGATTGCAAGTGCACATTGATTGAGAAGAATTGCATAGTGCCTGTTTGGCTCATGTTGTTAAAAACTGTTCTTGAGAACAGTTTTTGAATACACATAAAACACTATTTTTATGCTTTCTAAAAACTTTTCTTGTTCTCTAAATTTAAGGTTTTGTGTTTTTCAAAACAAAAAAAAATCTAATAATCAAACATGTTCTTTATGTTTTACTTGTTTAAATGAAACAGTTAATATAAACTTTTATAACTAAAATAACAATAAAACAAATAAAAAATCCTTCTAAAATAAATAGAAAAAATAAAGAAAATATTTAATGCATAACCAAAAAAATTTGATAAATTTGAATAATATGAGGCATAAAATTTCAATTGCTGCCATAACTCAATTAACAACATGATGTAATACTTAGGGCAACTAAGAAACACTAAAATATAGTTTTTTGGAAGTTGATAAAAAGTACTTTAGAGAGCCTTGGGGGAGATATCAATCTCAACTAGAGCTTATTGTTGCTACATTCATCTTTATGACATTTTTATCATTTTATAAGTTAGGTAATATTCCAAAATCTTTTCTCTCAATTTACTTAGTTATAACTACTACATAAGTACTAAGCCTTGGTCTTATTCAATCTAAAAGTTATACAATAACTATTAAATGGCTACCTCCTTTGCTCTATTTCTTATGACGGGTAGTTTGGGTTAACGCGAAGAGGGTCCTTAGGACCCCCCTTATACCATGAAATGACCCTCTAATATTAGTCACTTGATAATATATTAAATCTATGAGCTGAAATATTTGTTTTTACTTATTATAGAACACGTGCCTAGAAATTAATGTTAAATGGTCTCTTTAAGGATATCTTAAGTACTAAATGTTTGAGAATGATTTTGATTTGAGATTGCCCTCACTAAGCCCCTAATATATTGATTGAGCTAAAACATAGGTAGTAGAGGCTTCAAGAATAACATATAGAGGTTGAACTTCCAAAGAGATATTGAGTTTAGTAAGAATCTATGCAGATGGTGTGTAGTTAGTGTTCATTTGGGGCAAAATTTAGCTATGGAGATAGGGTTGAAGGTAGAAAATGGGACGATGAGGAGTATTTCTAGAGAACCACCTTACTTTTGTCTTAAGAGAGAAATAGTTCAAGAAAGGTTGAAATAAATCGCTCATGCATACCCCTTCTGGTGGCCAACATGACACCTCCCAAAACATGTTGCCCTTCTATGGAAATGCAATTATGACTTCAAATCCTCATTTGATTCCTTTGCTATTTTTTATGAATCAAAACTCACCATCATTGCCCTATATATTCACTCTATGAAGCCATATCCTCTTCAATCCATGTGAATATAGTGGATGAACTCCAAAGAGTTCTTCTAGTACTCACAAGCATAGGCTTAGTCCAACTTCAACAAGTCTTCATATTTTCTTTACATAATAATTTCATTTCTCACTGGGTTACATGTCGCGGTTTTTTCTTTAGTTTAAATATATATCTCTTGGAATCATGGTTTTTCTTTCATGTTATGATTACATTTCATATCCTTGGCACTATTTCATCTTTCTGCTTTGGAATAACGAGTTCCCATATCTTTGGATTTTTCCTCAAGCAACCACCAAAAGATCCCACCTTGCTAGTTTTTTAGGTCTCCACATGATGTACTACTTAAGGGAACATAGAAGCACTTAAATATAGTTCTTTGAAAGTTGATAAAAAGTACTTTAGAGAGCCTTGGGGGAGATGTCATTCTCAACTAGAGCTTATTGTTGCTACCTTCATCTTTAGGACCCCCTTATACCATGAAATGACCCTCTAATATTAGGTGCTTGATAATATATTAAATCTATGAGCTAAAATCTTTGTTTTTTCTTATTAGAACACGTGACTGGAAATTAATGTTAAATGACCTCTTTAAGGATATCTTAAGTACTTAATGTTTGAGACTGATTTTGATTTGAGTTTACCCTCATTAAGCCCCTAATATCTTGATTGAGCTAGCACATAGGTAGTAGAGGCTTTTAGAGGTCGAACTTACAAAGAGATATTGAGTTTAGTCAAGAATCCGTGCAGTTGGTGTGCATATAGGGCAAAATTGAACTATGGAGATAGGGTTAAATATAACGTTCTTTGGAAGTTGATAAAAAGTACTTTAGAGAGCCTTGGGGGAGATGCCAGTCTCAACTAGTGCTTATTGTTGCTACCTTCATCTTTATGACATTTTTCTCATTTTATAAGTTTTGTAATATTCCAAAATCTTTTCTCTCAATTTACTTAGTTATAACTACTACATAAGTACTAAGCCTTGGTCTTATTTAGTCTAAAAGTTATATGGTAACTATTACATGGCTACCTCCTTTGCTCTATTTCTCAAAAGTGATAGTTTGGGCTAACGCGAAGAGGGTCCTTAGGACCCCCTTATACCATAAAATGACCCTCTAATATTAGGTGCTTGATAATATATTAAATCTATGAGTTGAAAGCTTTGTTTTTTTAATCTTATTAGAACATACATGCTTGGAAATTAATGTTAAATGGCCTCTTAGCTGTAGTTAATGTTTGAGAATGATTTTGATTCGAGATTGCCCATTAAGCCCCTAATATCTCGATTGAGCAAGCACATGTAGTAGAGGCTTTAAGAATAACATATAAAGGTTGAACTTACATAGAGATATTGAGTTTAGTTAAGAAGTATTTCCATTAATATTGAAATTTCTCTATCAAAAACCTATTGATAATTTCATGTGTAAACTTAATGGTAGCTTTTCATGGTAAGAAGGGATTCCAAGGAATCTCTCTAATCTCAACACTTTTACAAATCTTTTTAAGCTAAATTTTAGTTTAGGCTTGTTGGCGCTTTTTCATAATTTTTCCAAAAAATTCATCAACCCCTGTTTGAAAGCACTTAACTAAAAGATTAACTAAAAACAGACAGTGATCAACTTTTATTTTATTTTTTTCAAATCCCCTATGCCCATAAGGCCTCCTCATGGATGTGACTCAGCACACTAGGATCCTAAACTATTGCCTTTCCCTTTATTTTGGGACATTGCCATATGGATCTCATCATTAGTGTCCAAGTAATTATTTTCATTTAGGTTTCACTTATATCTTTATATATATATATATATATATATATATATATATATATATATATATATATATATATATATATATATATATATATATATATATATATATATTTGCATGTGATGTTTAGATTATAAAAGTGCTTTTAGACGCATAAGGTGTTTGGGTATTTAACTTTTAACCTATATTATCCATGACTTGATTTCATAAAATTTAGTATTAGAGTTGGATATTTGGTGTATTTGTTCCTTTATTATCAAAGGTAAAATTATTGTTTGGATGGCATGATTGTGAAAATGTTAAGTGATTTCAAAACTTGGGACACTCTTTTATGATGCCTTTATTATGCTTACCGTTCCGTGCAAAAGACTACAGACGGGAACTCTAAGAAAATCTAAATTCCCTAGTATGTGTTATGTTGTTTTTAAATATATATTTCAATGTGTTTTCAAATAATATATTTTAATTTTTGTGTTTGGATTTTTAAAAATTTTCTAACCCACCTATTCACTAAATTTTTAGTAGTTTCCCTTTATTCATTTCTAAATGCACAATCATACAAACCCTTCTATTCCTCATCCCAAGGGATCACAAGATTCACAACTAACTCATTGTATCATTTTATTACTTACGTACAATTAACAATAAATAGTCATGTCAACAAAAAAACGGCCATCTTAACAAAATAACGATCATGTCAACAAAACAATAGTCATGTACACTTAACTTTACGGAATATGGATTGTACTAGCTATAAAAAAATTCCATATGAAATAACTATTATAACATCTAAAACTTAAAATAATTGGAGAAACAAATTAATAACAAACCCTTCTAGAATAAATAGGAGAAATAAAAAAGTATATATAACTTAATGGAATAATTACTGAAACTCAATTAACGATAATTGGTCAAATCAACAAACAACGGTCATGTAAACAAATCAAGAACATAGTATATATAACATAATGGAATAATTACTGAAATTCAATTAATGATAGATAGACATGTCAACAAACAACGCCATATATATATATATATATATATATATATATATATATATATATATATATATATATAACTTAATGGAATAATAATCATATTATAAATAAATTCCAAATGAAATAATTATTATAATGTCTAAAAATTAAAATAACAATACAAGCAAAAAACGATTCCTTCTAGAATAAACAGGACAAGTAAAGAAAATATCTAAAGCACCACCAATATTGTGTATAAATTCCAATAATACAGAGGTATAAAATTTCATATAATCACTGAAATTCAATTAACGATAAAACGGTCATGTAACTTAATGGAACAACGGTCATACTATAAAGAAGTTGCAAATGAAATAATTATTATCGCGTCTAAAACTAAAACAACTACAAAACAACTAATAAACCCTTCCAGTATAAATAGGATTAATAAAGAAAATAACTAATGCATCATCTTTAGACTATATAAGTTCCAATAATACGAAGTTATAATATTTCTAATAATTACTGAAACTCAATTAATGATAAACGGCATGTTAAGAAAATAATGATCATGTTAACAAAATAATGATCATGTAAATATCACTTAATAGAATAACGCTCATACTATATGGTTGTATGTTTGTATTGGCAGGCTTTTTTTGCAGGGGAATGTTCTACTGTTTTTTTGTTTCTCTAATGGTTCCCTCTTGTATACTTTTAGTGTACTTCTTGGAACTTCTTGATTCTTTTTTTATCAATATAATGCTTCTTATCAATAAAAAAAATTAGGTTTCATATTGAGGAAGCTTCTAAAAGTTAAACTTTTCTTTTTGCCCTGAGATTTGGGATTACTCTAATTTCATTATATGTTATACTCTGGTTTTGCATGTCTTAAATTGCACTAATCATTCTTAGATTACTTGTCTTCTCTGTAATTCTTCCTTGAAAATTTTTCAACTTTGCCTTTGTCTTAATTTCTATCGCAGATAAAAGATGGAGGTTGTGTTCTTGTCCCTCAAGTGGCAACAGTCTTGCATAGGAGTTGAACCCAGCCAAGCCACCCTGCCTCTGGGCCCCGGGCTAGGCTCAAAAAAATCTCGGCTCGGGCTCAGCTCGTGAGCTAAACGAGCCGAGCTTGAGCATTAATTTAGGCTTGATAAATCTCGGGCTCAGGCTCGGCTCGAAAAAAGCTCGGCTTGGGCCGCCGGGACCCATCCATTGCTGGAACGAGGCTTCCGCCTACGGTCTCCGGCCGGCAGGATTTGGTCTTCACCGGTGCGATCTCGACTCAGGCTCACCGGAGTGAAATGCCCAGGTCATGTGTCCCGGATATCGATGTAATCTGATCCTCGCTTCAGGATCCAAATGACATGGATGGCAACGCGAATCCTCAATGGCCATTAAGGAGGCGATGACGGCACCTACCAGTCGAGCGAATCCCACGCCTCGCGTCTACCGGGGGACTGTGCATCAGATCTCCGATCCGCCAGAGTGGAAATGGTACCCACGATAGCCGGGCGCTTCGCGACGTATGTTCAGTGTGGATAGCGTGAAAATGGTGCCTGCGAAAGTGACGCCTGTATGATAATTTACGCCGTATGACCCATCAATGATCGGGTCGATCCCGGTGTACAAGAACTGATTACAAACAGGCGGGTATCAGTTCTCGTGGGAAACCATGTAGGCCGGTGGCCAGCGAGCCAGATAAGGTTTGCCAATCTTGAGTAGCATTGGAGGGCAAAATGCACGGACCCAATCGATATGATCAATTCAAATGACTACCAATGATCCAATCTCAACTGGGGTATTTGTGGCCCCGATACCGGTATTGGACTTTTAACCTAGCGATTCCAGCGTGGGTATGGGTAAAGGCATCATATGGGTGATCATGGGGTGGGGGTTTCATAGAGGAAACAAGGAGCGACATCTCGGGGATCGCGTAACGCATTTGCAATCACTGGAGTGCCACTGGCCACCTGGTATGAAAATTGGGCCGACCGGTCAACATGGTGGGCGTGATTCCTGATCTCCGCATCCGACAGCTGGTGAAGCTATGGGTCTTGAAATTAATCATGCGCAAATTGCAGTCGCAGGCGGTGGCCAACTTAACCATGTGCAAAGCAAAGATATTGCCAAATAGTTTCGTTGTTACCAATGAGTCGTTTCAAGTGTATCTTGTTGATATATTATTTCTTTATTTAGAGAATTGATTAAACCAATCATGCTTCTATCCAATGATTTCAGGTATCTTATTTCTTCACTCACAGATTTACTTGTTTTAATTTATTTCATAAATTTTCGCTGTAAGTCAAGCTTCAAGAAGTGGGAATTCTGTGAATCCGTAAAGGGAAACAAATGTTGAAGGAGGTGGGTTTGGTCACTTAGTATCAATTGCTAAATCAACTAAGGTAAAACAAATCTCATAGAAAATTATTTCCTTAATCGATGTATTTGTTATCGATTGATTACAAAAGTTAAAAAAGTATATGGACTCCAGCTTGATGATTGATTACAATACAAACTTGTATAGGCTCTGGATCGGGCTTGATCTGAGGCCAAGCTCGAGCTCGCTCATATGGAAAACGAGCCTAATGAGCCTGGCCGTTCTTTTTTAAATCAAGCCGCTTGAGCCCGATTTTAAGCCTGCTCAAAGCCTCGGCTCGGGCTCGAGCTCGCTCATAAATTAACAAGCCTAGCTCGAAATGTTCAAAGCTCGGCTCGGCTCGGCTCATTACCAGCCCTACTTGTGTACATAGGTTTCAGGTGCTTTTGTTTTTCCTGAGTCTAGTAGGTGTATCTGTAATATTTCTCTTCGCCAACTCTGACTAGTTTTTTTTTTTTTTTTCCTACTACCCAAATGTTCAAATTAAGCTGCATTTCCTATGCTGATGTTTCCTTTGGCCAAGGTGTAAAGCACAAAATTAGTCACATGCCTGTCTCAAGTAAGGTATGTGTATCCAAAATACACATGGAAAAATGCAAATCAACATAACATAATGCAGAAATATGAACATATTAAAAACACAATGTTATTTTTGTCTTTCACCTTTGAGGTTAGTTTCAATGAGGAAGGTGTTTGAACAGAGATGGTGGAGGTTCTATGTTTAATTCCTTGTAACAGAGAAAAAAAACTGGGGAAGGAGGAGGAGCCTGGAACAAGTACTAAATTTTCCTCTTGTTTTCATGGAAAATGAAATATGTTAATGAATAGAGGAGGCTGTGCATCCTCCAGATTTAAGATTAACAAAGTACATGAAACAAGGTGATTTGCTACTGCAAAGGTGGCACTTTGGTTGTTGTCCTAATATCATAGAGATTGCAAGTGCACATTGATCGAGAAGGATTGCATAGGACCTGTTTTTTAAAACTGTTCTTAAAAATAGGTTTTGAAAATACAGAAAACATTATTTTAGTGTCTTCTAAAATTGTTCTTGTTATCTAAATTTAACATTTTATCTGTTTTTCAGAACAAAAAAATGTTTGAGAATCTAACATATTCTCTATGTTTTCCTTGTCTAAATGAAATAATTATTATAAAGTTTTAAAACTAAAATAACAAATCCTTCTTAAATAAATAGAAAAATTAAATAAAATTTTAATGCATAAACAAAAGAATTGATAAATTCGAATAATATGAGGTATAAAATTTCAATAGTTGCTACAACTCAATTAACAACAAACTATCATTCCAACAAATCAAGGGTCATATAAATATACTTAATGTAATAAGGAGAATATACATTATAAACAAGTTACAAATAAAACAATTATTATAGCATCTAGAAAGCAAAATAATGATAAAACAAATAACAAACACTTTTAGAATGAATAGGGCAAATAATGGATGAAGTTATAAAATTTCAAGTAATTACCGTAATGTAATTAATAAAAAATTATTATATCAACAAAAAAACAGCAAATTATTAAATCAACAAAAAAAAAGCATGAAAGCATACGTAAATTGACCAAATAACAACCATATTATAAATAATTTATAAATAAAATAATTCTTATATTGTGAAAAAACTAAAATAAAGTTAAAACAAATAACAAAGATTTTTTAGAATGAAGAGAACTTGATATATAATTATAAAATAATTATAATTAATTTTCTCTACATTTTTTTTTTTTTTTGGTTAAAGAAAGAGGGGGAAGATAGGAAAGAGAAATAAAAGACTTGAAATAATAAAAAGAAAAAAATAAACAAAAAATGGTGAGTAGACATGAAATAAAAAATAATAATAAAAATGTTCAAAAATAGGAAAACAAAATTATTGAAAATAAAAATATTAAAGCAACGGCTACACAAATTAATTAAGATAAAACAAGAATCCGTGCAGATTTCAAAAAAAAAAAAACAAGAATCCGTGTAGATGGCGTGCATCTGGGCCAAATTTGGGCAACAGAAATAGGGTTAAAGGCAGAAAATAGATATGGAGTAAAAAAGTTCAGGAATAGTTAGAATAAAACCGCCTACGCACACCCCTTCTGGTGGCCAACAAGTCACCTCTCTGGAAATGTTTCCCTTTTATGGAAATGCAATTATGATTTCATATCCTTGTTTGATTCCTTTGCTATTTTTCGAGAATCAAAACTCACCACCACCACCCTATTCACTCTATAAAACCATATTCTCCTCAATCCAAATGAGTACAGATGAACTCCAGAGAGTTCAGGGCATAGGCTTAGTTCAACAAGTGATCTTCATCCTCTCTCTCAGGTAGAATTTCATTTCTCTTACTTGTTTGTGTCATGGTTTATCCCGTGATTCTTATAGGTTTTTTTCTTCGGTTTAAATTTATATTTCTTGGAATCATGGTATTTTCTTTCATGATTTTTCTGTCTGTTGGATGCTTCATTTTCAAATGATGTTGATACTGTTTTTAGTTAATCTTTGAGTGATTTCTGGGTCTTTCATCACTCTGATAGAAAACCCATAGAAGTCATAAAAATGTTTTTTAGTTTCTGGTAGATCTGAAATTTTCAATTATCTCTCTTCACTGTCTTAAGAAGTATCATTTAGATCCATGGATCTAATGGATCTAATACCTGTATCTCTAGCCGATCTTTGGTTTTTTTTTCTTGATATCTGTATCCATTTTCTTTTAAAATATTTTTTCTTCCATTTGAAGGACAAATTAGGGTTGACTGTGTTTATATAATGATGTTGAAATGATTTTGTACTTTAGAATGAAGCCTTTGTCCCAGACGAAGAAGAGTCAATGGTGGTAACAAAACCTTGTCCTTTATCTGATATTGTGTGGGATTACAAGGTCTTTTGTTGGATATATTAGCCTTCAACTTCATGAAATGAATACATCAGGTAGAATTTGCTCGTATCCAAATTGTTGTATTAATGGTGAATCTATCTGAAAGTTTTCATTTTGGAAGCATTGTTTTTTTGAGTTTTTAGGGAAGATCCGCAAAACCTAAACCCTAATCTTTCCTTTAGGTATTTCCTTTTTCTTTTTTCTCCACTTTTGTGTTTTTTTTCCTTATACATCATTTTTTTTTCACGCGGATATCAATCTTCTGGTTCATAAAACTTGTCTGGTTATTCATTTACGTTCACGAACGTAGGGCTACATCTTTTACGCACAAGGGGCGCGCCGCTGTCTTTTATTTTCCATATATATACACCTACCACGTTTTATAACGTAATGGAGAGTGTATTCCTAAAGTGTATTTTAGGTTTAGACAACTGACATCAGGGCTGACGTCATCAATTTAATTTCTGGATTCTGTTGACCTGAAATTAAGACAACAAAATTTGTTTAGCGTCTTGTGAGTTGATAATGATTCCCTTCTGGAAGAGCCGATAGTTTGTCCTTAAATCCATCATCGTCACTGTATCCCTAAAGTGTATTTTAGGGTTAGATCAGTAAGGATAGGGCTGACGTCATCTGTCAAGACCCAAAACTGTTTATCATCTTGTGAAGCTTGTAGTTTTGTACTTAGTCCATGACCATCTCTTTATGTCTGCATAATTTTCTCAGTACTTTTTGGTGATGTTGATCTCTGTATCTAATACAAGTATACAACTATGGTTTCATGTCTGTAAAGCAGAGAGTTGAGAAATCAATGGCAGGCCGTAGCTCATCATCGAATCATTTTGGTAGGTCGAATGGAAATGTTGGTGATAATGAAAATGGTGAGCATTTACATATAGATTTGAATGTGAATCTTTCAGAAGAGAGCTACTGGAGTGGTTCTAGCGAACCTATTCTACGTCGTGAAATAGGTGGGGGGTCGTCGGCTTCCATGTCAGACTACATAGATTTGAACGACGCCGGCCCCAGAATAGTTCCGGCACATGAAATCGGGGAGGGGTGGCCAAGACGGCGACGAAATTCTGAGACTGTTGGAGCACCACCGGTGATGGATAATTCAGCCGCCAATTTTCCACATTTCTCCTCCTTCAGAAGCATTGCTGCTATGACGGGTGGCGACGGGTATGATGGAACGGCCGGTCCTTCCTCCGGCGGCCACGATCAGCCTCATCTTTTGAAAAGAGAAAGACCAGAAGATGCTGCTGGTGTTGGTATAAGGATGGGAGCATCTTCCGATCAGAGGAACGTTCGCCAAAGATTTTCTTCCGAGAATCAACCAAATTTGTCACCAGCAGAAAATTCTAATCATGTTCAGCCCCCCAGTGAAAGTCCCCACTTCGCCCTTCAGTTGCAGAGCTCTCCATCTTATCCAACACCTAATATGGAGGAGGCCGGTTCATCAAGGGCGGCGATCAGACTGCCTGAATTTCATCAACTGTCGCCCGACGACGACGATGACGATGCAAGACCACTGCGGGTGCTATACCCATCTGGACCGGAAAGGGTAGATATGGGACAGAATCAAACATATCTGTATCCAGGTTTTGGGTTTAATGGATCTAATAATGCTTCCAGCTCAGCTTCGCCTGGCCTATATGAGCGTTTCCATACACAGGGTGTTCCTCCTTCGCCGATTGCTGGACCTTCTGGCCTCCGATACGGAGGTGAGACAAGCAGCAGCAGCAGCAGCAACCAATTTGGTCGGAATGCTGGCCCGGTACAGGGTGGGGGCTTTCTCGGAACTCCTCCCATTTTCGGCTTGAACAGAAGAGGAGAGGTAATTAACTCAACTTTTCCTGTTAAACAAACATCATCATAAAAGTTTATTACTTCTTCTTTAATTGTGAGCTTTATCGTTGTTTGAGTTGCACTGTTCAAAAGTTTGCCTATCATTCTTATAAACCATGAGAAAGTATTGTTCTCCATTACTAGAGCAGTATACCTAATTAAATAACTTTACCACAATATCTATGCACGGATTCATTTTCCTCACTGGTTAGTCCGTTTTTTTTTGTCCATTGCAGCCACTCACCGGAGCTGCCCTGGTGCGCCGGAGCAGCACTATACCGGTAGGATCTAGGCTAGGCTTTATGTGTTTTTGCGGCAACTATTTATTCTTAGTATATTGGTTTAAATAATTCTCAGAAAAATTATACATCAATTAGAAAATATACGTTCATGGATTCATTTTCTTCACTAGTGATATATTGATATTGATTGACCATCATTTTCTTTTCTTTTTTTTGTTCATTGCAGGCTCTTGAAGCAGGGCTTGCACCGCCCAACGACGTACATTCAGCTGTAGGGTTCTCTCTGTGTTTTTTGTCGGCAATTATACCTCTAATATTTTTTCTAATGTGTTTGTTAATTTCATTCATGTTTGTATGTCAGCTCGCAAGATATTTGGGCCACACTTTAATGGCCAACTCGCATTCCCTCCAGGCGAGTTCCAGTACGGCTCCTCCCCGCCTGGCGGCGGCCATGCCCATCACTGAATCAGTTTCTGACTGGCTGCCTACATACCTGCCTGCCCTCCAGCCAGAACCGTCTAACTGGCTGCCTCCTTACTTGGCGGCAGCCAACCAAGTCGACAACAACTTTACCCCAATTACCTGGGACGATTTCGAGGAGGAGGAGGACGAGGAGGAGGAGGAGGAGGAAGATGAGGAGGACATGGCTTACGATGTCGGAAACATGTCCTATGAGGTAATTCTATTAGAAAAAATGAAAGGAAAAATATTGCTTAACCTTAACATAACATCATCACATTCCCAGTCATAGTATTAATATTGTTAAAACTGATAAATATTAACAATGATGTCTTAGGAGCTGCTGGCATTAGAGGACCAAATGGGTAATGTCGACACAGGCTTGAGCGAGGAGATCATAATGGACAAGCTTAAGCCAAAGAAATACAGCTGTTTCAAAGTGGGCCTACCTGGGGACGACGAGATATGCTGCATCTGCCAGGCAAGAACTCTCAGTTCTTCCTGTAACTTTTGATTCTATTTGTTTAAGCTTCCTTCTAAACATTTTCCCTCATTTTCTTTTAATCCAAACTCAGGAAGGGTACGAAGAAGGCGCAACGATATTGAAGCTCAGCTGCAGACATGAGTTCCATTTTGACTGCATCAAAGAATGGCTTCGGAGGAAGAACTTATGTCCCATGTGCAAGAAGACCGCGCTTGTAATTTAGAGATCAGACTTCGTCGATCGGCTTCCTTTCCGTTTCCGAATGCTGCCTATTTCTCCTGGCTTTATTTATAGCAGTGGTTTTTTTTACCTGTCTTCGTTATTTGGAACTTCTTTTGTTTGGAGAACTAAGCTATGTGTTTTTCGTTGGTGTTCATTTTGGATTATTTAAGCCCTTTATGGTATGATTTGGATAATAAAATGTTTCTGGAGGTTTTATGAATGTTATTTATATGTGGTCTATTTTACATTAGAATATCATGTATGCTTTATTACTGATAGGAGGTTGAGTTAGGGCTCTTTTTAGAATATCTTAAACAATTATAGTTTAATCATTTTGAATAGTATTGAGTATACAAATTCAGCAAATGGATTATGGAACCTTTTTAAGGATTTATGCCAAGGTTCAACTCACAGTCTTGAAACATTAAGTCTAGTTAAATTGTGTTTATGTAGAGACAAGATTAAAATTGAAATTGTTATCAAATTGAAATTATTATTATTATTATTATATTATTATTATTATTATTATTATTATTATTATTATTATTATTATTATTACTACTATTATTATTATTATTATTATTGTTGTTGTTGTTGTTATTATTCTTGTTGTTATTGTTAATGCAATTGGCAATTGTTTAAAGTCTGAAAATGATTCATATGCAATATGCATTTTGTCTCAGTTATCTAATATGACAAAATTAGACTTCCAAATAAACTTATTGTTTCTTATCTCTTATTATGTCTTATTTATCATATATGTATTAGGTGGTTAACCAAAAAGACAACAAATTACCATTATATTTTCCAATGAATTTGATAAAAATGGTGATGAAATAAATCAATAAATATCTCATTTTATTTATTATAAAATTTGTGTGCTATACAATTTTTTTTTCTTAATTTATTACAATTCTGAATGCTTAAGATTTTATTTATTTTACATTCAAAAAAATATTTTATTTATTTTCTTGTGTATTACTTACAAAAATAATATATGTAACTACAAAAATTGAAAAACTAATTAAAATGAAAAAACAGGAAAAAAAAATTGGTGATTGATCAATAAACTTTCTGAACTTTTTCTTATCGTTTTTAGGAAAATGTTTTCAAATTTCCTTATTTTTTATTTTTTAAATGAATATTTTTACTTTCTTTTTCTCAAAAATTTTATTCCCTTTTCAGTATTTTTTTTAATTAAATCTATAGTTTAGCAATTATAAAAGCTGTAAAAAGACAACAGTGATACTACTGGAAAGGAAAGCTGTAAAAATGACAGCCGTGATGAAAGGATGACTTTGGTTTCATTTTTATGTTAAATCATAAGATGTCTTCAACGAGCCTATATACACACACAATAGTGATGGAGCCAGCATCGGGTCAGGGGGAGCATATGTCCCCCTTCAAATTTTTTATCCAGCTATTTCTCCACCCCTCTGATTTATTTCTTTTACATGGTCTGTCCCTCCTAGTGTGGCATTGAATTAATTTTTTTTTATTTTAGTATGGTGTTTTTTCATTGTTATTTTGTAAAAAAAAAAATTATCCAATATTCTCATAAAACATTAAGGCTAGTTTGAAATCCAAAAAGTATTAGGAAAATAAAAGAAAATACTAAAAATAATAATTTTCTCATTTTTTATTCATCATGGAAAATAATAATATATATATATAATAATATATATATATATAATAATATATATATATATATATATATATATATATATATATATATATATATATATAATCAAAATTTTACATATTTTAAAATTTATTAGTCATTATATAATAGAGAGAAATAAATAAAATAACTTCGATGAATTTCATACTTCCTGTTAGTATAGTTGTCATTTCTATTTAGGTGTTTTTTTTTTTTTAATTTGATTTCTAGCTAGGTTAATACCTCTCTAAACGACTGTTAGTATATTAAACCTATACCAAAAAGTTAAATTGGGAATTACCAACCTCATATATGATATAACCCAAGACTTACTCAAGTTCTTACTCGTTCTCGTCAGCTATTAAATAAAATAAACTAATTGTTATATAATATGACAAAATTGGACTTCCAAATAAACTTATTATTTCTTTTTTCTTATTTTGTCTGATTTCTTATATATGTATTAGGTAGTTAACGAAAAAAAACCAAAATATATTTTTAAATGAATTTGATAAAAAATGATGATGAAATAAATCAATAAATATCTCATTTTATTTATTATAAATTTGTGTGCTATACAATTTTTTTTTCTTACTTTATTAAAATTCTGAATGTGTAAGATTTTATTTATTTTCTTGTGTATTACTTAAAAAATAATATATTTAATTAAAATTTTGAAAAACTAATTAAAATTTAAGAAAAAATGGTTATCAAATTATGAACCAAAAAACTTTCTGAACTTTTTCTTATTGTTTGTTAGGGAAATGTTTTCAAATTTCCTTTATATGTTATGTTAATTTCCTCAAAAATATAGTCCATTTTTTAGCTTTTTTTTTTTTTGTTAAATCTATGGTTTAGCAACTATAAAAGCTGCAAAAGGACAGCATGAATACTACTGGAAATGTCGGTTTCAAATTGCTTAACATACTATTAATACTCTTAATAGTTTTCATTTATTCCCCTTTTTTAGCAATTTTTAAGTAAATATATGGTTTAGCAATTATAAAAACAGCAAAAAGGACAGCAGTGATACTACTAGAAAGGACAATTTCGGTTTCATTTTTTGTGTCGGATCACGAGGTATCCTAAGTAGGCTCATGCACACACACAATAGTGACGGAGCCAGAGCCAGCATAGGCTCGAGGGAGCATATGCTCTCCCTCAAATTTTTTATCCAACTATTTCTCCACCCCTCACATTTATTTATTTTACATGGTCGTGACCCCTAGTGTGTCATTGAATTATTTTGTGGAACCATAAAGTATTAGGGAAAGAAAATAAAATATTAAAGAAAATTATTTTTTAATGTTTGATTTTATCATGAAAAATATAAAAAAAACAAATATAATCAAAATTTTACATATTTTAAAATTTCTTAATCCTTATATAATAGAGAGAAACAAATAAAATGAGTTTGATAAACATATTGAATTAATTATTAAGCTTAAATATTTTTTATTTTTCTCCAAAAAAATTTCCTTCTATTTTTTCTTAGTACTTTCCAGGTTCCAAACAGAGCTACTAGTCCATTAAAACTTTTTCCCAAAAAAAATCTCATTTTTCTATAATTGTTATTATTCTAAAATCTCTAATCATCTAATACAATTTATTAATATAGAGTTTTTGGTACAATGAATCATATATTTGTTGGAATTTATAGAATTTTATATTTATAATTTATTAAACTTTGTTTTATTTATTACTAAATTATGCCCCTCGATATTTATAATTTCTTAAATTTTTTTTTCACCATTGAACAAAAATTCTAGCTCCGCCACATCATTGAACAAATATTTATTACTAAATTGTTTTATTTTTTCAATAACATTGTTTAAAAAAGAATCAATATAATTTCAGCAAAACAAATGACAATATTTATTTTTATAAATTTATCCTAATATGAAAATTATATTATTTGATGAAGATTTAATACTTCACTTAAACAAAATATTTAGGGTTAGGGATGGCAACGGGTTGATGGGTCTTCATCCCAACCTAGCATTATTTGTTTTGTCCTATTTAAAAAATTAAACAGCACAAAGTGAGGTTGGATTTGATAAATTTGCAAACCCTCTTCAATTAACTTTTTTTTTATGTTTAAAATATGTTTTAAAATTTTAATAATATATAATTAATATATTTATAAAATAAATTACATGTTATATATTTTATAGCTTATTTATTTAAAATAAGAATGTTATTATTGTTATTGTTATTCTTATTCTTATTATTATTATTATATTTAAATAATAAAATAAAAGTTTTTATATTATTTTTTTTACAATGAAAGTGGGGTGGGGCAAGAAAAAAATGGTTAAAAACCCGATTTTGATAAATTTCATACTTGCCCCCATTAGGTGGTATGAAAGACGGATACTCGAAACGACTATAAAAACTCTTATCGTTGTCATGTCTCTCAAAACGACTAATAATACATCAAAAACCTATACCAAAAAGTTAAATTGGGAATTACCAACCTCTAATAACCCAAGACCTACTCGAGTTGTTACTCGTTTTCGTTGACTATTAAATAAAATAATTGTTATCTAATATGACAAAATTAGACGTCCAAATAAACTTATTATTTCTTATTTCTTATTATGTCTGATTTCTCATTTATGTATTAGGTGGTTAAGAAAAAAACCAAAATATATTTTTAAATGAATTTGATAAAAAATGATGATGAAATAAATCAATAGATGTCTCATTTTATTTATTATCAAATTTGTGTGCTATACAATTTTTTCTTATTTTATTACAAATCTGAATATGTAAGATTTTATTTATTTTCTTGTGTATTACTTAAAAATAATAATATATTTATTTACAAAAATTGAAAAACTAATTGAAATGAAAAAAAATAGAAAAAGAAAAAGAAAAAGAAAATGGTTCTCAAATTATTAACCAAAAAACTTTCTGAACTTATTTCTTATTATTTTTAGGAAAATATTTTCAAATTTCCTTTATATTTTTATGTTATTTTCCTCAAAAATTTAGTCACTTTTTAGCATTTTTTTTTACTAAATCTATGGTTTAGCAACTATAAAAGCTGCAAAAAGGACAACAATGATACTACTGGAAATGACGGTTTCAAAATTGCTCAACATACTTGTAGACCCCCAAGTTTTGTTCTTGGGATGAGTTTTATATTTTGTGGGATTGTTGACACTAAAAATTTTTTTGGCCCAAATGGTAGTGGAATGGGCCGAATAGATATGTCAAGCCCTAACCGCCAACCTAAGCCCATGAGAATCAGCCCATAAAAGTCAAGGGAAATTTCTAGAATTTTTAAATTTGTCAAAATAGCTAGCAAAGAATATTGAAACTTTGTCTAAAAGGAAAAACATGGAGAAGACTTTTTTCTCCAAGTTAGGACATGGACGTGGGCAGTTATTTGAATGGTGGAAAATTACTTGGGGAGCAAGACTTCTTAGTGGAGACATGAACAGTTATTGGAAAAAGTGGGCCGGTGTAGTTACTTAGAAATGCCTATAAAATGAGGACTCAACACCAATTTTAAGAGATCATCAACCAAGACTCAAAACCGAGCAAGAGCATTTCAACATTTCTCTTATTTTTCTACAAGTTCATCAGTCATCTTTTCCGAATTCTTAGCTTAGTTCTACATGTTTTTCTTTACAAGAATTTGTTACTTCAAAACTTTCTTATTTCAGCACTTGATTTTCAGTCCAATTATATAATGAAATCTACTATTTTTCAAGCTAGTTTGTTAAATTTTCTCTTAGCTTTCAATTAAATCCATGCAATTTAATTTTCAAAGCATTTTTTCAACTTAGAATCTAGGGAACTGTCAAGGGAACTAGGGGATCCATTTTTTGCTTGAGCAAAAGTTAGATTTCAGTACAGTTTCAGTTTGGAAATATTATAATTTCCTTGCACACCCGTGCATTCACCAATTTTCATGCTTTTTGTATGTTCTAGTGAATTCCACTAGAAAATCCATGGAAACATATTTTTGGCACGTCCGGTGGGACACTTTTTGCTAAAGAATGCCACCAAAATTAAGGAGTAATACAATTATAGAGTCTCCGGACTCAAGATTTGATGCTATAGAAGCAACACATGAAGAAAGAGTTCTAGCCCTAGTGGAACAGATAGAAAAATTGATGAATTCTCCAGTACGACGGTAGGGGAATCCATCCAACACCCTTATTGAATAAGTGGAATGAAGGGGTGCAGGTAATGTGAATGTGTCTATTCCTCTTTCTAATAATTTTAATGAATTTCATGCTCTCATGCAAGAAATAAAGAGCCAACGAATGATCATGACTGTATTTATGGAGGAAATGAAGCAGCAATCTCAACCCATCTTGGAGAACCTTAGAGAAAGAGGGCAACCAAGACAGGAAGTTACTTCTAAGCCTGAAAGGCAATTTTCTAACGAACTCGAGGGGTGGTATTCTGAGAACCTATGAGAAGCTAGTGGATTTCACCGCTCACCTATGTAGATAGAGGCTAGATACATTCCTCCCCATATGAGAGAGTGTGGTACTCTAGAGAACATATCAGGGGAAAGACCTAATTCACTGTGTTACGTACCCTCGTAGGATTCCTTTTTGCTGACTAATCCACTTTAAGCACAACCTCGAAGCATAAGGCGGGGGTTTTCTTCACCGGGAGGCCCGGGGGGGCATCATGCAATCGCCTGCATGAGTGAATGGCAATAGGGGAATGCAAGTTCAACAAGTTCCTCAACAACCTTTTGGGCAACTAGCCCTAGTACCAGATTTATGAGCAATCAGAGAGGCGGTGTAAGAGTCATATAGGCTAGGCCTCAGGCAAATTGGCCTCCCGAAGTTTTACAAACCTTATCCATAAATGATAGACATGGAGAACCCCTACCCAAGGGGATACAGGATCCCTGATTTTTCCTTATTCTTTGGAGAAGATGAACAATCCACCCTGGAGCATGTTGCTAAATTCACTGTGCAATGTGGAGAGTTGGCTAACTACGAGAATTTCTATCATTTTCAAGCTTAGATTGTTTCCTAACTTTTTGACAAGGGCAAAATTCACTTAGTATACAACATTGCCAAGGAACTTCATTTGAAGTTGGCAAGAGATGGAAAAGCAGTTCCACACTTAGTTCTTCAAGGCTGAGCCCAGTGTGTGCATTGCAGAACTATCCAAAGTGACTCAAAGAAATGGGGAGACAGCTGATTTGTTCATCCCCTGGTTTAAGAAGATGGGAAAAAAATGCAAGATCCATCTTTCAGAGACAAAGTACGTGAAAATGGCCAAAAGAGGTTTGAACATTGAGTTGAGGAAAAAAATTCCAAGGTATAGAATTTAGAGATTTTTATGAACTTACAACTAAGGTGACAGAATATAAGGAGCTGCTAAAGGAAGAAAGTTACCGGAGGAAGAAGTCTATGGGAACCTATTGTCAAGCGGTGAACCAGGAGGTGGCAGTGGTAAATCTATCTACTATAGGGACATTCACATGTCCTCTTTTAGTAGAAAAGGCACCTAATTTGTGGAAGAAGACATAAATTGTTGGTACAAAAGTCCAATATACTTTTGAGGTAGCGAAAACAGAGGAAATATTTTATTTCCTGGTGAAAGAAAAATTCATTACCTTCCCTAAAGACAACTGGATTCCAAGCAATGATAAACTAAGGGGAAAGACTTACTATAAGTACTACAATTCATGAAACCACACTACTAATGCATGTTGGGGTTTCAGAAATGTCATACAGGACAGGATCAACAAAGGGATACTCAAGTTCCCTTACAAAAAAGAGGCTATGACAATCGATGAGGATCCTTCTACCGGAAGTGGCCCTTCAATCAACATCGAGAAGCCACTCTAAGAGCTTGATAGAATCTAATGAAGGCGGGAAACTCTCTAAGAAAGGTATGGGTCCCTAACATTATATGGTCCGTGGCCGATAAGTTGAAAATGAGTGGTCCAGAATGTGTACAAAGATCCTCAATCAGGGAGAAATTCAGTGAAGGGGATACAACAAGGAACATAGCAGCATAACCGATTCTCCAAGGAAATGAGACTTTACCTAAAAGGCAAGATGAATTCCCCATGAGATGGCTTTGTTCCTCTTAGAGAAAAGATTGTAGAAAGGCCCACCTCTCTATGGGGTAGGTCACTGGTCCAAGGGAGAATAATGCAAGCAGGTTCAGAGAATGTTCCTCAAGAAACATGTTATTTTCCCCAAGGGGTAAGTTCACTCCTCCAAATGACAAAGTTGTAAGTGAAGTTACTGTTCCAAGAAAGAAGGCAAATAAACCTGTTTTTCCAAGGGAAAGAGTTCAGGGCAAATTTCCAAGATGTTGATCTAAGGATAGAGTTGTTCCTCTAAGTAAGAGAAGGTTTCTACTAGAGGTTAGAATCACTCATCCAAAGGGTAGATTATGTCCTAAAGAGAAGATTGCAGACAACTTCACTTCTTCAAGGGAGAAGGCAAGGGAAGGACATGTTCCTCCAGTCATTCCTGTTTTCCCAAGGAGTGGACCCAGTTCTCCAAGGTATAGTATGATGTCTCCTAGGGACAAATTCATTTCTCTAAAAGATATGATGGGAAAAAAAACCTGTTTTTTCAAGGGAGAGGGTTGCAGAGATAGAAAGGCTTGGGAGGTGTATCATTCCTCCTTGTGTTTCTCCTGGTCAAAAGTGGCATGTGGTACAGCACCAAAAATTTCCCTAAAGGTTTTCCAGGACTCAAAAGATGAGGATGCAGAGACAAAGAGCAGTTGATACAAGGCAGCTCATTAATATACTTGTTTGATTATATGAGACCAAAAAGTTGTGACCAACTCATTTTTTAGCACTACTACCAAAGACTTTTCAATCCCCGGCAGTCATGACAAAAACTTGTTTGACTGAATATATATAAAATATGTTTTCTGCTGTTTAAGTAATAATTTACAATTTAAATTTATTTTGGTCTACTCACTGCAAGTGCACAAGTCATACAAGTAATAAAGTGGATTTTTAAGTCCATATATCATTCCCACGAGGATTGATTAGAAAATTTAAAGATTAACTACCCTCACTACTCAAGATCCTCAGTATTTGAACTTCCAAATTTCATGATAGATTTAACTTCTAAAATAAAGTGAATCAAGGAAATAATGAAATTATAAAATAAATTATTAGAGAGTTCATTGGACTGAAATAACACTAGGAATGAAAATAGTGTTGTGACCATCACTTTGCAAGTTCCAAATAAAATATTAATTATGGGACATGAACCTTGGAATTGTCCAAGAGCAAATTAGTGTAGCAATGAATTTCTCCTAACACCACACATTTCACTCTCCAGCTTACCACACTTCTATCTCTAGACAATGGGTCTGAAGAGCTACTTGAATAAACTGATCATCTTTAAGATTTGACTGAAGCTCTTCTCAAGATTTGCATAATCATCTTGACTGAAATTGTTGCCCTCATAGATGTGGTAATGCACACTTTCCAAATTAAATGATACCTTAACCATCAATTAGATAGGAATTCTCTCTCCCCTTGATTAGAATCTTTACTAACAAAGGGGTTGAGATTGTTCCTCTCAACTGAGGTGAAACCTCTCAGAATTAAACTGTTAGATCAGTAGGTGGATCATATGCTCGGGAACACACTTCTGCTATCACCTAGGAGGGAACCTTAAAGTCAAAGGTTAGATCTTCACCAGTGATATACCAGAGTGATCCAAAGAGTGCATTAGTTCAAATAATATTAATGTAATTTACCCCCAAGTGAATGCTCTTTGCTTTCAGGCAGTCCATCTCTGCATCACTCAGATGGATTCCTAGAAATCAAAGAAATGATACAGCTCTTTCTAGGTACCAAACACTAGTATTCATAACAATTCAATGTCGAAGTAATACCAGTTAAATCACTATAATTTTCATACCCAAAACATCATTAAAATTTTGCAATCAATAATCTCAACAACAGATTCTTCCCAGAGGGAGCTTAGCCTTTCAAATCAGGATCACAAATAACAATGACTAGTTGATCAAACAAATTCATTGAAATTGTAATCAAAACTGAAAATAAATGAATTCCAGAAAAATTTCCATATTCCATTGAAGTTTAGACAGAAATAGAAGCTTAATATACATTCATCCTACTCACAATCCTAGTTCAGATCACTGCTCTTATAATAAAACTAAATCTAAAAACAAACTGAAAAGGAAAAATAAAAAGAAAAAATTAAAAAGAAAATATATACAATGAGACTTTAACCCTCCCAAAAAGCACAAAAAAACTTTATGAAAGGCAGCTAGAAGTTGTGCACTACTCCCTAGGAGATTCTATTTATAAGCTCAAGTCTTGGGCCCTAAAAAAAGAGGCGAGAATCAAGCACTTCGAAAAGCCTAGAAATTCTACCCTAGCTGCTGATGTTGTGGTGATGTCGCAACATCGGAGTTGTCAATGTCGTGGATCGAATCTGATGTTGCGACATTGAAAGTCTGCTGGGCAACTCTCAATTTTCAATGATCAGTCAATGTCGTGATGATGTCGCGATATCGGTGATGTACAGATCAATTCATGTCGCAAATACTGCTCTCAGCGTTGCGACATTTAGTTGATGTTGCGACATTTAGTTAATGTCGCTACATTAGCTCTATAGTGTTTCAACTTGGATGCCCAGGTCTATTGTTGCAACATTGTAGTAGTTTTATGTTTTGGTGTTGCAACATTTAGTTGATGTCGCAACACTGGAAGCGATAGTCGTGGATATTTTCAAGTAATCGATGTCTTTGCTCCAGCATTCTTCGCTCGATGTCGCGGATATTGCCTTTTTGCAACTCTAATCATTTCTGGCGGATGTCACAACATCATAACCTCGACAGAATGATATCGTCGCTAAGTTCATTCAATTAATTTTAAACTTATGTCGACATTGCCGCGGATGTCGCGGATATTGAATCTTGATGTCTCAAGCCCTTCCGCCGATGTCACGGCCGGCGTCGTGAACATTGCCTCTGGCCCGATGTCGAACATTGATTAACTAATAATACCTGTGGAAAATTCTCACTGATGTCGTGACATTAATATCGTGACATCATCACTATAGTTAATGTCGTAGTCATGTCGTGGCGATGTCTCGACATTGGATGCCTAATGTAGTTTGACTACTGAGGCTGCTTCTGATGTCGCGACATTGGTTTGGTGTCGCGACATTGGTTTGGTGTCGCAACACTGTCGTGATGATGTTGCGACATTGGCATATCTTTGCCTTCCCCTCTTCAACTGATGTCGCGACATTATAGTGATGTCAAGACCTTCCTTACCGCGTTGTCGTGACATTAGAAATCCCGGCGGTAGCCATTATTTGGCCTCTTTCCGCACAATGCCGATTTCTACTTTTTCATCGAATTTCGTTTCTTTCCTTAATTTCCTATAAAACATAAATCTAGGTGAAAGCCCCATAATTTTACATTAAACTGAACTTTTAAGCCTGAAATATACTTGAAAAATGGGCTTAAAAATATATGAATTTTAGACTCATCATGTACCTAATAAAACACTCTTGAATCAAGCCAAGGAATTAGAGAAAGTGAAGGAAGGAATGGTTCCTAGCTTGGAAAAAACAAAGTTTGGGAGGAAAGCTATTGGGGATATGAAGTCAATGAGCAATGTGGATGAAGTAATAGACTCGAAGGCCTTATTAATAGGTGAAATCTCTATTTCTTTAAATTGTTCCACTATTTCTTTAACATTGTGAACTATCTTTAAGTCAAAAACAGCCAGAGGAAGACCTAGTGGAGGTAGAAGGGAAGCACCCTGCGATAGAGGAAGATGAGGGCCACAATGGGGTCACCATAGAATCATCTAAAAACTGTAGACCCTAGAAGGTGATACTTGAGAAACCCCATGTGGAAATGATAAGGCAAATAAAGCCTTTGTACATAAGAGTTCATCTCAATGGTAGACCGATATCCAATGTACTAATAAATAATGGATCAACGATAAATTTAATGCCATTGAGGATGCTGAGAGCTCTTGGAAGGAGTGTTAGTGATCTGATAGAAACATAAGTGGTTGTGTTTGCCTTTACTAGAGAAGTATCCAAGACCTTGGGGATACTACCTATAGATATCACCATTGGCAGCAAAATTGCATTATCTCGCCTTTCTTGTGATAGACTCACTACAAATTACAACATTTTTCTATGGAGGATCGATTTAGCTTAACTGCGTGTGTCATCCTTCACTGGGCTTGTTACTATTTCTGGGAAGGGTAATGAAGTAGGCTAGTGCTTGATAAGCAACCCTTCATGGCAACTACAGGATCTATGGAAGCTAGGTATTATGATTAGGAATTCGGTCCGATCAAGTTCAGTAGTAGAAGGAAAGATGGGTCCCAAGGAAAGCATACATGAACTCAAAGGGCTCTTAGGAAATCTAAAAGAAGGCGGTCAAACTCCTAAAGGTGACTTCAATCGTGCCTTACGGGTTGATGAGTGGTCCAATCATCAAGGAGATCGATGATGATTGATTACTCTCAAAAGGAAAAGGTAGTAGTTGCAACCGCCATATTTAAAATGAAAATGTAGCAGATTGTGGAAAGGATTAAAGAAGAGCACCTCCAAGACACTTGTGGGGATGAGATGATTTTTGAAGGGGATGTATATAAAGAAGATGAAGAAATACATATGAAGGATTTCGAGCAATCCCCTTCTAAGTTTGAAGACATGCAAAATTTCAAGTACACGAATTTACGGAGGAAGTGAACACTTCCAAGACCGCGAGGAGCCTAAGATTACGAGTATTAGTTCCGTCGCTCTAACTCACAAGGATTATTGCAATACTACAGGAGTTCAAACACTGCTTTTCTTAGAATTATGACGAGATGCCAAAGTTAGACAAGAGTTTGGTGGAACATCGCGCTTATCAAGTCTGAAATTAATTTCTTCAACTACCACCTAAGAATGTCCATGAGGTAGAGTCGAAGGAAGGAGGAGATTGAAAATATTTTGAAGGCCAAATTCATTATACCTACAATGTATGTACAGTGGTTGGCAAATATTGTCCCTGTGATGAAAAAGAATGGGAAACTTAGAGTTTGTATAGACTTTAGGGATTTAAATGTTGTCATTCCTAAAGACATGTATGTGATGCGTATTGCTGACATGTTAGTTGACTCCACTGCAAATAATGAATTATTATCCTTCATGAACGGTTTCTGTAGCGCTATTTTACCTTTTAAAGACCTGTTCATTTAAACACATTTCATATACCCATTTCTAATATGAATAATTAATATTCATTTAAAACATAATTATTTATGGGTACATGATATCATGACCTAAACACATTCTTTGATATAAAAGAATATATATACATTCCTTAATTCAAATAGGGCCCATAACTTTTCATGAATAACGCATTTATAAAAATTGGCATTCCATGCCTTTTCAAATACATTTACAAAATGATATTCTTAGATTTCACTTCTTAAACATATTCCATGAATATCCAAACAAAATGAGTCAAAACTATATTCTTCTCATGAAGACTTTTACATCATTGAATTCAATGCAAAATAGTTACAAAATATCATGAATGGAATGATATGCATGGGATGTGTGAAAGATTTACTTATAATTCGGGCCTATTTGATCTGCGACTCCGCGCCACGATCTTTGGTCATGCTACTTTCTTACTGCTTACTCATACATGACAAAACAACGCACTAAACATTTTCATGCTTGGTGGTTCTATACCCTTTCATTTCCCCAAGAATCAAATCATGCAATGTTTTGAAACAATGTTTTTGTACATTTTCAATGACCACGTAGTATTAATGTATATATATATATATATATATATATATATATATATATTCATTTCATTTACATTCAATTACAATTCATTGGTCATTTTAAGCTATGCATTTTCATAAGCAGAAAGAAAGAAAGAAAAAATCATTCAAAGCACAAATCATGCACTTTTCAATCTCATTATCATTTTACCCTTATCAAATTTAACTCCAGCTTTCTAAGTGTACGACAACGAATCATCGATTACCTGCCTCGCCGGGATCAGAGGCTTCCAGATATATATATATATATATATATATATATATATATATATATATATATATATATATATATATATATATATATATATATATATATATATAAACTGTATTTCCATTTGCGTGGGTATTCAACTGCAGCCTCTACGAGACAAGATGCCACACAGCCTGGGCCGAGACAATATATAATTTATCCTTAACTCAAATTTAAATCTAACATTCTTTAAGGGCATTAAAATCATTCAAGACAATTTACAATCGTATATATACATTTGTATACAAATAAACATTTTCACATTCATGCAATTTTCTTATGCAAATTCGTTTCACAAGCAATTGTCTCAAATCACTTAAAACAAACTATTTCGAACACAAATCAATATGCACTTTCTTGTCAATTATTTCCAAAATTCAAATCATTTCGTAATTATTCAAATATTTTAGAACTAGAGAGAGAGTTTGAGAACAAAACCAAAATCGCCGCTAACTCCAATCTTCGGAATCTCAACTTCAATGCGGGTTTTCCTTCTCGTCAGCCCCTATTCAAATACAATGACAATCACATATTAGTCGGTTATTCTAGGAGTTTTTAGTTAGGATTGATGTCTACCCAATACTCCTTCAATCGAAAAATTTTCTGGGGACACATGAGCCATATTGTGCTCATGCTTCCTTCAAGAAAATTATAGCTCTATAAGTCCTGCTTTTGGGTGAGGAATTTGAATCATCCTTATCTTTGATCACCTAAACTCAAGTTATGGCATTTTAATGCCAAAACTAGTCGCATGCCCAACTCACTCCTGCTACCTACCTGCTATTCTCAATTTCAAGGGTCTTAACTCCATAAATTTGTAATGGTTCCTTCTACGCATTTGAAGCTATGGTTCTAAGGTTTCTTCTCCAATTAGAATCATCTAATTTGGATCACCAAACCTCAAGTTATTGCATTTTACATCCAAACTACTCCAATTTGCAAGGCAGAATCAAACTGTTCTTACACATAGCTCCACTTTGACAGATTTCTGGGCACTTTGGGATAACAATTTGTATACACTTCCTTCAAGTAAATCATTCCCCTAGAAGTATACTTTACCCAGAATTTTGAATCGCTTAATTTGGATGAGTGAAACTCAATTTATGGTCAAAACACCATAACAACACCTAAAACAGAGCATACCCATGAGCTACCCAAACTCACCTTTAAGCCCATATTCGGAAGCCTTAAAGCTACAATTTTGTAACGCCCCAAAAATACCCTATAATTTTTATAATAATTTTATTATATATTCCGAGTATAAATTGAGTTAAACTTGGGTTTTTCCAGGAAAAAATAATAAATTGTTAAATTGTGAATTGTGAAGTGAAAATGTGAGCATATGATTAAATATTATATGCTAAAATGAAAAATTGATTGAACCCGGAAATAAACTCAAGTGAAAAAGGACAAATTTGGAGTTTGGCAAAATAAGGACCTATGGGTCAAGAATAGAATAAGCTTAAATAAAAAAATGAATTAAATAATAAATGAAAGTGAAATGAAGAGTTAAAATGTCAAAATTGAGAAATGGCCTGAGGAGAAGTGAGTAATATTAGACCATATTGATCTTAGAATGCTCATTTGAGCAAAAATGTTTTGGAGACAAGAGAGAGGAGAAAGCTAGGGTTTGCAAGAAGAAGTGGTTTTGGTGTGATTTCTTCCCATTCCTCGATTCTAAATGATCACGCATCATGGGAGCAGAAGATTCAAATTGATTTAAAGGTAAGAAACCAACCGATTTCTTTAACCCATATTTCCGGAAAGAAAACTATAATCCATCCATGGGTTTTGCTCATGGTTGGTCGATGGTATTTGATGTCTGGGAGTGAATCCTATGTTTTAGCTCAGGGTTTTTTGAGATTTGAGAAAATCACAAAAAAGAAGGAAATGGGAATCGGGCAAACGGGCCCCTTCGCCGTCGCAAAGGGCACCGCACGCAGACGGGTCCTTTCACTACGTCAAGGGTTTCCTTTGCCACGATTTAAGACGGCGGGCCAAAAGCCTCCTCGGGCTCGCCAAGGCGTAATTTTTTGTTACACCGAGGCAAAGTAAGCTTGTCAGAACGTAGCATCAAGCATACTGGCAATAAGTCACTATTCACAAGAAGAAAATTTTCGAATTTTTGTTCCGAAAGTCTCGTATTCGTTCACCGATAGTTTAAGGACCCTAATGAATGATTAATGGGGGTTCAAATAAGAATGAAACTAAGTGAAAAACGTATCGTACCTCGTCGCCAAGGCGAAGCGAACTTAAGTGTGATTAGTGCTAGTTCACTAAATGTAATGTGTGTGATTTGCTAGGGACTTGTGAGGATCACCTAACCTAGGATCGAGATTAAAGGCAAGACAAAAAGAAAGAGAAAGATTGGTTTGTTCTATCTTCTCCTATTCTCGTTTCAATATTTGAAATGTTTGTTCTAAATGTATAAGAAAAGCATATTGGTTGTTTTGATTAATTTGAGGCAAATGATTGTGAAATGTTTGCATATGAAAATTGCATATGTATTGAAAATGAACTGTTTATACAAATGTACATATTGTACTGTATTTTGCTATAAAGGATTTGAACGCCCTTAATAGAATGTTAATCGTTTATTTCGCATTAAGGATAGATTGGTATACCAATAAGGGTCAAATTAGCAGGACTGCGAACAAATGTATTGATGTGTCACTCCGATCCGTAGCCCAACAGACAAGATTTCCGGGAGTGTTCACAAACTGATTTTTAATAACTACCAAGAGTCTAACGTGGATCGCATCAGGTTATAAAACAAATACTTTATACCGGCCGCAGCCCTGGGCCGAATAAGGCTCTGATCTCGTGATATCCCGACACCGAAAATATAAAGTTAAATTCAAGTATGGGCATAATCGAATTGGATTTGAGATTGTCGACATGGCTGGTATTGGAAAAGTATGATTGCAATTTGAAATGAAAAGAGCATCATGGAAATGCATGATTTGCTATAAATGATTTATTGCATATGAAAGTGTATATTCGATGATCAATGAACCATAAATGATTGAATATGAAATAAGTATATGTATCAGACACATTGATCATCCAAAAGATTTGAAAGTATTGTTTAGCAAAATTTCATGATTCACTTAAACTCGAAACGAAATAATGGAATTAGAGTAGGAACCACTAAGCATGAAAATGCTTAGCGTGTTTGCTTTATTAATGAGCAGTACCATGAACAGTGGACGAACAAGATCAAGGTCGCTCGAAGCAAGAAAGAATTGTGGAATATGTCTGACATATGCATCTACTCCATTGTTTTGAACATCGATATTTTGTAAAACAATTTTGAACACTTTATTTTTGTAAATCATTTTGAAAAGGCATGGATTGCCTTCATAGTAAATGTATTTTGTTAAATGTAAATGTTAATAGACCTTCGTAAAAGAATTTCATTGAATTTGTAAATTTTTATGGGCTCGCCCTAATTTGAAATCGCTTCCACACGTATTTGATAAATTATTTTGATAAAGTGATATAGTGGTAACCGGGCCTCCCTGGGGTTTCGGTTCGGATCTGCCAACCGGGTCAGACCGGGATTAGGGGTCGCCACAAATTTGCTTTTGGTACCTTCTATACACTTGTAGCCCTATCTCTTATGGTTATTTACCAATTGGAATCACTTCATTTGGATGATTATAACTTAACCTATAGTCAAAACAAGAACAAGGGTTTTGACAAATTTTTTACAGCATTTTCTTTGAAAACCCAACATTCTCCTTTTTACAACCATTCCTCAAAACCAATCCAAACCAATCAAAACAATGAAAAACAACCTCAAACTGAACTAAAACCATCCAAGAATATTTTTATATCACATTTGGGGTTTTATTAAACCCAAACACAAGTAGAAAGGGGGTTAGGGTTTGGTTTTTCATACCTTAAATCTTGATTCTCTTTCCTTTCTCTTCCTCCTTCTGATCAACTTGTCCCTTGATTACATGGAGAAGAAATCACAAATCCCTCTCCCTTTCTCCCAACCAGATGTGCCTTAGCCTTTCTCCCTCTTTCCCCTTTTTGCTAATGTGAGAAATGACATTTTACAAGACCAAATTTGGTCTTAAGTCTTAATTCTTCAAAAGGCCTTGTTTGGCCTTCTCATTAAATCCACATTTCTCATTTTTTCGGTTTTAACACTTCATTTCACTTTCATTTTCATTTCATTTCACTTTATTTACATTTTGGCAATTACATTCTTCATTTATGACTCTTAGGTCCCCATTTGACATTTTTACCAAATTTATTTAGCTTCCTATAAATTTTCCGGGTTGTATATTTTTTTCGTTCTTAGGATTTAAATTCCGAAAAAATTTCATTTACTTTATTTTATACCCTCAACATGTTCTGAAACTGTTAGGGTATTTTTAGGGCGTTACAGTTTCTTTGGATAAAATCAAATCCTAATAGTTGTTGATGATATATCTAAGACTGCCTTCAAATGTCTTGGTTCCTTAGGAACATTTAAATGGCCGATCATGCCCTTTGGTTTGAAGAACGTTGGTACAACTTACCAAAGGGCTATGAATGCCATATTTCATGATATGTTAGGTCACCACATGGAGATTTATATCGATGACAATGTGGTTAAATCTAAGAAGGCCACCGAACATGTGAATCATTTAAGGAAAAGTTTTGAAAGGATGAGACTCCATCAAATAAAACTCAATCCACTCAAATGTGCTTTTGGAGTTCAAGCCGGAAATTTTTTAGGGTTTCTAGTTCACCAATGAGGAGTGTAAGTTTATCAAAACAAAGCCAAGGCCATCATTTCAACTAAGACTCCTCAAAATAAGAAAGAACTTCATAAGTTCTTGGGTCAAGTGAACTATTTAAGGAGGTTCATCTCTAATATGGCAGGGAAGACTAAGGTTTTCTCTAACCTAATCAAGCTGAAAGAAGTGGAAGAGTTTAAATTGAAGGAACAGGACCAGGCCACTTTTGATGGAATCAAAGGCTACCTTTCTAAGCCCCTTATTTTAATGCCACCTCTGAGGGGTCAGCCATTCAAACTCTATCTATCAGTTGCAAGAGAGTCTATAAGATGCCTTCTGGCACAAAATAACGTTGAAGGCCATGAGCAGGTTGTTTACCATTTGAGTAGGGTCCTAAATTCAGCAAAGACAAGGTATACACCCATTGAGAAGTTGTGTTTGGTCTTATACTTTGCATATACGAAATTGAGACATTACTTCATCAAGTCTCAAGTGTATGTGGTCTCTCAAACCGACTTGATGAAATACATGCTAAGCTAACCCTTAATCACTGGACGAATCGGGAAATGGTCCCTTGCTTTTTCAGAGTTCACCTTGGTCTATTTTCAACATAAATCAATCAAGGGGAAAGCTTTAGCTAACTTTCTAGCTGATCATCCTTCATTAGAAATCAAACTAGAAAATGATGTGGAATTAGGGATATATGAAGTAGAAAGATGGCCTTGGGTTCTTAAGGTTGATGGCTCTAGCACGGAGAATTCCGCTGGAGTTGGGATAATAATCATCTCACCAAAAGGGATAAAGACTACCCTATCTTTCAACTTGGCCTTCAAGTGCACCAACAATTAAGCTAAATATGAGGCTTTAGTGATCGGTTTGGAGATCTTGTTGGAACTTGGAGCACAAGAGGTACATATCTTTAGGGACTCTCAATTAGTGCTTCGGTAGCTAACAAGGGAATATAAATGCAACAGCTTACTGCTAACTCCTTGTTACACTTCTTCTACTCAATTGTTAGATTCTTTCCACTCCGTGGGTTTTAAATACGTGTGTTACATAATTAGCGTAACTACCAAAGACTGTGTTAAGTTCCCAGTAACGTTGCCAAAAACTTGTTAGTAATTTTCCCAAGTGCACGGGTCGTACAAGTAATATAATGGATTAACAAGTCCAGATATCGATCCCATAGGGAATATGTGGTTTTGGTGAGGATTGAGTACCCCGACTAATAAAGTCGTTCACTATTTCAACGACTTGATGGTTGGGTAAAAAAAAAGGGGTTTCCTAAACTAAACTAAAAACAAAACAAAAAAAACTAAAACAGGGTGTGATCAATGTCCACTCACAAGGAATGGAGTAATATTGGGAATATAACTTAAGGAAAGATTCCAAGATTGATTGTCTCCATTTATGCATTTATGGTTTATATTCATTAAGCGTTGATTAAGTGAACGTATACTTGTGCATGTCCAAGGAATCCGACATGAGGTTTACACTTTCGTGTCTTCCCTCAATTTCTCACACCAACTCCCTATTCTCCTATCGGTCCATCTAAGTCATTAAGTATGATACTTTTATAAGGCAGTTCTTTCCTTGGGAATCCTATTGGTCACCTCTTGGTCCATACAATAGGACTACCCAAACTATACTCGAATCGATCACCTCTCGATCCATACGATCCTCACATAATGCTGAGATGGATCTACTCCTAATGAAATCCATCTAGTATTAGGCATTCCTAATTCCCTAGAATTCTTTGATTAGGTTAATTAGTATTTCAATTAACTAATTCATACCTTAAGAGACCCGGGACCAGATTTTATGGTATAATCCAAGTGTCACCAGGGATGCCCTAGTATGGGGATCGAAGACCCAACTCTCAATATGGATTAATTAGTTAAAACCATAATAATCCTAAGAACTACATTAACCAACATCAACAAAAGCACAAATTCACAAAACCATTCTAAAAGATATATAAATCAAACATCAATTCAAGCAATCAACCTTAGAGGAAAGTTTAGCTACTCATTACAACCCACAAATCTATCAAAACCATGTCTATTACATCCATAATAATGAAAAGGATGAGAAAAGAGTGAGAGTTAGAGATACAAAACAAATATGAGATGAGAAATGCTCCAAACTCAGCTCCAAGGTTGAATAAGGTCCTCTAGTTGATAGATTCTTCAATATCACACCAAATGCAAAGTAAAATTAACAAAATCACAAACCCTAAAATGATTCAAGAAGAAGAGAGGAGAAAACCTAAGGAGGGTGTTCTCCCTCTCAAAACCGAACCTTTCATAAGTCTAAAGAACCCCAAATTTATAAGCTTTAGGAAATGGGCCTTTAAAAGGGCAAAAAATGGTCCAAAATGGCTAATTTTTGCAAGGCCCGACATCCTTCACCGAGGCGAAGGCTCATTCGCCTCGACAAACCAGTAGCTTTCTTCTTTGCATGGCTCTGGTTCGCCAAGGTGAAGGCACCTGCGCCTCGACGAAGGCCTTCTCTGTGGCAAACAATGGTGTCATCGTAGTGAACACCTTCTGACTACAAATGATCATAACTCTCTCATCCAACCTCTAAATGCAATGATTTTGGTCTCTACGAAAAGCTAAGAGAGAGAAGAATCTATAAATATCAAGCTTGGAATCATTGTAGGCCACTAGGTAGACTAAAAATGCACAAATGTTGAGGGGTGCTTCAAAGTGTTTTGGAAAATCCTCTCTCACGAGGTCGCATCTTTTTCATTGGAACCCCGAATTGGTTGATCTTAGACTCGTTGGAAAGCTTGGAAGGTGTAGAATCCATCCATATCATGATTGAAGCCTTGGGAGGTCATGGTACAACCTAGAAATTTATCTTTTTTGCTCTCTTTATGCTTTCTTTGCTTCAAAATGTTCCTAGAGCCATAAGATGATAAAATTAAGCATCATAGTTGTTAAAAACACCATAAAAGCATATGATTGATAGGTGATTAATGGTATAAGAGAATGTATGAAAAGAGCCTATCAACGTGCCTATTGAATCTAATTGGGAAGTGACACATAAGTAGCTTTAGGTGTGGCAAATAACTGACTCATAAGCTCATTGTGATAGGAAAGAATAATCACTCCCTCAATTTATAAAGGGGAACTGACAAGTTGTCGGCACACAGTAAATTTTGTGAGACCTGAGAATTAAGATCATGTGAGTATTTAGAAGATCCCCAACAAAGTCCCCATAGGCGAAAGCTCAATCACGTAACTTTGTCCTATCGGGAAGGAGAATTCAGCCGTAAAGGACCCAACGGGTTACTACTCAGATGCCTATCCTTCCCATACAACATGGAAGTGATGAAGCAAGTGACAGGTGTGAATCATACTAGCATTTTTAGCATGCTTTGCATGTATTTATTTTACCTAAATGCTAGATTCACACCTATATTCCTAAAGATTACACTAATACCATATTTGCTTATGTTTTGCAAGATTAAAAGGAAAATCAAGTAAGGAAAGGGCAAAAAGCTAAGAAGGAAGAACCTGCTTTTCGCCGCGGCGAGGAGGTTCACCAAGGTGAAGAAGCCTTCGCCAAGGCAAAGGGGTTCGCCAAGGCGAAGACGCCGAGACGAAGAGGTTCGCCTTGGCAAAGGAGGCATTATCATAAGACAACCCTCGACTTCGCTAAGGCGAAGAAGGCTTCGCTGAGGCGAAAGACAGCGAGCTGGACTAGAAAACTTCGACTTTTGAGCCCATCTTTGGCCCATTTTCCAACCCCTATAAATATATGTATTTAAGACTTGTCTAGGGTTCGATTTTTGAAGGAGAACACCCTCCTTAGGGTTTCTCCTCTCTTCTTCTTGAGTCATTATAGGGTTTTTTATTTTATTCCTTTTTACTTTGGATTTGGAGCTGATATTGAAGATCTAGCCCATTAGAGGAGCTCTTGCAACTATGGTGTAGAGTTTGAGATGAATTTTATCTCTCATTTGTTTTCAGACTTCAAATCTACTCTTTTCAATCTTCAATATTATGTTTATCTTAAATATGATTTTGTCGATTACTTGGTTGCAATGACTCGACTAAACATCCTCTAGGTTGGATTGTTGCCGGGGGTTGATGCTTGATTTATATACTTTTTAGAATGGTTTTATGAATACATGTTTGTGTGGATGTTAGTTGGTGTAATTCTTAGGATTATTATGGTTTTAACTAATAATTTATACTGAGAGCTAGGTCTTCCATCCCCATACTAGGGCATCCTTGGTGACGCTTAGATTACACCCTAAAATATGGTCCCATTTCTCTTAAGGTATGAATTAGTTAATTGAAATACTAATTAACCTAATCAAAGAAGTCTAAGGAATTGGGAATGCCTAGTACTAGATGGATTTCATTAGGAGTAGCACCATCTCGGCATTATTTGAGGATCATATGGACTAAGAGGTGATCGATCTGAGCATTGTTCGGGTAGTCCTATTGTATGGATCGAGAGGTGACCAATAGGATTCCCAAGGAAAGAACTACCTTATAAAAGGACCATACTTAATGACCTAGATGGACCAAAATGAGTAATGGTGGAGTCGTGTGAGAAATTGAGTGAGACACGGAAGTGTAAACCTCAGACGACTCCTTAGACATGCACAAAGTGTAATGCTCACCAATCATAGCGCTTAATGAATATAAACCATAAATGCATCAATGGAAACAATCTGTAAAACCCAAGAAAAATCGAATTTTTCTGAAAAATGGCAAAACAGTAAATTATCGACATAAGACATATTGAAAACCTAGAAATTTTCTAGATCTTGGATGATGAAACAAACCTCACCATTGAATTCGTCTCATAAAATCTAGTTACCAGACAAATTTCGTTGAATTCCAAGACAGTCGGATTTTCACATTTTTCGAGGTGATGAGTGTCCAATGACTCCCAAGGATGAGATTGTTTACAAAAATCTCGGAAGTTGGGAAATGACTTGAGTTAAGTTCATGGGATATGATTTGAACTTGAACTAAGACGAAATAAATTGCTTCGAGCCAAAATCGGACTCGAACGAGAGTGGACACGTGGCACAACGTGGGCCACGCATCTAACTTAAACTTAAGTTAGAACAAAAGCATAATTTGGGGAAAAAAAGCCCTTTTTTTTTCTTGATTTGACCGAGAGAGTGAGAGAAGAGAGAAAGAGGAGAGCTAAGAGCTTCCTTCTAAGATCTACGGTCTGCTGAGTCGGTTTTCACAGGCTAAAGACAAAAGTCACGATCGACAGGGGTACTGATGGGTACTAGAAAGTTAAGGATTTCCGCTAAAGATCCAAGAAAGGAGATTTTGGGAAATCGAAGTTTTCGAGTTTAGGAGGCTTCCTACCCATGTATTCACTCTCCAAGAGGTAGGGAATTCTTCCTACTTGGTTTATTTTCCATCTTTGGGCTGAGAAAATTAGGTTTTTTGTTTAAGGGCCTGTTTGGAGAAGAAAAACTAGTTTTTCGTGCTCCCGCCATTTTTTCACCTGGGGTGTGAACCCCGTCGTCTGGTGCGAAGGCACAAACCCTCTCAAGAAAGATTGGCCCTTCGCCCAGCGGGTGCCGCCTGCTGCATGCCTAGGCAAGCCAAAGGACATGAAATGGGACATTTTGATCCGCCTAGGTGAGGCTATTGCTCGCCTAGGCAAACCACTTCGCCGAGGTGAAGGTAGGCTCCACCTAGGTGAGCCTGTGACTGTTTGAGGCCTTTGTTCATGGCCTATTTAGGGTAAATCTCTTAGCCCAGTTTGTGATTGTTTATGTCTTGCTTCAAGGCCATTGTATGACTTGCTTGAAAGTGTCATTGCTTAACTAAGAGTGACATGTTTAGATGTCAATATGTGTGTTCTAATGTATTGACATGTGATGAGTTTATATGTACAAATGGCCACATGGCTCGATTATGTGTGTGTCATTGCTTGATCATGAATGACATATTGTATGTGGATGTTGATATATGCTTGCATGATATATTGACATGAATGAAATGATGTATGGAAGTCACATGCAGGTGATGTGATTGTCCATGACACCCGGTAGAGCATAATTGCGTTATCCATGTAGCATTCATTATACATGTGGTGATGATATAACATGTAAATGGCACAGCCGCATTGCATATGCACTGTGACACGCATTAAATGGGTGAAGTGCATGGTTGATGAATCGACACCGCATTTGGTGTTTGATTAGGTGGGCTCGGTTAAATAGGACAAAGTCCAACAAAGTTCACACGGCTGAATAAAGTGGTAAAGAAAATATGTGTCGAGTATTAGCAAGTAGGGATAGACACCCCCTCGAGTGAAAGACCCGACAATTATGGTCAGACATAGTCCCCAAAGGTGAAAGGCCTTAAAAGTGTCTAGGTTTGCGCTTCAAGTGTAGACACCAAAATCTGCTAATTCACAAAAAGGCACATGAGTTTCAGGTACAAAATGATCATCGAGTGTATGTAACATCCAAAAAGCTTTTGGTTTGAAAACAAATAAATTTGTTTTGTAAAATGATCATTTGGTGTAATCTAGAAATTATGGATTTTATCACACATGGACTTAGGCATTCTGTGACTAAGTTGGTAAGGACTCGGATGTGATGGGAGTTGGTAAGGACTCAAGGCATGGTACATGATTGAGTCTCATCTCACTCCTACGGCACGGCAATGCAGAATCTACTTCCAGAACTGGCAATGCCCTTTACTGGAATGCCGACGTGAATGTTGTGTGCACATTGCATGTGCACTTAGGTGGGGAGTAACCCTTGTAGGAGGTATTCTCTATTACGCGTGGTTCTCCCTTTATGGGAAAACATTTCAGGTGCAGGGTGTACACCGGTGGAGGGTGCTCGGTCAAGGTCCTGATTGTGAAGAAAGTCGGTCCATGGCTTTGTAATCATTTTTGTAAAAAGTGCTTTGAACAAACTAGTTCTAGCATGTATTTTTGTATAAAAAAAATTGTAATTAAGTACTTTTTAGACTATTGCCAATATAGTCGAGTATGTAATAATGGTAAGAAGGTCGAGACCGAACTCTTACGGACTGTTTTAAATGTAATATTCACATATTTTCAACTTAAATATGGATGAATGGATCCCGGTAAAAAGGGACATATCGAGGTGGTATCGAGTAACTCAGTATCCACAAGTATTTGATACCAGTTTGGTATCAAATCTTAGGTATGCGATGACCTAAGGTAGTGCTTCCGTAGGTTGACAGTTGGTCAACGAGACCTCCAGGTTTTGGGGTGTCACACAATCAACCCTGGAATCTTTCCTTGAGTTATATTCCCGATATTACTCTAGTCCTTGTGAGTGGACATTGATCATACCTTATTTAGTTTTGTTTTATTTTGTTTTTAAACCCTTTCTCCCCAAGCCATCAAGTCACTCAAATAGTGAATGACTTCAGTAGCCGGGGTATTCAATCCTTCTAAAACCCACACCTTCCCTATGGGATCGATATCTAGACTTGTTAGTCCACTTTATTATTTGTGCGACCCGTGCGCTTGCAAAAAATCACTAACAAGTTTTTGTGTCGTCATTTGGGAGGTAATGATCTGGTTTGGATTGGATATTTCTGGGAAAGAGTAGTTTCTAATTGGCAAAAATTTTCTTTCATTTTCTGTTCTCATTAGGATTTTGTATAGTTCATTTTTCTTTAATTTTGCATTTTTTTAACAAGGTGCTAAGCATAATGTCAAACGAGGAGATGAATGAACTCTTCTACTCCCTCCAACAAGAAATTACTTCTCAAGTAGCCCAAATAGCACCAACATGGGAAGATTTAGTCGCAAGGCAAGCACAAACCTTCACAAGTCAACAAGCCTATAATTTTGAAGGGGGGAATAATTTCAACAACAATATGGGTTACTTATCCCAACCCCACAACTACATACCAGGCTACCATCATTCGGGTTGGGGGACTTATGGCATTATCTCCTATGGACATCCGCACGCAGCCCATAAGAAAGTCTGTCTGTTATCAAGAGAATTCCAAAGAACCATCCGATGAAGAGCTATTCCTTGCATTTAAGGAAGAAATTAAGAGGGATAATGAAGCTCTACAAATGAGGTTGTCAATTATGGAAACCAAGATGGATGCCAACATGATAGTAGACATGGGCACTAACTCGAAAAATCTTAATAGAGGAATGTATGCTATCATGGAAAGAACGACAAGACAAGCCGAGGAATTGGAAAAAGTTATAAAAGAACAATCTTCAAGGCAACTCCTGAGCGACATAAAGAATGATATACGAGAAAGTGAAAGAATATCTTTGAGCCTTGAAGATGAATTTTCTAGTTCGATTTTGGATGAGGACAAGATCACAATGAAATATGACAAAATGTCCTTGATTCTTGAGGGAGTATCTGTAAGTCCCGTCATTGGTTGAAAAGAATGATCTTAAGTATTGCGAAGAGTCACATTATGAGGAAACAAGTTAAGAAGAGACATTCGGAGCTAATAATTGAAAATGTCTTGGTTGGGGTTGAAGACTTCCATTTCCCCATAAATTCTTTGACTTTTGGCATGGGAAAGAACCGACAAGTTTCAAATTTAGAAAAACCTTCCATTGCCACGAGTCAAATGTGGATTGATGCTAAAAATTGGGAAATGACACTTCTTGTTGGTGAGAAGAAAATGAATTTCGACCTCCACTAAAGCAAACCATTAACGGACGAAGAAATGAGGGCATCTATAGTTACTAAATAGCCTATTTCGACTCATTGTTGAGGAAATACACCCCCTTCCGTCCGACCCGACATGGATCCGAACCGAATCCAGGATGTTCGTTTGATTCTTTTTATTTACCTTTTCATTAAATTTTTCAAAAAATATCGCGACTGGTCCTGCCGACCCGACGGCTTAATCCAAACCTGAGCCCGGCTTTACTCGACCGCTTTTATTTATCTTATCAAAACATTTTATTTACGCTACTCTTTAGCTTAATTGACACGAAGATTTTCAAATGGTAGGGGCTCATAAACATTTACTCTTATACAATTCGTTTACAAAATGGCTTATCTTGCCTTTACAAAATGATACACAAAACAATGATTCAGAGATTAACTCTTTTGTTCACAAAATATCACATGTTTAAAAAGATATGATATGCATATGACGGGGTATATACTTATACGCCGAAACTTTTTCTATGACTCCCAAGGTTTCGATCTTAATTTTATTTCCTGCTTATTTCTGAAAACTCCAAGTGCATAGATAAAAACTATACGCTAAGCATTTTCATGCTTAATGGTTCTATACAGTTCTATTCCGATTTTCAGTTTAACATGACTTGTATTTATCATAAAACCATGTCTTTTATATCAAACTATACCCATGCTTATTCTATTTCTTCACATACACTTTACAAACTTCACGATCATGTCAAAATATGCACCACATGATGTGCAAATAAATCATCGATTAATTCAATTCATGATTTAAACATACACCTTAAAGATGTGTTTCGCTATAAATCCCATTTACACTCATCAAGTCTGCTATTTCACTTGTCTATAAAATTGGCCATTCGCGATTTAATTCCGCGGTGAATCCCGGCCCTTTATCGGTCTGACAATGTGCTTACACATTTCACAATTTCGATCTCCCTTCATGCCGGATGCTGATTGGTGCACCCCGACATGTGGTTTTTAAATTCCATATGCCATCATGACGGATGCCGATTGGTGCATCCCGCCAAGTGGGACATTTCTTCAATGCCATACACCATCATGACAAATGTCAATTTATGCATCGCGCCAAGTGGGACATTGGACAATTTCGGGTTGTCTTCATGATGGATTCAGTTCGTGAATCTCGCCATGTTGGTCGTTCGGTATATCGATCCAATTCAAGATGTCAAGAATTAACCAATTCGTTTACAATTTGATTAATCACCACATGCAATTAATCGTCAAACATTTTCAATTCCATATGCACTTTCGTAATATCATTACAAAGATATATTCATTCCATATAATAATTTCATATTTATTTGGTAAACTACCAAAACACTTGAAATAAAGATAGAGGGTCAGTGAACAAACTGAAGCTATCGACTCTCATTTCCTTCCCTTTGATCTCGGTCCTAGGTCAAGTGATCCTCACCCGTCCCTAGTCAATAAAAATTACGCCACTTAGTGGATAAAAAATTATTATACATTTTTAGTGAATTACGATTAATCTTCATTAATGGTCTTGGGTTGAGACACTAAGTCTCCGCCTAAAGACGAATCTTGTCTCGACTTCGTGAGGTACTTATATTTTCTTTTCATTTAGTTTTATCCTTATTCTAACCCTATTAATCATCATTTGTTAGGGTCCTTAAACTTCCAGTACGAATACGAGGTGTCTTAAGCAAAAATAAAAAAATAAAAAATTTGCTCTCCTCGTGAACAAGGTCTACATCGCGACAGCAATGCTATTAATCAGAAGGCATCTAAGGGTGCCATTTTGGCACTTTACTCGGGCCAGGGCATGTCTATGTTACGACGTGTCTCCCTACGCTTTATAGGAACCCATTTTGTCCATATTTTTCTAGTTTTTCCCTTTTTGCAATTTTCTCCAAAAATCACTTCAAATCCAAATGAAACTCTAGAAATCACTCCCAAAGGCATTTTAATATCATCCTGAACCAACCATGAGCAAAACCCATGGATGGATTAGGGTTTTTCTAACCCAAACATCATTTAAAGAAATCTAGGGTTTGGTTCTTACCTTAAATCCCCTTGCACTTGAAGCCTTAGCCTTTTTCCTTCTTCCTTCTTGCAAGATCTTGCACAAACATGGAAGGATTTTGCACCAAATCCCACTTCTTCCCAAAACCCTAGCTTCTCCTCTCACTCTCCCTCAAAACATTTTTGGCACAATGTGCTATCCAAGACCAAATGTGACGCCCCAAAACCCGGGGGTCCGTTGACTACCCCTTCAACCCGCGGAAATCTACAAGTCTCATGTCACAGACCCATACATCGCAAAAATGGCTACTCAGCCTACCATCATACTACAAATGTATATATTTTATACAAAATGATTTAATTACAATTTGTTTACAAATGTATTTATTACAATTTATACAAAATAAAATGGGTCTCTTGCCCATAATTTACAAAAATACAAGAGAAGGCCAGTTTGGCCATTTCAACTCTGCTGGCCCTGATGCGTCCCATCCCTAAAACAAGGCTTCTGCAATTCTAAAAATTAGTCCCACGACTGGTGAGCAGCTCCGCAGTGAATTTCCCCATTTGATTACTCTCCCACCTAAGTAAATGCAATGGCACACCAAACATCCAACACATGCTAATATATCACCATGCATATATTACCAAAATTAATTTCCATTCATCATGTTAGTGGTCTCATTTTTATAACATTAACATAAACTTACTCTCACATGGACTAAGGCACAATCCGACAAATTCATCTCTGAACCGCCCCACAAAATCAAGCATTTAGCATGTTATCTACTCATGGTAATACAACACCAAATCACACAAACAGTCCAGACCGCCCAAACCACACCAAGGATTTATTCACTTGGCCCAAATCTTTGAAATCGAATCACGCCGGTCCCTACCCAACAACCTCACCCATTACAAGACCCTTAAGCAAAAGTAAAACAAGTAGGAGAAACCCCTACCTTTCCCCGGGAGTCTGGTCGGAACTCCCTAAACCGGAGTCCACGCTTGTCCTCTCCGTAGAACAACTTCCTTCTTGTCTCGAAGGAACCGACTCATTTGACGCCACAACTCTAGAGAGAAGGAAGAGACTCCTCTCTAGAAAAAATGAGATCCAAGACCTCCTGCATTTTTTTTTTCTTCCTCCCACGCTTTCCTCGTTGTTGTCTCCTTCTCTTATTCTTACTTCATTTGCTTTCTTTCTTTTCATTTCTCTTTCTTTTTTCTCTTCATTTCTCCCCATTATCTCCTTTCTCTCTTTCGACTTTCTCTCCTCCCAACTATTATACATATTTAGACAAATGATAAATTTCCTCCTCACCTTCCTCAAGCCAAACATGTGGCTCTCCTTTTTCCATCTTTTTCTTTTATTTCATAATTTCTTCTTTATGACATCACCACTACATGGCTTAACGTGGAGCCAGCTGATCCATTTCCCACACATACTAATTGTGATCCATTTCTTTCCACGCCATGTCACTTTCAAAGCAGACGCAGATCCTATAATCTTAAGTATTTGTCATCCGACACCCACACTAAAACGTGAAATCCCGACTCATCTCGGAATTCAACGAAATTCGACGTAATTGCTAGATTTCGCGAGACTATCCAAATCTGCCGCCCGTTCTGGGCTATCCGAGATCTAGAAAAATTCGATTTTGACCGAAATTTACCATTTTTATCCTTCCTCAGAAACTGATTTTCCGTGGTCTCTACACCAAATGTGGTCTAATATCCCTATTTTTAAGGCCGTGTTTGGCTCTTTCATAAATTCCCATTTCTCATTTTTCTCCTTTTTGGTCTTCATTTCACTTTCATTTATCATTTAATTCACTTTGGCATTTAAGCTTATTATTTGATCCTTAGGTCCTCATTTTACACATTTCCAAATTTGCCCTTTTTCACTTGGGCTTTTTTCCGACTTCAATCAATTTCTCATTTTAGCATATAATATTTAATCATATGCTCACATTTTCATTTCACTTTTCACAATTTATCAAATTTCCCGAAAAAACCCAAGTTTGGCTCAATTTATACTCAGAATATATAATAAAAATTATTATAAAAATTCTATGGTATTTTTTGGGCATTAGAGAAGCACCAAAGATCCTTCAAGAGGACACTCTTAAAGGATATAAATTTGAGGTCAACTATTTCCCCACCAAAGAGTTGGCATTTGAGCCTACATTGATTATTCCGAAGGTAGAGGAAGTCATCCTCACGAACTATGAGGATGAAGAGGGAGTATTGGCCACAATGGATGAATGGTCAAAGCAAACATTTCAGACTTCACCAATGGGTCTAATTGGACTCTAAAAACGGAGCAGCTTTTAGGAGGCACCCCAAGCAAAAATAAGGATTTTTATCCATTTAGTACTTTAGTTGTTTTTGTTTAGTTATTTTTAGTATGTGTTGCATGTTGATTTTATTTTAAGTGTTTATTTGGTTTTTTCTTTTCAAGATATTGAAGGTGAATCTTATTGAGGAAGTTTCATCAAGACCCACCACACCCGAGCCCAATGGTCAAACTTGATCATCAAGGGGAATCCTCTGTTCCTAATCTTTCATTTTTAATACATTGAGGACAATGCATGTTTTAATTAAGTTTGGGGGTATCAAGGAAATTTTCCTTTGTTTTTAAATTCTTCTAGGAGCTTCAATGATCCTATCTTTACTATTTTCCTTTAGTTGCTTGTGTGTTTTAGTTGTTTTTATGTGTTTTCAATTTTTAGGTTAATTTTTTCATTTTTATGTTTTTTTGTTTTTGGTTGAGCTTGTTTTGAGACAATTATGATGCCTATGATGAATAATGATTGAACTTTCTTTCCCATGAAGAAAATGAGAGATATCTTAATGTAAAGAATAATGTTTTGACCTTGTAGTCGACTATTTAGACTAAAGTTCTTATCAATTTGAGCACAAGTAATTTACCATTGATGGTCAATTTTGCTTGGTTAAGAGAAGAATTAGGTGAATATCATTCTAATTGATCTCTAAAGACTCTAGAACTTGTTCAATAATAACTTGAGGCGAAATCCTAGGCAACACGACAATTAGGAAATGATATAAGTCATCCTTGGATCGGTTATGCCTTTCTAACTAACCTTTTTGTGCATATATCCATATTCACCCAATATGAACCATATTAGCCATTTTATTTCAAGAAAAGCCAAGAATGAACCCCTTATCCCTTTTGTTGAATACCTTTCATCAAAGTCTGTTACTCCAACATGTTGATTTAACACAATGATCTTTGTGGATACATGTAGTGAATTTGGCCAAGTTGAAGAGGTGTGCTTTAATCAGCAATAAAGGAGGCTTGCGAAAAATGAAGAAAAAAGTGGGAAAATGGGAAAAGAAAGAAAAAGCAAGGATATAAGTTTGGCCTCGTATCTTCCTACCTTGAGCAAGTAAGTTCTAGGGGTGTTCTACACCTATTAATTCAGCCAATTGGTCTAGAATTACTAACCCTAAAGCCACATCAGACGCAGGAAAGCTTCAATTGAGGTTAAACAACATCTCCATGCCTTGTAATTCTTGAAAAAGCAGTTCTTGGTATTTTAGGTAGAGAGAGAGATTATTTTTACTTTTCTATTGGTAGAAGAAAAAAATCATGCAAGTTTGGGGAGCTATGATAAAAATGCAATAAGTTAAGTTTGGGGAAAAGCTTAGAAGGCCAATGAAAAGAAGGCAATATAAAAAGGATGAAAAAAATTAATATAGAAAAAGAAATGTGTATGTTTTGGGTAAACAGCCTAAATGAGACCTATTCAACTACCTTACCTAAGCCATAAAGAATTTAGTCTGATCCTAAGAGTTGTGTATAGCCTACATTAATGGAGAGTGATATGCCCAACAAGCATATGGAGTCTTACACACTCACCATGTGAGTGAGAGATCCCCATTCCACTCATGCTCATATAATTTCATTTGAACTGCAATTGACTAGAGAGGGGAAGACTACACACACACACACTTGAGAACTTTGATTAGGTTGTTCAACTCATGGTCAATCTATTTTTTTTTTTTAAATCCGTCTCAAAGTTTTCTTTATGTTGTATGAAGGTTAGATCCTTGAGGCAACTTACCATGTATTATCTCAATTTCATGCTCATCATTTTTGTTTCTTTTGAATAAGGAAAATGAGTTGTTTCTTTGCTTGAGAACAAGCAAATGTTGAGTTTGGGGGTGTTTGATAGGTGTGAATCATACTAGCATTTATAGCGTGCTTTGCATGTATTTATGTAACCTAAATGCTAGATTCACACCTATATTCCTAAAGATTACACTAATACCCCATTTGCTTATATTTTGCTGGATTAAAAGGAAAATCAAACAAGGAAATGCAAAGCTACATGAAGAGCTCGTTATTCAAGCACCGGTTCGAGGCAAAGTGGGTTTCAAGGCAAAAGAAGCTTCATTTAGGCGGTTTATCCTTCACTCTTGGCGAACGAGTGTGGCATTATCAAAAGACAACCCGGTTCACTAAGGCGGCTAGTTTCACCGAGGCAAAGGATGGCGGGTCGACTAGAAAACCCGGACTTGAGCCCATCTAGCCTGAGGTATTTCCCAACCCCATAAATATATGTATTTGAGACTTGTCTAGGTTTGGTTGAAGGGAGAACACCCTCCTTGGGTTTCTCCTTTCTTCTCAGTCATTCTAGTGGTTTTGATTTGTTCCTTTTTTATTTTTTAGATTTCGTTAATATCAAGATCTCTCTCATTTGTTTTACATCTCTGAACTCTACTCTCTCTGTCAATATTTCATTATTATGTTTATCTTAAATATGATTTTGTTGGATTACTTGGTTGCAATGAGTGGCTAAACATCCTCTAGGGTTGATTGTTGAAGTTGATGCTCGATGATATACTTTTAGAATGGTTTTGTGAATATATGTTTGTGTGAATGTTAGTTGGTGTAGTTCTTAGGATTATTATGGTTTTAACTAATTAATCCATATTGAGAGTTAGGACTTCAATCCCCATACTAGGGCATCCTTAGTGATGCTCGGATTACGCCTTAAAATCTGGTCCCATGTCTCTTAAGGTATGAATTAGTTAATTGAAATACTAATTAACCTAATCAAAGAAGTCTAAGGAATTGGGAATGCCTAGTACTAAATGGATTTCATTAGGAGTAGCATCATCTCAGTATTATTTGAGGATCGTATGAACCGAGAGGTGATCAATCCAATCGTAATCTGGGTAGTCCTATTATATGGACTGAGAGGTGACCAATAGGATTCCCAAGGAAAGAACCGCCTTATAAAAGTACCATACTTAATGACCTAGATGGACCGAAAGGAGAATAGGGAGTTGGTGTGAGAAATTGAGGGGAGACACAAAAGTGTGTACCTCATATCAGATTCCTTGGACATGCACAAGTGTACGTTTACTCAATCAGAGCTTAATGAATAAAAACCATAAATGCATCAACGGTAACAATCAACCCTGAAATCTTTCCTTGGGTTATATTCCCAATATTACTCCATTCCTTGTGAGTGGACATTGATCATACCCCATTTAGTTTTGTTTTATTTTGTTTTTAAAACCTTTCTCCCCAAGTCATCGAGTTGCTCAAATAGTGAACAACTTCGCAGATAGTCAGTACTTAACTTTCGCTTAAAACAATAATTCTTCCTAAGGATCGAGCATTCGCATCATAGTCCAATCAGACATTTCAGGCAACTCATGTGCTAGCAAAAAAATTTCTAACAGCAAGTTCATGAAGGGGTTTGTGGAGCCCATCAAGCCGGGATAAAAATACGATGGCTAATTATGAGAAATGTCTATTTCTAGCCAACCACCCTAAGTGACTGCATCAATTACTCCAAGGGTTTCCAATAATGTCAAAAGTATGGCAGCATACACAGGACACCTGCTGTGGAACTACACTCAATTGTGAATCCATGGCCTTTCGGAAAATGGGTCATGGACTTAATTGGGAAAATCTACCCAGCTTCATCAAAGGGACACAACTTCATCTTAGTTACTACATACTACTTCACTAAATGGGTGGAGGCAATATCCTTAAAGAAGGTAGAGTAGAAGGATGTGATCCAATTTGTTAAGGATCAAATCATTCATAGATTTGGAATTCTTTCATCCATTACAACTGACCAAGGCACCATGTTCACTGGGGATGAGATGACTTATTTTGCCAAGGACTATGGCATTCAAGTCATCATATCCACTCCCTTTTATGCCTAAGCAAATGGGCAAGCAGAAGCTTCTAATAAGGTGTTGATAAGCATCCTAAAGAAGATACTCGAGGATAATCCTATAGATTGTTACATAATTTTATCTGAGACTTTATGAGCTTATAGAACTTCTAAAAGAGATTCTACAGGGGTAAGTCTTTATTCTCTAACCTATGGGCTGGATGCAGTGCTTTCGATGGAGGTGGTAGTTCCTTCTCTAAGGGTATTCAGGTAGAATGGTCTTAATCCTTAAGAATACAGTGAGGCCATGATGATGGAACTTAAGGCATTGGATGGGAAGAGATTACAAGCTCTCGACCATTGTTTGGAAAGTGGTGCTGCCCATTGGTGCTAAAGACTGAGAATTAGGAAAATGGTCTCCTAGCTGGGAAGGACCATTCAAAGTTCACCAAGTATTGCCCAGAAGTGCCTACTGGTTGTCAAGCCTTGAAGAGGAGCCACACAAAAGGTTCATCAATAGGAAGTACCTCAAGAAATACTTTCTCATAATATGGGGAATGCTGGACACTGCCAAGAAGAACTAAGGTAGGGAATGAGGGAATAACAAGCATAAGTAGGTCTCATTGACCATTTTTTATTAGGGAAACTATTTATAGTAGTTACTTTGAGTGATAAAGTAGGTTGTCTTGGTCACTCACTGCTCAAACCTTTTGTATTCTTCAATGTCATACTTGTTACACCCTTAATTATTTTAAAAATTAATAAAGTAGGTCCCATGACCACTTTAAACCTGGGGAAGTAGATACTAATCTTTGATTTGTAGGTTAAAGTAGGCTTAATGATCCCTATTGATCCTAAATAAGGGTTTTCCCCAAGAATGAGTTTGTTGTGTCATCAATTGTCCAAAGTAGGTTTCATGACCACTTTAGGACTGGAGAAATATGGGATAGCCTAGTGATAAAGTGGTTTCTTGGCCATTGCATTCGATAGTACATTGATTTCTCCAAGGGTGTTCTTGTTCCCTCTCCGGATAGGTCTGATGAGTATATAAAATACTCATTTTAGCCCTATGTTTTACTTAGTTTTTAGTTTTTTTTATGCTAAATAATTTTCATAATGCTCTAAATATTCATCTTTATGATTAGGACAACCATTTGGTGGAATTGGTGAAAAATGAATGAATATCATCAAATTACACATGTAGCAGTAGCAACTGTGTTTTGATGTTTTCAGCTACAAGATCATCTCAAATGACTACAATATTTATATGGATGGATAGGTGACTTCCCAATCTTTCCAAAGATACCTTATTCACTCAATTTGGACTTCAAATGATCCAATTATGACTTTGGAAGTTGAAGAAAGAAGAGAAGAGAGCTCAAAAGTGACCAGTTGGAGCATTTCATAAATTCAGTATGTATTATATTTTATAAAGTTTTATTTCTGGCATATCTAGATTCTACACTTCAAGAGATTTCCAACGGTATCAAGAACACACAAATCAAAGTTCGGACGACAAAGTTATGGCCTCGGAAAGTTAGTGCAAAAACGTCACAACGTCGGGAACCAACATCGGGACATTGCAGAGAGCTCAAAAACGTTGCAGCCTGACATCGCGACGCTGCAACGTTTGGGGTTGGTTTTTATTCGATTTTCAGCCCATTTTGAGCCCATAATTGATAGTTTTAAAGCCTCAAACCCTAGAAACACGAAGAGAACGGATTTTGTGGGTTTCCTAGGGTGTTACCCTAGGAACAAAGTCTTTTGAAGATGAGAAAATTGAAGAAGAAGAAGGAAGATTGAAGAGGACATTTGGGCTTTCATCATCCAATTAGTTTATTTCTTCCCCTTTTTATGTTTTTCCTCAATTTTATGATTGTATCTCTCACCATCATGAACTGATTTTGTAACTTAGGGTTTTGGTTGTATTTTGGACATGAATCTTATATCTAAAAATTGAATTTCTTATTTCTATTGTCTGTTTGTGATTACATATCTATTAATTCATACTTTGGTGTTATTTGCATGTTGATTTCTAGCTAATCTCAACATGATAAGTGGTTCCTTGCGAGATTTGAGAAAGGAGTGAGGAATTTGACAGAGATGAGTTAACCTAATTAGCTTGGTGGTGTAGAAATCATCAATAATTAGTAGGCGTGAGAGATTCTTGGGTCTTAACGCATCTCTAATGCTTGGGGTTAAGCTAAGAAGCGAAAGACCTAATGTTATTTGGTAGGTTATTCGACCTCGAGAGAGGCTTATAATTAACTTATGCAAGAGTAATCTTGGAAGCCTTTTCAAGAGACAATAGAATGGAATTTTGTCCTAGATATAGGAGGATTGTTCACATGCACCAAATACCCTAAAATTTTATTATCTCTTGGTATCCCTTAGTTACACAGTTTGTTAGTCGATTAAGTTTTCACTATATTAGTTTAGTTTAAATATTGTTTATCACCCTTTGACTAGTTGGACATTAGAAAAGTATTCTAATTTTGGTACTTAGCATCCCCATATTTCCTTGTGGATCGATATTCATACTTAGGTACACTTTATTATTTAACAAGTGTATACTTGCGCAGAATAGGCACTTATTACATATTTTATTGCATATTCTTAACACACATCACATTGACTCCTATCAAGTTTTTGACGCCATTACCGGGGAAATTGTGGCGTTTTATGCTAATATCAATACAAAGTGCTTCTTTGGTACTTTAGACATTTCTTTTTAGTTAGTCTTGTTTTATTTTCTCTTTATATTTTACTTTGGATTTTTATTGTTTTTTTTTTTTTTTTGTAGATTAAAATCACAATGGATCCTATTATTGAGCTGACAAAAAAATTAGCTCTCTTTAGTCAACAACTAAGAATGAGACAATTGGCCAATGAGCATCAAAGAAGAGTGACAATTCAATATAAGGAAAGTGTGGCAACCATACGCATCAATGGATTATGTTCAATGTGGAAGTACCCGTATTGGAACAATTATAATTGGAGTTGGCATGTATTTGCTCAAACACCCCATGGAATACAAGCTATACCACTCCTCAAACTCCACAAGTCCAAAGATCAAGTCTAGAAGAAAAAATGGTTGAATTAGAAAGACTCCATGCTGAATTGGTCATGGAAAATACTGAATTCAAGGGTTGAAATGGACTATTCTCAAGTTGGGTTGCCTAGGTTTCCTGATCAAAATGAGATGAGTCGACCTCCAAGTGGGAGAATGACATAGTTAGAGGCAACCATGGCTGAATTAGAAAGAGTTCATGCTGAATGTGCAACACCTCAAGTTCAATTCATGGGATTGACAAGGGCTAATGTTCAAATTCAACCTACGCCACTAAAGAGCATGAAAGAAAAGATGGCTCTAATGACCACTTCTTGTACTCAACTTACATTTGAGAAATACTTGACCTAAACAAGAGGAGTATGGGTATCTGAACTAGTGGCGAATACCATGAAGAACAAAAAAATATGGCTCGATGTCAGCTGAAGGACAACATGAGTCTCTGCAGCACTATTACCTTTTAAAGACCTATTCATTTAAACACATTTCATATCCCCATTTATAATATGAATAATTAATATTCATTTAAAACATAATTATTTATGGGTATATGATATCAAGACCTAATCACATTCATTGACATACAAGAATATATATACATTCCTTAATTCAAATAAGGCCCATAACTGTTCTTGAATAACGCATTTATACAAATTAGCATTCCATGCCTTTTCAAATACATTTACAAAATGATATTCTTGGAGTTCACCTCTCTTTAAAACACATTCCATAAATATCTAAAACAAAATGAGTCAAAAATATATTCTTCTTATGAAGGCTTTTACATCATTGAATTGATACAAATAGTTACAAAATATCATGAATGAAATGATATGCATAGAGCCAGACATTTACTTATACTGCATGTTGTTGTGATGTTGATTCTGCGTCAGATGATCTTCGGTCTGCTACTCTACTTAGTACACAGGTGTTGATAAAAACAACCATAGTAGCATTTCATGCTTAGTGGTTCTATACAATTCTTTCTTCATTTTGGTTTAAATAAAATCATGCAATGTTTATAAAACAATGCTTTTGTCCATTTTTTTCAATGACCAATGCAGTACAATGCATATATATATATATATATATATATATATATATATTCATTTCATTTACATTCAATTACAATTCATTGGTCATTTTGAGTTATGCGATTTCATATGCACTAAATCATTCAAATCACAAATTATGCATTTTCAATCTCATTATCATTTTTGCATATCGAATTTAACTTTATCTTTCGATGGGATAACGAATCAGACGCGGTCCAGTGAGTATAAGTGGAGTATATATAAAAGAAATATTGTACTCGATTTGGTGTACCTTATCGATATTATTGTCCCACTCAGACTCTGGATCGGTATGTGATTAGTGCCCAAAGTGCTATTTTGAGCCCTATTTATTATAGGTTTTGAGCACTTTTGTGTACTAATCAGCGAATTAACTTTGATTGCACATTAAGGTCCCGGTTATTCTACTGATCGCATTTTATGGCTAATTTTGTAGTTTTTGCAAGCTATTAATGCCAAATTTGTTGAATCAATCCAAGCACGACGAATCCGAGCCAAAACTAGCTTTATAGATTTGAAATCAGGAGCAGAAGAAGAATAGAAGATGAGCTGAACGAAGTTTTTTGCATTGCAAAATTTTTGCCAGTGCAAAATTTTCTCTCTCCCCTATGTTGACTTTTGGGTTTTGTTTTCTCTTTTTGCCACTTTTGCCCTCCTTGTATAATGCCTTTTTGAGGGTATGTTGGTATTTTACCTCATGTGGAGCTACATATAAGCTGAACGAAATTGGGACTTTTGGGAACTTTTTGGCTTTTGGTAGAAAATCAAATCTTTGTAAGTTCTCAGACTTTCTTTTCTTGTATTTTTTTCTTTGCTTTTCATTTATTTATTTTTCTTGGTTTTTAAACATCCCTTGAGGATGGTTGGCTAAACCCCCTCCATCCTTGAAGATGAGGGCTACGGGGCTAGGGTTTTGAGGTAAAATGACGGTTCTCATGTATTTAATGCAAGCATTCATGGGTATTTATGTCTCTATTTCTCATAACAGGATTAAATCTCTTTGATGTACCTTGGTTAACCTGTATTTGGCAAGCTTTTAGGGTTCAGTGGATGCTTATTGCTAGATCCACTAAGATTCATTAGTTTCCATTTATTAGTTAATGTAGGGTAGATTTTTAGGAGATAGACTTTCACTGCCCGGGAACATTTATGTCCAATAAATGCTATATTTCGAAAGGAAAATTATTAGGGTTCGGTTTTGATAGTCAAATGAAGATCCGGTTCGGGAAATGACTATAGGTCATCCTCCCCAGCAGGGAAAAGGACTGAGAACCTCTCGTTTAGCCGGACTGACCACTGGCTGCTTGGAGTGCTTGAGGAGTTCTGGTACATATTTTTACTTGTTTACTTTCAATTTCCACCAACAAAACCCACTATTTTTAGCAAGAAACCCAAAATCCAAATTGAAATTCACCATTTAGACCAGCGCAAATCATTGAAGAAAACCCATCCACATGTTCAACCTAAAGCCTTTATGCTAAATTAGCTATGCTCACGATAGTAGGAAATTAGGATTACAAATTTGTTGATTATTTTTCTTCCGCATTTTACACAAATCAAATGGCGTTGTTGCAGGGGATGGTGCCTAAGTGCAAGTGACGAGTTGTTGAACTTGTGATCCTCATCAAAAGTGTTGGTGAATTCCAATCTCTTTTTACTTTTACTTTTATTTCCCCTAGTAGTTCACTGTTGAGTTGACTTAATTTTTATACTGTCCATACTCAAATTTCTTGTTTATTTTTTTAGCTAACAGTAACATTTCTAGGTAACCCTGTTTTTGTTTTGTGTTATGTCTTGTGTTGTTTTCATAGGACTTTATGCAATCCTGGGATAGGAACACTACATGCAGATTAGAGAGAACCAGTGTCCCATAGGAGCAGGTTTGTGAGTGAACTAAACCTTTGAGCAGGTGGAGCCCCACTTGAAGCAATGAGCTGACAAAGGGTTCAAAGGGATCGATGCCTGAATCGATGAGGGATCACATACACCCTAAGGTGAGTGCACCCTCATGCATTATTCCCCCTGCTGAGGATGTGGCAGTGAGGCCTTATCTGATGCCCCTGCTCCTGACTTTTCATGGTATGGAAAATGAAAATCCATACACACACATCAGAGATTTTAAGGGCGTTGCACGACTTTCAAGAGGTGCAACTGATATGGGTTGCTGAGTTGACCTCTCCATTAACCCTCAAAGACAAGGCGGGTGGCTTAATTCTCTGAGCGAAGCTACTTCGAGGGTGGGCAGCTATGACGAGTTTTTGAAGAATTAGTTCTTGATTGCACACGAGGACTAATAGCTTGAAGGGGTAGGTTATACATTTGCGGCCAGTGATAATGAGAAGTTCTACGATCTTTGGGAGAGGTATATGGAACCGTCGATGCACACGCCCTCACGTAGGCTTTGATACATGGATCTTTGGTGAATCACTTTTATGATGGGATGTCCCTGTTAAACAGTTATTAGAAACCATGTGTGGAGAGGGACTTCTGAGCAAGAATCGGATGAAGCCATAGATTTCCTCGACTATGTGGCAAACACATAAGGCATGGGATGAGCCAAACCCGAGAGTAGAGAGAATGAAGCACCACAGTAAACCAAAGGGAGGCATGCTTTTCATTTGTCGGAGGATATGAAATGAAGGCGAGTTGTATTCTTTGACTAGAAAGGTTGGAAGAGCTTGAAATGCAAAATCGGTATGAGTGCAGGCGTAGATGAAACACACCGTACCTCTCAACCTAATTTTAATTGCCAATCCACTGAGTCACGAGGAAACCTTTGCCCGATTGCTCCCTCGGTAAGGATTTGATGCGAAGCGGTGACATAATGGAATTAGTAAGCCGCAAACAAGCTCCACTTATGGGAACACTACAATCCAAATTGGAGGAATCATCATAATCTATCATGGGAAGCGAAACCCCCGGCTTATGCTCCCACGGGTTCCGCAATGGCAACATCCACGGTTCCCTTCTGGCCCGCCAGCCCCCACCTCATCCTGTAGAAGCGAGCCATTGTGAATTTGAAGGCAGGTTGTAGGGTAACTTTGTGGAAGAGCAGCGATAGTAAACGGACCACTCGGAAAATCGAAACATTGGAAGGCACACTCGATAAAAAATAGATGACCCTCCCGATGCTCGGTTTGAGTTGGTAACGGCGACGGGTTGTTGAAAGGGAAATTTCCATCGAACACAACCAAATCGAGTGCATGAATTAAAAGCTGCGCGGCGACGAATCCGGGATTGATGAAGTAAAGCGGTGGTCACATTGAGGAGTGGTAGAAGTCAAACCATCCGCCCACGAACTAGCGATGGAAGATCCTAGCATTAGTTGAACTGAGACGGAGGATGAGGCACCAAAGGAATCACAGTGAATAAGAGTACACTTTATCGCTTTCCTGGCTTGCGAAGCAGAAAAAGGCCATCCAACGGACATAAATATTAGAAGTCTTTGAGGCGAGTGAAAGTCGACATCCCTCTTGCTTGACATGATTAAATGGCCCCTTATGCTAAATTTTTTGAAGGACACATGCACGAGTGAAGAGGAAGTGCAAATGTCAATAAGAAGGCCTTCTTAAGCTGAGCAAGTCGGTGCTATCATTAGTCTGAGAACTTGATGAAATCTGAATCCCGGGTGTCTGCCATCTCAATTAATATCGGAGGCACTTGTGTTGAAAAGAAACCTTTACTAGACTTGGGAGCTAGTGTGAACTCTTTGCCACTTTCTTCCAATGTCTGAACATCTTGGTTTGGGAGAACTTAAGCCCACTTCCATCGCCTTGTCTGGCCAGATAGGTCTATTAAAATACTAAAGGGAATGTATTAGGATGTTCTAATACAAGTGAACAAATTCTATTATCCGATTGGATTTTGTAGAGTACTTGGCCACCGGGGCGGGTTGCGAGTGGGGGCTGACCATGTACCCATCATATTGGAAGGGCCATTCTGGCTACTTCGGAATGCCATTATAAATTGCAAAGCGGGGTTATGCAGCTTACCTTTGGGAACATGACCCAGGACTCAATATCTTCCACTTGAGTAAAAGCATCTGCTGACAAGGGAGGGATGGTAAGAAGTCTCGCATAATAGACACGCAATTCCTCAAGAACAAGCTAACGAGCAAAGAAGTGCAAGATGTTCTAAAACCAAGAGTTGTTGGACAACCTTGTAGAGCAACAAAGACCTCTAAAGCATGAAAGGAGCAGAGCACTGGAGAGGTTGAGGAAATTTACCTCTATTGATTTGAGAGGAAGAAAATGAATCTCAACAATCGGGATCTCAAAGCCTCTGCCTCGTGAACACTGAAGATGCATTTTTGGAAGAAAATGCATGTCCGCTTATTATATCACCGCAAGCACTCACGTAAAGACAATCCGTGAAATCAGGTATAACAAGCAAGCCAGTGGAAAATTTCCAATTTAAAAGGTATCGCCAACAACTGCACTCATCACATTTATTTAGAGGGAGGAGTCAGATGTTAGGTAACCACGTATAGATTGAATCCCCATATGCAAAAGAGGTGGTGTTCGTGATTAAGTCTGAAGTTGTCGCAAGCGCAGATATTTACCCCATATCTCGATGAAGCACTGGTGAGCCCAACCTAAGCCGTGCCAAAGAACCGGCAACTACAGCACGTAAAAGAGAGGAAATGCCCAATTCGCCACAAGTCGAGGAATGTAATCGATTACAGATTAGGCTGAGGTGACAAGAAGATTACTTCTCACTCTTGGGTGATTAGCTCCCAAAGAGTTTCGTGCCACTTTCACTTCCTTATCGAAGGTTATTCAAAGTTGCTTCTAGATTGAAATTGCTTCGTATTTGATCGTGATAGACTAGCCTTCACTCCGCTTTTAAAGAGAGGTTTGACAGAGGATGCCCTAGCCCGTAATGCCCCGCCACATTCCAACGATGTATGCTCAAGATTTTCGCTGACTTGGTAGAAGATTATGGAGGTTTACATGGATGATATCACGCCTACGGGGAAAGCTGACGAATGTCACAGCCATCCATTTGGAAAATCATCCCGCATATTTAGAAGAAACCTAGGTCGAATCGAAAGTGCTATTTCGTAGAACCATGTTAGTAGAGTAAGGCTATTTAGAAGGGAATTAAAGTGGAGTCAAGGCAAAATCAACTCCATTCTAATTACTCCTCCACCAATGTAATAAAGATGAAGAGGCAATTCTTGGCATGCAAAAGCTTCTACAAATAGTCGAGGTGACTTTCAAAATTGGCACAAGCCACCGGCGTTTCAAAAGACGCCAAGTTTGAGTGGAAGTGGTCGCCACAAAGTTTCAAGAGTTTGCGTTTACTTCGACCACTGCATTCAATAGTAAGGGCCCCTAATCGCGCTGCCTTTCGAGAGGTTATGTGCGATGCAAGTGACCATCGTCGGAGTGGTTCTCGACAAAGAGCCAGGGAAAACCGGGAGTGGCTTTACTATACAGCAGAAAAACGAACGTCGTGGTAGAATTACACTACCACTGAAAGAATCTGTCGTGCAAAGGGTTCATGCCCTGACGGTTTCTATGCTATTTGACTGGGTGAGAGCACCATCTTTCACGATCATTCAATGAAATACCACACAGAAATGCTTAGGCTTACTTGGCAACTTCACATGTGGAGTTCAAACTGGCAGATTCGGGATAAAGGCATGGAAAATGTTGTCGCTTTCAGCCATCTTCCTATCAATCCAACCATAACATCAACACCCACAACCCTCCAATTCATGATAGAATTTCAGAGAGTTCTACTATTGTGATGTATGTCTTGTCAGTCTACATTGTTAACTTTTTGCACAGAGTTAAAGCAACATAACAAAGAACATTAAAGTTCCTCCACAAAAAATTCGAATTTTACTATTGGGAAGAAGAACCTCTATTTATCAACATCGTGTCGATCGATAATCGAGCGGGGCTAAGGAGAACAGAAGGATACTACCATCGCCATATGAGACAAGGATGTGAGTCATTCGTCTCAGAAAACGGAAGTCAAGGTAACAAGGGCAGGTTTTGCCATTAGCCTCTTGTTTGCTGATGTTTCATACATGTCCAAACAATGCTATAAACACAAAGGTTACAAAAATTCTCGTCGTCAGGTATGCGAACCCATCCCCGGTTGCTGAGTTATTTGATGATCAGTACTACCGGTTGGACTATTCATTCCTTCTGATATACTTTGTGATTCTTCTCCGAGTTGACTATGTATGTCAAAATGGTATCGGCACTCGCAGAGCAGCGCATCACAAGGTCGTATGTTGAAATTTTTTGAAGCAGAACATTTTCTCCGCATTCCAAGGTCCCCAAAGCCATAATCTGATGTGAGGTTCAGATTTCTTCACTAAACCTTGAGAACTGCAGATCTGAGCACTGTGTCATAATGTTGTGGCAAATCTCACTATCCAGAGGCCATAGAGTCAGTCAACAGGAAACTCAAGACCATACAGATACATGAATGTGGTGAACCTCGGCACCAGAAGATTGGACCCCTCAAGCTTCTCCGATTCCCAGACATGAACAAACATTACACACCATCCTGAGTCGTCCCCTTACGCTTTAGCGAGTGGTGGCGCATGCCACTCCTGCCATGAAATTATATATGCATGGTGGCAAGACACTAAACTTGACAGTGGCAGACGTCCTCAAAAGGCCCTCGATATCAACGAGTCGAAATGAACCGGTAGAACACGCCATTTCAACCTGAAATTGCAAAAAAAGATAAGTAAAATATGCAAGGCTGATCACCGAGAGTTTGTAGTACTTCAAACAAGGAGACTATGGTACTCCAGACTTAAGCCCAATTCCTTCCGCCAGAAAGCTCAAGTCAAGGTGACTTGGTCCATCTTCATCGTCCGAACGCCCACCTCTGGCGGTCAAGGATCTTTAATTCCAAAAGACAGAGTAGGTTCTAAGGCGTTGTACGTAAAGGTCGAAACCTCATGCAATGTCACAACACGTTGCATGATAGATCTTCGACCTCCCGTGAATCCAAAAAGGGCTACCCGAGAGGTGATAGATCAATTCAATTTTTAGTTGACCTTATTTGCTTTATTTTTCCTTTTTTCTTTTAGCTATCAGACTTTCACCTTCCCTAAACCATAGCTGAGCTCTTCCTTGAAAATTTCTCTCCACTTTTCCTACAGATTTTATAAGTCATATTCCTCTGCCAAAGGTGGCAAGAATCCTCCACCTCTCCATCTCCTCCCTTTATCCAGATAGATCCATGAAGATATTGGGCCAGCTTGGTGCCACCTTCCTTCTCCACCCTCGCACTAGATGTAGCGCCTCCTCCTACACACAACCGATGTCGATCCCCGTCCGCTGCTCCATCGCCTCACATCAGCACAACATAGTGGGTCAGTCTTTCTACCATCTCCTGTTAGTAATGAGTGCCAGCCCAATGTAAGTGATATGATTTATATCTATTTATGAGAATTTATTATATTTATGATCGTGATAATATTATATATAAACATCCTCAATAAGATAGTTAATTATCTAAAATAGTCCTTAATCACTGATATTTTAGTAAATAATAAACAATTAAGATTAAAGATAATGATTTTGATATTCATGGGGATGAATATATATAATGTAGATGTCACAAAATCACAAATTTATATCTGGTTTGATGAGAGAAAATAAAGATGATGCACTGTATTGAGATTGAATAGCTACGGATCAAAGTCAATTCAATCCCTGATAGTCAAAAACATTAAACTTTCACTGTCTAGACCATGAAGTAGTTCTCAACATACATCATTGTTTTGATATAATCTAAATCGCTGAAAGTCTTAATCGATGACTATAAAGGTTATATACTTTGAACATAATAAGAATCATGTAGTGAGATATGAGCTGTTAGATGGAAATTTGCCCCTCTCTTATTATAAGAGACATTCTCGGGGTCCCCATTAAATTTAGACTGAAATGCATGATCAGTTTTAAAATGAATTATTAAGATCAAGTGTCGTCTGTTTGGTCACTTGACTGGTTTTCCAAGTAATCAAATATAGAACGATATAATGGACCCTGCTCAAACAGCTCTTATATTTCCACTTCAGCATTCATAAAAGATTATGTCATTAAATATATTAAGGTTGTCCTGGATCAAGGAGTTTTTTCATTTAACTTGGGTAGTCACTGTTCTCACAGAGGCCACTCATGACTTTGGTGGATCAAATGTGATACTCAGGTTCATCATTAATGCACTGAACCTATAGGTTCATTATTGGGAATGAATAATAACTGCTATGGTTTTACCTTCCTAGTAATTTAAAACGATGAGGATTATTTTAAATACAAATAACAATTAGTTGTTATTTAAATCTGACTTAATTTTATGTTTAAACTCACATTTAATATAATAAATAATTATTTGTTATATTTTATTACAAGAAAATAATCCTGTAGCGTTTTAAAAGGAGTTTTAAAATATATATTAATGAGCAAATAAATTTGTTTCCTTATTCGATAAGGATTTTTGAATTTAAATTTATTATTGAAAGATTTTAAATATAATAATATAGTTTTTATTCGATAAGGATTTGAATTTAAATTGTTGCTGTCAAAAGAGTTTTAAAAATGATATATATTAATATAAATTGCTTTCTGATTCAGATAAGGATTTGAATTTAACTGTTATGATTTAGTAATATATAATAATATCAAATGCTTGGATTAAAACCTGTAGAGACTTATATATATATATATATATATATATATATATATGAGTATATGTGTGTGTGTGTGTGTGTGAGACATATATATTTTTCGTGGTCGCCTTTTGATACTCTGGTGTAGGGTATTTTTCGTAAAGTACAACACCTTGAAGATCCAATAAACCAAGATCACTTCGAAGGTTTGGTTTTAAACTGATCACAAGAGGGGTTTCACCCTTCCTTCTGCTATGAAACGCATGTGATCCTGGTGGGTTAAGGATACAAACATATAAATTGTCGCATTATATTCCAAACCAGATTGGATATTCTCCTTAATCCTACCATGGTATCGTAGAGCCACTTTTATGCTTTCAAAAAAATCCAGTAATGTCATGCTTGATCGTATGTATGATGTATATAGATTCTTCATTAATAGATTCATGTTTTTTAATATATGTGATATTATAGTTTGTGCGAACTACATAGTTAATAGTTTATTAAGGTATTACTGATTGAACTAACCCAGTGCTGGATCATAATATTGATGAACTGAAGGAGTTGCCACAAAGTGAATAGCAGACAAAGTGGCATGATTCTGGATGTGTTCACCAGATTAATACATTAATCAATTCATATATATCACTCTATTTATCAATGATTGTTTATATGGTATAAATGTAAGCCCTATGTGTAATTAGATTATTATAATATGTCTTAATGATTTTGATGGCTTTTGCTGATCTAAAAATTTCAAGATTTAGATCAATAAATTAATTTTTAAACTAAACTCTGAATGTTTCAAAAAAACCAGGCGCCTGGACTACTTAGGCACCCTCAATCCCGTCATAACTCAAATACAGTTAACTGTCGTAACAAACAATGAAGGCCACACTTAATTTACGGGGTTATTTTTATGAGACTTATTTATACTTTAATGCAAACTGCTGGTGCGATATGATAATATGATATATTTTGTATGCCGTGTTGCTTCACATGAAAACAACAAGATGTACTTAGACCAATGTGTTTAAGGTGTTATTATTATTGTTTACAAGGGTTGTAATTATAATACGCTTGCATGCCGTTTTACTGCATTTTCACTTATTTTAATACATAGTAGGTTTGATGAATTGTTGTAATAAAACAAGACAATGTGCCATTGATCACGCAATCCAACCATGATATGAGGAGCTAGAAGCTCATGTGTTGGTGGTCACAACTCCATTACATCTGTCATTATTACTATCTTAGGTTCTAATCGCTGATCTTCTCATATCAAGGTTTATGGAGATCAACTAGATTGTCACAATGTGACACGCTTATTATATGTAATATGAGATATGTAAGGATGTTTACATGAGTATGGGATAATTAGGAGGGCTAAGGATGAGTATCATTACTTAAAATTAAAACTAATCAAGATCCTCATGTGCCTGAAGTTAATGATGCCATCCATTTCTTAAACACTTGTCAAACCTTGTATCACCTTAATGTGGGTTCTCTTAAAAGTAGAAGTACATTAGGTTACATTAGTGAGCAGATAAGACAGAGTAATGGTGCGCCCTGTATGAAGGAAAGGTTAACCTTATTAGAATATCAAACTATTTTGGGGCCTAATGGCATTGATGGATTAAATGTCTTATTATATGTCACTTTAGTTGAGTAAAATATGACCCGAGTTTACTAGATTAATATGATTGTTTCTGAAAAGGTTAATTTAGTGAGAATTTTTCATAATCAAAATATCATATCAACTTTTCATACTGTAGATGGCCAATCAATTAATAACAACAATTTACTTTGTAGTCACCGCGATCACTTTATATAGATAAACCATCGGACTACTCAATCGTTTCAAAATTTCTGGTAGAATCATTTCAAAACAAGAAATGAAGCTTTATGTCTGATGAACCCTCCAAGAACCAAATGATGCGGTAGTTGTTCCTAGAGCAGTGTGAATAAGGGTGAGAAGCACTCACACACCCACTGACGTCGCACGCCGACGCAACACTCAATAGCTTCCAACTCATGATTCTGAAAATATGTTCACGATATAATCTCAATCTACAAACGTTCAAAGAACAAATAGCTAAAGAAGAGTATGAGATCAGCCCATGGCAAATCAGATTCTTGGTAAAATGGTTATATGCTCAGTTATGCAGCTCAAGTGTCTAAAACAAAGGCTATTTAATGAGCACCTGATAGGCTTTGATTTCCATTTGGTGTTTCAAGATTTACAAACTGATTTGGATCCTTAAATTCACTTCTCTGATAAGATATTTGGGCTTGGTCAGAACTATAACATGAAAATGAAGCTGGATAAATTTATCTTCTGAAGGATAATGAAGTTAAAAAACTGAAGGAACACAAACCAAGCTCAGCCATGTTCGATAGTTCACAAAGGGAAAGGCTTCAAGAACAAGCGGCAAAGGCAGGCAGGCAAAGCGAAAGTCCAATGCTCAAAACCCAAACTGCAAACTCAACCTGCCAAAAGCCCTCCAAAGGAGGGTGTTTGTTTTCAGTCCCCGTCTGAAGAGAAACTCGCAAGTCAGGCTTAGAGTAGATCTAAAGAAGAAGAAGCACACTGGTGAGACTAGTTCTTCAAAGTATTTATGTTATACGATTAATTTTTGTCCTTCTAGTTCCCGGGTATTAGATAACAGATAGGATCTCACATTGTACAAATGTGTGGGATCAAAAGGAGATAACTAAGAAGGGGCTGGTTTTGATCGGCGAGTATAGTAAAGGAGCAAAAGTTGCTGTTAAGCAGAGAAGTTATGAACTTACTTTGCCTAAATATTTGTTAGTTTTGACAATTACTATGTTCCTACAATGTGTGTGGAATATTATTTCAATTTCTGTTTGATAATGATGGTTTTTCTTTTTATTATTAAGAATAATAATCACTGTTCCATTTTTCATAAAAGACATGTTCTATGCAAATGCCTATTTACAGATGGTCTTTGGTGTTAGAACCTTCAAAATCCAACAATTTCATGTCTATAACATAACTACTAAGAAATTTAAGTCCAATGATTTAAATTCAACTCATTCGCATTGTCGCCAATATATAAATGAGAAAACACATCTCAAAACTCCACTGTTGGACTATTGATTTTGAATCATATGATACATGTGAATCTTGTCTATTGGGTGCAGATGACAAAGTGATCCCTTTATCGACACAGTTTTGAAAGGGCTAAAATGAATTGTTGATCTCATACATACAGATGTATGTGGACCATTAAGTTCATATGCTAGAGGAGGTTACAAGTACTTCATTACATTTACTGATGACTTCAACAGATATGGTTATGTCTACTTGATGAGACATAAATCTGAATCATTTGAAATGTTCAAATCTTTTCAAAATGAAGTACAAAACCAACTTGGCAAGATAATCAAGGCACTTCGATCTGATCGAGGTGGCAAATATTTGGAGCGCAGAATTTGATGACCATCTTAGAACTTGTGGAATCATTTCACAATTAATCTCCTCAGAACACCACAATGGAATGGTGTGTCCGAGGAGCTTTGAATCAACTTTATTAGATATGGTTCAATCATGATGAGCTCCAACAGATCTTCCATTTAATTTTGAGGTTATGCACTTGAAACAAGCCAAGTGCTCACTCAAATTCGAGTTCCATCCAAAGCAAGCTGAAAAGACACCATGGCCCGCTTTATTTTTAAGATTTGGGGTTGTGGGGAGGCTGGTGTGTAAAACGCTTAAGTTTCAAATGTCGAGCCCAAGTCTCCGATAAATGTTCAGGGGGTATCCAAAGAGACTAAGGGATACTACTTTTACAATCCCATAGAGAACAAAGTGTTTGTTGCTCTTTAATGGTGTCTTTCTAGAAAGGAATTTATTTCTAAAGGAACCATGGGAGTAGCGTACAACTCGAAGAAGTTCAGAACCAGCAAGATAACATTGAACTCCTCGTGGGATACTTATAGTCAACAAACTATTGTCGACACACTCCTATAGCACAAAATTTACGTAGATCTTATAGATACGCCATGAGGCTAAGAGATAGGATTTCTTGGGACTGAGAACGGTGATGTATTGCGCAGTGGATCAAAATAAACCCACTACCTATCAAGAGGGGCTATGTTGATCCGTACTCGAGAAATGGTTAGAGCCATGAAGTCCTAAAATTCAATCCATGTATGATAATCGTGTATGGACTCACTCAATAATTTGAAGGTACAAAGACCATCAAGTAAATGGGTTTTAAAGAAAATCGACATGGATGGCAAAGTGCATACTTACAAAGTAAAAGGCCAGTTGCAGTTGCTCAAACAAACTCATGGTATAGACTATGATGAAACTTTTTCACTGGGATATGCTTAAGCTCCATCGTAATTCTGATATGAATACGTGATATCATGATTATGAGATTTGGAAATGATGTTAAAACTGCTTAATGGAAACTTACTTGAGGATGTACATGACACAACCTGAGGGTTTTGTACAACCTAAGAATTCTGGTAAAGTATGCAAGCTTCAAAGATCCATTATGGCTTAGCTGTGCCTCGAGTTGGAATCTTTTCTGCTATGAATCATCGCTGGCTCGATTTGCTCAAATGAAGATGAGTTTGTAAGTATAAGAAAATTAGTGAGCGCAATTGTATTTTTGGTCTTATATGTTGATGACATTTTACTCATTGGGAATGATATCCCTACCTGCACGTCAAGTCTTGGTTAGGGGAAGTACTTCTAATGGAAAGACTAGGCGCCGCGTATTCAGTGGGATAAAGATCTATAGAGATAGATCTAAGAGGCTGATTGGTCTAAGTCAAAGTGCTTACATGCACAGCATCGAAACGTGTTCGCATGCAAGACTATAAGAGAGGATACTGCCCATGTTCCATGGTATTACTCTTAGCAAATCTCTGTCCTGGAAACACTAAAGATGAGCTTGTTTCTGATGAGTAAGATTCCTTATGCCTCAAAGAATAGATCTTATCATGTATGCCATGTTAGTACTAGACCAGATGTATCTTATGCTTTAAGAATAACGAGGAGATACCAAATAACCCGACATGAGGAGAGTCACGTCGACAGAATCATGGTAAACATTCTTAAGTATCCGAGAAGATCTAAAGATATGTTCTTAGGTGGGGATATGGATTGGAAGATGATCTGGTTGTAAATGGTTACAAAGATGCAAGCTCCAACTGACAAAGATGATTTCCGACGCAGATGGGGATATGCTGGCGAGTCGGTGGTGCCGCTAGCCGAAAAGTTCAAAGCAAAAGCAATCAAGGTCGGACTTACAATCAAGTCGCACGTATTTTGCAAGATTCATGCGCCATAGCGCCAATCAAGAAGTTCAATTCACCTTGAAGTGGTTCCCGAGTATTACAAATCTTGTTGATGTTTATTGTACAAATAAGGAAGTATTGCACAAAGCAAAGGAACCTAGATCACATCAGCGATCCAAACACATTCTTAGGCGTTATCATCTCATTCGAGAAATCATTGAGAGAGGTGACATTAAGATATGCAAAGTTCTAAATTGTGCATGATAATGTTGTCGATCCATCACTTGCCTCTACACAAGCAAAGCATGACTGGCCATGCTAGGTCTATGGTATTAGATACATATTGATGAATGGGCCTAGCGCAAGTGGGATTATGAAAATAGTTTCAGCCCATTAAATGGACATGATATTTTCATCTTCTATAGAGAATTTATTATTATTATGATAATTTGCATGTTTATTATATATATCAGTCCTCAATAATATTATTAATTATTTTAAATGTCCCTAATTTGGTTATTATAGAACAACAATGAAGCCGAAGATTAGTATGTTTGATTGATATTCATGGGATGAATATGTGTATGAGATACAAATCAAATTTATATCTATTCGTTGTAAACAAATATCGATGCACTCAGACAGATTAATACATGGATCAAAGTCATGTTAATCTCTAATAGTTGTATGTCATTAAATCCTTGACTGAGATCGCTATAGTTCTCAAATAACATAAGGAATATTGTGTGTTTTGATATAATCAAACGTTGTCTTTAATCAGATGACTATAAAGGTTATACTTGAACATAATAAGAATTATGTAGTGAGATATGAGCGATTAAGATGGAATTTGTCCCTCTTATTATGCAGAGCAGAGAGATACTGGTCCCCCGACAATTGAGATCGAGAAATGCATTATCGCGCTCGTTGAAATTGATGGAGATCAATGTCATTTGTTTACTACTAATTGGTTTCGGCAATCAAAGATAGAACTATTATAAGGTCGATTTCATTCATGCCTTATATTCTATCAAGATATCATAAGACGTAAAAGGATTATGTCATTAGCTATATTAAGGTTGTCTCGATCATGAGCTTTTCATTTAACTTGGTAGTCAAGTAATGTCTTGCTAGAGGCCACTTATGACTTGTAGACTAAAGGTGGATGCAGCTCATCGCCAACAATGTTAATTAACCTATGTGGTCGCACATTAAGAACGAATAACGTGTTATTGTTTTTCACTTTCTCGAGTAATTTAAAATGATGAGATTATTTTAAATTACAAATAACAATTAGTTGTTATTTAAATTCGAATTTAATTGAGAAAGTTTAAATTGTGATTTAAATTATAACAAATAATTACTTGTTATATTTTCTTATTGGATAAGAAAATAATTTGTAAAGGGTTTTAAAAGGAGCTTTAAATATATATGTTAATATAAATAAATTGCTTCTTATCTGATAAGGATTTGAATTTAAATTGTTATTATTTAAAAGAGTTTTAAATATATAATAATATCAAATTCGTTTTTGACAAAAACCCTAGGAGACTTATATAGATATATATATATATGTGAGACATATATATTTTTCGTGTGGTCGTCTTTTACTCTAAGAACAACCAAAACAGAGAGACCTCTAATCAGTTTCTTGAGAAGACGAACCGAACTAGCATTCACAAAGATCGTTTATTATTTGTTCGTGGGATACTTGAGAGGCGGTCGTCAAAAGGCAAAGACCTTGAAGATCCGAATAAACTAAGACGCATTCTAGTTGCTTGACAAATCGACTACAAGAGGTAAGTTTTGCGATCCTTCCTTTCTGGCTTGAGAAATGCACAGACCCCAAGTGGTTGGAGTGATAAAAATTATAAATTCACACATTTATGTTCCAACCAGATTGGATATTCTGCCCGTAACCCAACACTCCTGCCCATCCGCGTCCATCAGAGAGGGCCCAAACATCGGACTCGGGCGAGTCATCTAGCTTGAGGTCATAGGAACCCCATTTGCCACATGTCCAGGGGCCAGCTGATGACCTTCCCCCGGATCTATCCCCTGCTTCTATCATCCGGCGCCCCCTCTTTCATTGCAGCCCCATTGCAAGCAATTCGGGATTGCGCATTATGATCTTCCGCAATTTTATTACAGATCCCGAGTCAGTGATTCCATGAGGAGTGTGCAAGAAGACTTCGGGAGGCTTTAATGACTACGCCGCTTCTTCTACTCCCCGTGGTCATCAGTTCTACTCATACCATGACATTCAGAGAGTGTCTCATCCTACCTAGTTATCCACTTCAATTGATGGCCGCAAGGGACACTACAAGTCGCCGATATTGCGTACCAAGATCTCCATTTCCCTACGCTCCCACCTAACTCGCTCTAATTACAGTCGCGGCCACACCTCATGCAAGGAGATGGTTCGCTATCTGTAGACGTAGTTGTTGTGGTCCGTTCTCTTCCGCAACTTCCTCCGAGCATGCTCATTATCAACCACGTACTACAATCTAACATCTTTCCACTCCAGCATACTGTGCAACAAAGAGGAGCTATTCTGGAGGCTTTATATCGCATTTATGAGGGTTATTGATTCAGCCCCGCAGCTTTCATGACATCCGCTTCCACTTCGAGCAGACGCAGCAGGTTCACCGTTTAAACCTGACCGAGCTAAGGCCATACTCTCCTTGCTCGAGGCCGCTTGCCAAATATTAGAGCATTTGGGTTTTCCTGAGGAGCCACGATTGGAGTGCCGCCGAGTTTGCCGGGCGATTCATTATCGATGTGGCCACGCTCGCCGGCTTCAGACTCCTCTCACCTCGCATGAGTCGAGGACATAGCGGTTAACCATCCAAAGAGAAGATACAAAGGAGCCTCGCATTGCATCATCGCCAGCCCAGCAATCACTATCATCCTCTTCGCACCTCCGCCTTACAAGCAAATGTAGGGACCTAGTACATCGTACCGCACCACCGCAACATATCTCCATATCCACTCGAGATTTTCTCGCCATTATGGATGCAGTCCGCTCCTTCTCAGCCACATTAGCATCGTTTACGGCTGCCCATACAACTTTAGCGTAGGAGAATGGCGACGTAGAATAAAGCTTCGCCAGCGACAAAAAAAACACGCCATCTCATGCAATTGCAAGCACTGGCCCGCCTCCTATTCTCACCAGAAGCCAGACGCCCATTTCAGTCTTCAGCAGTAGTTGAAGAGATTTTCCTCCAACCCCCCCTATAGCACCTCAGCCTGCCCCGGATGAGGATAACCTTCCACCGGCTACACACCACTAAGGAGATATCACTTCCTTCAGGACTCTCTCTCAAACCTGAACCAAGTGACAACCCTGCACAACCCGCTGGAAACCCATACGCCCAGTATCACAGACCCATGTTCAGCAGAAAATGGCCGCTTCAAACCCATACACCAATACTCATCAAATACAGTTCCAACTATATTCCAATACTCAAGAGTTATTTCATTTAATACAAACACATATTAAAATTTATACCTTATTATTATACAAAAAAATATCAAAGCTACAACCCGCTTTCTTCAAAATTCCTAAGATGAGCCGTCTCTCTAAACGCTCCCCATACCCGAAATAATATTCCGACAGGTGAGCTAGTCCCCAAGAGTGGAATTACCCTAAATGGGTTACTCCCCACCTAAGTGCATAGTGCAATGATTCAATGTAAACACACACTCGCATGGATCTTACTTGATCTTACTTGAATGTCTACATGCCAAAACCCATGTCTAGTCCTCCACGGGCTCCTCACACTTACTGAAGCATGTATGAGAAAACATAGTTTCAACAAAACACATTGTTCTCGAAGAACTACCTCTTGGGTGTCGGTAAAATATGGACTACCCTCAGGCGAATGTGTTGGAGAGCCTTCAAAATAATACATGACTCGCAAGTGTAATTGTAGGACCATCTCCCAACACCATTCTTGGATATCATCCATTGAAATTCCTTTCTATCATATTACGTTTTATTTTTCTTTCATGTCACATGCACACACACTTTAATTTCTAGGTTACCCGGTGCATATAAATGCATTCATACCATTTCAACACAATCTATACCAATATAATTGGCATATATTCTCAAATTATCAATCACAACACATGTTATTCAATTTTGATCAAAAAACACCCAAATTAGCTCACTTGGGCTAAACACAATTCCATTTCCAATGGCCTACACACACAATATGTTCTATATAATTGCGGCATCATGTTAACACATTAAATTCATGCATTAACCTATCTATTTCCACTCAACTCAAGCCATTCATTTCAACCAATTTCATACACACACCACACACTGAGCGTTTTGGTCAATTTCAAATAGCGGAATTTGTTTTTTAACGGTCCAAAAATAGAATAATTGGGTTGTCAAAATTGTGTTAACCCACTCACCACATTGGTTCCCACAAGTGGGGCCGAATTCCATGACATTCACGGCCTCATGCACACGCAAACACAACAATTTATTGTGTAATTTATCACCAGGCGCGAAGCGGTCCATACAGCACCCGCGATTTGTCGAAACAAGTTCAAAATTTTCACATTTCGGTCACAGATTTGGGCGTCGAATGACCCCTCGCTGGCCTCAGATCAACCCGACCATTAACAAAACACTTTAAATCAAAGTAAACCAAGTAGGGAGAAAACCCTACCTCCGCAGTTTTTGAAACTCTCGCAGAATACCCCACGAAGCCTAAGCTTCATAGAACCACTTTGCTTTCTTGGCAGAAGAAATCGACGGTCCAGATGGTAAAAATCCTAGAGAAGTTGCGCTCTCTCACAAATATCAAAAACCTAGCCAGCATCAAAATTTCTCCTCCTTCACGTTTTGGTCTTTTTAGAAAGATGGCCACTATTGACTCTTTTGTCTTTTTCCTCATTAACAATTCAAATAATGCCATTCATGTCCTTAAATCTTAGATTTTGACACTTGGCACTATCTCGGCCATCCATTTCCATCATCTCTCTACTCATGCCACATATATGTCATATGAGTACATGTAATAGGTGACTTTTATCACATCACATGTCTCTCAAATAGGCTTCTGACCTCGATGCTTGGTGCCTCGAACGTGAAATTTGTTGTCTTGGAATTCGATGAAATTTGTTGTGTTGGCTAAGATTTCACGAGATGATTCAGCGGTGAAGTCAGTTTAAGTGATCGAGATCTGAAAAATTTTTAGTTTTACGAAATTCACGATTTGCCCTTTCGAAAATTGGAATTTTCATAGGGATTTCACACGCTTCTCTGGTTTTCAATCCCAGGAGCCCCATTCTGGAACATGTGACATTTGGTTGGCGGAGTGAAGGTTGCTCGAGAAATGGCACACATATGCTTTTTGCTACTATTTTTTTTTTTACTATTTTTGAAGCGAAGCCTATTTTGTGTATTTTGTCGACTTGTTTGTCTTATTTGTGATACATTGATTGTTTTTTTGGAAAAGTGAAAATATAGCCATTTTATTTTTTATATACATACTATATTTCCGCACCAGTTTTCAAATTATGCCCGTTTTTGTGTTTTACTTTGTGTGGTGTGAAAAGAATTAAACAACGCATCAAAGATTCTGATGTTAAGGCGAATTCCATGCCTAGTTGAGTGGATGATTAGTTGAATTCTTGTTGCTTTCGACATTTTTCTTCCAGTTTTAGCTAACCACACACTAAGCACATTAGATTTCAACAATAGACTGAAGAACTGCCCAACCTCCTAAACTTTGCAAAACCTACCATAATTTAGTTGAGTACCTTTAATAGGTTAAGGACCCCCATGAAAAGAAGGCTAATGTGTCTTCCAAAATAAAAAGAAAAAGAAAGAAGATTACGACTCTTCTTTGGAAACTGAGAGCCACAGTCAAGGGGTATGAAGCGAAAGTCTTTAAAGCCAGTGCCTACTTGTGGTTGGGAGCCCTTATGACTTAGTGCTTGCTACGAGTGGATGGGTGGAGTTTAGCAAGTTGTAGGTGCTGGGTCACAAAATCGTGGAAGTTGGTGAAACTGAAGTGTTAATGATGGTCGAAAGATCATATGACTTGGTTCCACTAGCCTTAATTGGTTGGGAGTCATGGTGGCGCTCCACAGATTACATGGACTTTGGTGAGGTCGATTCCTCAAGCATTGCCATCAGCAAAGAGTTGTGGAATAAGAGTGGGTCCTGATCTATTAAGGTTGGTTAGTGTCCTAGGTAGAGGCAGTAGCTTGGTTAGGGGGAGAGTGCAGTTTAGCAGTTTATTGTTGAGAGCTGATCCCAAACATTTATGTTTTAGTGGAAGTCTCTGGTTGGTTCTGAAGGCTCTTTTTGATACTTCCCAGTTACGCCTTAGCATTCATTCGAGATAGTTATTGGGCAAGGGTTGCAGTGATTCTCATTGAGGGTTAGGCATTACTCATCCACATACTTTTTGAAATACCATTATTGAGAATATAATTTTGTTATTATTTTGTTTACTCTTTCTTTCTTTCTTTCATTGCTAGGACTATGATATGTAGCTCCGATTAAGTGATTAGTGCCCAGTCTTTATTTGAGCCACACATTGTGTAGGTTTGAGCACTTTTGTCTCTTGTCAGCCAAAGATGCCAGATTTGCGTGAGTCATTTGTCCTATCTTGATCGCGTTTATGGCTGGTATAGTTTTGCAAGCTATTAATGCCAAATTTGTTGAATCCAATTCAAGCACGGCGGTGAGCCAAAACTAGCTTTACGGGTTTATGAAATCGAGATGAGGAAGAAGATTAGAAGATGAGTTAGGCGAAGTTTTACTTGGCATCATATCTGAAAATTCGCGCTAGTCATGCGAGAATTTTTGCCCGTCTTGAATTTTCTCTCTCCTATCATTGACTTTTTTGGTTTTGTTTTCTCTTTTTGCCACTTTTGCCCTCCTTGTATAATGCCTTTTTGAGGGTATGTTGGTATTTTACCTCATGTGGAGCTCTATATAAGCTCAAACCTTGTAGAGAATTGGGACTTTTGGGAACTTTTGGCTTTTGGTAGAAAATCAAATCAACGTAAAGTTCTCGGGCCTTTCTTGCATTTTTCTTTGCTTTTCTATTTATTTATTTTCTTGGTTTTAAGCATCGCGGGGATGGTGGTTAAACCCACTCAATCATGAAGATGAGGGCTACGGGGCTAGGGTTTTGAGACCAAAATAAGCCCGGTTCTCATGTATTTAATGCAAGCATTCATGGTATTTATGTCTCTATTTCTCATAGCAAATTAAATCTCTTTGATGTACCTTGGATTTAACTTTTTGTATTTGCAAGCTTTAGGGTTCGGTGGATGCTTATTGCTAGATCACTAAGATTCATTAGTTTCATTTATTAGTTAATGTAGGGTAGATTTTTAGGAGATAGACTTTGCTTGCCAAGGAACATTGTATGTCCAATAAATGTGCTATATTCGAAAGGGAAAATTGTATTAGGGTTCGGTTTGATAGTCAAATGAAGATCAGTTCGGGGAAATGACTATAGGTCATCCTCCCTATATGTGAGAAAAGGACGAGAACCTCTCATTTACCTTAGGACCTCAACCCTAGTAGCCCGATGCTTCAAGGAGTTCTATTTTATATTTTTACTTGTTTTACTTTCAGTTTCCACCAACAAAACCCACTATTTTTATGAAAACCCAAAATCCAAATTGAAATTCACCATTTGATGGCTGCAAAATCATTTACACGAAGAAAGAGCATCTACGTGTTCGACCACAAAAAGCCACTATCTGCGTGCTTCTATGCTATGGCGATGGAAGGAAATAAGATTACAAATTTTGTTGATTCAAACACACCTACCGTTTAAACAAATCGGTATGCCACAATAGTACGTTTTCAACTCTTATTGGTACATGCAATTTATCCTTAACTTTAATTCTAACGGTTAACATTCTATTAAGGGCATTAAAATCATTCAATACAATTTCTGTTAGTATATATAGCATTTGTATGCAAATAGAACATTTCACATTCATACAATTTTCTTATGCAGAACTCATTTCACAGAAATTATCTCAAATCACTTCTATTAATCATTTCAAACCATATCAATATACTGCCTTTCTTGTCAAATCATTTCCAAATTCAAATTGTTCGTAATTATTCAAATATTTTAGAAATAGAGAGAATTTGAGAACAAACCAAAAATCGTCGCTTTGATTCTAATCTTGGAATCCTAGAGCTTCAATGTAGGATTTCCTCCTCGTCAACTATTCAAATACAATGACAATCACATATTAGTGATTTATTCTAGGAGTTTTTGGTTAGGATTGATGTCTACCCAATACTCCTTCACTTGAAAAATTTTTAGGGACATATGAACCATATTGTGCTCATAATTCCTTCAAGAAAATTATAACTCTATGAGTCTATTTTTAGTAGGAATTGGAATCATCTCATTTGGATCACCCAAAACTCAGGATTCACAGCATTTATCCTCTAAATAATCCAGTATACCAGCTCACTCAGTTTACCTACTGTATTCTCAATTTCAAAGATCTTAAATCCATAGAATTGACCAATGGTTTCCTCCTACTTATTTGAATCTATATGTTCCTAAGTTTCTTCTACAATTGGAATCATCAATTTGGATCACCAAAACTCAAGTTATTGCATTTTACATCCAAACTACTCCAATTTGCAAGGTAGAATCAGACTGTTCTTACACATAGCTCCACTTTGACAGATTTCTGGGCACTTTGGGGTAACAATTTGCATACACTTACTTCAATTAAATTATTCCCCTAGAATTATATTTTACTCAGAATTTTGAATCACTCAATTGGGATGAGTAAAACTCAACTTATGGCTAAAACACCATTACAACACCTAAAACAGAGCATACCCGTGAGTCATCCAAACTCACCTTTAAGCCCATATTCAGGAGCCTTAGAGCTACAATTTGCTCCTAGTGCCTTCTATAAATTTGTATCCCTATCTCTTATGGTTCTTTAACAATTGGAATCACTTCATTTGGTTGATTATAACTTAATCTATAGTCGAAACAAGGACGGGGTTTGATAAATTTTTGACAGCATTTCTTTGAAAACCAAACATTTCCTTTTTACAAAACCTTTCATCCAAACCAATCCAAACCAATGCCAAAACCCATTTACAGCTAATAAAAAACACCTTTATCCATTTGGGTTTCCCGACCCCGAACCACAAAGAGAAAAGGGGTTAGAGTTTAGTTTCACTACCTTTGAATCTCTTGAATTCCCAAACACAGCTCTCTCCTTTCTTCTTCTTGCAAGATCTTGAACAAATGGGCTGGATTTTTTTGCAAATCTCACCTCTTCACACAAACCCTAGCTTCTTTCTCTCTCAAGCTCTGTCACAGTTTTTCCCAAATGGGCATTCCTAAAGATATAAATGTGGTCTTAAGTCATTAATTCTCATAAGGCTTTGTTTGAGTCACATAGAACTCCATTTTTTGGACTTTAAGTTCTCTCCTAATTTACTATATAGCCCTTACTTTTACTCTATTTGCACTAATCCCCATATTTACACCTAGACATGTATTCTTTGCAACTTGTGTTCTTAGGTCTCTTTTTCCTAAGATTCATTTTGCCCTTTCTCATAAGTTAATTCCAGGGTTCTATCATTGACATTTAGCATTTACCGCTCCAATCACATATACTCATTTCGATCATATAACATTTAGCATTTCATTTTATTATTTATCAATTCCGGAAAATCCCATTTGGCTTGATTTATACACTAAACATATAATAAAATTATTATAAAAATTCTAGGGTATTTTTGGGGCGTTACAATGAGGGCATGCCATCTAATCTTAAGATATCTTAAGAGGAAAAAAAAAACATGAGCTACAATGAAGAAATCACCTCAAGAGGTAATGAAGAACTTGAGAAGTTTCAAACAATGGAGAATGATGCACAAACTTTGGAAACCTTAGCTGTGAAGGAAGATGAGTCAACTTGTCTATAATCACATGAAAAGATAAACGATGAAGTTGTAAAGACTATTCCAGAGATGACTCCATGAATGAGATGTATGAAGAGTGGAAAAATGAGAAGATGACCCCTATTCCAAAGACGGGGGAGTGCACTATTCAATTGTTTAAGAAAATGGAAGCCACCATTGTGAACAAAAAAATAAAAATAAAAATAAAAAACCAAAAAATGATGCTCTTGGAAGACTGTGCTCAAGTTGTTGATTAAGCACAATTATCACCTCTTAGAGAATGATGGAGGTAGAAATTAACTTTTATATCGGGTAGTTGGTGGGAGTCTAGTTGGACTCGGCAAGGAACAACTTTATCTTGGGAAGGCAACCCAAGCTCAATAAGTTTTCTTTTTCCTTTTTCCACTTCTTAGTTAGTTTTAAGTTGTTTTTAATAAAATTTTCTTGATTCGATTTTATTTTTTCTTATTTTAGTTTTGGGATTTCAGGTTTTTGGAGATTCATGGCTGGTTTTAGAAGTTAAAGTTGAAATAGTTGATCGTGCAGGAGGCTTAAGAACAAAGAAACCTATTCAAGCATCTCCATCATTTGGACCTACGATCTAATCCCTCCAAACACTTTTGCCTCCAAAGTGAGCTATATTCATTGGAGCAACTTTCGGAGACTTGATCAACCTCAGGGGAGTACTTAGTATCCATTCTTGCTTTTGCTTCACATTGATGACAATCTTCATTCAAATTTTAGGGGGTGAATTCAAGTATTCAAAATTATTCAAAAATCCAATTTTTTTATTTCCTTACCTGTTTTAGTTATCTCTTTTTAATTGTTTGGTTATTATCTGCATGTGGTTTTCTTTCTTTCTTTTGTTTGTTTCATGTCTCATATGAGGGAGTTTGATGCCTTGTTGGGTAGTAGAAGGTCATTTTGAACACAAACATTTGAAAAAGGGAAAGTGTAAAGTGGATTGGACCCACTGGGTTTTGAATGATTTTGAATTGTGTGCTTGCTTTGTATGGGTGACTTAGGTTTAGTCACCACTCCTTATGCTTAGGAGTATTCTCCAAGGAATCTATCATACGCATACAGTCTCCTTGTACCTTGGTCCCATACCCCTTTGCCTTGAGTTCAGCTAACCTTAGGGATTCTAACCACCTAAGTAATGGGACACTTAATCAAAAGAGGATTGTAATTGAGCCCCAACCAAAAAGAGAAAAATGCAAAAACAATAGAAAAAGTGAAAAATGAAGATAAAAAGAAAAAATAAAGAAAAATGTTTAAAATAGGTATGTGATTAATAATAGTAAGGTGGGATCATCTCGATCGAATCTCGAGACGCAATCTGAGTGGTCTTTCGAAGCCTAATATCTTAGCCAAGCGCTTTGCGGAGTTATTGACTTCCGCGACGCTATGACGAGAAGATGGATCATTCCCATAACGCTGACCTTTAGGTTGGTAGAGTGAGCCGGGTGATGTTTGAAGGGAATTTAATGCCTAATGCCCTTAACCAACTAGTAGGGAGTCACCAATGGATCTTCGCTACAAGGACACTCATCTAAAACTTCTTGGCACTAGTTTTCTTTCATTTTAGGTATTTAGGTAATTTTTAGGTATTTTGGAATGAATAAAAAATGTGTGTTATTATCCTTTCTTAGTTAGCTTCTTTTAAATAGGTGAGTTGAGCTTAAGTTTGGGGGCACTAGGACCTTGTTTACAATGGAGATCATGCTATAACCCACAATTAGATTCCTTAGGAAAAGTCATTGAGGACTTAGGGGATTGATTTGCTTTGCTCACCTTGCTTTACTATGCCATGTTCCTTAGAGTTCAACGGTTAAAAGGATCTCTGTTTGGTTAAAAAAAACCAATGTGCTAAGTGTGTTCATATGCTCCTTCTTGGAATCATATTATCATACTCATCTCATTATTTTTATTCGTGTCATTATTAATATGTTTGTTTTGTTTTGAATCAGTCTCTTGCTTGGGGAGAAGCAAGAATAAAAGTTTTGGGGTGTAATAAGTATATAAAATACTCATTTTCGCTCTATGTTTTACTTACTTTTTAGTAGCTTTAATGCCAAATAATTTTCCTAATGCTCTAAATATTCATCTTTATGATTAGGACAACCATTTTGTGGAATTGGCGAAAAATGAAGGAAAATCATCAAATTACACATGCAACAGCAGCTACTGTGTTTTGATTTTTTCAGCTACAAGATGATCTCAAATGGCTACAATATTTATATGGATGGATAGGTGACTTCTCAATATTTCCAAATATACCTTATTCACTCAATTTGGACTTCAAATGATCAAATTATGACTCTTAGAAGTTGAATAAAGAAGAGAAGAGAGCTCAAAAGTGACCAGTTGGAGAATTTCTTAAATTAAGTATGTATTATCTTTTATAAAGTGTTATTTCTGGACATATATAGATTCTACACTTCAAGAGCTTTTCAACGGTATCAAGAACACACAAATCAAAGTTCGGACGACAAAGTTATGGCCTCGGAAAGTTAGTGCAAAAACATCGCGACGTTGGGAACCAACGTCGAGACATTGCAAAGAGCTCAGAAACACTGCAGCCTGACATCTCAACATTCCGACATTCAAGGTTGGTTTTGGGTCAATTTTCAGCCCATTTTGAGCCCATAACTGACGATTTTAAAGCCTCAAACCCTAGAAACACGAAGAGAATGGATTTGATGGGTTTCGTAGGGTGGAAACACCCTAGGAACTAAGCCTTTTATAGATGAGCAAACTAAAGAAGAAGAAGGAAGATTGAAGAGGACATTTGGGCTTTCATCATCCAATTAGTTTATTTCTTCTCCTTTTTATGTTTTTCCTCACTTCTATGGTTGTATCTCTCACCATCATGAACTGATTTCGTAATCTAGGGTTTTGGTTATATTTTGGACATGAATCTTATATCTAAAATTTGAATTTCTTATTTCTATTGTCTATTTGTGATTGCATATCTATTAATTCATGATTGGGTGTTATTTGCATGTTGATATCTAGCTAATCTTAACATGATAAGTGGTTCCTTGCAAGATCTGAGAAAGAAGTGAGGAATTTGAAATAGATGAGTTAACCTAATCAGCCAAGTGGTGTAGAAATCATCGGTAATTAGGAGGCGTGAGAGATTCTTTGGTCTAAAAGCATCTCTAATGCTTGGGATTAAGCTGAGAAGCAAAAGACCTAGTATTAGTTGGTAGGTTATTCGACCTTGAGAAAGGCTTATAATTAACTTACGCAAGAGTCATCTTAGACTTTTTCAGAGACAATATATTAGAATTTGTATTTAGATATAGGAGGATTATTCACATGCACAAATACCCTAGAACTTTGTTATCTCTGGTAATTTCACTTGATTTGCACGGTTGTTAGTCGATTAAGTTTTCACTAGATTATTTTAGTTTAAATCTTGTTTCAGCTCATCACCCTTTGACCATTTAGACATTAAAGAAGTTTTCTAATTTTTGTACTTAGCATCCCCATATTTCCCTATGGATCGATATTTGTACTTAGATACACTTTATTACTTGACAAGCGTATACTTGCGCAGAATAGGCGCTTTTTACATATTTTATTGCATATTCTTAATACACATCACATTAACGCCTTTCAAATTTTTGGTCCCAGGACTATTTAGGTGATTGGAGAAATAGGTATGAGACCAATTCTAAGATAAGATTTGAGGCAGTTGGCCTTTGGCCACTTCATCTCAAAAACACAAACTTCTTCAAGATTCCGTACTTATTCCCCAAGGAAGACTTCTTAACCATATCAAGATTAGGGAAATAGGAGAGGAAACATCCAAGTGAATCAGGTAGGCCTCTAGGCCATTAGGTACCCATACTTCCCCAAATAGAGCACCTGGATAAGTTCATGAGAAGTTATCACTTTAGATTGATGAATGGAAGATCTGATCTTTCCCAAGATTGAAATAAACCTACTCAGCAAGTAAAGGAAAGTGGGCTTTGTAGCCAATGCACATTCAAATAGGAGTTGAAATGAAAAAACAAGACAAAAATCAAGCAGTAATTTGGACCAGGAATGAAGAAATTATACAAGTTACCTCATGTGATCGCGTTGCGATTTTAACAAGCACACACGAGTCGCACAAATATCTTGTGGATAACAAGTCCAGATATTGATCCACAGGGAAGGTGGCTTGTGGTTTAAGCGAAGGATTAGATGGCAGAATTTACTTGATGTGGATTCACTATTTGAGCGACTAAATGGTTGGGTAAAAAGGGGTTTTTCCCTAAACTAAGACTAAAAGAAAAGAAAGAAAGAAAGCAGTGTGATCGATGTCCCTCTGAGATGGAGCAATATGGGGATATAACTCCGTAAAATTCTACGAGTTAGTCGTCTCCATTAATGCATTTATGGTTTTTATTCATTAAGCGTCAATTAAGTGAACGTACACTTGTGTATGTCCAAGGAATCCGACAAGAGGTTTATGCTTTCGATTCTCCCCTCAAATTCTCACACCCTCTCTCTATTCTCCTTTTCTATCCATCTAGGTCATGAAGCATAGTACTTTTATAAGGCAGTGCTTTCCTTGGGAATACTATTGGTCACCTCTCAGTCCATACAATAGGAATACCCGGACTACGCTTGGATCGATCACCTCTCGGTCCATACAATCCTCACATAATGTTGAGATGGTGCTACTCCTAATGAAATCTATCTAGTCTTGGGCATTTCTAATTTCTAGACTTTTTATTAAGATTAATTAGTATTTTCAGTACTAATTCATACCTTAAGAGACCCAGGGACCAGATTTTAAGGCATAATCCAAGCGTCACCAAGGATTCCCACTAGTATGGGGATCAGCGGTGAAGACCCAGCTTTGTATATGGATTTAATTAATTATAACCATAATAATCCTAAAACTACGACTAACATCCACATGACATGAATTCCACAAAACCATCATAAAATATATATAAACCAAACATCAACTCCACGATCAACCTGAGGATGTTTAGCTACTTATTTAATCAAGTAATCTAACAAAATTATATTTAAAGATAAATATAATGTGAAAGACTACAAGTATAAGTAGAGTTTAGAGATCACAAGCAAATAGGGGTGAAAATCAAAATCATCTCCAACTCTACACCACCGTTGCAAGAGCTCTTCTAATGAGCTAGATCTTCAATATCAGCTTCAAATCCAAAGAAGAAATAAACAAAATCAAAAACCCTAAATGGTTCAAGAAGAAGGGAGGAGAAACCCTAAGAGGGTTATCCCTCTCCAAAAATCGAAACCCTAATTAAGTCTCAAATACATATCTTTCTAGAGTTTGGAAAATAGGTCAAAAATGGGCTAAAAATGCGAGGTTTGTTGTTCCAGCTCAAAGTTCTTCACCTTCGCGAAGGGCATGTGTCTTCAATCTGGATAATCTTCCTTCGCCTTGGCGAACCCGAGAGTGTCTTCTAATCAATACCTCCTTCGCCTCGGCGAAGAATCCCTTTTCGCCTCTACGAAGAGTATGTTCGCCAAGGCAAACCCGAGTCTTCTTCTTTACTGGGCTTAGGCTTGGCTGCGACTTTAGGCCTTCTCACTGCAAAGCTCTCTCTCTCAAATCTCCGAGGCGAACAGCTGTGTTTTTCTTTTCTTAAATTTTTTGCCCTTTCCTTGCTTGATTTTCCTTTTAATCTAGCAAAACATAAGCAAATGGGGTATTAGTGTAATCTTTAGGAATATAGGTGTGAATCTAGCATTTAGGTTACATAAACACTTGGAAAACACGCTATAAATGCCAGTATGAGTCACACCTATCAAACGCCCCCAAACTTAACATTTTGCTTGTCCTTAAGCAAAGAAATAACTCATTTTCCTTATTCAAAACTAACAAACATGTTGAGCATGAAATTGAGATAATACATGATAGGTTGCCTCAAGGATCTAACATTCATACAACATAAAGAAAAGTTCGAGATATATTTTTTTCTTTTTAAAAAAAATATTAGATTGACCATGAGTTGAACAACCTAAACCAAAGTTCTCAATTGCGTGTGTGTATTCTTCCCCTCTCTGGTCAATTACAGTTCGAAAGGAATTAGGTGAGTTTGAGTGGAATGGGATCTCTCACTCACATGGTGAGTGTGTAAGACTCCATAGAGTTGTTGGGCATATCACTCTCCACTAATGTAGGCTAAACACAACTCTTAGGATTAATTAGGTCTTTATATAGCTTGTAGTGTATAGCTTAGGTAAGGGTAGTTAAATAGATCATTTAGGCTTTAGTTTACCTAAAACATACAAATTTTTCTTTTTTCTCCACTAATTGTTCATCCTGTTGCATATTGCCTTCTTTTTAATTGGCCTCCTAAGCTTTCTCTCCCCCCCAAAACTTAACTTGTTGCATCTTTTTATCTCATAGCTCCCCCAAACTTACATGATTTTCACCATCCTCACAAGAACACCAAGAGCTTTATTTTTTTTAATTACAAGGCATGGAGTAGTGCAATGTTCAACCTCATTAAGCTTTCTACCTACCCCATGCAATGAGCTTCAGGTTAGTAACTCCCAGACCAATTGGCCTTAGGGTAATAGGTGTAGAACACCCCTAAGAACTTACTTGCTCAAGGTAGGAAGGCCATAAGGTAAAACTTACTCTTCCTTGCTTTATTCTTTCTTTTTCTTTCTTTTTCCGCGCTTTTTCTACTTTTTCGACCCCAAAACCTCTTTTTTTTTTTCACAATTAAAGCACACCCTCTTCAACCAACTTCTAAATTCACACTACATGTATCCACAAGATACTGGCATTGAAATCAACATGTTAAGGTAAACAAGGGCTTTGATTGAAAGGTATTCAAAAAAAAAGGATAAGGGGTTCATTCTTGCCTTTTCGTGAAATAAAATGGCTAATATGACTCAAATTGGGTGACTATGGACATATGCACAAAAAGATTAGCTAGAAAGGTTCAATCGATCCAATGATGGCCTATATCATTTCCTAATTGTCGTGTTACCTAGGATTTCACCTCAAGTGATAATTGAACAAGTTCTAGAGTCTTAAGAGATCAAAATATGAAATGATCACCTAATTCTTCTCTAAACCAAGAAAAATTGACCAAAAAACGTACATGACTTGTGCTAAAGATATTAAGAACAAGTGGTTAGGTCTACAACTATGTGGTCAAATCATTATACTTTACGTTCAAGTATCTCTTATTTTGTTCATGTGAAAGAAAGTTTCAATCATTATTCATCATAGGCATCACAATTATCTCAAAACAAGCTCAACCAAAACAAAAACATCCAAAAAATGAAAAAATTAACCTAAAAACTAAAAACACATAAAACAACTAAAACACACAAGAAACAAAAAGAAAACACTAAAGATAGGATAATTGAAGCTGTTGGAAAAAAATTTAAACAAAGGGAAATTCCCCTAATACCCCCAAACTTAAAACATGCATTGTCCTCAATGTATTAAATATGAAAGATTAAAAACAAATGACTCCCCTTGATGATCAAGTGTGACCATTGGGCTCGAGTGTGGTGGGTCTTGATGAAACTTTCTCAATAAGGTTCAACTTCAATGTCTTGAAAATCAAAAACCAAATAAACACTTAAAAGCAATATCAACATGAAAAACACACTAAAAATACTAAAAACAAACAACTAAAATACTAAATGGATAAAAATCCTTATTTTTGTTTGGGGTGCCTCCCAAGAGCTGCTCCATTTTTAGAGTCCAGCTAGACTCATTGGGGAAGTCTGATATCTTCACTTCGGCACTTCATCCATCGTGGCCAATACTCGCTCTTCATCCTCATCGCTCGTGAGGATGACTTTCTCCATCTCCGGAATAAGCGATGTAAGCTCAAATGCCAACTCTTTGGTGGGGAAAGAGTTGGCTTCAAATTTATATCCTTAAAGAGTTTCCTCTTGAAGGATATTGGGTGCTTGCTCTTCATTGAGTGATAATGAGCTTTATCTCTTCATGCAAACCCTCCTTTCTTCATCTGTCAATGGATTGCTTAAGTGGAGCTAAATCATTTTCTTTCCTCGAATTCAACAAGGAGCGTTTATTTCCAGCCAAAGATTAATCCACACTCGACTACAGGGTACGGAAGGTCTTTCTACATTTAAAACTTATCAGTTCTCATCCATGCCAAAAGTCAAATATTCAACGGGGAAATAGAAGTCTTCAACTCCAACTAAGACATTTTCCATTATAAGCTTGAGATGTTGCTTTTCAACTTGCTTCTCTTCCAATGTACTCTTCACAATAGCAAGTCATATTCTTCTTACCAATGTCGAAGCTTCATCCAAAGGCATTTTATCACATTCCATTATTTCCTTGTTTTCATCTAATGCCAAGTTCGAAAATTCATCTTCAAGGTTTAAAGATATGCTTTCACTCTCCCGTATGTCATCATACTTTATGTCGCTCGAGAGTTACCTTGAAGATTGTTCCTTTATAACTTTTTCCAATTCATCGACTTGTCTTGCCGTTCTTTCCATGATAGCATACATTTCTCTATTAAGATTTTTCGAAATGGTGCCCATGTCTGCTATCATGTTGAAGTCCATCAAGGTTTCCATAATTGGTAATCGTATTTGTGGATCCTCATTATCCCTCTTAATTTCTTCTGTTAGTGTAAGAAATAACACTTCATCAAATGATTGCCGAAATTTCTCTTGATAATAGGAACTTGAACTTTCTTGACTTTGCATATTTTGATGGCCATAGGAGAAATTGTCATGTGTCCCCCAACCCGAATGATTTAGTTTAAGATATAGTTTGTGGTTGAATATTAGATGTAACCTCGTGATTGTTAAAGAATTCACTTCCTCCAAAAGTACAAGCTTATTGGCTCGTGGAGGCTTGTGCTTGCCTTTCGACGATTTCCTCCCATGTTGGTGCTATTTGAGACGTGTGAGAAGAAAATTCTTATTGGAGGGAGTAGAAGAGTTCATTCATCTCCTTGTTTGACATTATGCTTAGCACCTTGTAAAATAAAAATAAATAAAAAATAAAAAATATGCAAAATGAAAGAAAAGTGAAGTATACAAAATCCAAATAAGAAACAAATAAAAACAAGAAAAGGAAAGAAAATTTTTGCTCAAATTATCGAACTTCTCTTTTTCCAAAATATCAATCCAAACCAAATTGTACCTTCCCTAGAAACAACGCTAAAAACTAAATCAGTAATTGGTGTAGCTACCAAAGACTCATTGTTAAGTCCCCGACAACGACACCAAAAACTTGTTAGCGATTTTTCGAAAGTGCACGAGCCGCAAAAGTAATACAGTGGATTAACAAGTCAAGATATCGATCCCACGGGGAAGGTGTGGTTTTAGCGAGGATTGAGTACCCCAGCTACTTGATGTCGTTCACTATTTAAGAGACTAAATGGTTGGGTGAAAAGGGGTTTCCTAAACTAAACTAAAAAGAAAACAAAAGAAAAGAAAACAGGGTGTGATCAATGTCCACTCACGAGGAATTGAGCAATATCGGGAATATAACTCAAGGAAAGATTTCAGGGTTGATAGTCTCCATTGAAGCATTTATGGTTTATATTCACTAAGCGTTGATTAAGTGAACGTACATTTGTGCATTTCCAAGGAATCTGACATGAGGTTTACGCTTTCGCATCTCCCCTCAAATTCTCACACCCTCTCCCTATTCTCCTTTCTATCCATCTAGGTCATGAAGCATGGTACTTTTATAAGGCACAGCTTTCCTTGGGAATCCTATTGGTCACCTCTCAGTTTATACAATAGGACTACCCGGACTACGCTCAGATCGATCACCTCTCGGTCCATATGATCCCCACATAATGCTGAGATGGTGCTACTCCTAATGAAATTCATCTAGTACTAGGCATTCCTAATTTCCTAGACTTCTTTGATTAGGTTAATTAGTATTTCAATTACTAATCCATACCTTAAGAGACTCGGGACCAGATTTTAAGGCGTAATCCAAGCGTCACCAAGGATTCCCTAGTATAGGGATGGAAGACCCAACTGTCAATATGGATTAATTAATTGAAACCATAATAATCCTAAGAACTACACCAACTAACATCCACACAAGCAAGAATTCACATAACTATCATAAAATATATATAAACCAAACATCAACTTCCACAATCAACCTTAGAGGATGTTTAGCCACTCATTGCAATCAAGTAATCCAACAAAATCATATTTAAGATAAATATAATATTGAAAGATTTACAAATAGAGTAGAGTTTAGAGATCCAAAATAAATGAGAGATGAAAATCGTCTCTAACTCTACACCATCGTTGCAATAGCTCCTCTAATGAACTAGATAATCAATATCAGCTCCAAATCCAAAGAGGAACTAAACAAAATCAAAAACCCTAAATGGTTCAAGAATAAGGAAGGAGAAACCCTAAGAGGGTTTTCCCTCTCCAAAAATCGAAACCCTAATCAAGTCTCACATACATATCTTTATAGAGTTTGGAAAATGGGCCAAAAATGGGCTAAAAATGCAAGGTTTGTTGTTCTAGCCCGATGTTCTTCTCCTTGGTGAAGGTCAGGTGTCTTTAATCTAGATAATCTTCCTCCACCTAAGCAAACCTGAGGGTGTCTTTTTATCACTACCTCATTCGCCTCAGCGAAGGATTTTTCGCCTAGGTGAAAGGTATCTTCGCTGAGGTGAACCCGAGGCTTCTTCTTTTGCTTGCACAGCGAAGCCTTCTCTTCACCTTGGCGAACCTCCTTGCCGAGGCGAAACAGAAGGTTCTTCCTTCTTAGCTTTTTGCCCTTTCCTTGCTTAATTTTCCTTTTAATCCTACAAAACATAAGCAGATGGGGTATTCGTGTAACCTTTAGGAATATAGGTTTGAATCTAGCATTTAGGTTACAAAAACACCTTAAAAAACATGTTATAAATGCTAGTATGATTCACACCTATCAGCGACCACAACAATTTATGGTCGCGACCAAAGTATTTCATGGTCGCAACCACAACACACTGTTTTCAGCATTTTGTAGTGTGGTCAGGACCACAGCATCCTATGGGATGAATCTTGTAGTGTGGTCGCGACCACAACACCCTATGTGAGGCATTTTGTACTCTGGTCGTGACCATAGCATTCTATGGTCGCGACCACATTATTCTATGGTCGCGACCATAAACCTTTTCTACAACTATGTTTTCAACATTTCTTAGTGTAGCCGCGACCTAGGTCTCGATTATGGTACCTTGTGTGAAAAATTTACAATGTGATCGCGACCACAGTATTCCATGGTCACAATTATGACCTATACAGATGATTTATGATTAAGACTCAATGGAATGGGATCTAAGAGTTGAGATGAGTCAGGTAAAGTAGGCCTTTGGCCACGGTTCAAGAAGAGGGGTTTTTGTTTTTATCAAGCCCGTCTCAATCTCAATAAATAAATAAAGTAGGCCTTATGGCCACCAAACTAAGGGAATATAGCATCTTCAAAAGTGTACCTGTCCCAACAGCAACAATCATTCAAGAATTATTTAAAAGTAAATTGTCAACAAATATCCAAGGTCGACTTAACGCCACCTTGGTCCGGTAGTTCAGTCACATGCAAGAAGTGTGTTTGTGCAAGTTTTTGTCAAACACACACATCCAGAGGTAGGCCTAGTGCCACCTTAGTCTACTAATGCAATGACATGGCTATGGTACACATGTGTAAATGTTCAATGATAGCACACATCCAAAGGTAGGCCTAGTGCCACCTTAGTCCACTAGTTTATACACATACTATAGTGCATTTGTGCAAATGTCAATGAATTCCTAACATAGCAATCAAAGAAGGTTGCCCAATAGCCATCTAATTAAGAAAGGTAAGATTATTGCTTCGTCTATTTCGTGTGCTGAAATTATTCCCAAGCGTAGGAACTAATGTCGTCAAGCATTATAATATTGTGAGAGTCCATAGGTCATTTCCATAGGGAGTGGTTTCCTAGATGATCCTTAGGAAGTGCTATCCAATGAATGTGCGAATAACGTAAAATCTGGGGGGTTTTGATTGAGTGATTTGTTAACCGATTAACTTAAACTATTTTAAAACGAGAAAGGCGAATGATAGGATCCTAAGGTTTCCGCTTTCCACCAACTAGGTAACACCCACCTCTCACTTACAATCTCATCTAGGAGCCATTGATGAATGGTCTTCGATGGGGGACATAACTTTAAAAGCTTTTGTAAGACACAGAATGAATGAAAGATATCAAATGCTTGCTTAGACGATTTGATTAGACTCTTAGTTTGCATTTGAGATCAAGCACAACTTGTACCAAGAATCTCTCATTCACACATTGTCAAGAAGATGTCAAACTAAAGCTTTATAAGAATTTTAGCAAGTGTTTAATGGCATACAAATCCCATTGAAGCACAAGAGAGGGATTGAGTACTGTTACCTTGAAGGCAATGAGTTTCCACCATTAGAACCCTATCATGGAGGTTTAGGACTCCATTAAAACTGAGAATTGATTCATAATTGATGGAACATTAATAGTAAATGTGAATTGAGAAATAACACTTCAATTGCAAGGTTGAGATATCAAAAACGCAGAGTCTCTCAATGAATACCAAATTGTAAAACCAACTGAAAGATTGCAAATGTTCAAAAACTCATAATCAGAAGAAACTAGCTATTCTACTTTAGAAAACCGTAAAAAGATATGAGAAAAACTCCAAAGGTCAGAGCCAAAACCCTAGAATCCGACTCACTCAATTCTGCCCTAAAGTGGGCTTAAATACAATCCACATTAGTGATCTCGAAGTGGGAATCAAAAGACGAGCGTGCCCTTGCACCAAGATCGAAATTTCTCTTAAATCCTGCAAAGATTGCATGTTGGTACTAGTACCAGTTAGTGTGGTACCGGTACCAAAACTGCACTAGTTCTCTAAGGCACTTGCGTACCGGTACCACTCTAGTTTGGTACCGGTACCATAGCTCCACTGTATGTGGGTATAGGTACCAGTTGGTGTGGTACCGGTACCAATGTCTCCACCGTTGCCTCACTTCACTTCAGAACTGCCCAGAGCCTCTCCACAACGCCTGGAATCGACGACGATGATTAGAAGTTGTCCTCTGGAGCCAAACCGCTACGAAAATGTGCACAGGACATCGAACAACCTCGCACATCGCAAAAACAAAGAGAAAAGGTCAAAAAGCAATCATTCTACACAAAATGAAAGCAAAACATGAGTTGAGGGGCTTAAACCCTATGTAAATGATGCACTTTTATGTGTCCAACAACCCCCCTTCAATCTCCATCTTCGCTAGTCCCTAGCAAGATTTAAACCAGTAACGCCTACCGACTATGAGGCTCAACAAAGTGCACTAAGGAGCAGTCAGCATTGCAAGATTCCCAAACAGAGTAAACATGAACATAGCACTATAACTTAAAAGAATATACCAATTCGAACTTCAATGAGCACCACCGCCTAATGCGGTAGTGAACACAATAAAAACGCTACAAACAAAGATTTTCACATGTGGATCACTGACACCGAAAATCGTAATGCAATGAAATCACCAAACTGGAATAAACTTCATTAAAACTGTAAGCATTTCGTTACAACCAAGCAAACTAGCATGAATAGAGTTCAATGAGGAACACCCTACATAACTAAAATCAAAAAGGTATTTTAAGCTTGTAATGACCACGGGTTACACAAATAAGGTTTACAGAAACAAAATAGTTGTTAGCATGACATGGCTGAGGTCTCAACCCAATTGCCAACACCCTATTCTAACCCAAGATACCACTACTCTTTGTCCACCTCCTCTCCATCCAAGGAGAATGCATCTTCATCTACACAGTCATCCAGCTCGTCAGAATCCCCTTCCAAATCAAGAGGGGGGTCATCTACAACAACGGGCTCTCCTCGTATAATGTGACTCTCAAGCCTAGCGAGCCTATGGTCCAACTACTTCTGCTTCCCCAGGATGCATTTAAACCATCCTTTGATTCTACACTCCATCCTCTTTAAGGGAGATGTACTCATCGGGCCAGGAGCCGACGATGATGATGCTCCAGAAATAGCCGAAGGGGGATGTGCTAACTGAGGCCTTGTGGAAGCGGCTCGGCTTTTTGCTTATGTTTTGCTTGTGATGGGCCCCAATCTAGGAAGAACTCTATTTTCTCTACTAGAACCCCTTATCCCAACAGATTCCACCAAATTTGTAACTAAGGTCGGGAAAGGGATGTGCTTGTTAACAGTTGAGGACCTCAGAAAATCCCTCATTATACCGTTGTAGTATAGTGGTGAGTATTCCCGCCTGTCACGCGGGTGACCCGGGTTCGATCCCCGGCAACGGCGCCATAAAACTTGTTGACTCTCACCGAATCACCTTTACAAATTTATATGTCGTTATTACTGTGAGGACTATCGTCTAATCCCCGAAACTTCGCCATAAAACTTTGGCTTTGAGACCCAAGGACCCTTTTATAATCTTATCATTTCCAATTCTTTTAGTTTCAGAAGATACACCGCAAGTGCAATGTGTCGACAAGTAATAAAATGGATTTATCCAGATATCGATCCTACGTAGATCTCAAGAAATTTTCATCAACTAATTCCTGACTACTGGTGATTCATACTATTCGACCATCGCTGATAATCAGTAGTTCGCTTAAAAGCCGGGAATTAAACTCATCGCAAGAAAAATGAAAATTAGAAATAATCAAATAAAATGGAATGAAAGTAAAACTAAGTTCTCTATAAATGAAATGGAATATCACAATATCATAAAAGAGACACATAAAGAGAAATACCGTAGCTGAATCCATCAATAATTTCGTAGTGAGTATTGATCAATTTCTCGATTATCTCAATTTCAAAATCATTCAAGGCAAATGTAGTGCACCGATTTCTCCACACTCCACATTTCGTTATCTCATTTTTCCCGATTCTCTCGAATTACGTAGGATTTAGATAACTACTTTTAACAAGAACTCAACCGGGTATTTTTCTTTTCAATACTTCATACCCATTTTATGGACTCCATAATCTTAGCTTCCAAGTTATCTACTGCCATGATGATATAATCAAATTACTCTTCCTCGAAATTAGAATAGATCAACCTTTCCTTGATTAGATCCCGCCTAACACGGATCGGGCCTCACCATCCGACCGAGGTGAAATCTCTGCTTGTTAAATAGATAAGTCGTTCAACTCGTTCTTGACTTCAAGTGAGAAGAGGATTTATCTAAGTGAACTTGCAAAGCGCAAAGGATCCCTAATAGCAGGTTAGTATACCTTCAAAGAACTAGACGTTACCCCCAGGATTGTCTTCCCTGTGTCACTCAGAGGACTTCCTTGAAATCAGGGTAATGACGTTAAATTCTTAATCTGCATAATCGATATTCGTGATCCAAAATCAATAAACCCATAACTGGCAAATTCATAAATTGAAATGAACAAGATACTGGAAAATACTACAGGAAAGATCAATTCTAACTAAACGTTTTCTAAATGGAAGCTGAGTTCCTTAATTACCGACTACGCACTACGATTCCACCGATCAATAACCCATCGGCATCGAAATCGAACAATTGAATTTCGTAATTTGTCCGAAATCTACACGCCTGTAGTAATTTTTGAAAAGAAATCGATTTCAAAGATTCAAACTACCAACGATAACATTCAGACCAAACAAAAACAAAACAAAACGAAAAAGGAAAAAATACGAGAAACAACTGCTCTAAAATGACGAAAAGAAAAATAAAAGAAAAGAAAAGAAAAGAAAAGAAAATAAAGAGCTTCCAGGGCTACCGTGATCTCTCCTCCGATCGCCCGCGACTCTGGCGCTTCGATCCGGGTAGCCTTCTATTTATAGGTTTCTCATTGGCCCTAAACCCAATGTGACTCACGTGGATTTCGTGAGTAGCCAGCCCAAGTTACCGCTCCAAATAGTGGACTCGCTTTGTCGCGATCAATTCATGTCGCGAACATTGACTTAAAGTTCTCGCGATCCTTCAACCGGTCGCTCAGTTGTCACGAGCACCAACTGCGCCCTTGCGTTTCGGGCTGATCGCCGCGATGTCGCCGACATCATGGCCTCGTCACTATTCTTTCTAGTCCTTGCGCCTTTCACGGTTGTTCGGCGTCGCGACATCGATGTTGTCGCGACATGGGCTCAAGTCTCTCGCAACCTTCCTTTGTTTGTCGCGATGTCGCTAATATCAATATCCTCGCCGCTGGCACGCCTCCCGGTATCGCTTTCTCGAAGGGTTTCGACCGATGTCGCGGACATCAACCTCATGGTTTCAAAGTCTTCAGATGTTCTCTTTGTGATGTCTTGACTTCATCCATAATTCTCTGCCGGTATCAATTGGTTGTACTTGGTGTCGCGACATCGCCTTTCTGTCGCGACATCATTTGATAATTACCGAAGTTGCACTGTTAAGTTTATGATGTCGCGACTTCATACTTCCCCGCCGCGATACATCACTCTTAATTTCGCTTCTTCACCGCCCACGTCAGGTTCCCCGTGGCGACCAGAGATCAAATTCTCTTCAATCTTCTTGATATCGCAATCCTGTGAATCGACCGGTGGCAGACCCAATAACCGCATCAATGACTCAAATTCATTGCTTCCATTTCGCTTCCGCCATTCGACCGTATTTTTATCCACTTATTTCCGCATTTTCATCGCTTTTTTCTTCTTTTTTTCGCTTTCCTTCCCTCGCTAATGACAAATTGGTGAGTTTCTTCATAATTCTGTATATTAATTATTCAATTTTAACTGAAAATCAAACAGAAAAATGGACTAAAAAGAGATGACTTTTAAGCTCATCAACACCATATTACCAAAGCGTAATCAATAACTTTCCCATTCATTACCTCATACAGAAATTGAATTTCTTCTTTGCTTGGTAACTTCTCCTTTCCCTTTGGCCCGATCATATTGTGAATGACCTTATTCATCAATGCATACTCAAGCTTTAGTTTCCCCGGAGTAAACTTTATGATAAACCCCCATGGGTACCTGTCGGGTGCACACGGTATTTCACAACGTATTTACATCAAACCTTGTGATAGCCCTGAGTGGGTAAGGCCTGTCATGTGTGGCAGGGCGAGCATAATGCAGTGATCTAGCGATCGAATTAAGGCTAACCATTAGTTGCTTCCTTGAGATTGTAGTCTCCAAAAGAGAATCCACATTCAGATTCTCTCTCAAGTTGGAGTAAAATTCCCTGACAATGGACAATAGATAGCCTTTTACTTCCTCACCGAAAAATTGCAAATTCTGATCCTGAATAACGGCACGAATGGGGTGAGTAAACAGAAACGTTTCAATTTTCATTCCCCGCTCACAATGGAAACCTCGCCTTTCAACTAACTGGACCCACTTTTCTCGCTCGGATTCCAAAGATTCAGCAAACATAGCCTCAATCTCTTCATCTTCGCTCTCACTTTCTTCCTCGCTTCGAGCAATGGCCTTTTTCGCTTCCTTTACCCTTCACGCTTTACGACGACGCTTTCTTTTTAACAAATACTTCTCCATAGAAGAGTTGGTGGCCTTTCCTTTCCCTGTGTTCTTTGATCTCGCCATAGATATGGCCAAGATAGCGAATATTTCCATAACAGCCCATACACACACAAAAGTCTCCCAACACCCCATCTCTAGCAATATTGGACTCACCCTGTCTAAATCATTCAAAACTTTCCTCCCCATACCATTCATAACAGATGCCCTAGCCAACCAAGAGCATAAAGCCACAACCCAAAGCCAACCAAAACAATCCATACCAACATAGTGCAAAACCAATCAGGTTGCTCTAGCTAAAGGATGAGAATCACTTACCAACACGATTCCAACACTTTCAAGCTCCGCGTGCGAAGAATTGTTGATTCCCTGGGTCAGATTTATGGTGAGACTTGAGGAAACTGTTTGACTTAGGGTTTGCTTTGGTGAGAAGAGAAGTTAGGGTTAGGGTTTCTCTTACATAGGAGCTGGAGGGGAATATGAATGGGTTCAAAAAAATGAGAGGAGGGGGCTTTTCAAATAAATTTTTATCACTCATTGTGCGATACCAAGCATTCGCAAGTGTGGTACCGGTACCAATATGTTATTACCTCTTAATTCCAAACATTTCTCGACACGCAGACAACATAGTGGTACCCGCACTAATTTTTACAAAATCCTTCGTAATTCTCTACGCTTTGGATTGCAATGTATGTCGTTTCTCGTGACGCTTCAAAACCCCCTCCAAACAGGCTTATGCTTGCTTAATTGTATACTACACTCCCTCGGCACCTTCACACTTACCTTGGAGTCATCCTACTCCATGTGATCAAGAGTCCTAAGGTTTGAATAGAACTACCAACTCAAGGCTCAACAAGGGTTCAAAATATGACTCAGCATGATTTAGAAGTTAAACAAGAAAATATGGCCTAAAATCATCTTTCAACTACGTATGGATGTTCCTCAAAGAATAAGATGCATGTAGTTGAAATGGGAATGCTAAAAAATGCACAGGCCAAAGCAATAGCAAGCAAAAATGAGTCAGAGTAAAATCAAGACTGTGTAGTTTATGAACGAGAATGATACAAGCAAGTCAAAGATCACTCCGAGAATAGAAAGGGAATCGGGTAAATATGGTCCCAAATATGAAAAAAGTTTTGTGCATGCCTGTTATTGTGTATGTGCAGTGAAACTATATGGAGTGCATACATAAGGTCATGCGGCTACATACATCAAAGGTCAAGTACCATACTCAAGAAAGCCGAACATCGAAAAATTTGCATGCACTTAACCCCCCTAAGAACACTGAATTAAACCAAATAGCATGCACTTAAGTGGCTCTAAACACTAGTGTATGCCCACCCCCACCACGGAAATAAGCATTGCCCTCAATGCATTGAAAGAAACACACCACAGACTATAAGGAAGGGCAAAAAAAAACATTGGTTGCCATTGGGAGAAAACGAGGATGACAAAAGGGTCGACTCTCCCTTTATGAAACACAAAATAGAACGAAATGAATAAAAAGTAAAGAAATGCATGAAAAGGAAAAGAAAAACTATATACAAAGGGGTAGGAAAGAGATTACGCTGAAGGAAAATCCCGGTAGAGCGGATCTATTAGTTCCTCGCTACTCTCCTGGCGGTCGAAGTTATCCAGAAATGGCTTTAAGATCTGACCATTGACTTTAAAGAGTTTCCCATTTTCTGAATTTCAATCTCCACTGCATCATATGGGTGAACTACCTCACGATAAATCCACTCCAAATTCCATCTAAAATTATTTACCCGAAAGATGTGCACCGAGAGTCGGGGTCTGAAGAATACTTTAAGAGGTTCAAATCTTCAATATGTTCTTGTCATGGAAGAGCTTAACCTTCTCTTTGTAAATTCTCGAGCTCTCATACGATTCATGCCTCAATTCATCAAGCTCGTTCATCTGCAGCATCTGTTGTTTACCTGCCTTAGCCAAATCAAAATTAAGAGTTTTAATGGCCCAATATGCTCTGTGCTCCATTTCCACTACGAGGTGACATGCCTTGCCATAAACTAACCTATAGGGAGACATACCAAGAATAGTTTTAAACGAAGTACGGTAGTTCGAAGAGCACTGATTAGTCGGCTGCACTAACTTTGCGACAGGTAACCGCCTTTTCCAAAATGTGTTTGATTATCGCTAGTTCTAGCTTGACCATCGGGTCTCGTGGGTGGTGTCGTGGAAACTTTATGCTTGACTCCATACCTTTTTAACAAATTTTCAAAAGGTCAATTACAAAAATGGAACCCACCATTACTAATGATTGCACGAGGCATGCCAAAGCAAGAAAAAATATGTTCTTTCAAATATTTCAAGACAACCTTGTGGTCATTAGTTCTCGTTGGAATGGCCTCCACCGACTTCGAAATATAATCAACTGCCAACAAAATGTAAAGGTGCCCACAGGAGGGGGGAAATGGCCCCATGAAGTCTAAACCCCAGCAATCGAAAATCTCAATAATTAAAATAGGGGTAAGAGGCATCAAGGTTCCTTTGTGATCCCTCCAATTGGCTGCACCGCGCACAGTTTTGGTAAAAGTCAAAGTAGTCTTTAAAAGAGGGCTAATAAAAACCGGATTAGATTTTACGGGCCATTTTTTGAGGAGAAATGCCCTCCACAAGCTTCAGAGTGACAGAAGGTGAGGACCCCAATTTGATCATCATTGGATACACACCTTCTCAACAATTGATCAGGACAGTATTTAAACAAGTAAGGATCATCAAAATAGTATTTTTTTTATGTCCACCAAAAATTTCCTCTTTTGTTGGGAGGTCCAATGGGATGGAATTTGTCCTGTCACTAGATAGTTTACTTGTCCGCATACCATGGGCAGTGGACAAGAGCAAAAAGTTGCTCATCAGGGAAAGTGTCACTTATGGGTAGACCTTCAAATGTTGTCTCCGAAACTAAACAAGACAGGTGGTCAGCTAACACAGTCTCAACTCCTTTCTTATCCTTAATTATCATATTAAATTCTTGACAGAGAAAGATCCACCTAGTCAGACGAGGCTTAGTATCCTGCTTAAAGAGCAGGTACTTCAGTGCAGCACGATTAGTGAAAATGGTTACAGGGGACCCTACAATGTAAGACCTAAACTTTTCTAGGGCAAAGACTACAGCCAAGAACTCTTTTTCCGTAGTTGTGTAATTGAACTGCGCGGAGTCTAAAGTCTTGCTGGCATAGTAGATCACAAATGATTTTTTATCTTCCATTTGCCATAAGACAACCCCTATGGCATAATCACTAGCATCGAACATGATCTCAAAAGGGAGGTCCCAATTAAGAGATCGCATGATAGGAGGTGACACTAACATAGTTTTCAGTTTATCAAAGGCTACCTCACATGCCTGTGACCATTCAAAAGTGACATCCTTGGCAAGAAAATTGCACAAAGGACGTGCTATGGCACTAAAATCTCTTATGAACCTCCTATAAAATCCTGCATGACCTAGGAATGACCGATGACCTAGGAATGACCGTATATCCTCGATACACACTTAAGGGGTGTTGAGATCAACCCAACTTCTTTGCTTTATCTACCTCATTCCTTCTCTCGACAATATGTGTCCTAAAGACAATCCCTTGTGTCACCATGAAATGAAACTTCTCCCAATTCAGCACTAAATTCTTCTCTTGACACCTTTCCAAGACTCTCCTTAAATTCTCCAGACATCCCTCATATGAATCTCCAAAAACAGAGAAATGGTCCATGAAAATCTCCAAGATATGTTCTATCATATCACTAAAAATCCCCATCATACACCGTTGGAAGGTCCCTAGTGCACATATAATCCGGCGGGCATTTTTCTAAAGGCAAATGTACTAAAAGGGTAGGGTGAACGCGCTTTCGATCTTCAGTGGCCATCTCAATTTGATTATCCCCTTTAGTACTAATCTAGAAAAACAATAGAATCTATGCCCCGTAATCCTCTCCAACATTTGATCCACAAAGGTAGAGGGAATGATCTTTCCTAATGCCGCATTAAGTTTCCTATAGTCAATGCACACCTCCAACCCTCGTGGTGACCCGAAAATTAGCCTATCAGGTTCATTTGCTACCACAAGGACTCTGATTTTAGGAACTACTTGGGTCTGACTGACCACTGCTATTTGCGATGGTAAATAACACCTACATCCAACAATTTTAAGACCTCTTCGACAACTTTTCATGATTAGGTCTAATCTTCACTGCGGGTTGTCTGTAGGTTTGAAATCCTCTTCCAAGTGAACTCGTGTGCAAATCATGGGCAATTCCTTAATATTTGAAATGGTCCATCCTATGGTTTTGTGGTTCTCAATTTCTCCAAAAGTTTATTCTCTTTATCTCGAATTCTAAAGAGGAGGATAAGGATTATCGAGAAAGTATCTTCTACCCTCTAGGAATGCAAACCCTGAGATGCGATGGTAAGTGGTTTCAATCTGCTTAGGTGGTTTCTCTTCCCAAGGTAATACTTGTCCTCACCAGGCAATTTTCAAATCTGGGTGCCCACCCATTTGCTTCCATTACCTCATCAGGCTCACCATGGAGTGCACCTAATTCTTAAATGTGGTGACTCCTCTCAACAATAACTCAAGACAGACAAGACTTGAGAGGGTCATCATATGAAACATGATCTACATAGTTCGCACCACGTGATTCCCATCATATTTACCTCGCGTACATCATCATCATCCCCCTATCTCCCTTGATAACATCAAGATATTCGAGATTACCAAATATGTTACCAAAGATAACATCATTAGTCCTCCCTACAAAGGTATGATGGCATCGGGTAGTACAAGAAGGGCCTACCAAGAATAATTGGGAACTGAGTCCCTTAATTCACCATAGGTTGAGTGTCAAGAACAACAAAATCCACAAGAAAGTAGAAATTATTTACTTGCACCAATACGTCCTTCACTATACCTCTAGGAATTTTCACACCATCAAGTACTAGTCAGCAAGGTGATATTAGCCTAGCTTCTAACTCTCCTAACCCTAGCTCAACATATACCGAGTATGACAACAAATTAACACTTGCTCCCAAGTCCACTAAAGCATGTCCCAATTTCGAGTTTCCCACCACTATGGAAATAGTGGGGCTTCCTGGGTCTTTGTATTTTAGGGGCAAGTTGTTCCTAATTAAAGAGGTGGATTGTTCAATCATGAATGCATCCTTGTTGACACCTAACTTTCTTTTCATAGTGCACAAGTCTTTCAAAAACTTTGCATATGACGGAATTTTCTTAATGGCATCCAACAAGGGAATGTTTACCTTAACCTGTTTGAACAACTCATAGATTTCATAATGATTGTTCAATTTCTTAGGGGCTCTCAACCTGTGAGGGTATGAAGCAGGAGGGACACGGGAAGCTTCATCTTTTTCCGACTCAACATCAATAACATCTGTCCTGGGAACATGAGGCTTGTCAGACACATCATCATCCCTTAGTGGTTCATTTTGCAAATCTTTTGTTGTTTCTTTGGAGAACTCTCTGGGTTTAATGGTTTTATCAATTCGTTTTACTCACTCAAGAGTGGTGATAGCCTGCAATGCTCAAAAGTTACATTGCTCGACTCAGATCTAACACTATTTCGACCTTAAGGTTTTGATGGTCTCGAAGGAAGTTTTTCTTGCTGAAAATTTCCCATATAAGAGGTCAACTTAGTACTTGGGATCTCAAGCATCATTTAAGGCGCTGAAATTGAAGGTTAGTGGATTGTCGAGTCTCGACAAATTGTGTCACAATGTCTCCAAACTTCTTATGTGGAGGTTGGTAAAGCTATTGGTTTTGATTCCTTGAGAAAGAGGGGTAGGTAACTTTGTTAGGATTTGTGAAATCCAGGACCTTGATTTTGGACTTGAGGGCCTTGATTTGAAAAGCCTTGGTTTTGGAAGTTCTGGCCTTGAATATTTGGAAATTGGTTTTGGCCTCTCTCATTCTTCCAACTAAAATTCGAGTGCTTACCCCACCCTGGATTATAAGTTTTCGAGTATGGAGAATTAAAGGGCTTCCTTTGGTAATTAAGAGCATTAGCTTGCTCTATTTGGATTGCTCCCTTGACTCGAGGGAGGTTAGTAGCAATGACATTGAATGAGTGGGGTCGTTGCAAATGATGCATGACTCCTCCACTCCAGGTCCTATAGGCACCGAAGGTACCTGATACAACAAATAATTTATCCACTTTTTCACCCGACGGCCTCTAACTTCCTAGTTAAATTGGCTATTTTAGCTTTCGTGTCATCATTCTTAAGTAATGTATTCCTCCTCCTGTAGGTGTACTATGCACTTTAGCAGTATCTAGGGAGGTATTAGTCTCCCAAGTTCAAGCATTTTCTGCTATTATATTAAAAATTGCACAGCCTCACTAGCGCTTTTCTCATAGAACTCCCCCACACACATCATTTGGATGTATTGTTTATTATTTAGGGAAAGTCCTTGATGAAAATATGTAACAATTTGTCCAACATCCAAACATGATGAGGGGAGAGCGTGGAGGAGGTACTTATCTTTCCCATACACAGCAAAAGGTTCAATTCCTATTTTCGTAAAAGTTTTGATCGTCGCATGAGTGCATTAGTACGTGTGGGAAGGAAGAATTTGTTCAGAAATTCATTTCGCATGTCTTCCCAAGTGAAAATGGAATTGGGAGTAAGAGAGTGAAACCATATTTTGGCCTTTTCCTTCAAAGAGAATGGGAATAAAACCATACAAATTATATGGAGGGGCAATCCTATAGAAAGGAAAGCACTGCAAACATCCTCGAAATCTCTCATGAATGAATAGGGTTCTCATAATCGACCCCTTGATACACAAGGAGAAGACGAATCATCTCCAACTTCATAAGGAATTGCTAAATTTCACGTAGGCGAATACATGAGTTTGTCAGTGGTTCTTCGAGGTCGTTGCATCTCCCGAAGGGTTCTTTCCACATTAGGTAAAGCGCTGTGGGAGCTCGACATTGATTTTGGCTAAAATTAATATTCTCCCGCCGTCAGTGGCTGCCGCTAGCAACACCATCTCCTTGTCGTGAGGTTCATAGGGTCTTTGTGGGTTACTAGGTAACCCTTGGTCATTTGGATTAGAAAGAGTTTGTTGATTCCTAGGATGTTCCATTTAAGGATTAGGATTCTCTTGAAACAAACGTCTTACTGTGGGCTCTTCAAGATGTCTTTGAGGTATAACTTACAGCCCATGCCTCGCTACGAGCCAAACCGACATGCACCAATACACTCTCAACTAGATGTGCATCCACTTATATTATCTACAAAAGGATTAAAGAAAAAGGTAGATCGTAATCGTGATTTGCAATGCAATTGCAAATTACCACTAGCTCTCTCTGGATCAACTAGAGCGCTCGCCACTCCTCGGCAACGGTGCCAAAAATGCTTCGTCTATTTTGTGTGCTGAAATTATTCCCAAGCGTAGGAACTGATTTCGACAAGCATTATAATATTATGGGAGTCCACAAGTCATTTCCACATTGAGTGGTTTCCTAGATGATCCTTAGGAAGTGTTATCCAATGAATGTGTGAATAACGTAAAATCTGGGGGGTTTTAATTGAGTGATTTGTTAACCGATTGACTTAAACTATTTTAAAACGAGAAAGGCGAATGATAGGATCCTAAGATTTCCGCTCTCCACCAACTAGGTAACACCCACCTCTCACTTACAATCTCATCTAGGAGCCATTGATGAATGGTCTTTGATGGAGGATATAACTTTAAAAGCTTTTGTAAGACAAATAAGGAATGAAAGATATCAAATGCTTGCTTGTATTCGCTTGATCGACCTTAGTTTGCATTCGAGATCAAGCACACGTGTACCAAGAATCTCTCGTTCGCACGTTGTCAAGAAGATGCCAAATTAAAGTTTTATAAGAATTTTAGCAAGTGTTTAATATCATACAAATCTCATTGAAGCACAAGAGAGGGATTGGATGTTGTTACCTTGAAGGCGGTGAGTTTCCACCATTAGAACCCTATCATGGAGGTTTAGAACTCCATTAAAACTGAGAATTGATTCATAATTGATGGAACATTAATAGTGTTTGAATTGAGAAATAATGGGCTTCAATTGTAAGGTCAGATATCAAAAGTGCAGAGTCCCTCAACAAATACCAAATTGTAAAACCAACTAAAAGATTGCAAATGTTCAAAAACTCATAATCAGAAGAAACTAGCTATTCTACTTTAGAAAACCCTAGAAAGATATGAGAAACACCTGTTAAGTCAGAGCTAAACCCTAGAACTGACTCTCACCTCCTGCCCTAAAGTGGGCTACAATCCACATTAGTGATCTCGAAGTGGGGATCAAAAGACGAGCGTGCCCTTGCACCAAGATCGAAATTCCTCTTAAATCCTGTAAAGATCGCATGTTGGTACCGGTACTAGTTAGTGTGGTACCGGTACCAAAACTACATTGGTTCTCCATAGCACTTAGGTACCGGTACCACTCTAGTTTGGTACCGGTACCACAGCTCCACTATATGTGGAACTGTACCGCCAGTGTGGTACCCAGACCAATGTCTCCACCGCGTTCCACTTCACTTCAAAACTGTCCGGGGCCTCTCGACAGCACCTAGAATCGACGGCGATGATCAGAAGTTATCCTTTAGAGCCAAACCAGTACGAAAATGTGCACGAGACATCGACAACTTACACACGCATAAAAAACAGTAGAAAAGGTCAAAAGCACCTATTCTACACAAAATGAAAGCAAAACATGAGCTGAGGGGTTTAAACCCTATGTAAATGACGCACTTTTATGTGTCCAACAATTATTCAGCTTACATAAAATTATGATGGCGATATATAAAAGAGATGAGTTAGTATGGATAATGTCGAGGGATATGTCAAAATCAAGAACCATAAACTGCTTATCGAGGGATCAAACCCAGGAAAAGTCAAAAGATCTCAAAGTCCAGGAACCCCAAGCATCTCTCGCAAGAAACATCAGTCCACGCGACTGGGAGGTGAGATCTACAGCCTTTCCTCTCATAATGATAGAAAAATCACCTAATGAAAATGATCTTTTGCGGTGCTTAGGTCTTGAGCATGAAGAACTCAATCAGAAAGATCGAGAAGACAACTTGGCTTTTTCTCTCTCCCCATTCTTCAATGTACCGATTTGCTCTTCCTAGGCATGATACTCATCTTTTACTTCCTCTAATCTCTTAATGCTCTGGTCAATAGATAGCTTAGATTACTCATACTCGTAATTTTTCTCCCTCAATTAATCCAACTCAAACATCACTTGAGCATTCTCCTTTACCACATGCTCAATGGAAGAAAATACCTTAGGAGCACGGTGTATAACCCCATAAATGAAAGCCCCGGCCTCGGGATCAAAAGAGTCGAATTGTAGCATTGTCATAGCCACGTGGAAAGAATTTTTCTGGACAGTGGATAAGGAGAGAAGGTTTAAGCTCAGTAGATGACTAATAGTGGAGCGAACAACATCTACTTTCGGTTCGATAGGTCTAGATGGCGGCTCAACATGAGAAGTGGCTTGGTCCAGAAATGAGAGATCCAATTAAGGAACTACTCCTGCCTCAAGATGCAAAGCAGACCAAAGAGAGACCGAGATCTTCATACAAAGGAGAAAAGCTTCTATAAGAACCAGACTCGTTTCCTGATTTTCTTAAAGACTTTTTTGTTGAAGAACGAAGGATTCAAAGTTCTAAAAATAGAAATTTTTTTTTTTTCTTGATGTTTAAGGATTTGTTCTGTAAATAACGAAGGATTTGGAGTTCTAAAAAACAAAAAATGATCTTTCTTGATTTTTTAAAGATATTTTCATTGAAGAACAAATGATTCAAAGTTCTAAAAACCATAAAAGGATTTTTTTTTTTTTTCTTGATGTTTAAGGATTTTTTTTCGGTGAAGAATGAATTATTCAAAGTTCTAAAAACCGAAAATTTTCCTAGTTCTTGGAGATCCTAGGAATACTCTTTTGGATTATTGGATTACTATGTATTGAGGATGAATCTTTCATTATTCCCTTAGAAGTCCTATGGAACATTCACTGCAAAGAACTTAATAAAAAAGGGACGGATCTACTCACCAATGCAAGATGCGAGTTCGAGTCGTGGAGGATGGCCGAAAAAATCGAAGCTTACAGTGGAAGAAAGAGCGATAGCTATTTCGACAGCAGATGACGGCTTCAGCAGCCCCAGTGGCGACCACAGTAACGCCATCGGCGACGGTCTAGATGGCTTTGGCTCCGACGTTGATGACAACAAAGAACAAAAACTGTAGCAGGGATTTTCGACCAAGAATAGGTTTGAGAGAAGAGGGAAATAAAAGGAGAATTAAGGGAGAAAAGAAGAGAATGTGAAAGGGTTGGTACGTATATCAAAGGGATTTCTTCCTAACAACCTTTCAAATCCCAAAGAATAGTCTTTTGATGCAAAAGGAATCGATTGTGGAGGAGGAGGCAAATCAAAAGCTGCAAGTTTGAAAGAAAATTTGGCGAAAGGCTTTTCTCGAGGTATTACTCTAGGCTTCTTCAAACCATCGAATTGGGCTTGGGTTTTGACTCGTTATTTATGTTGATAATCCACATCTAAATGGGTAAATTGCACTTTGGGTCTCATGGTAAAAATGAGGAAAGCAAAAGAAACCCTTTTGACATAAAATAAAAAAATAAAAAAATAATAATAAAAAAAAAAACTTTAATACATACAAACATAGCCCATGGTTCATATTGTATGTGGGGGGCAATTGTTGACACTAGAATAACTTTTTGGCCCGAATGGTAGTAGAATTGGCTAAATAGATATGTTAAGCCCTAACCGTGTGAGCCCAACTCAATTCAATAAAGCCTAAACCCATGAGAATCAGCCTATGAAAAGGTTTATGGACATTTATGAAATTTTTAAATTTATCAAAGTTGCTAGCAAAAAATATTGAGACTTTGTCTCAAAGGCAAAACATGGAGGAGACTTTTTTCCAAGTCAGGACATGGATGTGGGCAATTTGAATGGTGGAAAGTTAATTGGGGAGCAAGACTCCTTAGTGGAGACATAGATATATATTGGAGAAAGTGAGCTAGTGCAGTTACTCATAAATGCCTATAAAAGAAGGACTCAACACCAATTTTAAGGGATCATCAACGAAGATTCAAGACCGAGTAAGAGCATTTTAGCCTTTCTCTTATTTTTCTACAAGTTCATCAGTCATCTTTTCCATATTCTTAGCTTAGTTTTACATGTTTTTCTTTACAAGCATTTGTTACTTCAAAGCTTTCTTGTTTCAACACTTGATTTTCAATCCAATTCTATAATGAAATCCACTATATTTCAAGCTAGTACGTTAAATTTCCTCTTAGCTTTCAATTCAGTCCATGCAATCTAATTTTCAAGGCATTTTTCTGTTTACAATCTAGGGAATTGTCAAGGTAACTAGGGAATCCATTTTTCGCTTGAGCAGAAGTTAGATTTCGGTACAGTTTCAGTTTGAAAATACTATAATTTCCTGGCACGCCTGCTCATTCACCAATTTTCATGTTTTTCGTATGTTCAGGTGAATTCTACGGGAAAATCCATCAAAATAGAGATATTTAGAGTCTCACATTGAAAAGTGAGAGAGGGAGGAAGGCCTCCCTTACCTATAAAAGGGAGAGTCTCCAACCCTTGAGGAGAAAGAAAATATTTTGTGACAATGGGCCTCTAATTGAAGGCCCAAAATTGTCTATAAGTTTTTATTTGTTTTAAGAGATAATGAGTCATCTCTTCAAAAGAAGAGATACACAAAATTCTTATAGTTTAAAAGTTTTAATAATTTGGGTTTTAAGGTCCCAATTTTGGGAGGTGATCCTGGCTTTAGAAACGGTCTCGGCTTGGGAGGCGACTCAGCCCAGGGAACTGCCCCTTTACTAGGTAAGTTCCCTAGACATTCTTTTTAGTTAAGAAATCTTTTTTTATAGTTGTTTTATTGTTTAATTAATTGTCTTGTACATTTATTTAATTTATTGTTTTCTTTAATTATTCATTTAAATCTATTATGATTGTTTTATTTTCCTTGTGAGTATATTATTGTTTTTTTTATTTATTTTTAATTAAATTAATTGTTGATGCTTTTTTATTAATAATTTAATTCATGGACCATCACACACCCTTAATTTATTCAATTTTTCAAAAATTTTCAAATTTTCAATTTCAAAAATCAAGTGTTATAATTTCAAAATTCAACTCCCCCAATTTTTAATTTCAACTTTTCAAGTTTCCAATTTCAAAATTCAAGTTTCTCAATTTCTAATTTTTAATTTTTAAATTGAAAATTTCCAAATGCCAAATTTATAAAATTCAAGTTCTTAATTTCAAAATCCAATTTCCAAAACCTCAATTCAAAATTCTTAAACTTCAAATTCATTTCAAAATTCTCACTTTTCAAACTTCAATTTCAAACTTCCAAATTTCAAATTTTCAATTTTAAATTAATTTTCAAACATTTCAAACACACGATTAATTCTATATTTTCTACAAGATAGAATCTTGTGGAGTTAATTTATGTAACAAATAAATGGACTTGGGTGGGACTTGGCATTCCATATATCATTTGAATAAATAATTTGACCTCTAATTTAGAACCAATTTTCCAATTAACTGTTAATATTATGTTGTTTATTATTGCACTATCATTGTTTCCTAATTGATAGCGTTTCTAATCTGTTGCCCAACTACACATTTTTCTCATTTGACTTTACTTATTTATTTATTTATCTGTTATTCATTTATATATATCTAATGTGTTGTTATATTGTTATTGTTTGTCATTGGTATCCATTGATAGATTAACCAAAAGTCGTATTTTTTTTAATTTGTTTAGTAAATATCCGACTTTAGGGGTTTAGAAGGGTGTTACGTTTCCATCATACCTTCCGATAAGAACTCGAATTTCTGACTCCATTATTCACGCTTTTCCAAACCTCGTTTTTTTTATTATTATGAGTCATATTTAGGGGGTTTTTTTTTTTCCTTTTTAAAATAAAACAAAGTTAAGTGACAATTCCAAACTATTTTCTAAAAATGGTTTTTTAAAATACGAAACGAGTCTTTTTAATAGGAAATGTAAAATAGAAAAATACGGGATCCACAATACTATTAATAGTCCTAATACTTTTCATTTATTCCCTTTTTAGCATTTTTTGTAATTAAATCTATGATTTTTTTTTAAATTAATTACTTTTTAATACAATATAGTAAATTATCTCTACTAAGAAACCAACCATTCTCTCTTCATATCCAACCATTTTAATGTTGACGCTCCAAGTTAGATTTATTAATAATTAAATTTATAATTTGACAACTATAAAAGTTGCAAAAAGGACAGTATAGCAACTAAAAAAGTTGCAAAAAGGACGGCAGTGATACTACTAGAAATAATGACAATTTCTCAATTGCTCAATATATTTTAAATAATTTTTATTAAATATAAAAAATTACTATGATGAATAAAATTGAATAACATTATTTTTATATTTTTTAAACTAATAACATTATTTTTGTTTTTAATCAATTTTTTACTTTTTCTATTTTATTTTTCTTAAAATATTATTCGCCTTTTTCTTAGAATTCCTATGAAAATCCAATATACATCTAGATATTGTTTATTAAATGAAATAAAAATACTATGAAGAAGAAGACTAAATGGTTAGTCATTTTTAATATTTACTATTTTAGAATATTTTTCTTATTTTTATGTCTTAATTTCCTAAAAGAATTTTCTTTTCTTAGAATTTTGTTAGAAAACCTAACTTACCCTTAAGTAGTTATATTCAATGTGAAAATATAATGATAAAAAATTGGATGATGTACCATTCTTTTTTATTTCTATATTTTTTAGCATTTGTTTAATTAAATTTATGGTTTAGTAACTATAAAAGCGGCAAAAAGGACACCAATAATATTACTAGAAATTACGGTTTCAGTATTGCTCAACATACATTAAATAATATTTATTAAATATAAAAAATTTACTATGACAATAAAATTGAATAATATTATTTTTATTATTTACTATTTTTAATAATATAAATTTTCTTTTTTCTAATTTATTTTTCTTAAAATATTATTAGCCTTTTTCTTGGAATTCCGACGAAAAGCCCACTATACATTTAGATATTGGTTATTAAAGGAAATAAAAATACTATGAGGAAGAAGACTAATAAGGTGGTGTTTGTTTTTTTTATTTAATGTTGAATATAATTTTTTTTTAACTTAATACTAAATAGTATTTAATAGCATTAAGTATTGTTTTATTTATTTTAATATCAGCTTGTGAGTAGGGATGACAAATTGGATCTGATTATTTTCAAGCTTCCATTCCAAGCCGCTTCCATCGGGTTTAGTTTTCGTTTAATCAGACCTGGTGTTTAGCGGGTTTGGGTTTATTTTATCAAATCCGAGACGGATCCGGGGTGGGTTCAAGTATTGTTACTCCCGCCCCACCCCAATTATATTTTAAAAATAATTTTTTATTATTTTATTTTTATACTTTAATATAAATAACAATAATAATTAGAATGTTTTTTAATAAATAATTTATAAAAATTCATAATATTTTTATTTTTTATGAAATATATTAATTTTAGTATAATAAAAAAAAGCAAATATAAAAAATTAAAAATTAAAAATAAAATGTAAATATGGTAGGTTTAGGAATTTTCTCATCTCCTCCCCACTCCATTTAATTTTTAACTGGCATGTTTAATTTGGTACAACTAGCTCCACGTTAAGATGGTGGCCGCCTGGCCCCAAAACCCTCCCATAGTTCTCCCTAATAGTGTGTATTGCTAACCCTTCTTCTTATTGGGCAATGATTAAGCTGTTAAAGTGGTGTTTGTTTTTTTATTTAATACTGAATATAATTTTTTTTGAACTTAATAATTCGAATAAGACTTTCTAAAGATTAAAGCACAAGCTTATTTGTTTTAACACGGGCCAGAGTAGGGATGACAAATCTTAATGATATATTTCAGTTTTCGTCTCTTCGCTCTAATGGGACGAGTTTGCCACCTGTAATCGGTGTTTAGCGGGTTTGAGTTTATTTTCTCAACCAGATGCTGGCCTGCGCTGATTGCTACTCCCGCCCCACCCCAATTATATTTTAAAAATACTTTTATTAGTTTATTTTTATACTTAATATAAATAACAATAATTAATGTTTTTTAATAAATAATCTTATAAAATTCATAATATTTTTTATTTTTTATGAAATATATTAATTTTAGTATAATAAAAAAGCAAATATAAAATTAAAATTAAAAATAGGGAACAGAACAGCATGGCTTCGAATTTTCCCATCTCCGCCCCACCCTATTTAATTTTTTAACTGAGACAAGCCAGACCAAAAATAAACGAGTCACGCAAGATAGCCGCCTCGTCTCAAACCTCTCATACCTCCTTAGTAGCGCCAGACAAGCAATTTCTTCTTATCGAAGAATACTAGTTGTTTTATTTTAAGTAGTAAACGACTTTTATTAATAGAAATAACTAAATATTTTCATTTTTTCTATTCATAACTTTTTTTAAAAATTTCAATAATAATTCGTGAAAATTTTAAAAAACAAACAGTAAATAGTTTTCAACATTAAGTCAAAAACAAACAACCCTTAAATGGCTAGCCATTTTTTAATATTACTGTTTTAGAATATTTTTCTTATTTTTTTCTATCTTAATTTCCTCAAATAATTTTATTTTCTTAGAATTTTGTTAGAAAACCTAACATACTCTTAAGTAGTTCTATTCAATGTGAAAATATTATGATAAAAAAATTAGACAATGTACCATTCTTTTTATTTCTATATATTATGAGGTATTTTTACTATGAAGTTTAGTTATGCTTAATTATAAGTTTACATATAACTATTTAATTATACCTAAATTTATAATCAAAGATAAAATATGATAATAAAAGCTGGAAGAAAATTTTAAATATTTAATTTATTTTTTAAATTACATCGTATAAAAATCACACTCTCAAGTAAAATAAAATGACAATATATATATTTTATAAATTTAATTTATGAAAATTATATTATTTAATGAAGATATAATATTTCACCTAAACAAAATATTTAAGCTCCGTTTGGAACCAATAAAGTATTAGAAAAAGGAAAAAATGCTAATAAAAATTATTTTCCCATGTTCTAAGGTGAAAATTTTAAAAGAAAATTAAATATAATCAAAAATTTTCAAAATGTTACATATTTTTAAATTTAATTTAATTTTATTTTATAATTAAGTACTTTGTTACAATATAGTAAATTGTTCTCACTATGAATTGAACCCAAGACCCCAATCCTCCTTGATGTCCTGTCTTTTTTAAACTTTGAAAACCTACCAATTGAGCTAGATATGTGGACAATGTACAATTTTTTAGTCCTTATATAATATAAATAAACAAATAAAATGATTTAAAATAAAACATATAGAATTAGTTTATTAAGTGTTGGGAAAGCTCATATATTCATCCACATCCATATTGGTATGATAATATCCATTTTTGGCTTAAGCTCTTATTGCTCGCTTTCTCCTAAAAACGCTTCTTTGAACTTCAAGACACACCCAACAATCATTCCTTCGAACAAAGTTTCATCACAAAGTTATATCGAATCTCCTCTCAAACCAGAATTTCCTTCACTATATCTAAGCACATGCTACGCATTAAGTACCATCTGTCAGGGGTCCCACCACATCATTTTGTTTGGCTTCCACTTGACTTTGATGCCAACTTGTTGTGAAACCACATAGACCATTCCTTATCCATATCGGGTATGATATTAAATTAATGCAAGATGTGCTCACGATTTGTTCGAGGTTTTCCCTTAAAATATCTCATACCAATTGAATGTTATCTATACTTATATACTCAAACATTCTCATTTTTAATTGATATGGGACATTGTGAGACTTTAAACATACAACCAACATTAAGGCCTCATACAAATTAAATGTTATGAATGCTTATTGATGGTGCATTTTTTCAACCGGAACTGGGCTGGAGCGCGCGGGGCTCGCTGCCGACCTCATTGCTTCGCGCTGGATGCCGATCGTTTGCGTTGGAAAAGGTGATCATGCAGATCAGTTGATCCGTTGTGCTCCTGACAGCACCCTCCGCAAGAATACAAGAAGAAGGGGGTCGGCAAGGGTCGTGTCCGTGGTCAGATCCATGCCTAAGTCAGCTTTCTTCTGTAGAAAGAGACCGCTTAGGAGGGCGCAATGCGCCGCGATAATGTACGCCAGCTCAAGAGCGCATCTTTCACCGATGGCATTACGTATTTATAAGAGATGCTCAAACTACCGATTGTGATTAGACTCGCTTCCCATTGGTCAGATTTTCTTATTACCCATATCTGATGGTAATGTATTCGAAAGAATAATATCCGGGATAATCTTCCCTTCCTTATCACCGTCCAACCGGTGATGATCTTTTATTATTTTCCCTTTCCTTATTGATAAAGATTCCGATCGGATCGACAGGACGACGCCTTGTTAGGGTTATTCTATTTTCCTCGTATCAAAACACAACTGACTTACTCTGTACGGACCTTCTAATTTGTCCAAGATCGATGATTTTAGGCCTGGGCCTGCCTCATTGGGGCTGGTACCGAGGGCCGGTGGTATTGCATCGGGCGCGCCGCTCTTCGGGCTCGACGAGCGGGCTTCGATCCTTATTTTTCAACCCTATCACTGCCCCCCCTCGTGTACCCGTGTGCGGGCAAGGGTCGCACGCTTCTGCATCGGTGCGCCGACGTACCGCCCCGAGGCTGGGGGTTAGTTGAGGCTTGTTCGCCATAATATGTTTTATGATAATGATGACTCTTTGGTTTTTGCGCTCGTTTCTCCTGCCCCTTTTAGTTTCTTTTCAATTTCTTTCGTAAACCTCCTCCTCGTCCCGTGCTTTCCGGGTTCTCCAATCTTCTTCGCTGGCCTTGCACTTCATATACCAGAGTTCCCTGCTTGACCTCAGGCGTTGAGTCTTTTCCCCGCCTTTTCCGCAGATTGCTTCTTTGTCTTTTCCTTTGGGTCAGCTGTGATCTCTCTCCGCCCCTTTTGATTGGTACGACAAGGCACTAGGCTAAATCGACCGGATTTTTTCCCCTCTTTACTGCTTGTTTTTCATAGGACTCGGTCGCTCTTCTTCTTTGCGTATTTCTCTGATGGCCCTTTCGCTATTACCAATCCTACACTGACTAGGTGCCTCCGCCATCCCGGCCGCGGCTTGATCACCCGAGGCTCCTGAGGTGCTTCCCCTTCCTTTGGATAAAAGTAAGGGGATAATAAAACTAATCAAATATCCTAAGGGGTCGGATTATCTCCGATCTGCTGTCCGGCATGCTGTAAATGTGGGTCCTAGCAGGGTCGGCCCTTCATATGGGGTTACCTTTGTTGAACGTTACCAGCCTCCCTTACGTCCGAATACACCCCCGACGCTGGCATCTTTACGTGGTTTCAGCCCAAGATGGTGTGTTTCTTTGAGGTCGCCTTTAAGAATGGTCTTCGTTTTCCACTACATCCTTTTATAAAGGGTGTCTTGCAACACTTCAACGTCTGTCCTTCCCAACTCGCGCCCAACGGATGGGGTATTTTGGTGGGCCTATTGGCCTTTTTTAGGGACAGGGGTTCGCGTCCCTAGCGTGGCTCGCTCTCTATTCTTCAACCAAAGGAGACCACCGAGGGCTTCTTTATTTCTCCGTGACGCTCCGAGTCTTTGGTGATTCCCATCTTCTTCTTCAGATAGTCGATGGAAGTGGACGCTATTTCTTCATCGGTTTCAACTCGAATACAATTCTTCCGATTAGTGGACGACACTGGTGTTCCGATCATTGAGCGCCCCGATAATCTTCGCGAGTATTTCGCAGACCGCTTTCTGCATGACTTGTCTAAAGGTGATTGAATGTTTCCTCGATTTTATATCGCTTCATATTTCCCAGTGTTCGTCTTGACCTTACGCCGAAGATAATGTCATAGCCCGCTGGCGGAGGTCCCCGCTTCGTCCCACGTGGAGTCGAGCAAGCCCGGGACATTCCCGGGGGGCTCATCCAACTCGAGGTCCGCAGACGTTCCTCCGCTCTCGAGGTCTCGCTCCTTCCGCCCGTCGTGAGTCTCCCTCTCCATTGAGCTTATCACGCACTCCTACCAGGGAGATTTTGGTTCATTTTAAATACTGGAAGCCCCGAGGTGAAAAGGAAAATTAAGCTCCGCTGAGAAGGACTCGGGTTTGGTCGCTAAGGTTCAGAAGTCGGGGGCGTTCCGACTTCATGTCTCGAGAACTGCAGCGGCGCCGTCGCCTTTAGCCGAAGCTCCCGTGGTTTCAGCTCCTTCCTCCTTCCAAGCCCGTCAGAGAGGCAGCACCCGGTGCGACCGCTTTTAGCAAATTGGGCTGCGGCTATGCCTATAATCACTGAATCCGCTCGTCTGAGAATGCCAAGTCACCTCCTCGGAGGGCGGCAGAGCTGAAGAGAAAGAAACCGAAACCAAAAGTCGGGACAAAATACGGACTCTTTCGTTTCTAATGCCGTAGCTCGTGGAAGGTGCCGTTTATCCATCCTCAAGGATTCTCGACTGGAAGTCGAAGCGCTCGCTGACGAGGCTCGCTTTATCTTCTTCAGGCTGCACTCCAGAAGTTTCCACTCGTGGCGCATTCTATACCACCTCGCCGAAAGCATTAATCCCATGCTTCGATATGTGTAGCCACTCATTTAGCGGCCTGGCCGAAGCAAACTTAATGAAAAGTACATGAGAATCGCCTGGATGAGGTGCGAGGGCGCCGCCCTACGCCTCGAGCGAACCGAGCTGCAGGGGCGAGCGCAAGACTTGAATGAAGAATTGGAGTGACTTAAATCCGATCTAAAACATACCACGTCGCGCCGTAAAGCAGAGAAGACGAGGTTCGAAGTAGCTCGGTTTGGCCGGGCGAAAGCCGGAGGTCTCGGATGCGCTCCCAGCTGCGCAAATGATTTGATCGAAATCTTAGCGGCTAGTTCGCCCAGCCGTGAGCTTCAAATGGTTGGGGAGGAGCTCATCACATCCCTGGCGAGCTACGGATCTCTGCGAGCGCCAATGGTGATCCGAGCGACAAGGAAACACTGAACTACTGGTCATGAAGCTTCCGAGGTCAAGATGTCGCTTAGAGACTCGCTACCGTGAGTCCTCCGGGGTCGCAAACTCGCGAATCCGGCCGACGAGGAGTGTCGCTGACGCGTGGATCTCACCACTGGTTACTGTCATCGTAGAGATGAGGCTATTAGACAACCATGGACTGCCTACCAGCGGCCTCCGTGGCCCGCCAAATGCAGCTATTCGCGGCACACCGACTCAACCGACCTCCCAAGCGACGAAGAGGCGTAGGAATCTCTTCTACGAACTATTCTCAAGATCCGTGACTCGCCGAGGCCCATTTCCCCATCTTCGTCGTCTCAGCTTCCCCGACATCGAACTCCCTGCGGTTTCACTTTATTGCTTTGATAAACAGTTTTATATATATATATATATATATATATATATATATATATATATATATATATATATATATATATATATATATATATATATATATATATATATATATATATATGTTTTTTTTTTTTTTACCTGTTTTCTTTCGCTCTGCCTGGGCCTAAGGCCCCGTGTATTCTCCTTTTAATAAATACTCTTTTAAAGACTCAAGGTTTCACCGGGATATTTTTATTTTTCTCCTTGAACTAATAGCTCAAATTGTGGGTCCGAGCATCAAATAGCTCACAACCGAGCTCACTGAGGCCTCGCTTGATGATCTCCGTTTCTGGGCCGCCTTTGCCCCGGGCTCAGCACGGCCAAGCAGTGGAGCTCACTGAGCCCTGAATTTCGTCTCTACCGTCCGCATGAGCCGACCCGGTTCCCCAGCCGCACGTCCCAAGCGATGGGCCGAGGTCACACGCGAAGCCACGACGCACGGCTAACTTCAGGTGAGTCGAACTCGATTCCTAGGTCATGGGCGACTCCGGCGACGGCGAGGTCGTCCATGCGAGTGGGTGGGTAGAGCTCATCAATGTGCATGGCTGGTAGGAGCTCGTCCATGTGAACTGAGGGGAAGAGCTCGCCGAGTGAACAAGGAGTGTAGAACGCCCGCGAACCGATGCAAGAGCCTCGTCGAGTGAATATTTCAGTGTAGCTCATCCATGAAGAACCGATAGGGAAGAAATACAATGTGACTGCTTCAGACAGCTCATTCCATGTGAACTCGATGGGAAGAGCTCACAAAGTGAATAAGGAGTAGAGCTCAGCTCAAGAACTCTGGATGGGAAGGAGCCTGGCCTGAGTGAATAGCCGAGTGTGAGCTCATCCTGCGAACCGATGGGAAGAGCTCACAATGAATTGGCCGGGCAGGAGCTCGTCCATGTGAATCGACGGGAAGAGTCATTAAAGTGAATGAAGAGTACAGCTCAGCCCAAGTGAACTCGACGGGAAGAGCCTGCCGAGTGAATACTGAAAGTAGAGCTCATCCACGAATCAATGTGGGAAGAGCTCACCGAATCCTCCGTCATGTGAGCTCGTCCATGGAACCGGCAAGAGCTCACAATGTGAATTACGCGTGAGCTCATCCATGTGAACCGATGGGAAGAGCTCACAAAGTGAACAAGAGCAGAGCTCGGCCCAAGTGAATCGATGGGAAGAGCTCGTTTGAGTGAATAGTCGAGCAGAGCTCATCCAAGGAACCACTGGGAAGAGCTCTGCCAATGTGAATCATTGCCGAGCTCGTCCATGTGAATCGATGGGAAGAGCTCGCCATCACAGCTACTGCCTGGGCCACACGTGGCCCGAGCCGATCTCTAGCCGTTTAGGCAAAGATGGCTCAGGCTGAGCGGATCACCTCATCAATCGAAAGAAGGTGGGTTCCCGGCACTTCGCCTCGCGGCACGCAAATTCGAGTCGAATTCGACTCATTTGCAACGCATTCGGCCGAGCGTGGATCACCTCGCCAACCGGAGCAACATGCTCTCGCACCGCGGCCTCGTGGCAATGTAACCCGAGTCGACCGACTCGCTTAGCAAATGCGGGTCTGTGGCCGGAGCGGATCACCCGGGCCGGGATTGAAAGCAAATAGCTGAATTCCGCAATCGTGGCTGCGGCAATGTACCGAGTCGATCCCGACTAGCTTAGGAAACTCGCCCGTGGCCGAGCGGATCACCTCGCCGACAGCAATGCTGCCCGCACCGTGGCCTCGGTGGCAATGTACCGAGTCGACCGACTCGCTTAGGGCAACACGGCCCGTGGTCGAGCCGGATCACCGCCATATCGGCGTCGCGCCCGCAATCGCGGGCCTTGCGGAAATGTACCGAGTCGACCGACTCAGCGCCGCCCGTGGCCGGCGGATCACCCCGGGCCACCGAAAGCGCGCCCGCACCGCCTCGCGGGCAATGTGTACCGAAATGATTCACCGCTTTAGGCAAATACCAGGCCGGGAGCGGATCACCTCGTCGATCGAGCGCGGCTCCGCACCGTGGCTCGTGGCAATGTGTGTACCGAAAGGATCCGACCGGCCAGTACCGCCTCGTGGCCGGAGCCGGATCACCCGCCGACAACAAATGCGGGTTCGCACTGCGGGTTCGTGGCAATGTAGCCCGAGTTGATCCGACTCGCTTAGGCAACTCGCCGGCGCCGAGCGGATCACCTCGCCGATTAGTTATCAAGTGGCCCGCACCGCCTGTGGCAATGTAAATGAGCCGATTCCACTCGCTTAAAGTACTTGTACTCGCGGCCGAGCGGATCACCCGCCGGGCACTGAGCGTATTCGGCACCGCGGGCCTTCGTGGCAATGTATCGACTCGACTCGCTTAGGCAACATGTTCGTGCTAGTGGATCACCTACCGATTGTTACTGTGGCTCGCACCGCGCTCGGTGGCAATGTAGCCTCGAGTCGACCACCGCGAGTACCGCCTGCGGCCGGCGGATCACCTCGCCGACAGTACCGCCCGCACCGTGGCCTCGTGGCAATGTACCGAGTCGACTCGACTCGCTTAGGGCAAAGATGGCCTGCGGCCGAGCGGATCACCACAAATCGAAAGCAATAAGGGCCCGCACCGTGGCCTCGTGGCAATCGTACTCGAGTCGACCACCTCGCTTAGGCAATAGCGCCTCGTGGCCGAGTGGATCACCTCGCCAAATCAGTAGCGTGGCTCCGTGCACTGCGGGCTTGCAATGTACTCGAGCCGACCGACTCGTTGCACTTCACAGTAACCTCGCGACACCGAAGGCTGTTAGGAGTGAAGCGCCGAGGCGAGTAACGCTGCTGCTCTTCGTGACAGGCGCCTGCATTTGCCTCTCGAGATTCCCACCTTGTGGGATCGCTTCGATTCATTGGGATTTTCCCCGTCGCTTCGTTTTGTGGCTTCGGCTCACCGCTTGGTCTGGTCAGACGCCTCTTTTTACAAAGCGGAAGAGCTCTCCTCTGATATGAGGGCTTCCTCGCCGTTTATATATTTCTCTCTGTCATGAAAATTTACCATGCTTCGTCAGTTCTGAGATGGAAAACACGATCCTTTTCGACTGCACTCCTTAACCCGTAATTGAATGCATGATGGCGACTTTCGTCGGTATGTTCATCTTCAGTGGATTCCTAAGGCTGAATCTTGCACATATACTCTCGTGCTTCCTCGCGATCCCGGGCTGACTACAGATGGCAACTGGCTCGCACGCTCCTAAACTGATGAAGGAGACGAACGCAATGGATAGTTCTCCTCAATGGTATTAGGATCGACGTAAGGGGGATTCTATTAAACTAGCTAAGGTCACCTTTTAGTGTAGTGGCGAAAGCCCCGCGACCGCATGGGTCTCGATACCCATGCAACCCATTCTGACTTTCGTAGTATCGGCATTTGCCGACGATCTCGTTCCATCGAAAGTTTCCACTTCAGGGCATTCCTCGAATTTTGCTGAAGCTGATAGCGTAACACCCTCGACCGTGAAGGGTGATTCAGTTTGCCGCACCAAGGTATCCATAGCGGTCCAGGCGTCCCTAACTACCTCCCTTCACACTCCAGCCGAGCCCCGTCAAGACTCCTAAACCTTCAATGTCACGCTCGAAACCCACCTTGGGGCATGACTCATTAATTCACAAACCAAGCCTTTCACTTAAAGGTTTGAAGTGTGAAACGACACTAACCTTTCAGAATCGATTTTTGGTCTAATTACCAATCACATATTCGCAAAGAAATGCGCAACCTTCTAAATTCATACCAAATTCAAAATTTCATGCCGATAAAAATTACTTCTAAATATTCAAATCTCAATTATGCATGTCATATAAAGTTGTTCAGAATATAACAATATTTGAGATATCTCAAATCCAACTTTGTACTAATATAAAAATGAATGTTCATCCAAGTGACTTTTTCAATTAACTTTCAAAACCCAACATTTCACATAAACATGAACTTATGAGTTCAACATGATCCAACATAAAGTTCTAATCAAATCCTAATGATGACGAATCCCCAACCTACCTATCACTCATCGCAAACTAAAAGACTAAAATATGTCAACGATCGGAGCGAGCTAAAGCTCAATAAGAAATACTACTACGCTTCATGGATCAAAAAAGTTTTCAATCATATAACAATAGAGATGTTTTTCTATCAAAACTTTGATTCAAAAATGCTTGAACATTAACAAAATATACTCTTTCAAAACATTACATCCATTTCAACTCCGCTTCATATCAAATGTGATCCAAACAATTCTCATATCAAATTTCGATTCAAACACTTTCATATCAAATCCAAAATCAAATACATTTCAAATATATTTTTCTCCTCGGTCATCAAATATCAAATGGCGCCGCTAAGGGATCTTCAAATGGGGCAAGTAAGTCGCAAATTGTTCCTTTTGGGCGTGGACTAACCAAACACTACTAAGACTAAGAACTTAACCAAACTCCCTAGAGGCTGGGGTTCAAATCAATTACATTCACTCACTGCAAAATGTAAAGGTCAAATTTATTATATCCCGCTGACAAGCGGCCGATTAGCTAACTATTATATCTCGTTGGATAAGGGTCGACAAATAGAACTATTATTCCCGCTGACAGTACCGAATCCAACTGTAGCTAAATATTTCATTCAAAAGTTCAAATTACAAAACATCATATCTCCACATTTTCTTTCGTAAACAAAACAAATCTCAAAAGTACAATCATACAAAACTACTTTCTTGATCGATGGATAATCAAATAAATAAAACAAGTAAAAATTTTCATAAACCAACATTATATATAATTCAGCTTAAAAATAATTTTCATCCTCAAATGAGTAAAACAAAACAATTTTCTTTCAAAAATCCGCATTAATATCCCTTACACGTACATATATATAAATATAATACAATTCTTTTCAAAAGTCAGATTAGGAATCTCTAATCTCAAAGGAGTACTCAAAGCTTTGAAAGCAGCTTAACCGAAGAATTTCACTTTAATGAAATATTTCTCCTAAAATAATAAGGAAGAAAACTAGTCACATCATTACTTATTTATTCTTAAAACTTTCATAATTTGATATTCTTAATAATTATATTATTTGCTCACCTCAAACATATTTAATAAATCGTTCAAATGATAACTATTCAATTGGGGATAGCTTACAAATTTTATAAACTCATATTCTTGACCTTATTTTAATAATTTATTTATTTTTATGATCTTATCAAATATATGTATTTATTTCATATAATTGCTACTATTCTAATCATATTCCTTATCTAATAAAATCTCAATCCTTAATAAAATATTTACTTGCCAAAATACATATATATTTAAATACTTATCAAATACATATATTTATACAAATTTAGCCTTTTCAAATTTATCTTATTTGTTTATCATTATTTTCTTTCAAAAATTATACTCAAATATTTGTTTTTCCTTTTTTAAAATAAATCTTGGAATATCTAACATTATTCTTTTTTTTTTTTTCAAGCATCCGTCATAATCAAATTTCCTGTATTTCATAACTAAAGTTTTTCAAGCATTTATTTCATAACAAGAACTTTTGGTTTTACCATTCCCTTTGTCTTTTTACTTATACCAATATCAAAAAAAATCATGCAAATATATCATTCACTTTCGACCTACTCATATACTAATGCTCATCCCTACAATTCCCACTTACGTTTTTTTTTTCTTTTTCTTTTCATTCTAATACTCTAAGCAATTCAAGACATATCACCAATTCTTATTTTATTTCATTTCTAAAGAATCTAAAGGTGATCAAATTTAACTTCTTCGTGATTGATCTAAACTGAAAGTTAAGATTAAAGAATATACATCAAATAAATCTAAAAATAAATGGCGAAGATCTTTACCTGGTAAATTTATTCTTCAAACCCTGTGACCTGCCTCGTACGTCCTCCTCAAATTCTACCATCCAGCAGAAATTCAGCATGAATAGAAAAGCATTTTTCTTCTCTTATTCCAATTTATACTAGGTATCTATTAGTGGAAATTACCTTTTTACTCCCTTTTCATTATAGTAATTAATTAATTACTACTGAATTACCATTATTATTTTCGAATTACCATTATTATTTTCTATAACGCCCTTTCAAGTAAAGTAATTAATTAATTATTACCATTATTATTTTCATAACGTCTAATCGAATTATCATTATTATTTTCTCCGTAACTTATACTTCCATACGACCATGTCATTATTATTTTCCCTAACTTATACCCATACAAATTCATGGGTATGATCCGCTCCACATCGCTTCCGTCCTGTAGGGATGATATGGTTCTTCGCTCCCGCCACGCCCTTCTATCGCTTCGCTTTCTTCCGCCCGCGGAGCTAATCAGGTCCATGCCTTTCGACCGACCGACTCGCCGCACCGCCACCTCGTGTGGATGCCGCGACCGCGGTCGCCCTTCGCGTGGAACGCTTATGACCTTCCCGTCCGCTTGCCGCGGTCTCCCGTGGATGCCGATTCGCCCGTGTCGTTTCTAACTTTCTATCAAAGGCCAGTCATTATAGCGAAAATTTCCACTGCTCAGACGCTCGCACGGGCTCTATCGTCTTCGCCAGAGCCTACGGCCCCGCACACCGTGGATCCCGTGATCCCGTGGATCGATGTCGCCCGCCAGGTTCCAAGTCGATACCACGAGAATCGAGAAATCAGCTGAGATTAGGCCAGAACCGGCCGCCCTACGCACGCGCCAATCGATGATGCCTTTTTTTTCAACCGGACCGGGCCGAGCGTGCTGGGGGTCGCTGCCGACCCGATTGTTCGTGGGCCGGGATGCGTGCCTGATCGCCCTGGATCGTCTGGCCGAGGTAGATCGCTGCATCGCTGATCTACAGCCCTGACGCAGCACTCGCAAGAACAGCATGGGGCTCACAGGCTATGCCCGTATCCCGACGCCTAAGCGGCTTCTGGATAAAGAGGATCACAGGCTAACGCCACAAGATACGCAAAGATGCTGCCTAAGAAATAAGGCACCTTCACTGATAGGTGGTCGCGATAGATGCTCAACCACGATACTGTAGATAGACTGCATCATCAATGATCCGGCCACCATATCTGATTTGGTAATTCATTTGGATTAATGAGTTTATACGGGATAATCTTCCTTCCTTAATGGGCCGGTCCAATCCAATGGCGATCATTATTATTTTCCTTTCCTTATTGATAAGATTTGATTAGACTAAGAGATGACGCCTCGTTAGAGTTATTCTATTTCCCGCATCGCAAAACACAATCCGAATTTACTTCGTACGGCCCTTCTAATTTGTCCAATATCGTATTTTAAAGCCCAATTGCCCGCCTCATTTCAGTCAATGGTAATCGAAGGGCCAGTGGTATCAGACAGCGCCTTCTCTTTCGGGCTTGACTAGTGGGCTTCTTGGATCCTTATTTTTCAACCCTATCACTTATATACTCATAAGTCTTCTCGTTTCTAACCGATATGGGATATTATGAGACTTTAGACACACACTCAACATTAAGTTAAAACCCATTTTATATTTGCCTTCAGAAAAATTTCCTTTCATTTTTCCACTATTTTTTTTCTTTAATACTTTTCGAATTCCAAACAAAGCCTAGAGTTAAAGGATAGTAACATATGGATTTGGGGCTTTCATCTTTACCTAGACCTATTTGTTTCGTCTCGTTTAAATGAGAAATTTGCAACCTTGTTACTACATCAAACCTACACCAAAAAGTTAAATCGGAAATTACCAACTAACCCAAGACCTAGGCCTATTTGTTTTTTGACTTTTTGTTGAAAGCTAAATAGCTTTCAACATTCAACTATTTGTTTTTAAAAAAATTCACGACTTATTGCTGAAATTTTTTAAAAAAGTTTTGAATAAAAAAATTAAAATATTTGGTTTTTTCTATTTAAAAAAAGACATCTTTCACCAAAGTAGTTAAAACCTCTACTATCGCCTAAATGCTAGTTAAGTATTAACAATACTCACTACTGTGAATTCCATTAATACGATTTTTAATTTTAACGTTCTATCCCGACTCCAACCCATTTATTTTTTCAATTTCAAACATGCCTTATTTTAAAAAATTAAACCTGACGTGGGCGGGAGTAGGTCAAGTGATGGAAAATTCTCAAACCCGCATCATTTACATTTTATTTTTTATCTTTTATTTTTATTATATTAAAGCATTATATTTCATAAAATAAAAATATTATATTTTTTATAAATTATTTATTAAAAACATTATAATTATAATTATAATTTATAAATAATTAAAAAATATTTTTAAAATATAATTGAGTTCGAGCTAAGCGGGAATAACAATACTTGAACCCACTAAAAACTCGATTACAGTTAAACCAAACTGCCCCACGTTAACAAGACGGCGAACTGGATTAATCCACCCATCACATCCATATTCATTACCCAATGTTAAAAAATAAATAACTTAATACTTAATGCTATTAAAGACTATTCGGTATTAAGCTCAAAAAAATTATATTTAATATTAAGTAAAAAAAACAAACCACGCCCTACTCGTTCTCATCGGCTATTAAATAAAATAATTGTTTTAAAATTTATGTCATACATTATATTATAAAATAAATGACTATGGTATCATTCACCACCCAATTCTAGGGATGAGACATGAGAATATTAGTTTGGTCTTTCTTTTCCCTAAGATATTAAATATATAACCTAAGCTGACGATTGGAATATTAGGACAACTTTTTTTTATTTAATATTATTATTTCACTGTCAAGTGCCCATCATTAAATATTCTTTTGAGTTCATACTCTTTACCAAATTTAATCCATATTCCATACTATAAAATAAACTTTAATTTATTTATTTATTAAATTTTGTTTTTATTGATGCCGTTCTTTTTGGTGACTTACGTGGTTGGACTTTCTTACCAGAGTTTGTCTCCAAATAATACATTTTTAAAAAAAATATTAATTTAATATATTTTTAAAAATAATGTCTAAATTAGTGTTTAAAACTATACTTATCAATTACAGTTTTAACTTAAAAAAATATAAACTATAACTAACAATAACAGTTTTAACTTTAAAAACTTTAAAACCATAATGACTAACTAATGTTTTTGAAAATAATATCAAAACTAGTGTTTAAAATCGTAATTGTTAATTATAATTTTAAATATAAAGTTAAAATCATAATCACCAACTATGGTTTTAACTTTAAAAAAAAATTATAAATTATAGCCAACAGCTATGGTTTTAATTTAAAAAAATTTAAAATCATAATCATCAAACTAATATTTTCACGAGGACACTAGTCTGAAAATTATTTTTAAAAACTTATTAGATGGAGTTTAATGTCAAAATAATTCTTTTTTTTTTTTAAATGTCACATATATATACTTATTTTAAAATTATTCATCAAATTAGTTTTTTTTTTAAACCACATTCATCAACCGTAGTTTTAAAAATTAATCTTAAAAAAATTAATCTTAAAATTATATTTACTAATTGTAGTTTTGAAAATCTTTAATATCAGAATTACCTAATACAGCTTTTTTAAAGCTTAATTTTAAATCAGAAGTATAGATACGGTTTTAAAAAATAAAAAATTATATTTATGAATATTTTGAAAATAAATTTACATGTATACTTTTTTTTAAAATGAATTATTTTGAATTTAAAATGGGTATTTAAAAAAAGTGTATTATTTTAGGAAAAACTCCTTCTCAGCCGTCGCAACAAGAAAGTACACAACACAGATACTCACACCCTTGGGAACCCACACATTTTCTAAATTTCCCACCCAACCAATCAAATCAATTCCTGGTTTGACTTAGAGGCCAATCCTCAGCCGTCGATCATCCCTGCTCCACACATCTCGACGAGGAAATCATCCTATCCTACCGACACGTCACTATCCGACGCCATCAGCATTACTTGCCGTGTCTGGATTTGATCCGGTGCGTGACGTCTGATGATAGCGACGCAGATACTCCGGTGGGTCCCACATGTAGCGTACACACAATTGGATTCGAGATCTATTCCGCCAATGGGAATCCGCCACGTACACGTACCGATGTAAAAGGCTGGCGAAGATATTGATAAATATTTGCGACATTATTTGGTGTGTCTGGTTAAGGTGACGTTGGTTCGGACAAGATGTTGAAAGGGTGTGATAGTGAGATGTCTCAGACGTCTTTTGCTTTGACCATCTCAAATTATTATTATTAATGGGTCCAAATTAATACCAATAAGGCAATAATAAGATGGATAAGGTCACGCCAATCGGCCAATGCCATACTATATTCTATTTACCTACTTTTATTTTCTCTGCCCATAATGTTTTGTCCTTTCTTACTCTGATTTTGCTTTTATCCAATATGATAATGTAACGTGCTAATTAATTAAATGGACTAACAATAAAATAAAATTATCCAGATACTTAGGGGCCCTTCCTAGTTTTAGCAGTGATTTCCAGTTCCAACCTTAGTTATGCAATTTTAATATGTCATAAAGTTTTATAATTCTTATAATCTTTCCTAATTCTTATGAGAATTGGTCTTGATAATGACATAGTTAGTTTAAAAAGAACATAAATTAACAAACATGAAACTCAAGTATGGTGATATAGGATTTTACAAATTCAAAAGGTATATTTAAGGTTTTAGGTTCAAATCCATAGGATAAACAATCCCCGTAAAAAACAAGTGGGAGAGCATATGTCTCTGTCATTAGCCTGTGCTCATCACGAAATTTCAGCCGCAGATAATCTTAGCATTTATTTTATACGTATCGGGTAATTCGCTTTAAAAACACCATTGGCCTAAAAAAAAAGAATAAAAATTTTAAAGATTTATTATATTCATAGATTGGTGTTAAAAGACTAAAGTATTTTTATAATTATCTATTCTTTAGGCATGTTTATGAAAGTATTTTTGAAAATTAATTATATATTTAAAAGATTAAGAGGATTGGATTGGATTGGGCTTTTATATATTACCGAAATGGAGTTAAGATGGTATAATGGTTTAATATACTTTAATGGTTCGGTGACCTGGTGAGGATGCCGCACGTCACGTGCACCGGCGAATGCCCGAGACAGTACCGCCTGTCATTTGTAAGAGTTGACAGCCCAATCATTTTGGGGAAGGCTAGTAACTGAAACTGTTGACCGTCCTCTGCCTTTTTCCCCACTCGCATCAACAGCGCGTGACAGGATCATTTAATTTAAACCCCGCCCACAATTTCTCTGCTCTGCTCGTGTTCATCGTGCTAATGGCGGATCAGTGCAACAAGTCATCCTGCTCTTCCCAGCCTGCGCCACCGTCATCCGTTTCGGAACCGGATGAGATTTCTCTCTTTCTCCATCAGATTCTCTTCAGGTCGTCATCTTCGTCGTCGTCGTCAACCACTTCGTTTCACAATGGCAAGCTTATGCCGACCGAGTTTCTTTTGGAGAATCCTCCCGGGCAGTACCGATCCCCTTTTACTTCCGGCTCCAATCGCCTCGTTGGGGACGGAATGAACTTCACCACCGGCGTTTGTTTTCCCGTGACTGCCGGAACTGCGTCTTCGTCCGTTGGAGGATTTGACAATGACCTGGACGACTACGACTGCGAGAGTGAGGTAGTCGATGGCGTTCTTTATGTTGTGTGTTTGTCCTGTAGAATTTGTTAAGTTTTTGTTATTTCGGTTTGATCTATTGATTTTTTGGATGGATTTGTAGGAAGGCGTTGAAGCGTTGGCGGAAGATGTGGTGACAAAGGCAGCTTCTCTACGGAATTCGTCGAAGAGAAGCAGGGCTGCCGAGGTCCATAATTTGTCTGAAAAGGTTGAATTGTAGTACAATTGTCTTTGGAACTTTGTGATTAGGGAAGTTCTACTCTGTAATTGACGTGTGGAGTTTGTTGAGCAGAGGAGGAGGAGTAGGATTAACGAGAAAATGAAAGCATTGCAGAATCTAATTCCAAATTCCAACAAGGTGTACATCTCTTTTGTTGAACCTGTTTATCCTGTGGATCCATTTGGATTCTTGGCTGAATTGTTTGATTTTCTTTTTCTTTTTCTGTCCCTTTTTCTTTTTCTTTTTGACAACAGACAGATAAAGCTTCCATGCTTGATGAGGCCATCGAATACCTCAAGCAGCTTCAGCTTCAAGTGCAGGTTTATACCTCTCCTTCTATAGTAAACTTCATCCACTGTTTGTTTGCTGCTGGTGCATGCTAATTCAAATGCCCTTAGTGATGTGGATATATTTAGGTAGTGGCTTGTATAGGCATTTTACCTCAAGTTGGATACTTTAAAATCACCTACTAAATTCCTGATTTTCTAAGTGAGCTATCGAACTTGCTTAGCAATGAGGAATAGATCTAACTGGAAAAACGTCTTGCAAGATTTACAAGGTCGGTAATATGCTGTGTCCACCAGATACACAAGGCAACTTATGAAAAAGGTTATTAAAAAGTTCCACTTAGAACACGAAATTCAGTGTTTCACACCGTTTTTCTTACAATTCGATGTCATCCAGAGAATTACATATTTTATTAAAAAGCTCAACATTTCTGTAACAAGAATCAGTGATACCAAGCTTCTTTGGTTGCATATCCACGGAGCATTGATAGATTTCCCATATCAGTAATCATGGATAGCCATTAAGTCTTCAATTATTACTGTTTGAGATTCATCATTCATAAGAAACTAAATAAACTTCCTAATCTTTAGTGGCATCACAGCTAACTAAGCTAAGAAGAGATTTTCCCCACAAATAGTGAATTTTAAGCCACAGCAGTGTCTTCTCAAAAATCAGGAAAGTTCACCTTCTAATGCCTAGTCCTGCTATTGTGTTTTGTATCTTCCTGCTGGTTAAACTTGTCCTTAATTGACTGAGATGTCCATTCTTCTTAACTTTGACCACTTCAACCTCAAAGATGTTGAACGTCTGAACAATTAAAAATTCAGGAACTAAAGACAGACAAAACGCTTAAATATCCCTGAATGCTAAGTTCCTAAAAAAGAACATTAAGTGAAATATTTTGGCATACTTCTACTTAAAGCATACCAAATATTAGTAAAAACCCAAAAAGATAGAAGCTAATTCCATTTCCAGCTATCCTTAGAAACAGAGACTCACATTGATAGTATACATCAAAACAAGATTCAGATGCTATTCAGGGCAACAATAGTGACATTACCTCCATAGCATCAATCATAATAACTGTGAACATATGCCGTAGGTTTTATGAATAGTAGATGCTATAACAAGAGAAGTAAACCTTGTTTTGAAATGGTTGCTCTTGCATCATTTTGGTGGGCCAGGCTATGGAAAAAAACAGTCCTTGTGGATGGGCATCCACTTGAACATATGTGTGATGATATTGGTATACGCATCAATGATATGTTGTCTTGGATGGTGAGCATATGGTGCGAAAGAAATGGAGTGCAAGAACCAAGGTGTAGTGCTAAAGAGACTAGATAGGATCAAATAATTTCAAGAGATTTCTCAAGACATAAGGTGCTTTTTTTTTTGTTATTTGTGTAAATATAAAATTCTAGACGATCAGATAATAAATGGATCCATAGGAGCGTTTACAGCGCTACGCCTAACATACCAGCTTCTCCAATTTATCCAAGACATACTTTCGAGACATAACCACACCTAATTTGACCGGAGCCTATCTCAATCCCTAAAGTATTTCAGTTCCCAAGTCTTTTGTCCGAAGTATCAAGAGATGTCGCTTAAGCTGAATACCATCCCTGATATCAGATGTTATAACAATGTCGTCCACATAAACAATCAGATAGATGTACTATTCTAATGATGTATGATGATAGAAGACAGAGTGGTCTGATGTACTCCGAGTCATATCGAACTCCTATACCACGTAGCCAGCTAACCAAACCGTGCCGAGAGGACTCCGGCTTGCACCATATATGAATCCACGTGAGCTCAGATACCAAACCGCACTCCTAAGCAACAAATTCAAGCGATTGCTCCACATACCTCTTTGGCAAGGTTGCTATGGAGAAATGCATTCTTGATGTCCAATTGATACAGGGGCTAAGAGCTCATAGCAGCCATAGATAAAAGAAGACGGACGGAAGTCATCTTGGCAACATGAGAAAAAGTGTCATAATAAATGGAGTCATATGTCTGAGTATACCCTAAGAACTAAACAGCCTTGGGCACGATCCAATCCACCATTCTAATTACAATCTTAATAGTATAAACCCAAAGGCAACCAACAAGGGACTTGTCAGCAGGTAAGGGGACTAGGTCCCATGTGCCAGTAGAATGCAAAGCATCCATTTCTTCAACCATTGCTTGTTTCCAACTCGGATGAGAGAGGACCTCATGTATCAGTGTTAGGAAGAGAAACAAAAGACAAGGTGGAAATAAAAGTAGAATATGGCGAGGATAAAAGATGATAAATAGAAAGGATAAACAGACGAGGATTAATGAACGAGTAATCTTCCAAATGCAGACGGGAGGATTAGCTTATCATGGCAAGACCGACGTCACGGAGGGCCATAGAGATGAGCCATCAGAGGCCCGATGCTCCAGACGCTGACGACGAGCATAAACCTCAGAATACGAGGTGTAGTGGCTTGGGGACTCGTGAGGATAAGGCCTATGGGAAAGATGAGAGGCAGATAAGACTCCTGATCGAAGGCTGGGGAAGAGAAGATAGATGAGGTTCAAAAAAGGTGCAGACATCAATAAACTAAGTATCGATGTGTATCTGAGAGTAGCAATCTGATCACATATCGTAATAGCCAAGAAGATGAACTTCGACCCTAGCAAAAAAGTTTATCAGGGTTGGGAGTAAGTATGGACAAACAAGTGTAGCCGAAAAATGTACCGAAGGAGACAAAAGGGTTAATTATGAAAAGAGGAGAGAATGAGGGCCCCGATCACCCAAGACAAAAGCAGAAGCTGCATGCGGGACGATCAAATAGCAGCGTTTAAGATAAGATTCCTCGCAAAAACTATGAGGAACTATATGGGGAGGAGGTGCAGCTATCTCAATCCAGCGACACCACCCTCGCCCACCCCATTTTGTCGTGGGAGTGTAAGCACAAGAAGACTTATGAAGAATCCCATGCGAGGATAAAAAGGAGATATTCCAAGACATTAATATCACAGAAATGCGAATAGAAGTATGAAATTGATCGTAAATCTCAACAAAGAATTTTAAACACCGAAAATAGCCTGGTCGACTCTTCATTAAAAATAGCCAAGTACAACTAGAAAAAATCATCACTAAATAAATCAACAACGTAAACTCAGGTGATGTGAAGCTTGTGACAAACCCTAAACATTGGCAGGTGGACTCGCCTAAAAGGAGACTCGTTCCAGACTCTAAGCACTTAGGAATGAAACATGGTATGTTTCCCAAGCCGACACGACCACACTCTATTAAGATAAGCTAAAAAGTGAGACACTATATTCCAAAGCTTGGGGAATGTTCGACGGTGACCAAGACGACGAATTAACTATGAAGAGGTTCATTCGTCAAGTGCAGACTTGGAAGACTAGGCCGAACCGAGATGATAAAGGCCTCGAGACTCATGTCCATGGTAACTGGCCCACCTCGTATTTCAACTCGCAAGGTGACGTAAGAGTGAGAAAAGGTAATCGAACAATTTAAGATCATGATTTAATTTACCGATGTGGTATAAGATTGCCCGGTAATCAAGGACATGTATAACGTAAGAGGTAAAGATGGAGGGGATTAGGCAGACTCGATTCCTTTGTCAAGGCTCAATCCATTAGCCAAAGTAACGTAGGTGCGAAGTGATAGTAGGGAAGAGAAGAGATCCTTATTACTGCATTAAACGATCGACGATCGAAATCGAGAATCCATGGATTAAGAGAGTGTGCAAGATAGGCAAGAGGCACAATTCTGCCTAGGCAAATGTGTGTGTAATGGAGGTAGATTCACGCATGAAAAAGGCAAAAGAAACCTCATATTCACCGCCGTAAGAGTCACTCCCTTGAATGGCACTGAGGTCGACCCTAATAAGGCTCGTAAGATCACATGAGCAAAGTATGCAGGCAATAATGCGTAATTGATAACACTCGATTCCGAATGTGGACCTTATCTATTACAAGAAGTGCCAATGAGGTCATTGGCCTCTAACAAGAATGAAAGAGAATTTCTGAAATATTTTGTCTACCCAATTCACTAAGAGAGTACAATATATAAACATCAAGAATGATCAAATCCCTTGATTCTAGCCCTAGTTTAGGAAGAAATACAACAAAGACAACAAGAAATACAAGAAGAATGAAAATCTTAGAGAGGTAATCAAGGGATATACAAACTATAAAGGAGGACTAACAAGGAGTAATCATGAATATACGCTTATGATATACACCCGTAATGAAGACTAAATAAAGAAAAAAGAAGATATCGACATCCCCCTTAAATCGACATGTGGTAAGTCTATCAACATCAATTTGCTAATGAAACTGCGGTCATTGGCGTGTCAAAGCTTTCAGAAAGACATTAGCTATTCAAGATCAAAAGAGTAAGATGAGGAAGAGTAATAACACTGAAAGTAAAGGCCTCCTAATGTAACAATGACAAACCACCTCTATGTGTTTGGTCTCTGCTCATGATATACTAGATTTGGTACTTATTTGAATGGCATTTTATCACTGCTACGAATGAGTAGATTAGTCGGGAGGAAATCCAAGTTCGTAGTTACATCATGTAACCAATAATAATTTCAAAACAAACCGCAGACTCAGCTCTTACATCACCTCAGGGAAGATTTAGAGACATAGTTTTGCTTTTTACATTTCCAGGAAATTAAGGCATCTCCAAGGAAAACGCACTAGCCTGTTGTAAACTTCCGAATATTCGGGCAGCTAACCCAATCTGCATCACTATATGCAGTCAAATGAAAAGCAGATTTTGTAGGAAACAACAACCCACGAGTAGGTGACCCAATTAAGTACCGAATAATGCAATGAACTGCAGCAAGATGAAATGATCGAGGTGAGTGCATAAATTCGCTAACTATACGCCGGACAAATATATGAGATATCGAGCCTTGAAATTGTTAGTAGATAAGACTACCAACAAGTCGCCTATATAAAAGGATCAAGCAAAGCTCGCTTCATCTTTCTTATTTCACATTCACCATCGGGCGACAATAAAGAATAGCATCCTTTAAACCAGCTAGCTCAATAAGATCTTGGATATATTTATGTTGATTTAAGAACAAATCATGATCTCGAGAGTGAACTTCCAGCCCTAAAAAATATGTGAGATGCCTAAGATCTTTCATTTGAAATGTACTATGCAACATATTTTGAAGCTTAGAGATAAGCCCACTGTCATTACGAGTGATGATAATATCATCAACATAGACTAATGTAAAGACCATACCAAAGGGTTGTCTTCAGGGAAAGAAGAGCGATGAATCATATTGACTTCTGGTGTGAAAGAGAAGGTGAGAAGAGTGTCGTGAAACTTTAAATCAGCTCTGTGCCCCGTTTCAACCCATACAAAGAGCGCCTTAGCTTTCAAACTTCATGAGAAGCCATTATCGATATACCGAATGGAAGCCTATGTAAATCTCTTCCTTAGGTCCCCATTCAAGAAGGCATTTTTACATCCATTGATGTAAAGGCCAAGATTTAGAAGATTCACAGCAAGAATGGTTCTCATCGTCATCTTATAAATCAAGGTAAATATTTCTTCATACCGAGACCATATTCTTGTTTTTCACAAGAAAGCAACCAATCGAGCTCAGATCTATCTTAAAGAGCCACCGCACTGAGTTTCACAAGATAATCCACTTACTACCAATGGGCTTAACATTCGAGTGACAAGAAACAATGTCCCAAGTATGATTTTCCTCAAGGTTTCTCAAGTCTCCGTCTAACGCTTTTCCAACACTCATGTTCCATACCGTGGTGTAACAAGTGGAATGGAAATAAATAATGCCACTAGACATAGCCAGGTTGAAAAGCCAAACCTTTCTTTGAGGTTTTAGGTCTGCAGCTTCTACGAAGAGGAGTCAGATCATCGGAAATGTGTGTGTAAATACACTGGGGACTGCAAGAAGATGTGGAGGAACTGTAATGAGACTCAGGAGGATTGGGATGTAGGAGGAGTGTGTCTAATATAAACATAACTGTGTTTAAACCTTTCAGACCGATGTTGGCAACTCAGAAATGTGATAAATCGATAAAGGAAGGGAATTCTCAAGGTTGGTTGCAAAGCAAAGAAGGGCCGATTTAAAAAAAAAAAAATGACATTCCTAGAGACACGACCGACGTAATGAGGATCATAGCAAAGGAATCCTTTTGGCCCAAAGATATATTTAGAAAGCACACTTGACAGACAGTAATAAATTTATTTCTCATGTGAAGGTGAACAAACAAACACATCCAAAATATGAAGATCGGGAATACCTGGGTGCATGCCCAAACAAACTAAATATGAGAATCATCATCCAAGGTGAGATGGTAATCTATTAAGCAAATAAAACATCAATGCACAAAGCTTCACAACCAAAATGAGAAGGAACACAAGACTCACTAGGAAGAGTGAGAACAATATCAAGAAGATGATTACTTTTCTTCTTTACCCACACCGTTCATTGTGGGAGTGAAAGGACAAGAACGCTGCATATGATCCTATTAGATTTTCAGAGAAAAATTGAAATTCATTTGACATATATTCACCACCTGAATTAGATCGCAAGATTTTGATTTTGTTAGAAAACCTCACTTTTAGATCGAAGAAAATACACCCAAGTAAAGTGAGTGAAATCATCAATAAATGTAACAAAGTATTTGTAATGTTCATGAGAAATTACAGTGTAATAATCACATCAAGATAAAATGAAGTTCAAAAGGCTCGTAAAAGCGGGTCAGATGAAAACGGAAAGGAAGCGATTTGCTTTTACCGCTTCAGTAAGATGCACAATCAACAATATCGGCCTTAGAAGTCAATTTTTTTTCCAAGTGAACAAGATTTAAGCAAGACTCAAAGTACATGAGAGAGTTAAAGTGTCCAAACTGCCTATGCCACACCATTATCACTGAATAGCATTAAGAAGCATAATTCGACATGGAGAGGGAAGATAGGAAGAAGGAAAGAGACATCCCACTTTAGGGTCCCTTTCAATCATCTTCTGACACTTTATCCCGTACAAGACAACCGTAACCAAAACAGCATAATCATGGTCAACTAATCAGTCATAGATATAAGATTAGCGGACAACTTAGAGCATTAATAAAAACAATATTTAAACAATAAATATCACCAACAACCGTGATGTATGAATTACCATCTTCACAGAATCAAGATCTCCTTATATTTTTGAACATTATTTAGAGGTAAGGCAAAGGTCAGTCATGCGATCGAAGCACCCGTAATCAAAACGCTCAAGGCTTACGACACTTTTGTTACTTGAAAGGCCTAAAGCAAAAAGTACAAAACGACTATTCATTGACCATGTCGAGGATAGAATAATCGAGCAAGACTGTAGTCATCTGCTGACCAACCAAGGTATCAGAGGTAGTTTCGCATTTCCTTTCGAGGTCGAATGGAATAACTGTGATGATATGCCTTGGTTTTCTACAATAATTGCAGAATTTTAGTACTATTAAGGGTAGCCGTGCCCAAATCCTTTCGTAACTATAAAGACTGACACATTAGTCATAACTCTACCACCTCGATCTCTCGTTTGAGCAAAGATAAGCAAATATGAATTATGTTGCACTCAGCTGCCTAAGATAGCCCGTGTAAGGAGCCGCTGTTCTTCCTCAGGCTCCTCCACACAAATATTTAACAAGGAACTGGTTCTTTTGCTCATCAGTCGGGACCTCGATTGCTTCCAAACTCCCTTAACTTCATTAAAACCGATCACTACTTGCCAGCCTCATGCACACTTGATAGCAATGAGTCCAGAGGTACACTTCAGATACACATTCCGTAATCAACCCAAAGATTCAAAGGAAGAATAAAACTCGCTGATCGACATTCTCCCAACTGAGCCGACCCAACTCAAAGTTCCAATCAAACCTTCGTGGTTATCGCTTTGGTTATAAATTTTCTTTAAGTACTCCCACATTTCTCTAGAGGTCTTATAAGGCTTGAGATTAAGAAGTATGGAGGGTTCCACACTTCCAAGGATCCAAGACATAATCTGAGCATCCTTCACCTCTCATTTCACATATTTCTCCTTCCTTCCTCGCCACAGTGCGTGATCCGTCCCATCACGACCCATAATTCCTTCTCGATAAAAATTTGAATCGATGCCCAGCGTAATAGTTCTCGCCATTAGATGAACAAAAATGTTCGTGATCGTTCCAAAGACACACCAACTAAACAAGAACTAAGATCGTGTCCAAAAATACACACGAAAAAAAAATCAAGAACAAAACATCAAGATCTTAGAGTAAGGCAAGGAACCAAACACAAGATGAAGTGATCTTGGAGTTTGGGCTCTGATATTGTGACGCCTTTAACCTTGAAAATTTTAAATTTTTTCGCTTCCCGGATCTCTCCGTTGCAACAGATTCCTTTCGCAGCCCGCGACACCGCCTGCATGTCGGGTGCCGATCGTGGCAAGGCTGGGGCCACACTCAGTAAATGGCCAGGTTGCACAGGCCTTCGTCAGGCGCTGCTGCTATCGGTGAGCACATCCTCGTCAGCGCACGCACTTCGCAGTTGCCTCACCCAGTTCCGTCATGGCGCTGGCTCGGGACCTCGTCGCGAACAAGACTCTGTGTCGTGACAGCAGAACCAAATTCCTGGTCGCGATTGCAGGACCAAGGTCTCTCTACGCCCATGCGCTTTGGTCATACACGTCCCAGCCGCGCACACGTGCTCCTCACCGTCGCGACCAAGCACCCCGGTCGTGACCCACTTTCGAAAATCTACCGCGACAAAGATTTTTCACAACAAAGGCCACTTGGTCATTAATAGAGAACTTAAATGGGCAAGAGTCTATTCTTCTTTTCTCCGTACTTCCAATTTTTTTCATGTATTTCTTCAAATTCTATTGCCTCTATAAAATTTATACAGACAGTAAAAGGTCTAGAAAATGTTAACACTGCACTGGAACAATCCTGAAACTAAGTTTCTATTACAAAACTTATTATTTACAGCATAAAGCTGGACATTTGGTTTAGAATATTACAAAATATGGAACTGACCACAACTGAGTCCTTGGACCTGTTTCGACTTCTGGTATACCTCCAGTACCTGAAATATATTTACCCAGGACGAGATGAGCAATGCCCAGTAGAGAAATTTTCCTACAAAGGCTACCCCCCACTTGAAATGCACATGCAATGACATACACGAAACGTCCAATCATATATCACATAAATAAAGTAATCTTACATGGAATATTCATGATCTGCATGAGATGTGACTCCTCACGCCCACAACCCGAGTCCCGGCCGACTCCCTCACACATACAACACCACGTATGAAAAACCAGTCATTGGTGTTTCATCCAAAGACTCGACTCATTGGACCAACCTCCAATACTCATTTGAATTTTATCAAATTCCCGTGTGTTTATTTGTGGGCTGCGTATTTTTAGGTTCTCACCGCAGGAATGTCGCACGCCTTCCCAACATTTTTACAGACTTCCACCGACGGTGATCATGTCTATCCGCATGTAGATTTATTACTTCACCGCAAGGATTTACCCATCTGCTACGTCCAACACACGTGATTTATTATTATTATTATTGTTTTACATAACCGTGGGTCTCGATTTTGGACGTTGTCCCATTTCCGAGCTCACTGCACATTCACCAACAATGGATAATCAACCATCACTATGCACCCACATCCGACTCAACGCGATGTTACCGTGCATATGGAATGCAAGTATGCCATATTAAGTTATATGCATCATTTTCAATTTTTGGAAAATAATTTTCATTCATCACATTAATATGTCAAAGGCATATATCGATATATTTTTTTTTCACACACTGCATGTTAATTCAATTACCCAACAATCACACGCAAAAGTCCTCGAATCAGCTCTTAACCCAACGAGGCATCATTCAGCCTCAACATTCAAATCACGCAACAAAATAAAAGTTCATTTTTTTTTTCCCAGAAACTGTGTCTCGACAGAGGTTCCTCTATCGTGACAAAGAACTCCTGTCGCGATAGCCATGTTGCGCCTGGAACGCAATCGCGTGCGCTCAGATCCCTACCAGGCGCTGCAGGCATCATGTCGCGCCAGCAAATGAAAGATGTAGCGCACGCTACGCGACTGTGTTCGCCGTGCGCGCTACCGATCTTGTCATGCGTGCTGCAAGCGCACGACGGCCTCCCGGCCGGGTCAAGGCCCCAGAAAACTCCGTCATGACACGCCCGTCCAAGGACACAAAATCAATTTTCTACACGCTTCAATCAGGCATTCGATCTCGAACATTTCCACCATCGATCCCAAAATTTTAGGACTAATCACTAAGGCCATTCTCAAATTTCAGAACCAAACCATGCCATTGGGGTGGCTTTTAAGCTAAGAATAAAAACCGGCAGAAAAATCTCTCCTATCTCGAGCTCGTTTAAACCCCCGATTCTGCCTCTACTGGGCTCTCGCCGCGAGGATCAAATTGGCCTCGTCTCCGACGCAGTTCGATGGTCTTTCTTCTTTCCTTTTCCCCTCGCAATTTTCTCTCCCCATCGTAATTCTTTGGTCCAACAAGTCAAGTAGGAGATTTCATCATGCCACATGCTCCTTCCTATCGCTCTTTGATTTCACTTTATCCCCTTATCCAAATCTTTGGATTTCCATCCTCTTAGGTGGTGACACATGTCCCACATGGGTCCCACTCAAACCTTTGTTTGACTTTGCCTTCCATTTGACACATGACTCCTTATGAGCCATCCAACATGTGCCAAGTGTCACTCGTCACACTCTGCACTTCGAAAACACGAAATTCGACCGCTCCCGACCACCTAAATTTGACGGCGAACTGGGGATTGGGCGAAACAATCTAAACTGGTTCAAGCCATTATCCGAGATATAAAAATTTCCTGATTTTCAACCGAATTACTGCTTTACCATTTTCTCGTGAATGAAATTTTTTTTTTTTTTTTTTGGTTTTAAGCATTTTTCCCTAGCACTTCGCTCCGAATTCCACACACATTTCATCAAATCATGCATATGCAATGTATATAACCTTACGCATGTAGAACTACTATTTAATTTCTAACGACTAAATCCACATACCTTCATCCCAAAACAAGAAGGGATAGTATCCAAGACGTGTCTTCGTGTTCCCATCGTCGCTTCCCTACTCTCGCTGTTTCCACAACACTCCTCACTAGCCGCATGGTCTTGCGTCGCAAAACCTGATCCCGCCATCCACAGATACGCATCGTCCCTCCGGCGTCTCATCCGTCAACAACAATCTCTCCCAATCCACCACATGCACTGATCTGAGTATACTCCCGATCATGGAGACGTGAACACCTCACGAACACCGACAAGCCTCCTACAGAGCCGCCCAATACGCAACTCCGCCCACCCTCTCGAGTATCTCAAAAGGTCCGATGTACCTCGGTGAAAGCTTCCTTTGCTTGTCGAATCTAACTGCTCCTCTCTTAGGCATCACCTTCAAGAAGACGTGATCACTCACTTCGAACTCTAGAGGTCGACGCTGTTTGTCGTCGTAGCTCTTCTGTCGGCTCTTAGCCGTGAGAAGACGCTTCCATATCAACCCCTCCTTCTCCGAGGTGTTTCTAATCAGATTCAGCCCGTGGATTTTCGAGCCTCTCTCCCACCTATGTCCAATAAATCGGAGATCGATATGGCCTCCCATACAAAGCCTCATAGGTGCACTTGTATATTCGCCTATAATCAAGTACATGTGCGAATTCCACTAAGGGTAAGTGTTCCTCCTAATACCCTTACGATTCAGTGATTTTACGCCGCAACACGCCCTCTAAAACCTCGTAGATGGTCATTCCTCGACCGACCATCTATTCTGCGGGTGAAAAGCTTGCTCACTGGCCAACTCGTGTCCCCATGGCCTTCTGTGGCTCTTCCAAAAGTGTGCCTTTAAATCTAGGTCTCTATCCGATACTACGGACACGCATTCCATGTAGTCGAACAATCTTCAAATATACAACTGACATAATTCCTCCAATGTGAAGGTCATCCGTATCGTTAGAAATGTGCCGACTCGTGAGTCGGTCCACTATCACCCATACCGCATCATGTCTCCGCGGTGTCCGTGGCAAGGGTCATAAAGCTCCATCGCGGACGTGCTCCTCACTTCCACTTACCACCTTCAACTACTGAGCACTCTAATGGGCTTCCTAAGTGCTAACTCGACCCATCGACACGTGAGGCATCATTTAACAAAGTCCCAACGCATTTCTTCATCCCGCTCCAAGAAGACTTCAAATGTAATAAAGATCATGGTACATCTGCGGCTAATTGACGACAAATACGAATCGAGGCGTGGAACTCCCTCGAGGATCTCTTCTCTTAGGATTTGTCGACCTAGGAACCACGACCGTCCCTCGTACTAAAGACTACCATCCGGTGGACTCCGCTTAGCCTCACACCAGACATGATCAGATACTGGCCCCCGGGATGGACACTATCTCTCAAGGTTTCGCTCGGAACTCAATCACTCGCCCCAACAAAGGACGATGCAGCCTACTAGACCCAAAATACCCCGAGCCCGATCAACAACGATTGTGAAATCCAACCGCCCCCACAAAGCCTCGAGACCCACTCTCAAGAAGCCAAGACGACTCGCGATCTCGTGACTTCTGGCTATGCATCAGCCACCACATTTGCCTTACCCGAGTGGTAATGCAAAATGAAGTCATAATCCTATAGAAACTCCATCCACCTGCGTTGTCTCATGTTGAGGTCCCGTTGTGTGAAGATATGCCACAGACTTTTGTGGTTTGAAAACACCTTAAACCGCTCACCATATAGGTAGTGGCACCAAATCTTCAAGGCAAAGACTAGGACCGCTAACTCCATGTCGTGTGTGGGGTAATTCTGCTCATGATTCTTCAACTGCTCCGAACCATAAGCTACTACCTCCTCGAACCGCATCAAACGCATCCCAAACTGGGCCCCGATACATCACAATATACTACGACTCGCTCTCTTCGGGACTATCGAATAAGAGACGGCGTAAGCCTCCCTTCAATTCCCCGGAATGCCTTCTCACACGTGTCATTCCACTCTAAACTCGACTCTTCTTCGTTACCTCACATAGTGCTGCTAGTCGAGAGAAATCCTCGATGAACCTCCTGTGGTATCCCACCAATCCCAAGAAACTGTGTATCTCGAAGACTGACTTCGGCCACTTCCAACTCATCACGCCTCACCTTCCTGGGTCCACTCACGCTCTCGTCGACACCCACGGCCCCAAGAATCTCACCTTAATAAGCCAAAACTCGCACTTACCGAACTCTCACGCATAATTGATGGTCCCTCAAAGTCAGAGATGACCCTCAAATGATCCTCATGCTCCTCCTCAAACTGGGAGTAGATCAAAATGTTGTCTACAAAGACCACGACGAATTGATCTAAATAGGGTTGGAATACCTTATGCATGAGATCCATGAATGTTGTTGGCGCATTCGTCAATTTGAAGGGCATCACCGTGAACTCAAAGTGCCCATATCGCGTCCTAAACACTGTCATAGGGATATCTACCTCCCTCACTCTCAACTGATGATACCGCATGGGTCTATCTCGAGTAGTTTCCTCGCCTCCTCAACCGATCAAACAAGTCACTCATCCTAAAGACATCTCGTATCAAGACACTACCCGAGGCAGATCCAAGTTCTCGTCTCACCTCGTCCTCCAAGGTAAGGCTTAGCTAATCCATCAACTCGTCATGTCATCCGGAGTCGCGACACTCTGGTCTGGGGGTAGAACATCGTGCTTCGCCTCCTCAAACATAACACGAGTACTGGTCCGGCAGGTAGCAGAACCCCTTACGCCACAATCAATGACGACTCGGTATGCCATCAACCAGTCCATCCTAAGGATGACATCGAACTCTGACATGCCCATGATCCTCAAGTCCACTCATGGAGTTAATCCCGAGATCCTAACCTCGGCAACTCCTAAGATCGTATTCACCCCTCACCCTAAATCTCGAGAACCTACATACAACGGCTTTTCCAAGGTCTCAATCTCTAAGCCTAATTTTCTCTCACACACGATGCAACGATGAATGAATGCGATGCACCAGAATCAAATAATACCCTTGCTCATGTGCGAGATGCCAACAAACATACCCCGCGAGTAACTAACTGGATTCGGTTTACTGCTGCGGGTATTGACGGCGAGACACGCCCCTGGTCCCCGATGTCTTGGCATGTGGGCCTGTCTTCCGCCTCGGCCATACCCGCCCTCCGTCCGTCTCGTAACCCGAGGCGCCCTCGCGGCAAAGACCCGAGACCGGTAATCGGGTTCCTCCGACCAGACTGAGCCAAGGAATAAATCAGGTCCGGTCCGTCCCATCGACGACCGATCAAGGCCCAAACTCCGATCCCCGCCTGGGCAATCCCGCCAATGTGTCCGTGCCGATGGGCGTAGATAACCACGTCATCCGGCCCCGACCGACCGGAAGCCCTAGGCCCCGGCCTCGTCCCGATGGTCGCGGCCCCGTCCCTGAAACCCTCGAGAACTAGAAGCCTTCGCTCTTTCGAACTAAGAAGATCGGCTTCTCTTCCTCTTGTCACCGCACTCCCACATCTCGATGCCCGTATCCTATGTCTCTCTACTGGGCCATAGCAAAGCCTCGACCATGTAGTCCATATCCTGTAGGAGGAATCCTACAATCTTGCCCCGAATGGACAACTTTAGTCCATCCTCAAATTTCCTCACCTTGGCCATGTCTGTGGCCACATAGTCATCAACAAAACGAGCTAGCTTCGTGAACTTAGCCACGTACTCCATTATCGCCATCGCTCCGTCAAATCTGTGTGAACTCCCGCCTCGCATGCCCGGTGGTGGCCGAAAAAAATACTTGCTCATAAAGAGCCCGTGGAACTCGTCCAAATCACGGCCTCTACGCCCATCGAGGTTCTAACCCAAATTCCACCATACTGGGGACTCACCTCTAACTCGGAATGCACCTAGTCTAATCTCGTCGCTAGCCGAGGTGATCTCCATGGCCTCCAATATTTTCTTTATTTGTCGAACCAATGGTCTGCCACCATCGGATCCCCTCCCCCTGTGAATGTCGAGCGATGATGCGTCTTAAGCCTTGAGGTTATTCGGTCCTCCAATCCCACACTGGGCTCGTGCAATGGCAAGACCGCAGAGCCCCCACGGCCTCTACAGTGGCCCGTGGGTAAAAACACGCTTGCCTCGCTAAGACTCTCAGGAACAACCGCTACGTCCCTGCCCTCGACTTGCCATCTACACATGTCAAATGGCACAGAGTTATTAAGTTTCTATCTCAGTCTAACTAGCATTGCACACACTAGCCATTAATACGATTCAATTCAATTTCCGAATTTTCATTTTCACTTTGTTTTCCCGAACCCCTAAGGTTATGTTTTCTAAATCTAGTGTTCCATATACACTTTATCATGTAAAATGTTCAAACAAATCATGCACATATCACACACATCAATTCATCAAAATGCACAATGAATGCATGATCTAAACTCACATTCTATCGAGTCCTAGGTATTCGTACCTTGCACTCTAATACCGTCGTAACGCCCCAAACTCAGGGGTTGAAAATTTTAGATTTTTCGCATCGATCTTCACGCGACAAAGCCATGATGGGTCCGGGTCGTGATAGAGACCCTCCGTCATGATAGAACCTTTCGCAAAGGCGCTCGCCGGCCAGGCGCTGGGTTGGCACATTGGGCTGCGGTCACGACATCGCCTGGCTCGTCGCGCTTGTCCCCGCCATGCGCACATCGTCGCCGCGGCGCACCCAGCTCGCACGTGCGCCGCCTCGGGGACCCCGCCCCATCCGTGACTCCAGTCATGATAGAACCTACCTGGTACCTCATGCCGCCGCTGCGAGGTTCTACTGCGGTTGGGATCGTGCCGACTGTGCAAGGCACAAGGCCATAGCCTCCCTGTTGTTGGGCGTAATTAAGAATTTCCTCTATGGCCACTTTTCAAAATCTCACAAGACAGAGATTTTTCTCGTCACAACAGAGGGCTGAATTCTCTGTCATAACAGAGAACCAAATGGGTAAGAATCATTCTTTCTTTTTTCTCTACACTTCCAATTTTTTCATGTATTTTTCAAATCTATTGCCTCTTATAAAATTTATAATGCATGCAAAAAGGTCTGTAAAATGTGTTAACACCGTGACTGAACAATCCTAAAACTAAGTTTCTATTACAAAACTTATTATATACAGCATAAAGCTAGACATTCGTCCGCATTAGTACAAAACGTGGAACCGACTAATAACCCGCTTTTTTCACAACTGGTCTCGACTGTTTCATTCCACCTCCACAATTCGAAATATATTTACTCAAGACGTACAGCAACGCCTAGTAAAGAAATTTTACTATAAGGGCTACCCCCCACTTGAAATCCACATGCAGTGACATACACGAAACATCCAATCATATTCCACATAAATAAAGTAATCCTACATGGAATATTAATGATATGCATGAAATGTGACTCCTCACAACCCAAGTCTCACGACTCTCACATAAAACTCTACTACATGAAAACTGGCCATCGTGTTTCATCCAAAGACTCGACTCATTGGACCAACCTCCAATACTCATTTGAATTTTATCAAATTCCCGTGTGTTTATTTGTGGGCTACGTATTTTTGGGTTCTCACCGCAGGAACGTCGCACGCCTTCCTAACATTTTTACAGACTTCCACCAACGGTGATCATGTCTAACCGCATGTAGATTTGAGTCTTTCACCTTGGGGGGGATCTACCCCATCTTGCTACGCCCAACACACGTGATTTATTATTATTATTGTTTTACACAACCGTGAGTCTCGATTTTAGACGTTGTCACATTTCCGAGTTCACCGCACATTCACCAACAGTGATGAATCAACCATCACTATGCACCACACTCAACCAACGCTATGTTACCGTATACGGAATGCGGGCATGCCATATTAAGTTACATGCATCATTCCACTTGGCAAATAATTTTCATTCATCACAATTTCCAAGACGCCAAAGGATATATCGATATAAATTTTTTTTCACACATTGTATGTTAATTCACTACCAACAATCACATCGCAAAGTCCCTTTGAATTAGCCTCAATCCAACAAGGCATCATCCAGCCTCAACATTCAAAACACGCAACAAAATAAATTTTTTTTTTTTTTTTTTTTTTTTCAGAAACTGTGTCTTTGTCGCGACAAAGAACTCATGTCGCGACAACCATGTCGTGCCCGAAACGCTTGGCCTCAGAAAGTCGAGTTCTGGCCGTGCGCCGTGTCTTGCCACGCACGTGTCAGATTATGTGGCGCACGGTGTGTCAGGCACGCCGTATACACGCACTCAAGTATGTCGTGCACGAGTGCCGTACGAAGGTCGGCCGGCCACGTGGCGGGCCGACCGTCTTCGGCCGGGTTGGCACCAAAACTTGGTCACACCTGGCCGTCTGTGGACCCGAAAATAAAGCCAGCATACTCGAACTCGTGCATTCGTCCCAACATTTCACCATCCATCCTGGGTAAAATTCTCGGGGACTAATCACCATGGCCTATCTCGCCTGATAACCAAACCATGCCATTAGATGACTTTGCCAGGGAATAAAACCGAAGAGAAAATCCTACCTCTCGGAGCTTACGTCAAACTCCCTCGATTCAGCAAGTTCTACTCGTAGCTCTCGCCGCAGTGACGAACTTTGTCTCTTGCTTCACGGCTCGATTTGCCTGATCTCCGGAAAACTGTAAGGAGGATTCTCTCCTCTTCTCTTCTTCTTTTTTTCCCCTGTAATTTTCCTCTCCCCCCACCGAATTGTTTGGTCCAACAAGTCAAGTGGGAGATTTCATCATGCCACATGTTTCCCTCTCATTGGCTCTCTTGATTTCACCTTATCCCCTTATCCAAACCTTGATTCATCCTCTTGAGCTACGACAGACGTCCCACACGTCCCACTTGCACTTGTTCACTTCCTCTGGCTCAATTCGACACATGACTCCATGAGCCCATCCAACATGCGCCAAGTGTCACTCACACTTCGTGCCTCGAAAACATTGAAATTTTACTTCCTCTAAATTGGTTTATAGAACTGTATTTCCTCAGAAGATCGATTCCAATGAAATAAGTCCGTTTCATCCGAGATATAAAAAAATTCCGGATTTTCAATTGAAATTATTGTTTTACCCCTTTCTCAGGAAATGGAATTTTTTTTTTTTCGGGTTTTATAGATACCATGACAAGAATGAAAGAGAATTTCTAAAATATTTTGTCTGCTTAATTCACTAAGAGAATTAAGCAATATAGACATCAAATGACTCAAACCTTGACCGTTCTAGTTTAAAGAAATACAACAAGACAACAAGAATACAATAAGAATGAAAATCTTAGAAAATCGCGGATATACAACCATAAAGAAGACTAAATAAGGAAAGGCAATCATGGACATATAGGTCAGAATGTAGATCAATATGGAAAAAGAAGATATTACACTTCCCACACTGTACCATACCAATACCCGGAATCATCGAGGGTGAGATGTGGAGCAGCACATCAAGTCTCACTGTGAGTGGGATGAATGGTGCAACAACTGGTTAAAACAATGTGTCTCATAGTAGAGCCATGAGGACTGCTCGATGTTGTCAAAGTCTGTGCCAAGTTTATATAAGGATCATAAAGATTTGATCCATGTTAATATAGGTCTTGGCATTAGTGACCTTGCAGATAGATAAGAGCTCATTTTTCATAAATTCGCCTCTAACAAAGGAAGATAATTCCATACTAGGTCGCTTCTAGACTATCAACTGAGAGACACACCTAGAACAACACTGTATATAAATTCTTGCTTTGTTCAAAGGTTGATATGTTTGATAATCCCCAAGATTGTCGAGTGTTTTGGGCTCGCGAATCCGCCAGAATGTTACATAGTAAAGTATTATGTTTCTGTCAACATGGATGTTTATCTTCTTCAACACTAGACTTAGAGGTCAGATTGGTCTTCAACACCATTTCCAATAAACCATAATGTAATTTAAACTAGCTTTCAGATCGATAGTTAATACTTCCCTTGATTCAACCGACAAGCACATGGAGTTCACATAAACGAAGAAAAGCTCAAGTTTTTCACTATATGGAGAAAATTGACAAATAGCAAGAAGACCAAAATATCTGTGGTTATAAAAATGCTTGCAAAGGTAAGAAAAGCCGAGAGTTGATGCCAGGCTTAAAAATAGAGAACAGTCATCAGAGTAGTAGGTAGGCCTCAAAATCAGAAATCGTGTTTCACAGTCACTATAAAGAGGCAAAATCCCAATGCAAATTCTCAAATGTGGAGAGTTCAAGGGGTCAGAGGGACCATTGGGAGTGGTTCCACTGCCAGGATAGCGCGTGGCTCAAGACCGGGCCACATGTCGTCATTACGGCACCCACACGCCGGCACGCAGTGGTCAGTCGAGATGTCACTGGCGTGAGTGACATGAATACATTAGCTTGACGCCAGGTTGCTGTCATGTGGATCGCGACGACGAATCTAATGGTGGGGTCACGGTCGGAATGGAGTAGCCCTTGGAAAGTTCCCAAAGAGTTTCCAAAGACTATAGAGGTCTGACGGCGGCGGAGGATTCTGGATCTTCCTGGGACAATGGTTGTGATGGCCTAAGAAGGACACAACCATTAAGTGGCTTCCGAATTGAGAATAACTAGGCTCCTAATTCGAACCTTCATGGCTCAAAAACCATGTAGAATATAAAAGATATTTTTCTTTTTGATTGCATGAGTGAGTTGAACTTTACGGGCCTTACCTACATAAAAAGGACATAAATCAAGTACAAAAAGGAAGGAAAAATATTGTAAATGAAAGAAAGGGAATAAATCAGAGGATATTCTAAGAATATCCTATGATTCTCAACATGTACCATCATCCCACTCTTTGCATTACAATCTAGACATTTAGATCTGGGATTATAATATGGACAATGCTCTTAGAATTATAACTATAGGTCTTAAACTATTTGATCTAATTAGCAGTTCCTGAGAGGCAAATTTGTTTCTCCGTTAATCTGAAACTGATAAATGTTAAAAGGGTATTTTCACATTTATAGTTTTGCAGGCACTTCCATGGCTGCTTGATTCAGCATATCTGTACAAAAGCATTCTTTTTTATTTATAAAAAGTGGGAAAAAGTAGTCATTTGAAACTGTCCAGGCAGATATCTACTACCCTTTCTTCAATTATTATGGAGGTTCTTTGGTTCTTTTCATATATCAACCTCAACACCTTTATTAAAAGTTAACAAATTTGTGTTATTGTGCATTGCAATCTGACATAATCCTCAATTTTCAGTAGGTAGGCCTAGTGAAAAGTTTGGTAAATGCATTTTCATGTAAAAGAACTCTTTTTTTTTCTGTGTGAAGCTACACATCACAAAACACCATGATAATCAGAACTAACCCACGCTTGAAATTAGCCAGCCTCTATAACAAAAATGAAATTGTAGTTTTCCTCTGTTGCTTATATATCATACTCACTTAAAACCCTTTTTTTCTTTTCTTTCCTTTTCTCTTGTATGGATCAATGCCTGAAACACTGCAAATGGAAGAGGGATAAAATGCATCACTTAGAATAATTTATTATTATTTTGTTAATTTTATTAGGCATCGTAAGGGATAAAAGCGATACTGATCATAAATAGTCAGGCTGGCTACATTAAGATAAATATATATAAGGCACATATGTTACTATAATCGTCATTGACTTGATATTAATAGTTCTTTGCTTTGATAATGGACAAACATAAGAATATAAACTATATTCTTAGATTTAGAAAGCAGAATGGATTATGTGAATAGTTGAAACAATTTCTTAAAATGATGTAATCTCTTATAATTAAACACTATCTCATGTATCATATGTCATAACCTCATCAACACCATGACCAAAAAAGCCCTCTGAAAAAATAATAAGCTGGTCTATGAGATGATGCTATTTGACTAAGATGTTTTTCTCCCATTAAACCTGGCATGTTTTAATTCACATTTAAACCTCTAGAAAATTCCCATGCAACAACTTGCTTGGATGGAACTAACAGTCGCTGTCTGAGCTTTACCACGCAGCATTGATAATATAAGGTGCTTTATGTTACAATATTGTATAATTGTATTTGAGAGCTAAGGACCACAGCAAACTTGGAAAAGTGGATATGGAAGTTCAGAGAATCAGATTTTAAACTCAGCACAGCAATGAGCTCCTGATGCCTATTGCTTTAGGTGTTGCTTCTTGAAGCAAGTGTTGTATATGTACTCTTTCTGAGCAGCAATCTTCATTGCAACAAAGCAACAACAAAACAGCAAAGAATCATATTAATATTAACTGATGGCATCTTGGAATACATAACTGATTTTTAGCTTAGAAGTTCAAAATTATTTTGCTTGGATTAATGGACATGATAGAGATGATGCCACACTGTTCAAATTATTATCACAGATAATCTCCCATCTTTCTCCTCAAAAGATCAAACATTAGAAAACACTTGAGGCTATAGATAATACATGAGACATGATTTAATGATAATGCTTCACATTTCTTAGATAAAATAACAGAATAGTTGGCTTTAATCCAGCACCTGCTGGAGCATGGCAGCCCACCCAACTCCCCGATACTGGGTAGTTGGAAATGGTCCCTTCATGGGACATGTTCTGCACTCCATGAACACAGCCATGACCGCAGCCCAGCCAACCAAGGCAATCTCCTTTGAAACTCACCATCGGTCCCTGGCTTCTGACATGTAATGAATTCAGAACCCCGCCTGATTGGAATCATCTATCCAGTCCCACCTGAATTTTCTGTTCCAAACATCTGCTGCAGAAGTCTGTAGCACTTACCAATAATATTGTACTGACTATTAAGGAAATAATATAACACATCTTACCCCATAATGTGCTGATATCTGCAGGGCGAGATGCTGTAACAGAGCGTTAAACATAGTCTATCGGTGTTCAAACTAAATAGTGGGTCTTCTGGGCCTTGGCCTTCTTTTCACCATTACTAGTATCAAAGATTCCATGAGTAGCTGTGAAGTACTGAATCAAGGAATGCCCGTATCATACGTTTCAACCCCTGCTTTCATGTTTATCTATCATGAGGTAGAGACAAAAACATGAAAAAGGAATTGCATATATTTTTCCTTATTTCACCATTTGCATTAAGAATTAAAATGAAACTATAATATGTCACACCTAAGAGATGCAACAATCTTCTGGTGTGAATAAAGATTACACTCTCAAATCCAGTGCATCCCAAGAATAATCAAATTCCAGTCATGTCCCAAAGAATACTGATCACAACCAAGTTCCTTTTCCCCAATTGAATATAAACTTCTTTCATCTATAAGAAGGGTTGAAGTACTAGTGCCACAGGGTCTTACTTTCTCTCTGCCTGTTCTCAGTTTGCATGACAAAGAGAATTGTTCTAATAATGATAATAACATGATAGACTTGATTTTGGAAACTTTGGTTGTATAACACAAATGATGTAACAACCCTTATTTAGTTTTCTATTTTCATCTGTTCATAAAGCCAACACAATGTGATTATAACTCTATAATATGTCAAGATTTATTTGGATTGAGCAAACAGGCTCTTTAATGAGTATTTGTTGTAAGCTAACGTGAGAGAAAATGGCTTATCCCATAAAGACCATATATTTCTTACTTCAGCACTGAACACTCTTGCCCACTCTGACACCACGGCCTTAAGTAAGATGTATGCTAAAGGACTTCACATTGTTCAATTAAATTAGTAAATTATAAAACTTATTCTTATGATTTTTATAGAATTTTTGTTTACATATCACGCAGCAATGGCAACACAAAGATAGAGGCAATTTTTAATGCCACTGAAACGCCTTTCCCAAGCTATATGATGTTATAGTATGTATCATAATGCGGACATTAGTTATGTATATATTATAATGCGAACACATCGTTGAATCAAGAGATACTTACTGAGAGTTAAACACTGTAGAGGGATTATCTACTCAACGTATAAGCCTAATCCTTCTTGTATATATATATATATATATGAAGATGACTCAATGAAAAAGATGACAAGGAATTATTCCTCCAACTTTTCTAGCTTTATATATGATATCAGCACAGAGTTTCGGAAATCAACTTAACAAATAAATGGACGGTGTGGATAGTACTGATTTCTTTTAAACACCCGCTTTTAAGGAGTGGATAAACAATTTATAATAATATTAGCTAACAAATGTCCAGTATTTTAGTACGTGCTACAGAATCCACATGACCTGATATGGTATTCTACCATGTTTCACGTACAGCTGAGCAGAGATAATGGGCTTCCTCCGCAACGCCTCCACCAGTTGTCACCACGGTGTCTTCTTACCTAATTTGTTTCCTATTAGGTACCTAGACTACTATGAGTGTTTTTGTGTCCGACTGAGAATTTGTTCCTGGGGTTTCTGATTTAATTGTGCACTAACGTTTGACATTGCTGGGCCACCAGGTCCATGGCTTGTGAAATGTTGGTCATTTTATGTAAAAATAACCTTATTTTTTGGTATTTTTATGTTGAAACTTGTTTGAGTTAGATATGCTCTGACCTATAAGAAACCTTCAACAGTCAACATGCAAGATCCAGGTATAGTCGATTTTTAGCCAAAATAGGATCAATTGGTATGCTCATGAACCATCACCACACTAGAAACACTGTCAAACCTAACATGTCTTATTTCTTTCTTCATCCAAATGAGTCATTGACTCGAGCCAGCAAACCACATGATATGCAATTCGCTTATTTACTACAGCCACCATCACCTCATCGTTACTTTACAATTGGCTTCAAAGATCTATGTCCTCAATGTGATAATCATCTTACTCCTCTAATCACTGACTCGTTTGTTACCATGAATTTTTACTGGGGAATTACGGCGGAACTCATTCGTATAATGAATGATTATCTCCCAATAATTTTTCGCATTACATTGATCTCAAGATCTTTGACAGCTGATTACGGAGGACGCGAAATCGTGGTCTCTACATTCTGGTTGTATAAGCCAAAAGCATAATACTGTTTCGAGTCACAATCACCATTTAATGTTGGTCGGACCATCCAGGCCCTTTGTCAAGAACCTACATCCTCGCCAGCTTATCATCATTAAATCGTGGTCGCCAATACGCACGTCATCAGATGCATTTGAGTCTCAGACTTAACAAATTATTTTCTGGCCATTTTGAAGCAACATCTGATGTGTGTCCATGTTCAGTTGTGTCCCCAACAGGGTTTCGATATGTTTTTACGTTTGTCCATGATTATTTTGGTAAAACCAGTTAGGGGTTATATTTTTACGAAAAACCGCTCGAGTTATTTTCTCACTCCGTGCCTTATATACAAAACAACTTTAGTCATCTACATCAAAATATGAGAAGTGATAATGCAAGAATATATGTCTAAAAATTTCACTATTCATACTGAAACACACTTCACTGGCATTTTTCATAATGTCTTTCAAATGACAATAAAGAAAAGAGACACCTTTAAACCGTCTGCTGTTTCAAACTTCAACCAGGATGTCTTGCTCAGACTAAAACATGTGATTAATCAAATCAAAACAGAGTTTTTACTAGTAATTATTACCCCATTATAATCAAGAACTTTGATTTGACTTAAATACAGAGTTATGCTCAATCGCTTTGTAAGAGAAGCTTGACTGAAAATTGGTTGGTCTGACTGTCATAAGTGAGCCATAAGTAATAAAGATTGTCTGATGATTATTCATTATGATTGATTCTAGAATCAAACAATACTCCATTCACTAAAGACCTTATTATTTGGGAACTCAAAGAAAAGGATTGGTTAAACTAAAAGAAAAAGACTAATAATCATGGAACTATAAAGAATTCAAAATATGGATCGGAAAGTTCATCGAAAAGTTGAACAATTTAAGAGATCAAATAATTCACTAATTTCATCACTACAACGATAGTCAATCATGAATGGAATGAACTGTCAGGATATGGTATGAAGCTGAATTAGCACCATATGATTTACACGAATCAAGTTCTCCAACACATATTTAATATGTTACTAAAGATGATAACCTTTTTAAGATATGAGCTTTTTCTTCCTTTCCTATGATTTACACCACCTGGTAATCAAGAAATTTTGCCCCCATATGATAATGCAAACCCCTTCCTTCAAACTTCAATTGGCATTCATCCTTCAAACTCATAAAATTCCTCTACCTCCTGATTATATCTCACAACACTTTGACTACATCCCTTCACTAACAATGAAACCTCTTGACAACTTAGATTGGATAACATTCAATATCCTCAACAAACTGAGTAAATTATGATTTACTGACTAGAATGATTTCAGACTCATTAAATCCACAATATTATTCAAGATACCCTTGGCAACTATTCCATACCTTAGAATCTCCATCTTTGTGTCGTAATTCGAGGGTCTCCTGAAACCAGAACAACATGATATAGTCATTGGCAAGAATTTTTATCAATATCTAAACACTGAATTTCAAGAACAACACCACCAAATAAATTCAAGATTTTAACCATGAATTTTTCTGCTGCGCAAAAAAAAAATTAACATCAATCATCTGGTAGCAGCTCACACCAAAACGATCATGTATAACAATGACTGACTGATCAGAAAATCACCTATCAAGGAATCAAATAATAATCAAAATTTTGAACTTGAAACAATGAAGAATGAAAATTGAATATGAATAACTAAACAAACCCGGGGTACCACATCATCACTATTTCCAAGAAAATCAACGAAACAAACTGAAACAAATGATGAAAGAAACAAAGAAAACAAATAAAAGAAAAATGAATGATGGCAAAGAGTCTCCACCACATAGAAGTTCAGTCGTTAGAAGCTACAGCGCCAGCAGGTGTTTCATTGGAGATTTCAAACGCCATCACCGCACCAACCAGTGATTCAAAATCAGCCTTATCTGATCGACTTTGTCGCCGACATAGAAAAATAAATAACAATATAATATCATCTTTAGTCCTTCCAACTTTGCCAGGGCTTATAAGTTCCACTTAAATATAGTTCCAGGTCTTTTTTTTGAATTATGTTATGGCATAATTTGAAAACAACGTGACGTAGGCCTTCATTAATTTATTTAAGAACTGTTTTGACATTTCCTTATATGTCGTCTTAGAACATTTTAATAAAGGTCAACATAAAGCTATCACAATGTTTCCTCTTATTTATTACTTGTGTCACATTACAACTTCTATGTCATGATAGAGTTTCTCAATTCAAATTTTGTTTTATGTCGCTGAAGAGATATTGAAACTCGCATATAATTTGAAAACCCACATATAAATTAACCTTTTCTTCTCATACCATGTTTGATAGCTCTGTGGTTTTCTGTAGCGCTTACTCTTCAATTTATGTCGCGACATAGTTTCCGATTATCATTTAATAAATATCTCTCGCTTTAGTTTCATTATGTCATATTGATAAATTTCATGTCGCTAATTTTCTTATAGTTCTTGTCAACCTTGTCGCGACAATAACTTCCTATGTCGCACTGCAGTTTTTTTTGATCCTGCTTCCTTTATGCTGTCTTAATAGTACTTCTTTAACATAATGTTATCTCCGAACTTTATGTCGCAAATATACTTTAAAATGTTCCACATATTTCAGCCTGATCTTATCATTGAAATGCCATTTTTAACATAAAAACTCTACGCAACAACTGCCTGACTTGTTTTTAATATTTCTGCCATTTTCTGTCACGACAATGTTTTTTTTTGTCGCGACATTCTTTCTTCCCTCTTCAGCTCTTTATGTAACAACATAGGTTTGATTGTCGTGACAATTCTCTACTACCATTTGGTTGGATCAATGCCGCGATAAAGCAAACAGAATGTGGATATCTTCTTCAAGAATCTCAAGCAATGTCGCGGATACAAAATCCATTGTCGTGACAAAGTTCCCGTTTTCTAATTTCCATTATGTCGAATAATCATTACTGTTAAACATTATCATCAATCCCACTCATATGTCTAAATAATCTTCACTTCTAAGTCGAAGTTCATCTTATCTTTATTGCTGTATTAATATCATTGCTTGTTGCGACATAGCTCTACCGTTACTAGATTATGTCATTCAAATTATGCTCCACATTTCTCGCTCTTAGCCAATTTTCTACTTTTCTATTAAAATTGTTTTTCAACAAAACTGTAAACATGTTATTTAATATTCCATAATTCAACATTAAAATGAATCATAAACTTCAAAAAATATGCCAAAAATGGACTAAAAATATATGAGCTTAGGCCCCATCAAATTCTCAAACTTAGTTTATTGTCCTTGCCAAAGAAAAGAAGATTTTGTTTGTCCCTCAAACAATTCAGCTTTTATTTTTAGGACATTTTAGTTTTGCACTATACATCTTTTTTCCTTGTAACCCACAATTTAGCTTAAAAACAAAGTATAGCTGTGAAATTACTTTGAACACATTTCCAATCTCTGCAACTGCAAGATTTTCACCAAGTTCACTAAACAGCAATAAATTTATAGTGTCAATGCCCAAATTATTTAACCACAGATTTGTGGAGCGTAGATATCTTCTTTCATATTAGCTTAATCTTCCTCGGTATTAAATACTCAAATAATAGACTTATCTTTGATTCTTCTAAGTTCCATATGCTTGTTTGTCATATTAATCTCCACTAATGTAAGCATATACCACTCCAAGATCACTTAGCCTTTAGGCTATAATGCTCTGCTCAAGAATCATTGTAGAGCACAACTCACAATTTAGCCTCAAGTTACCTAGATTCCACTTGCAACTCAACATATTTTCCTTTTATTCTTCATCCTTACTTTCATTGATGTTAACTCTCAAACAACCCAAACTTGTTTTGCTGCATCATTCTACATGCTCTTTATTGTGTTGTTTTTTCTTGATCACATTCAAACTATAAATTCAATTCCTCATATTAGAAGATTTTTTCACTTTTCATTTCCTGTTAAAGCTTGTGGAACTGTGTAATATTTTGTCTTTTGCCTTTCTACCACCTGTTAATCTAATAACTCTATACCATATGGCATTAGGGCACTAGGTGCTGAAACACCCCTAAGAACCTTTTAATGGTCATATGGAGGCATCACTATGATAAACCATCCCTCCTGATACTTTATGTATTTGCAGCTCTTCTCCTCTTTCCTCATTCCTCATCTCAATTGGTTTTCCTTTCTCAACCTTTCTTTTTATTCTCCTTTGCATTTTAGAATATTCCCCAAACTTGTCCTTCTTCATTATTGATGTACTTTGTCATGTCTAGGTAAACAAGGGCTCTGATGTAGAATTAGGGATTAAGAAGATTTTAGGTTTACTTGCTGGTTGATGATGAAAATTTAATATAGAACTCAAACATGAACTAAGGTAAGAAGTGCACAGTACTTATCACAAGGGTAGGGCTTTGTATGTCCAACCCTACAAGAATAATATATCATTTTTAGTGGTATTGCCTAGAATTTCACCTTGACTAATAATATAACAAGTTCTTGGACTTTAGGGAGATTAAGATGGATCCTATAAGATGTCTCTAATCTTAACACAATTTGTTTCAGAGGTACTTTTGACCATGTGCAATGTTTTTCAGGATTCATAATAACTAAAACTGTTTACAAAAACATAATTATAAGTCTTATTTGTTCCATCATTTGTTTAAATCTTCCAATCCTAGTCTAACTCATTCATTATTAATATTACAACTTCCTCTTTCAATTCATCTCATCCTACCCTAATTTCATCTATCACTTTTTTTTGTTTGCTTTTTGGACATGTTGTTATGTTGTTTTACAACTCAAAAGCTTACATAAATCAAACCATTCAATTTAGCAAAATTTCAACATAGCAAGCAACTCAATTTAATCATCATTCCATTCCACCCAGCAATACACAGCCAAACAGGAATTTATTCAGGAAAATCACCTCTTTGAATCTCAATAAAACTATTATAAATCACATTAAGAAACAGAAACACATGAAAACGTGTATAAAAATAATCAACCTTATAACCATTCTTTCATTTATGTTTTCACTTTATACTTTAGAGTTATAGGAGAGAAGAAGGAAGAGATAACAAGGCAACCATTTTTTCCATCATGTTTGGTGATGCCTGTATCATTGACAAATTAAAACTAAAGAGTTTAGGAGAGAATTCAAGAATTTTGACTATTATGGTCTCAGCCTACACTTCTTCTTTACCAAAATCACCCATCGATAATACATTGATTGATAAGTTCCATCCTGCTTCTCCCAAATGGTTGGCGGAGCCCTCACTCCTTGAATGGTATTACATTTTGGTCAAATTGATACTAATCATATCTAGCTCTCACCATAGTTTTCCCAGTTTGGCATGTTCCACTCCTTTATCTCTTCATGATGTCAATTTTTAAGGATGTCTTGAGAGGATATCCAAATAACCACCTTTGTATCATATTATTCTCCCATTGCACTTCTTTCAATATCTTCGGCAACTCACTTTATCTCTGTTAGTTTGTCCTCAAATGAAAGCTTTCTCCCTTGTCTCCAGTCTTCCGTAATTTAATCTTTCTTTTTTTTTTTCAAGCTTACCTTCCACTCATCCTCTCGTTTGAGTGCAGCATCCTCTAAATTTTGGATCTCTTCTTCTCAACTCCCACTAATGCAATCATCCTCAATGTAGTTGAATCTTTAATTATTTGTCCTTTCTTGCATCTCTACCGTTGAACTCTCACCATTTGAATTACTTCACACAGCAGCCATGTCCCTGAGCTCAACTAGCTCTTGATGACTTCTTACACTCAGGATACAACTTTGATGGGCCTGCCTTCCTCTTCATGTTTGAGCCTGGCTTTCAACCCACCACTCATTTCATCATCCCTTTCCTTCAGCCTCTACTGCCTCTTTGCCTCTCGTTTCACCTTGGTTATTCCAATCAATGTCAAAGGAAAAGCTTTGGGACATGTTTCTTCTTCTTCCCAATCTCCTTCCACACCTCATGCGCCTCGTGACAGTGCCTGGTGGGGCACTAATCATCTATAGCTGTTTCTATAGTAACTCAAAACAGCTCTATTATTTTCCCACACTAAATTTGTATCCTCTTATACAAGATCGCTCTTCTTTCTCTCTACCAATGAGGGCATGGACAAAAAGGACTCAGTGTGATAAAATAGAACCTAAACCCAGCTTTTCAATGAGTCTCTTGCACAGACCTTGAGGCCTTTCCTTAGCACCCATTTCCCTTCCATTAGTCAAACAAATCAACTATCTTTGGTACTTTGTCTTTCTACCAATCTTTAAACCCAACCATTTTTCTTTCATTTAGATTGAAAGTTTCACCTCATTTTCCATCACCCGATATCCACCGTCCCTAACGGCAAGTCTTTCTTCCAAATCCCACTATGTCAAGTGAAATCTAATGACATCCACAAATCCAGAGCCTTGTGCTCACAAAATAGGTGTGTCATCCTCCTTCTGGTCTATTTGTACAGTGAAATTTAACTTTCTAAACCCTCTTTCAGCCGATAAAAATCTTAGGCCAGAATCCTATCTTTCCAAGCTTAAATATGCAAAGCCTACATGGGATCTGCTATACTTTTCTTCAACGTTTAGCTCAGCTTCCCAACTCCCCTTTCTCTTTTTCTTGTTTCTTCACATACAGCTTTTGTTCTTGTTTCCGCCTTTCTTCCTCTGCACCTGCCTCAATTAAGCTTCCTCTAAACTAATCTCTCTGATTTATTCTTCATTATTTATCTGTGTTGAATCAAAACATTATTCAAACATAATTCAAACATAAATGAGATTTATTTATAAGATAGATAGGAGGAAATTTAAGAATGTAAATGATATTGATGTTTCATATAGTTATGTTTTCTGCATCTTTTGAAAATTCTCATTATGTTTAAATGATTATTATGTTTTCAATCTTTCTTAACATTAAAATTTATGTTGCAACATAAACTTAGGGTTTTCAAAGCTTAGTTATGTTAGATACAAAATTAACAAAGGCATTAAATAATTAACTTGAGGTTTTGGAAACTTATGTCACATAAAAGAAGAACAATGTCATGACATAGTTCAATCATTTATGATAAGAACTGATTATTAAAATGTCACTAACATACTTCCTACGTGAACTTCTCTAAAAGGTTAAACCAATCTTTAATAAAAGAGAATAATGCTACAAAGAAATAACACATGTAAGAAAGATGTCACAACTCAATAATTTTTACCTAAATTCAAACAATTTAATATTTTTCAAACCACCACACAAAATAGTATTAACATATCATACCACCAAAACATACTTAGAAGACATCTAACATCAAAGAACCTCAATCAGCATAAACAAACAACATTCTATTTTTTCTAACTAATATAATTCAACATGATGATAACTCCAAGTATTAAAAAACAAAAACAAACAAAGTTACTTTTCATTTTCTCATTCATAAATGAGAATTCTCAACTCAATATATGTCTATCATTAAAAACAGTTAGGACATAAGAGAAACTCTAGTAAAAATTTTCCATAATAACTCAGAAAGAATACTTCAAACAAAATCTATCTCTAATAATAGCTTCATTGTCCGTAAAATCAACAAAATCAAATAAAATTTCAAACAAACAAAAACTAAACTCAAACACACAAAATTAACAAAATGTTAATCAGAACAAAACGCAGATTTGCTTCCCTACAGTTTTGCTCATGTTTTCTACTTTACACATTTACTACAAAGGTTTTTCTTTCAAGAAAATTCTTCCAATTTTCCTAACCGAAATTATCTTCATTTATGCCCAGATAATGCTTAATCTCTAACCATCCAATTCTAAACTCATTCATAACGCTTTCTAATTGTTACTACCTTGAATCTGTGTACTGCTAATGTAAGGACCACTCCATTTGGATCAGTTTTCAGGGAAACAACTGATTTGAATTGTATAAATATGGACTAGCCCTCCCGCTTGAATTCTCTCCTGAATTTTCTAAATCACTTTTCTATTAATCCAGACATGTTATTTATCATAAGCTTCACCCTAACTCTACAGTTCATTTATCGGATAACTTTCCAAATGAAAATCATAATTCGGGCTTTCTTGATAGCCCATACTTATATTCAAGTTCAAGAGGAGAATTTAGTATGGGTTCAAAATGTGATCATCAATGAGACCAGTCTTTTTGTTTATTGGCTTCATTTTTCAAATTTTATCTCCTATTGGAAATCTCAACTTGCCCATTTAACTGAGAAGATGGTCAACCCATCATAGCATCTATTCCATATTGCTCATATTTCAGAAACCTTGTTTGAAAACACTTCCTACCACTAACAACTGTCTAGAGTTCCAATCATAAAATATTTCTTAATAAACACAAACAATGTGTTTGGCATCATTTTTGGGACAAGCTATTGCTTCAATCTATTTATACATAATCCACAACTAGGTATAGAACATGATTTCCTTAAAGAGATGGAAATGGTCCTGGTTAGAAGTTCATTCCATATATGATAAAAATTTAAATTCACCAGATTTCTGAGATATCCATTTCTTTGCTTATATTTCTATTCTCCTGATATTTATCACAATGTTTACTCAACAAAACAAGAATAAAAGTAGGCCAATAAAAACCTCTAATTAGAATTTTATTGAGTTGCCTCTATCCCAAAGTGTCCTCCATATGTGATGCCACGATATTATCAAGAACTTCAACTTGTTCCTATTTCTGCAAACATCCCGACAATCATATTTGCCTTTCGAAAATGAGTAGGTCATCCTAACATAAACCACTAGTTCTGAACCTCTTTACACCGTGGCTGAACCTGTGCAGCAATCCACAAGCCTAAGTAATCTCACAATACAAGATACTTAGGTACTTCAAATGATAACAAAAACAAATTCGATCATCGTATTTCACATTTCAATTTCCTTTCCTCAAGAGTCTTCCAATATAAGATCACATTTCATGCATTTGTCACACTGAACTTTTACGTCTGACGAGGGTTAACGCAACAGAATGATGATTAATTTATATATCTTTCATAAGACGTACTGGGATACTATGGTTAACATATGGGGATCCACATTAAAGCCCGAATTTTTCACAAGCAAACACCATTTATAGCATTCCTTTTCTATGTGAGAGTAATTTCATCTCATTGAAGGTTTTGTCAGACAGCATACACCTGTTATCTTCGCCTGTCCCAACACGTCTATTGCATAGTCACCGGCATCATTATTTCTAACCCCTGTTCCACTGTGTTACCATGATAATGAACCAACTGGGACTTTAATTTCTTCAATGCATTTTTGCAAGGATTCACTAATTGTACTTGCATCTTTTTCAACACCATAATGGTTCAGATTTCGAGAAGTCCCTTATGTGAATTATAAACCCACATGTCCTAGGAAACTTTTATCCCTTTAACTGTTGTAGGTATGAGAAAGGCTATGATAGAAACCTAAGTTTGGTCTACTTCTAACCCAATTACGTAAATCTTATGCCTCAAGATAATGCCCTACGCTATGAATTACATTTTCCCAATTCAGCCAAATTCTCGTTTCGCACATCTCAAGTACTGCTTCAAATTTTCTAAGCATTTCTCAAAACTGATCCATATACTGTAGTCATCCACTAAGATTACATATAGCATCTTCCACCAAATCTAAAAAACATATACTATACATCTTTGTAAGGTGTGTGAGATACATAATTTAAATGCATCCTTCTAAAGCAAAGGTGTCATAAGGACATGTGAATGTAGTTTTCTCTCCTAACTGTATATGACAATTTGGTTATATCCAGACAAATCCATCAAGAAATGCAATGGGTAGTCCTTACAACTCCGTCCAACATCGCACCAATGAAAGGTATGTAGCTTCCATAATTTCTCAGAAAAGATTCTCCGGCTTCTCAGAGTCCATACACACCCTCCATCCCGTCACTGCTTTAGGAATCAATTCATTCTTTTCTCATTTAGTTTCATAGTGATCCAATCTTTTGGAACCACATAACTGGGCTCACCCAAGGGTCAGTCTGAGACATATATAAAGCCTCTACATTCAGCCCATTTCAAAGACTTCTTCGACAACTTCTTTCATTAATGGATTCAATTTCTTTTTGATGTTCATTGAGGTCTTTACTACCTCTAAGAGGATTTTCATTCATGAAATAGAAAGACCATTCTTTTCAAATCTTCTATTAACCAAGCAATTGCTTCCTTGTATTTTCCGGAGAATCTCCAACAGTTTTTTGCCTCTGGCTCGCTAATGCAAATGAGTAATAACATGTTTTGCTTTTTCTGGTTCTAAGAAAGCATACTTCAAATGTATGGGTAATTCCTTCAAGGTTAACCCTTCTGAACTTGTTTCTGTTTCTTTTGCCTTCTCCCCATTTGGCATGGATTTCTTCAAAGGTTACTCATTCAACCAGACTGCTTCCTTTAAGATTGTTTCTCGCCTTCCCCATTGTCGCTTGATCAAGCTCTCAGATCATCAAGATATTGAAATTCATCTCACTTCTCATTGATTGAATTCTGAAATTATAAACTAAACATCGCCTTAGGACTGATGTGGGAACCCTTGTTTCTACAGTCTTACAATCTGTACTTTCACATTTCGATTGTTTCAGGCTTTTGTTCAAGTTGAAGTGTACTGCTTCTTCTCCCACCCTGAGAGTGAGTTCTCCCTTTTTAACATCTATCAAGGCAGCCCAAAGTATGCAGTTAGCTTCCAAGCAACAATGGAACTTGTGTATCTTCCTCCTGCCATCCATAACTACAAAAAGTCCATAAGGAAAATGAATTTTCCCACCTTGATGAGTACATCTTCTACATTCCTCTAGTCATACTATCATTCCGTTTTCCATTTAAAGATAGTCAGGAGCAAGCCCCCAAACTAAGTCTCTTTACTGAATGATAATTTTGGCATCAAGTTGATGCCAGCCTGAGTCATACAAGCCTTCTTAACTAAAATTCTTAATTATGTGAATTGGTGGAAGCCACGTAGATCCTACATCTTCTCAAAAGTCATCAGATCATCAAGACTATATGTATTGCCAATTCACCCACTCATTTTTCAGCAAATTTTCTCTTCTACTCAAAATATCCTTCAAATGAATAGTAGTAATCCAGTGCCAATGCTCAACAAAGGGTAAATTAATCTCTATCTTCTTGAAGACATCCAAGAATCTAGAGAACTGCTCCTCCATTTTTTTATTTCTGAAGTCTCTAAGGGAATGGAACAGCAAGCATGTAAGCTTGTTTTTCCTCTTTCATTTTCAATTCTTCTTCCACCTTACCGCTTCACTTTGTATCTCTTCTTTCTTCTTCAACCAAGTCTCAACTGTCAACTGGTATCTTTCCAATTTCTTCTTTCTTTACTTTTTCACTTTTTCTTCTCCTCTTCTTTTATGTGCTTTCATTCCCTACCACTCCAAGAGTCACCACTCCCATACAAACTTAGGATTATTCTTTGTATCACTTGGGGAAGTGATCCTTGACCGGGCTTTGCACTGTTAGGCCAACTATCTCTACTTATGTCCTTGTATTTTTAAGAGAGATTCGTGTTAGCCTGAACACATTTCAGGTTGCCTGAAACACGTTAGCTCGCCAGTTCTGCCTTATGAATATTCAAACAACTTATTTTCTCCCATGAAGAGGATCTTCAAAGGAAAACACTCCTTGTCCTCGATTTTCTTCTCTAACTCCCTTTGTCATTGCTATCCTCGTGGAACCCATGTGGAGAATACTGTTGTTAAAAATTTCAAAATCGGTCTCTATCTGCCTCAGTCTGAATCCCATATTATGGTGGAAATTCTCATGGTTCCCAGTGCTAGTGTACAGAGTTGGCAAGCTTGAGGGCTGGGCTTAAAGCTGTGGCTTCTATTAGTATCAGAAACAAGGCTCTCCTCAACTTGATAGTAATCTCTCATGGCCAGTCCCTCACTCAACACTACCTTTCCGGCTATTTCCATAAATTATCTGCCTCCACGTGTTGAGTGCATTCTTCTATCATGGTTTCCCATCTTAATTCATCAAATGCATCAAGTTTTGTCAAGTATACCATCCCTAAGCCTGTTCTTTATGACCCTACTTCCTTTCACCCTGTCGCCGTCTCAAGTCTTGTATGTGGTTTCACAGCTGTACAAAAGATCTAAATCAACTGCTTTTGCCTTTCAAAGACTCTTCCCTCTTGAATGCTCCACAACAGGCTACACTATTATACCTTTGAGGTAGTTCAGAGTGATAAAAGATGTCCATCTTGTGGTCAATCTATTCATGATTAGGCATATTTTCAAAGAATCCCATGGCATTATAGAGACTTTCATCCTCTCCTTTGTCAACATCATGCTTTCCCTCCTTTTCTCCGCGGAGTAGAAGGGAATTTGCTCATAAGCCTCCACCGAACTCTTCCTAATTGTTCATTGATCCATATGCATGATTCGCCACCAATTGGTCGCTACGACCTCTCAATGAAAAGAGAAAGTCATTGAATACCTCAAGTTCCCACCTCATTCAATTTTTACCGTGGCTTACCATCAAAGAAAATCTTCCCATATGCTCATTGGGGTCTTTACTAGGATGTCTAGTGTATTGATGCTGCTACACCATTGTGGTCAAAGCTGGCTTCAACTCAAAATTGTTTGCCTCTATAGTAGGTTATCTCATACATAAGATTTTATCTTTAATTAACCAGTCTGAAAACCTCCTTAGTCATTTGTCTCCGAGGTCTCTACCACCGCTTCTTCCTTAAATAGGTTTGTAGTATCTCTCTCGTCGCTCATATTAAAAATGATCTTCAGAACTTTCCTTCATTTTTAGCGTTCTTTCCACCTCAGGTCCAAAAGGCGCAGCCTCGTCTGGTTTTATGTGATGAGTGTAAAACTCATCTATGTTTTGAGTTCATTTCACATGTTATTTTGAGCATTTTATATCCATATTAATGTAAAACTCATAAAATTTTCTCTAAACTTGCCTTTGTAGGATTTCGACTTAAAACAAGTGATTAAAGAAAGATAAATATATTCAAAAAGAGAGTTAAACGGATGTCTCACAACGCCATTGGGAAGATGAATTTTTATGTATCATTGAGCATCAAATGGTCAACTCCACTCATGGTTGCATTCTCACAGATTCAAAGAACAACGAGTCCTTATGACGCTCAAAACTGAAAGTAAACGGCGTTTGGCTGCCTAATGTGTTTGTAATAAAAACCGATGTCGAGAGAAAATGTCATTAGCAAAAAGCACATGACAAAGAAAACAATAAAAGTTAAAAATGTCGCGATTAAAGCCAAAAAGAATAAAATGTTGATGTCATGACTCAAAATGCTGTCAGTTGCGGATTAAAATTGCTAATGTCGCGACATAGCAAAAAAAAATATGACAAAGCAAAACCATGTGACAGAGCGTGAATAAGGCCAAAGGTTGATGTCGACTCAGCACGCTGATATTATGAATTCAAAATGCTGATGTCAAGACTCAAATGCTGGAAAACCAAGAAAGCCCAATTTATTATTTTCTGCCTGCTTTTCAAGCCCATTTCACCCGAGGACTATAAATACAATTTTAGATTTTGGGGGATAAAAACGAGGAGAAGAGAAAATCTTCTTATAGGGCTTTCTCTCTGAAAACTCCACCCATTTTTTTAGTTAGCTTAAGGCTTTGATTTTTATAGATCTTAGAGTAGTTTTAGAGTAGATTTTTGTTTGTAATGAATAGATTTTACACAGATCGAGAGATTCAATGAGTTGATCGTTGAGACAAGATTGAAGCCAACCGATTTTTCTCACTCCTTGTCTCTTTGATTTATTTCTTCATTTTCTTACTGTTGTTGATTGAATCTAGCAATAGAACATTGTCACCCTAGGGGTGGGGATTAATGTGTTGGGAACATTCGCATTTTCTGCATTTCATTATTTTGTGAGTTTGAAGAATCACTTATACAATCGATACTGTCATAAAGAGCTTTGTCTTAACATTAGCAGCTTTCTGTACCCGCAAATGGTCAGGTCTCTACTTCTGATCAAGAGGCCCTCTGAAAGAGTACACTCTGATGGAAAGATTCCTGAAAGTATGGAGAAGTTAATTAAAGTGTTAGACTACTATTATGGAAACTAATGAACTCAAAGATTTTGCACTAATAGATCATCTCTATCATAGTGAGAAGACAGATGATGGAACAATTTTAGTTGACTCAGAGGTTTCCTCCTTATTTGGATGAAAGGATCTTGATCCCGTGTTAGTAAAAAGATTCAATCAAGAGAGGTGGAAAATTGTATACTAAGGACGAGATATCACTGTGATTAGAGAAGGCTCAGACACTCGTCTATAGCACTTCAATCCTAAGATTCAGTGTGAAAACAGTGCCAGAAAAACACTCGATCTTAAAAGAGGATTATATTATACAAGTAACTGACATAGGACCTATGTCTCTAAATGAACATGGATCTCTAATTAGTGAAAATGTGGTGTATGGAGAAATCTGGGTTATACTGGTTACTGTTTTGGACAAATCCAAATATTCTAACTCACAATGTTATGCTTCAAGTGGAAATGCAACATTGTTAAATGATTATCACCATCCCCTAGTGCCTTTCATACATTTAGAATTAGTAGCTGCTTGCTTGATATATTTCAAAAATTAGTCGAGTAATTTAAATCAGTTTGGTTTAGTTAAATTGACTAATTCATCATATTTAGTCACCTATATGAAGAGTCTTGCCACTCGCAGTGCTTAAATCTAATGAAGAGAACCCTCCTAACTTCTTTTCGCAAAATGTGATATCCGCATCTTTGAACTAATTATTACTTCAGATGACCCACTTCATGAAGAAATGTATTACTTTCATCAATTTTGAGTACACTACTTTGTTTCAAAGAGAAGTTTTTTTGAGTATTTAACATTCACTCTCACAAATTTACACATATAATACATCATTTGGTCATTACAAAGTTTAAGGCTTGCCTGTAACTTTAGTTAGTATTGAGAATGTCTGAAAATTTGGTCAAACAAGTTTTGCCATATATTGGGACTGCATGCACCACTTTCTCTCATTAAGTTAGCCACTTTGAAGAACGGGAGATTGCTAATCAGTAATTTTCATTTTGTATTTTGTTGTAATTTGTTTCTTAGCTTTTTTTTTTTTTTTTTTACTGTATTTTTACTTTAGCTTTCTTTCTTTTTCTTCTTATTTGTAGTTACTATGAGGAATATTCAAGAAAGATAGACTTGCCTCCATAGAAGCTAAGTTTGACTTCCTTATTCATCATTTGGACCCAAGAATTCACAATGACTCAATTATATGGAACAAGGTATATTGCCTATCAAGTGGAGTTCACAAACCCCATATTTAAGAAGAAGAGTTGTCTCCTATTACAAGTATATTTTTATCTATGATGGAACAAGAAGGATGATTGAATTTCATGAGCAGAAATTTCAGATTTAAATGTTTTTCAAGTCAAATACCAGTGTTAGATTGAAAACGTAGAAGCTCAAATATAATACTAGTCCAAGCATTCAAGGAAAATTTAGGACCCTCCGTAACACTTTGCCAATCACAATGAATGCATGGATAATCCTTGCTAGCCAGAAATTTCCTATCCTAATGTGGAAGAAGGTGAAAATGAGCTAAATTGAGAAATATACCTAACCAACATAGAGAATGAAAAGTTATTAGCTGGATAAATTGAAATTTCCAGTTAAGAAAGTCAAGGCCATGGTTTTTTGAAACATTCGTGAAGATTGACATTTAACTTCCATGGATTATGCATTAGGGCACAGTGACTTGCAAATTTCCAAATATTAAGAAGACTACCTTCCTCGCCAAGATTTGATTAACGCCAACAAGTATCACCTTGAGCCAGGTGAGTATGGAAAGTTGCTCTAATCTCAACCAAACCATTATTCTTGGACGGAGCAAGAGAACCGTATGCGCATGAAGATTTGTAGCTTGCTTCCCACCAAAAGTGTGAGCGACGTTTGAACAACTCTCAACCGTGACGTACCGGAAAATTTTTACTATTTTTTACCGTAAATTTCGTTTTCGCGTCGCGGGTGTTAAAATCAGTAGAAAAATCGCTTGAAAAAAATCGTGGAAAAACGCGAAAATCGCCATTTTTCGGGTAAAAATCGAAAAATCCGATTTTTTCCTAAAACCGATTTTTCCTAAATTTAAAAATTATACTTAGTCACTAAGGGAGAGAATAAAAAACAGCCAACCAAAGCTTCAGAATTAAAAAAGTGTATTTCTGGGGAAAATAATTCATGCTTGTACATTAAAATAAAATTCTATATTTTCTCTACTTCTTTCTTGTCACATCTATCCTCTCCCTTTGGCTCTCTCTACCCTCTTTCTCAAAAAATACTTCAAAAAATATTATCTTTTCCTAAAATTCCTCGACTAAAAAAACATGAAAAATTTATTTTTGAAGGGTTTCAAACCCATCCAGAATTTAAATTACACTTCTAACCACTGTGTCTAATGACGACTATTATATATAAACTTTTTTTATATTATTTATTATTTATTTGTTCATAAATTTTATAATATTTTATTTTATTTCTTATTTACATTATAATCCTATAATATTTATAAATCAAATATTAATTTAAAAGGAAAAGAAATAAAATAATATCATTTCTAAAAATTAAAATTTTCAGGGTTATAATAATATTTGAACTCCCCATTATCTACATAATATTTATAATAATAACAAAAACAAATAAATAATATCTCTTTAATATAATAATATCTAAATAATATATTAAATAAGTAATATATTTAATTTAATAAATTTACTAATCAATTTGATTTTAATATATCTTTAATTTTAAGATATGAATCATTTCATAATCTATATAATTAAAATATAAAAAAATTTAATAATCGATATTTGAAAAAATAAATCCAATCTATTATTTTACTGAGATTTTATATTAAGAAACTGGTTCATACTGAGAGATCCAAGTACTTATATATTTCTATCCTGTTTTTAATCTATAAATGTGTGTTTAGATATGCATCACATAAAAAGTGACTTATTTTAAAGAATTGTAATAAACCACTCAACCACAATGTGGGATTTTAGTTTCTTTCCCTTTTCAAAATCAGAAGAACATCCTTGGAGTCAATGGTATATGAAGAGTGAAGTGCTATCTAAGATGGATGATTGACTAAATGGAAGCACTAGTGCTTCCAATGAGTCTAGCCAGACTCTAAAAATATGTAAACTTTAAGATAACCCGATCAAAAGTATCAGATTCTATCCATTCTTTCTTCCGTTTTTAGTTACATTTAATTTTGTTTCGTTTTTTGTTTTTTTTTTATATTTTACTCATTGGATGAAATTCCGTTTTGTTTTAACTTTGTTTAATGTTGTAACAAAGTAGGTTTGAAGCTCAACATGTTGTCGCAATTAGTTTTAAAAGAGCAAAGGATTTGGAAAGTGGTTGATGTAATTTATAGTGCTTGAAGAGGAACTTTTAATACTTGAACCCAGTTTCAAAGTGATTTGTTTTAAACTAAAAGAAAGTAAGACCAATAAAATTCTACAACTATACATAAAGAATTCAAATATTTGATTGAAACACTGATTAAAGTTAGTCAACACTCGTGGGAAATATATTAGTGTGTCATCTATCACTTCATGATCATTTTATAACATAGTTCAGCCATTAGTTCAATTGAACTTGTCAAAGATGCAGATAGTATAGCCTGATTCCTCCATCACCATACATGTAACACCCTTTCTCCGGATCCGATCTGGACAAGTGTCCGAACTAAACTTGATGCTCGATACCACTAAACTCCAGAACTCCCCTAACCCTAAGATAGATGTCAAGTGAGGGTCACTCTTTTATCATACTTATAACCTTTTTATACTTGCATATTCATGGTTAATGTTAAACAATTAACTTGTATTACATTCTGTAGCAAATGGATTACAAAAGTATATATAAGCTCCAAATATGGAAATGTTCAACATTTACAATATTTATATCGGGTTTACAAAATTTCATATACAAAATAGACCTAAAGGTCTTCCAAAGTGGAATTTATTGATGTGTGGCCTTGACCGCTGATGGATTGTCCTTGGTCTCTCTGTTTTCCTCTTCGTACCTAATATAATGATCGAACACCCGTATAGTTTCTTGTTTAGTGGGAATATGACTTCTATTAAGAGTCACCACACTTTATACAAATGCATATGACACATATAACAAGACAGATTCACATTTCTATATATATACTTATCATAAATCCAGCTTTCATTTTATATCATCTTCCGTGATAATTTTCATGTAATCTTGTACTTTTACTTCTTTGCTCTAATCAGATAATTATCATCACATAAAGCAGTGCTTATGCTTCCCATATTCTCATTTCCTTTGCATACAGCCTGTCATTTCTTTTGCGTTTAAGGTCCCGCTCAAACCTAGGAGGATACAGAAACCATAATCCACGAGACCAGTGTGCTATATTCACTCATGAAACAAAGGATCCATGAGGCCCCGTAGCGCTGTAACAGACAGGCTCCATGTATCATCACCGCCCGAGACAAGGACTTATTCCATGGAGTGCCCTGAGGCGCTGTGGTGACCTTCTGCCATTCGATCCAAACGGGATCATGTTATTGACTCCACACAGTCCTGATTCCAATATAACTGATATGCTGCGTAATTTCACTTCCTATAGGCATGCCCATCTATCCCTCTACTGTGTTCTAAGTGCATAATCAATATATTAGATTTATAGTCAAAGATATATCTCATATTCCCTGAATAATTATTGCTTCATTCAAGTAATTCATGAGATATATATATATATATATATATATATATATATATATATACAATCAGTTATCTATATCTTTACATTTTTCATAATTTCATTATATGCATAAATAACTATGCTTACAAAGATACTATGAGCTATTTATGAATTCATAATAGGCGCCCATAATGCAAATAACTATATTACCTTGTACTCGCTCTACTGTTTTCCGTGTTTCTGAACCACATGAAGTTCCAATATTACTGCTTGTCTATTGTTGAATTCTTGGACTCAATGGGCTTTCCATAGAGTCCAAGAACACCCAACTATTCAATCAAGAGATATGACCTCCGCCGAGGTCATGCGCAGCCGCGCCCGACGAGCCGACCTGAACTGACGAGCTGCACTGAAGTGACAAGCTCATTTTAACACTTTGGTCTGACATCTAATATTCTCCTCAGGCATATGGATGGATTCTTGACTCAATGGGCTTTCCATAGAGTCAAAGAACACCCAAATCGGAGTTCAAACGAAGGAGATATTGACCTTCCAAGTTGAGGTCAAGTAGTCGGCCTCGACGAGCTGACTCCATGACGAGCTGCACCATGGATATCATTAATAATTTTGTGGTTCTGACATCTGAATACTCTCCTCAGGCATATGGATGGATTCTGACTCAATGGGCTTTATAGAGTCCATGAACACCTAAATCGAGTTCAGATGATGAGATATGACCTTCCTGGTTGAGGTCATGCGCAAACAGTCTCGATGAGTCGACCACCTGCATGATCATCGTTTCACCGACGACCCCTATTGGACGACCCTCGTTGACCCACCACCGGCTGATAATTCACTGTTTCAGCTGATTGTCTCTGAAAGCTGATAACCACTTTTGGATTTACCCATCGTCACCATTGCACCTTGTTGGACTAATCACCCAGCTGATTCACCACCTAAGCTCACCACCCACCCCTTCGCTGCTTGACAATCTCATGGATCTACTCACCGTTTTAGACTCACACCCTGCTCGATTTGCACTCGTTGATTTCACCACTGCTCACTAACGACCCTTTGTTTGATCGGACTCCTGTTGACAACCACTGCTTCATCGACGACCTTGTTTGACGACCCCGTTTTTACACTTCGCTTGATGACCTCTCACCCATTTGACTGTACAGAGTAAAAAGACCATAACTTGATCTACAGAGTCCTAATTAAGAAATCAAAAGCCTACATCGTCTAAATATGGCTACAATTTCACAGAGAGAAGGACTTACTTCCAAATTCTCTTTATTTCTGTCTGGGCAAAACTCGTTCTAAGGTCCGGGCTAGTTGACCCATTACAGAATCGACCCTACCAGATGAATGGCCGACCTCAAAGTAGTGGCTGACTCAGAACTAGTCTACGCAGGTCCAAATCGAGTAATTCAAAAGCTCAAAATCAAGTTCATTGATACTACACTTATCAGGTTGACCCACTTCACTCCCTGTATTGACCCAACAACTGTTCTAAGATCCGATAATGCATATGATCAATGGTTAGGAATTTTCTTCAAGCTCAACTCATGTAACTAGACCCTTCTCAACCATATTAAAGGGAGCCTTAAAGCTCTTTCTTAACCTAACCTTGATAAGAAAGGAGTTTAGGAGTTCCTTTAAACCTAAACCATACAAGATAGAGGGTTCTTAAACTATGTACTAAACTTGCAGTCCAAACTAGACTTCCATACCCTTATGTTACATACACTTATTCATGGTTCCATACTTTTCTATACCAAATCATAATTCCATACAACCTAAGACATATATCCGTACTCCATACTAAATTCCATACAACCTCCAAGACATGTATCCGTACCCATACTCAAATTCCATACTCAGAATCTTCTTCTTCTTCTCTTCTTTCTTCGTATTTACTCTCCTTCTCTCTCCAACACCAAATAAGATATTTTCATTTCATCCTTATTCTATATTATCCCTTTTATTTTACTTTGGTCCCAACCCTATAATATTTGCAAATCAATTTAATATTTTACAATATCTCAAATCTTTCTTTTTATTATTTATAATTTAACTTATGCATATTCCTACTTTTGTTTTTATCTTTATTTTATTCCTAATAAATATACTTACTATTATACCCAAAACATGTTATAAAACTCTCAGGGTATAATTTGGGGTGTTACAACTCTCCCTTAGTGCACCTCTGTCCCAAATTCATACCCGATTTGAAGAGTTGCGGATATTGTGCTCTCATAGTTGCTTCTCGCTCCTAAGTAGCTTCTTCTCTACCATGGAAGTTGCCGCAGAACTACCAATGGTACTTGTTTGTTCAGAATCAGCTTTCACCTCTGTTCACGGCACATCTCGCTCCCCATCATATGACAAATCTCAGACTTGTATTTTGCACTCAGTAGTATGTGCAACTCCACGAGCGGTATTCCAAGCATCGACACATGAAACACATCGTGTAATTTGGCCAACTCAGAGGGAGTGCCACCCGATAAGCCACAGGCCAATAATGCTCCAAAACTTCATACGGCCCTATGAACCTTGGACTCGCCATTTTTCACCAAACTAAGAATTTTCCTCCCTAATAATGGTAAATAATTATTATATCTCAAATAAAGAACTTTTCTTAAATTTTATCCGGCACACATAATCTATTCGAAATACAAACTCGCCTTTTTCGCAAACTGGTCTTGTCACCATCTCTAACCATCTGTAAATTTTCCGTAACTCTTCATCATTTTCAAGATCTATAATCATTTGTTTTAAAACGGGTCATGGCTTCTGCACTCTGTTTAACATAGCTCCATCATCAATAATCTCCAATCACCGTGATCAGTGACATCATAATTAATCGCCTTCTACTTAAAGCATCGGCTGCTATATTAGCCTTTCCGGATGGTAATCTACGATGCGCCATAATCCTTTAATAACTCTAACCACCTCCGCCTCAAATTTAACTCTTCTCAAGAAGTACTTGAGACTCTTATGATCTGCAAATCTACACTTTTCCCCGTATAAGTAGTGTCGCCATATTTTTAAAGCAAACACTACCGCAAATAACCCTAGGTCATGAGCGGATAATTTTGTTCAGTGGCTTCAAGAACTGCCCTGACGCATAGTTACCATTCTCATCTTTCAGACACACAGATCAAAAAACCAATGCCCGAAGATCACTATACAAGGTATACTCTTTCCCGGGAGAATGCGCTTAATACCGGTGCTTCAACCAAAGATCTCCTTCAACTGCTCAAAACTATTCGACATTTGTCTCGTCCACTCAAACTTTATTCCTTTCCCTGAGTAACTTGGTGAGCTTGAGAAGTATGATCAAGTTCTCACAAATCTTCTATGGTTAACCGGCTAAGCCCAAGAAACTTCACCTCGCCAGTATTTTTGAGGTGATTTCAAATCGCAAACCGTCTAAATCTTAGCACGATCAACTCTTATAATTCTCGCCAGACACAATATGGCCTAGGAATGAGACTTCCTTTAACCAAAATCACATTTTCACTAGCATATACAACTTTCTTAACGCTCTAAAACTATTCTCAGGTGTTGTTCATGTTCCCTGCAGGCATCCTAGAATAGAATTAGATGCTACCAATAAAACCACAACAATTGATCCACATAGTCCAAAACCCTATTCATCAAATCATGAATGCCGCCGGCATTAGTCAACCCAAATGGCATGAATTTCAAAAACTCACGACTATATCTGGGTTCTAAATGCGCCTTCTAACACACTTCTTCCTTTACCTCAATCGATATTCGATCAGTAGTCTATCTTCGAAAAGACACTCCGCTCCTTTCAACTATCAAAAGATCTTCAATTTCTACTGGGTACTTGTTTTTCATCGCTACCTTATTAATCTGTCGATAATCATGCACATCCAGAGTGCCATCTTTCTTTCACAATAAACAAAATCCCAAGGACACACCGGCCTGATAAATCCTTTATCTAAAAGTTCTTGCAATTGACTCTTTATCCTTTCTCAGTCCGTTGGAGTTATCCTGCACTGCACCTTTGACATGTGGACTGCTCCTCGTACAATTTCTACGGCTAAGTCCACTTTCTCTCATGAATACCGGTAATTTCTTCAGGAATAAGATCTGAAATTCCTTACTACTGGATCTTTTCTACATCAACTTGACCTCCTTTGGAGTCAAGATCAGCCAAGAATGTCTCACCTTCTCATAATTCTCCTAGCTTCAGATAAATGAGATGACATTAGACATTACACTCGATCCAATGCCTCAGATCAAGCAATCCCGCCTGGTCGAGCACTTCAACACCACCGGTCATCCACACAATCCACGAGCAGCCCTGCTTAGAGCCAACCAATCCATCCTAGAATCAACAAGTCAAACTCTAATGGTAAGGTTATCAAATCGGCCGAGAAACTCTCCAGCTCTTATAACAATGGGGCAATTTCAGATATGCTATTCACACTAACGCTGTGTCCCAACCCGACCAGTTTACACGCATGTCATATGCTAATTTCTCCTTTCACCGGTACTTTGTCAAATACATGCTCCACGCGACACATAAGGAATGAGTGTATCCGTGGATCAATCAATGCATTTCATCTCTATATCATATAAAGAAATATACCCGCTATAACTCTCAGAGCACTGGATCCTCACGAGCCTTCATAGCATATGCCTCGTGTCGGTGTCAGAGGGGCTGTGGATCTACTCCACTGCTTCCAAACTATGCCTCCTCGTCCCTCTATACCGGATTTGGCCATCGCGAATCCCTACCACGATCACACGAAAGCAGGTCTCGTGATCTTCCTCCACTTCCTTGTCGGGGTTTCTATTATCCCCTAATTTCCTTTCTGGGGACACCGTGCTTCAAACGCTCAAGGCTTCCACAATCAAAACACCCTCCCCGTCAATATCCCGCAAACCCCAAATGCCTTTTATGGCAATGAGGGCATTCGAATTTCTCCCCGTCCAACCTAAGCACCTCTTACCTATACTATGTGTTACATCGGGACCTTCGCCCTCTCTACCCTCGGCTTTAACCATTCCGATCGAGTCGAGATTCTCTAGCTCTTTTTCCCGAGGAGGACGAAGCTCCTCTAGAAAACTTCTTCTTTTCAAACCTTTCTTTGTCGCCGCTTCTACTTCTACTTACTGGCAAATGGACCAACTCGATAAAAATCCACCTGCTTCTCGAGAGAAGTCATAGGTGCCAAATACCTCTCGATGGAACTGCGTACCCATCCTCAAATTGCCTACACCGAAATGTCTCTGAGGACCAATTCTGTGCATATTTACTAAGATGGCTAAATTCTTTTTCATATTCAACACCGATAAGCTCCTTTCGCTTCAAATTTAGAACCTGCTTCCACTCGAACTCCTATACATCTCAAGAATATACTTTGTCCCGAATTCGGACAAAGAATTCCCATGTCGGGACTTGGAATCCTTGGACTTCGAGCAATTAGTTTCCAACAATCATATGCCCCACCCGCAATGCTGAGACTCCAGCATACGATGCCTCTCTCGGACGGAGGACATCTAACCCTTCTAATACCCCTCTAGCTTTTCTAACCGCATCTCTGGGCTCCGACTCTTCCATGCTCGACCCATGGAATCACCCATGTCTTCTACTCGTGTCTATCGAGCCAGGAGAGGTCAATCTATCCAAACCTGAGCCATGTCTTGCGATATTCTCAAGAAGGCTTCGCTCATTAGGTACATTATCAAGGTTCGTATCGATAACCCTTGCTCCATCGGGTTGACACTCGCCAGCCTTCTTCGGGACGATCCATCTAAACAAAACACAAGGACATCCACATCAGGCCCACACATTACTAAACACAGGCTTTTCTAATTATATACTCTATTTCGGAGCCATCTAAACTTAGGCTTTTCCAGAAACGCCTAAACCTAGGCTCTGATACCACTAAACTCAGAATATTCCTTTCTCCGATCCGACCTGATTAAGTGTCCGGGAATCCAAATTCCCGGATGCCTGACACCACTTAAACTCAGAACGCCCCAACTCGCAGATAGGGATGTCAAGTGAGGGTCACTTTTTTATCATACTTATAACCTTTACACTTGTATATTCATATAATGTTAAACAATTAACTTGTATTACATTCTCGTAGCGTGATTACAAAATATATACAAGCCCAAATATGGAAATGTTCAACATTTACAATATTTACATTGGTTTACAAAATTTCATATACAAATAGACTCCAAAGGTCTTCCAAGTAAAGGCACCTATCGATGTGTGGCCTCACCGATGTGGATTGTCCTCGTCCTCTGCTTTCCTCTTCGTACCTACACCTGATTGAACACCCGTATGTTTTTACGCTTAGTGGGAATATGCTGACTTCTATTAAGAGTCACCACACTTTTATACAAATGCATACACATTATAATAAAGACTGCATTCTCATTATTTCTCATATATATACTTATCATAAATCCGCCATTTTATATCATCTTCCAGATACTTTTCATGTAATCTTGTACTTTTACTTGTTCTTGTAATCAGATACTATCATCACATAGCAAAGTTGCTATGCTTCCCATATTCTCTTCATTTCAGATATACCTCGTTTCATTTCTTTATGTTTCATGTCTCGTTTAAAACCTAGTAGGAAATACATGTGAAACTATAATCCATGAGACCAAGGTGCTATATTCATCGTATGAAATAGTGATCCATGAGGGGCCCGTAGGGCGCCTGTAATATATTATACCCGGGAAGGTATCATCATCGGTCCGAGACAGCTGACCTATTCCATGAGGGCCCTGAGGCTTCAAGTGGTGACCCTTTCTTGGGGCCATCTCGATCCAAACGGATCTATATTATCACCCACACTCAGTCCCGATTCCGAATATAACTGATATGCTGCAGACTTATTCTTCCTAATAGGCATGCCCATCTATCCTCTACCAGGTTCTAAGCAAACAATCAATATGTATTTTATGTTCAAGATATCTCATATCTCAATAAATTATTGTCATTCTAGTAACTATATGAGATAGTATATATATATATATATATATATATATATATATATATATATATATATACAATCATTTATTCATATCTTTATATTTTCATACTTCATTATATGCATAAATAACTATGCTTACACAAGATACTTATGAGCTATTTATGAATTCATAATAGGCGCTCATAATACAAATAACTATGGTTACCTGTACTGCCTACTGTTTTCCATGTTTTCTGGAACTAATATGAGTTCCAATATTATCAAGCTGTCTATTGCTGAATTCTTGACTCAATGGGCTTTCCATAGAGTCCAAGAACACCCAAATCGGAGTTCAAACGAAGGAGATATGACCTTCCGAAGTTGGAGGTCATGCGCGGTCAGTCTTGACGAGCTGACTTAATTGACGAGCTGCACTCAAGTGACAAGCTCATTTTAACACTTTGGTCTGACATCTAATACCTCAGGCATATGGATGGATTCTGACTCAATGGGCTTTCCATAGAGTCCAAGAACACCTAAACGGAAGTTCAAACGAAGGAGATACCCTCCGGTTGGAGGTCGCGCGCAGTCGGGCCTTGACGAGCCGACCGAACCGACGAGCTGCACTGAATTGACGTGAGCTCATTTTAACACTTGGTCTGACATCTAATATTCTCCTCAGGCATATGGATGGATTCTTGACTCCAATGGGCTTTCCATAGAGTCCAAGAACATCCAAATCGAGTTCGCACGGCTGAGATATGACCTTCCGTTGAGTGTCGCAGCCGCTCACGAGCCGACCACCGCTCGGGCGATCACCGCTCACGACGACCCCTATCGACGACCCCGCCGGACGCATCACCGCCGCCACCGACGAATTTGCCGGACGAATTAACGCCGATCGCATCACCACCGCTCACCGACGACTTCGCTTGACGCACCCCCGTTGATGACCACCGCTGGACGACCACCGCTCACCGATCCACCCCTTGTTTGACAACCCTTGTTGGACGACCACCGTTGGACGCACTAATGCTTCACCGACGACTTCTTTGCTTGACGGTAATTCCTCGTTTGATGACCTCTCACCCATTTGACTGCTCGCAGTAAAAGACCATAACTTGGTCTACAAAGAGTCCGAATTAAGAAATTCAAAAGCCTAACATCGCTTCATTGATGTGGCTACAATTTCACAGAAGGACTACTGCCAAATTCTCTTTATTTCTGGTTCAAAACTGCCTCAAGGTCCGGCCAGTTGACCCGAATTGCAGAACCGACCCCTACCGTGATTTAGCCGGACTGACCTCAGTAAAAGGACTATAACTTAGTCTACAGAGGTCCAAATCGAGTAATTCAAAGCCTAAAATCAAGTTCATTGATGTGGCTACAATTTACTAGAAGGACTCACTTCAGAATTCCCTGTATTTCTGACTCCAACAACTGCTCTAAGATCCTGATATCGTGATATGATCGACGATAGGGAATTTTCTAGGTTCAACTTGCAACTAAACCCTTCTCAAACCCATATTTAGGAGCCTTAAAGATCTTCTTAACTCAACCCTTCAAGAAAGGAGTTTAGGAGTTCCTAAACCCAAACCATACACAAGATAGTGGTTCTAAAACTTCATGTATCTAAACTTTATAGTCCAAAACTAGACTTCCATACTCCCATAGTTTACATACACTTATTCATGGTTCCATACTTTTCTATACCAAATCATAATTCCATACAACCCAAGACATATATCCGTACCCATACTCAAATTCCATACAACCCAAGACATGTATCCGTACCCATACTCAAATTCCATACCTGTAATCTTCTTCTTCTTCTTCTTCTTCTTTTCTTCGTATTTGCTCTCCTTTCCAAGACCAAACAAGTATATTTCTTTTCATTTTATCCTTATTCGATCTTATCCCCTTTTTATTTTACTTCTTGGTCCTCCAACTCTTATAATATTTGCAAATCAATTTATAATATTTTTACAATAGCCTCAAATCTTCTTTTATTATTTATAATTTAACTTTAGCGTGATATTCCTACTTTTGTTTTTATCTTTATTTTATTCGAATAAATATATTTTACATTTATTATACCAAAACATGTTATAAATCATACATAATTTGTAAAGGTTATTAAATACATTTCATACTAATTAGATATCCATGTCTTTTCCAGATATATATTTGAATTCGAATTACTGTAAGATATAATCATCTTTCTAAGATTCGGGTATTTTTTCTTTCCAATACTACACCCAATTCTTAGGACTCAAGAATTTTCGCTTCCATGCATGTGATAATAAACCTTCTTAATCTAATTGGTATCTCATCCTTCAAATCGATAAAATTTCTATCTCCTTGATTAGATCTTTAAGCAACACTCGATCAAGATCATTTTATCGACTAAGAGAAACCTCGATCAACTAAATTTCGATACATCATCCAACTATCCTCATTGACTTCATGAGTAAATTAGTGATCTATCGAAGTATCTTCAGAAGCTCCCATAACATACTAACATAGCTCCCAAGTAATTGTTCCATACCTCGTGCGAATCTCCATCTCCAGTCACCAAAGGCTTCCTGGAAATCAGAGCAAAATACAATCCTTTTTTGGGTACACGCTACTAATATTCGGAACAATTAATTTCAATAACAACACTAATTAAATAAATTCAAGATTTCTAATTAAACTAAAATTTTACAATGAATCTACCAAACTTCGCACCGCATCACGCTTAATCTCAGAAAACTAACTAAAAAGCTAAAACTAAAACTAAATTGAAAGGAAAAGAAATAAAAGAAAAATAAAATAAAAAATTTAAACAAAATTAATATACAAAGGAGTTCCACTACCTTGTCCTGTGTTCTAGGCTTAGAAGCTAAAAGATACAAAGGCTCTATGTGTTTATTTATAGTTTTTCAAATGTTAAAGCCGCACTTCAGGCCTAAATCAGAGATTTCCAAAAATCGCCCACATGCGCTTTGTCGCTAGATAGAAAAATTATGTCTTGTATTAGAAAAATTATATCATCTTTATCCTCCAATTTTTATTTGTGGCTTGCAAGACTTCATTGCATAGTTCCGTGCCTTTTCTTTTGAATTTATGTCGACATACTTTGGAAAATGTAACGACATAGTTCCCGCTCGAATTGGCCTTGTAATTGTCGTGACATGAGGCACCAGTCGTGATACATTTCTTTTAGTGCCTCAATTGAATACTTATTTGGTATGTCGCAACATAAAAATCTTGTTAAGTACAAAAGTTTCTTCATGTTTTTGGACAGTGTTTAAGATAAATTCTTGTGTCGCGACAGAAGTTTCTCACCCTTCACTTTGTTTTATGTCACTACATAAATTAAACTCTTGCTTCATATTGTGTTCGCGATACTGCTCCTCTTCTAGGCGCTTCAATTTATGTCTCTACATAGTTTTTATTGTCGTAACAAATGATCTCCCGCCTTCACTTCATTATGTCGCACATAAATTTTTGTGTCGACCCCGCCAGCCTCATTCATTGTCACGACAGAAAAAGAATGTCATGAAAGATTCCTCTTATGATTCTTTTCAACCTTTGTCGCGACAGAGTTTCTCATGTTTGTTCTGGCCTGTTGCCGCACGACTTTCTTGTCACCATGATACTCCTGCCTTGATCCCTGTCACAATGGAACTGCTGATGTAATATTGAAGTCTTGCCGCAACATACCAGTTCTCGCTGGGTCTCATATCTCTTCCATTTTCTCTCGTCGCGATGTAAAATCGCTTTTACCTGGGCAATTTTATTGTCACGACATAATCTTCTTTTGTCACGACAGAGATTTCTACCTTGTTTTCTTTACTGTGTCGCAACATAAGTTTCTTGTAATTCTTCTCAACTTTTGTCACGACAGTAGCCATCTTTGTCGCAATAGAGTTCACTTCAACCTCATAAGTTCTCAGCTTGTTACGATCAAAATTCTTCATCATATAAAGTTTTCTTATCCTTTCATTATCACTCGAATGCTGTGTCGCCACATAATTTTCTTCTCACGCAAACATATAATCACTGGTCTTGTCATATGCTGAAATGGTCTCCTGTTTGAATATAGAAAAACCCCACATGTGCACATTGTTTTGACTTGTCTCATTATTGTTCCATTTTCTGTCACAACAGATATTTCTTTTATCGCGACAGAGTTCATTTGATATCTTCATTTCTTTACGTCGTGACAAAGTTGTGAGATGTCGCCACAAAATTCCAATTCCATTTTCTTGATCAGTGTTGCGATAGAGTAAGGAATCGCTAAGATTCTTCTTCATGAACTCTCTGTTTTGTCGCATTAGAAAATCCATTTTCGCTGTGAGATCAAATGTCAATTTTCATTATGGCTTGAGTTCAAATTTTTGATCCTGGTTATGACATAACTTCATAGTTCTATTGTGATTCTATTGAGACATTCTAATCATGTCATGACGTAGAATTTACTTCTAACCATTTCTCCTGCTTCACTGAATTGCTCCTTTTCTACAACCACAAAACAAAAAAGTTTGTGAATATTCCATGGTTCAAAAAGATTAAAATAAATCATAAACTTCTAAAATATATTAAAATTGATTAAAATAGTGATATTTTAGGACCATCAAATTCCCTAAACTTAAGGCTTTGTTTGTCTCAAGAAAGAAAATAGGAATTTTGTTTGTCCTCAAACAATTTAGATTTATTTTTAAGGACATTTTCCTTGAATCACACTTAGTAGGAAACATAGTTGTAAAATTATTTAAACATGTTTCCAATCTAGAATTTATAAAGATTTTTCAATTAAGTTCACTAAAAAGTCAAATAATTTCTATAAGATAAACACCAATTATTCAACCTGATGATTTGTGAGTGTGTGATGATCTTCTCTTTTCTTCATGGCGGATTAGTTAATCTTCGGGATATTAGCAAATAGCATGCTACTGTTTGTTTTTTGCAGCCTCAACATGTTTGTTTGTCATATTAATCCTCCGCTTCATGTAAGCATACTCTACCTTTAGAATCAATTAGGTCTTTTGGAAGCATAATGTGAGGCTTAGGTAATTGGGTAGATAATAGGACAATTTGAGCTCAATTTTTGGATTTCACTTACAGCCAGGCATGTACCTTCCATATGCATTCTTGACTTTTTCCAGTCATGTCGACTCTAACCTCCATTTGGTTTGGTGCATCTTTCTGCATACTTTCTATGGTGGTATTTTTCTTGACCACATTCACTATAAATTCTCTTATTTGCTCCTTAGAAGTTTTCCACTTTCATCTTCTATCAAGGTTTTTTATGGAATGGTGCAATGTTTTGTCTTTTCGCTTTCTACTACCCTTAACAAACTTTAGGTCATTAACTCCCATACCAGGTTGGCACTAGATTTTAAGTATTGAACACCCCTAAGGACTTAATTGTTCAGGGGAGGAAGGTTACAAGACCAAACTTATTCCACCTTGACACTTTTCTTTTCATAGCTTCTTTTCCTCATTCTTTTCATCTTTTCTCATCTCAATTGATTTTTCTGTCTCAACCCTTCTTATCCTTCTTTGTACTTTGAAATAATATTCCCCCAAACTTGTCATCTTCCATCATTGATGTATTTGTCATGTAACTTGGGCAAATAAGGGTTCTTTACTATAGGATTATGTTCAAGGGAGGATCTAGGCTTTTCATTTGCTGGTTGATAATGAGATAGACTATTAGCTCAAATAAGGAACTAAGGTGTATGCTTATGCATATTAATAGGGTAGGCTTTGAAAGGCTCGATCTTCGAGAATGACTATATCACTTCTGATGATGGTATTGCTTAGGATTTCGCCTTGACTAATAATCTAACAAGTTCTAGGACATTTGGAGATTTAACTGTGATAAATCCGAGAAGATATCCCTAACCTTAGCACAATCTGTTTCAGATATACTTTTGACCATGTGTAGTGTTTATTAGGATTCTTAGTAACTGAACTGTCTACAAAACAAAATTACAGGTCTTATTTGTTCCATCAATTTATTTACTATCTTCCTTATTCTTAAGTTCAACAAATTCATCAATATCTTTACAACTTTCTTTTCAGTTCATTTCATCCTACCTAATTCATCTATTAAATTGTTGGGTCCCTTGATATTTTGCCATGCTATTTGACCAATTAAAAGTTCATTTAAATCAACCATTCAATGCAGAGATGTTTAACACCTAATCAATTCCATCAACATTTCAATTCCACCAAACAATTCTCACATTAAGTAATTCAACACAGACAAATGGTTTCTCCATTATTCATCAAGCCATACTCTAAAAGTCATCAAATTTCAATTATTTAAAGTAAAATAAAGAAAATATAAACAAAACACACAAGAAAGGCAAAATGAGAGTAAACAACAATTTTTGCAAAGAATTTTTCATTAAAGTTTTAAAGTGTAAGGCATCTGGTTACAAAAAGGGAAAAGGGGAAGAACTACAAGGCAACCTATTTTCTTCTTCTATATCATGCCTATGGGAGGGTGCAGATTCCCGGTTCAAAACTTGTAACCGGCTGCGAAAATCGAAAACTTCGGGAATGCGGACTTGTGGCGCTTGGACCTCTGCCATCTTCATACGTTTGAATCGATGACTCCGTAGGAAAGAGACCATTTAGCGTGAGATCATTTGTCTCTGCCCAGCCAATAGGTTAGGGTTCCCTCAAACTCTACAGGCCCGATACATTCTATTAGATTGTTATTGATAATATCTAAGCTTTTTGTCCAACATTTTTCCTTATAGTTTAGGGTGCCCTCCATTTCCTTGTCCCTTTTCTCTATGAGGAGTCTTATTTCTTTCTTATGCTCCTTGTACAGATACCCGAAAGCATCTTCCTTCTGCATCAAGTTCTGTTCCATGGCATCCTCTCTCTCCTTCCATAATCTGCCAGTGGCTCATTTGTCCTGCGAAGCATCTAAGAAGGAAGGCATCTTCTCTTGCCTTGAGTTCTTCACTCAATTCTCTTTCTTTTGTTACCCATTTGCTCTTCCATTCTTCATCTCTCGGCTGGGCTTCCTTTGAGTCCCAGTCCTTCTTTTATTTCGACCTTCGATGTACTCATCCACCCGAGTTGGAGGTTGGATTCGTTTGGTTGTCCCCTCTTTGCATCTTTTCTCTCATAACCTTTAACATTTCCATCAATTCAATATTGTTACCTTGAGGCTGTGAGCTTCCAGCTTACTCCTGCTAGGTTGTCTCAAATCTGGGGAGAGGGTCAGAATTGGGCTCAAACTGTTCTGCCTCTGTTCTTGCTCTTGAGTTGCACTATCAATCTGTATCTAATTGATTTCAATGTCCTCTTCCTCCTCTCTTGCAACTTCAGCTTCTCTTTCCCTGCCTCTGTTCTTAAGCCCCTTGGTGATTCTTGTTAATGTTAAAGGTGAAGTCCTAGGGCAGGTTTCTTCTTCCTCCCAGTCACCTTCTACACCACCCAAGATACATAGCATAATGATCAGTGCTAGATGAGGTACCAGTCCCCTGTACCCACCTCTGTAATAACTCGAGATTGAGTTTTCAATGATCTTTCCAACACTGAACTTATACCCTTTCAATATAGGCGTACACTTGGGTTGGTTCTGCCTCCTTCTCCCTTATGGTACTTAGATGCTTTGATGGTAATATAATTGAACAAATGAAATAAAACCAAACATTTGCTTGTTACGTAGCATCCTAAAAATAACATACTTGAGTTTTTATAACATGTTTAGAGATTATAAAATAATTTAAATTGTATTTTTCTGGAATTTATATTTGTTAAGAACAAATGATAAAACAAGAGTATAAAAGAATTAAAAATTGGTAAAATGTCAAAATAAGGACAGGGTCATAAATGAGAAGTGTATGTGCCAAAATGGAAGAAAGGTAATAAGTTGAATAACAATGAAAAGAGAAAAGAATGATTAAATCTGAAAGTAGAAATGAAACCATGTGCTAACAAACAAGGCCTAGTCAAGGTTTTGAGTTAAAACCAAAAATTGAATCTTTGAATAGCATTTCTCATTTGGGTATATCTTCACATTGAGAACTAAGACCTGATTGAGAGGAGACCAAGTTGGTTTTGCTCTCCAAGGATTTGAGGCCAAACAAATAAGGAAGAAGAAGGAAGTGAAAAAAAAGATTAAAGTGAAACTAACCTAACCCCGTATTTGTGTTTGGGTTTGATGAAAATAGTCGAAATAAAAGTGTTTTTAAATGGTTGTAGATCAGTTTTGGTTTGTTTTGGGTTAAGTTCGTGTACTTTTGGGTTATGATTGGTTTTGAGGAATTTTTGTATAAAAATGTTGGGATTTTTAGAATCTTTGTCAAATTTTTACCTCCCAAACTCAAGATTTTTGTTTTGTGCATCACTCGTAAATTAAGTGATTCAAATTTCCTGGTATTATTCCACAACAATCTCCTTGAAATAAGTATATTCAAATTAGTCACATTGGACCCATGGTCGTCAAAGTGAGAGAGGCTCTGTTTTTCGGGCAAATTACGGATTCGATTTGGTACGGTTTGGTGTTTTGGAACAATTTTGGTATTTAGGCTATAATTTTAGTTTCACTCATCCAAATTAAGTGATTCAAATTTCTGAGTAAACTAGATTTCTAGAAGGAAAAATCTCCTTGAAATACATTATATTCAAATTTGGACCCCATTAATTTAAAAAATTCAGCAAAGTGATGCTACATTTTCAAGTAAATTAAGTTGTCTTTTGAAAATAAAATAGTCGATTGTTTAGAACATATCTTGAGTTTCAAATACTTTGGTGGATAATTAATTCACGAATGAATATATTTATAGGGAAACAATGGATTTGAAGGAAGGATTGGGTAAAATGTGGCATTTGTTCAAATTTTTACTTGAAGAGTTAGGTAGAAAACAACCACAACTAGAAACCTAAACTAAAGCCAATATTATTGTTCTCTAATTGTGATGGATTAGGGGTTGGTATGAAGCTGACCAGAAACGGGATTACGAGGATGAATCGAGCCACAACATTTTTTAGGTTTTAATTTCTCCATACCTCTCTTCTTATTTCAAGTTTTGTGATCGTTGGTTGAAATGATTTTCAAAGAAAAGCGCATATGTGATTTGTTTTAAGCGATTTTAGGAAAGTGATTTCAAATGCATTACCATAAAAATTGCATGAGCATCAAAATGTGTTGGTATGTCTTATATACAATATTATAAATTACTATGACTGAGTTTTAATGCCCTTAATAGAATGTTATCCATCATATTCGAGTTAAGGATAGATTAGTATACCCAATAAGGGTTAAACTAGTGATGCGTAGGCAGTGAAATATAGTGACATGCGTCCGTGGTGATGGGCGGCGTGATGTGTAAAGAATGTATGCGCCTGTAATGGCAAGTGCACGCGTCGTATCAAGTAATACGGTGTACCTAGTGCGGATATCAATCCCGCGAGGAAAAGTGCGTTGATTACTGAATTTAGCCTTTGAGTATTATCTGGACATAAACTTTGAGTGACCAATTAACTAATGTGTGAGATTAAACTAAACTAAGTGATCTTAGTCATTTACTGTGTTGTGGAGACTAGGGTTATGTCTCCCCCTTCCACTTTTGATGGATTACTACTTAGATGAATTACTATTCAGTCTATTCGTGACTTGCCGATGACGGGGTGATCTTGCCTACGAGATACCCTCTCTCGAGGTGTATCCGCCTATCTCGCTAGCAGGGTTGAGTGTATCTCTACTGACCTTTGCCTCTGGCGGCAAATGTTCTAACCTTAATCGCCACCCTCGGAATCGGGATATCTCTATGTACCGAATTGACCAAGGGTTGCTCTATTCAGATCCCTGGGTGTCCTCATCTCTCAATCTCGGATACCCAGTACAATCATGTCAATGTTGGCCATACATCACATGTATATAAATCACAGATATAGAGCAAATACTAACAAGTCGTAAATAACTTAATAATATAAAATCCAAATCTTTAATCCATGCGTCATTATTAGGTTCAACTAAAACTACAGATATGAATCTGAACATCTTGGACATAAGTACCTGAAGTATTCAATCTATAAAACATCATCATTCTTTCGGGAAGAAGAAAAATAAAGTAGCGTCTTCTTCACTCATTTCCTTAAATCTGCCACTCTCCTTTTCGTGCCACTAGTAAAGTGCGTATCTCTATATCTCCTCGAATTAAGTATACTGCTTTTAATGATTGTGATGGAGATCGCGCGCGTCGCGACGTTGGCCACTTGTTGACTTCTTCTTCTTGTTGACTTCTTCTTCATATTGACCCGGCGACCGACGTTCTGCCGACTTCGTAACCATGCTCTCAACTCGAAAATGGTCCCAGCGCCCGTTCCACTGCTTTGTTCACCTGAAATGCAAGAATCAAATATCGGACCATAGAAATGTGTATTTAACTATAAAATTAGCTAAAACCATAAGACAGGCCTTGAGTATGGCATGAGTGTTTCAGGCACTCATCGATAGCCGGAGGGACGGTATCGATGGGTGCCACCTGAAATGGTTTTAAATAACGATCCAACGGCCCGAAACGGGATCGTGCTGTGTTATAAAATGCCTGCGGGTTACGCTAGCCCATCGAACAGGTGTCGGTGATTAAGATTATCCTAGGCACCAAAATAAATGGTTAAATTCGTTTAAGGGAAAAATTATAGGTAAATGTGTTAAATGCATGATTTTAGTTTCAAATGAAATATTGTATATGAAATTGTATACTTTGAAGTGATCAAATGATTTGCAAATGAAAGTATGTGAAATAAGCACATATATATAATGTATATTGCATGGACTATTGAAATTGTGCCAAAACATTGTTTCAGAAAAGCTACATATTTGTGTTTAATTGAAATGAAGAGAATTGCATAGAACCACTAAGCATGAAAATGCTTAGCGCATTGTTTTTATCATCGTGTAGGTCTTGGGTGACTCATAGATGAGCTAAGGCTAGCGAGTTGAGTCATCGTCGGTCGTGCAGTGTAAGTAAACGCTCAGCCTTCTCAATACATACATTTCATCCCATGACATTATTTGATCCTTTTTGTAATGAAACCCAAAATGTATAAGTTTATGGGAAGAACACATTGATTATTTGTGGAGATGAACTCTAATGTTTTATAAATGATAATGTTGAAAGAAGGAGCATACATGTCATATTAAGATAAGTGTTAATTAACAAGCAATTGTTCCTCTTTAACCAAAATGATTATGCGACATTTATTTCTATGGTATTCGAAAATGTATATATGGTAAAACTAGTCCGCGTCCCCAGATCCGGTTCGGCCTCCGGGCCGAGTCGAAAACAGGGGCGTGACATGTTCAATCAATGTTCCTCTTGCGGACTCATGTGGTTTCTGAGTAATTATTCCACTTTCCTTTGCCCTCAGTCGGCAAGTCTACAAGTCTACGGAAATCGGGTTCCTTCACACAGTTTCTTGAACCCCGACTATTTCATCGTTCAAATTGTAGGTTTGGTCTATCTGCTCCCTACTGAAGGATATCCATTTCCCTCTAACATATATTGTCTTATCCTTCATTCCCACCATAGTAGTATAGAACTCCTTCACCACATCTATGAACTCAGGAGCCTTATGCTCACAGAAAATATGTCATCCCTTGCTCTCAATGACTTCTTGGAAGGGAGATCTGCCTAGCGGCACCTCTTTGCTATAAATCTATGTCTTTGCGGTTTATCCCTCTAGGCGAAATAGGCCAGCTTTGAGACCCAATCGCTCGCTTTTTCCTCACTACGCTTAGCTCCGACTATTGACTCCCTCTTCTTTTCTTATTTCTTCCACTTGTTTGCTCCAAGCTCTGCTCACAGCTTGACTCTTCTTAGCTACCACTGTTTACTGCGAGTCGCTTGGATTGCTTCTTCCTCCCTCTTGAGTATACCTCTTCTGATTTCATTTTAGGTTTGGAACAAGTTTTGTTAGCTCAAACATTATCAGAAAAAGGCTTTAGGGGATCTAGGGTTTTCGAAAGGAGGTGAAGAGATTTGATGAAGAAAGGTGAGTGGGTTAATGGTTTATGAGGCAGGTGACCTTTCAGGTTTCAAAATTCATCTATTTATATGCTAATTTGTTGTACCATCATTAAATGTCGTGACAAAAACTAACCTAGGGTTTATTCCCTTTTTATTTTATGTCGCGACATAGAAAAGTAATATCGCGACATATTTTCTGAAATCAATTAAAACTAGGCCAGTCCATTGTTGTGACTGAGCAAAAATGTCGCGACATAAAAATGTAATGTTCAAGTGTACTTATTTCGTGACAATGAGAAATATTGTCGCCACAAAAACTCTCTTTGCAATATCAGTCTAAAGCCAACTTGGTCGCGACAGAGAGAAAAATTGTCTCGACATAGAAAAGACAAGGATCGGTTCAAATCAAATGATGTTGCGACAGAGAAAAACATTGTCACGACACAGTTTGTGCTCCTCCAATTAAATGATGTTACGATATAGAAAAATTATGTCGCGAAAAAATTTCATGCGGCTTCTTAAAGACTAACCCAGTCTTTGTCACGACATTAAGAAACAATGTTGCAACAGTGTTTTGGTGATATTGTCTTGACAAAGAAAAATATGTCGCGACAATGAGAAAAAAAAAATTTGCTCTGAGTTGAAAAATTCACATTTTTCAATCAAGTAACATTCAAAACATTGTGCATTCATTCCTTATCAATCGAGAACATGACAACATCTAATCATTAAAGAACCTCCAATTCAGTATGAACAATCACATTTCATTTCTTCGCTCAAGATGATTCAACATGATGATATTTAGAGTATTCAAATAATGATAACAACAAAGCTACTATTCATTTTCTACTTTAAACAATTACATTCCCGAACTTCAACTATGCATTATCATTAAAGAGTAAGTTAGGGGAAGTAAATACTCCCCCTTGTAGCCTTTTAACATAATCAGTTTGAGAGAGTGAGCTTTCTAATAAAATCAATTTCTAATTCAGCTTAACTGTTCCTAAAAAATCAACAAAAACAACACATAAAAATTCAAATAAAATTAAAACTAAACTTCAAACACACAAAATTTAACCAAAACAAGCTAGTTATGAAAATTAAAAATTGCTTGGGTTGCCTCCCAAGAAGCTGCTCAGTTTAATGTCTTTAACTAGACATTTGTTGCAGAATGTTTTCTTTTCAGCAAAATTCTCCTTTCTCTTCAAATCTGGATCAATCCTCATTTAAGCTTCTTCCAATGTAATGCTTCAATCTCTAGCCATTCACTTTAAACTCACTTCCAGAATCAGTTTTCAGTGTTACTACTCCAAAAGGTGCACTTGCTACTACTGTGTAAGGACCACTCCATCTTGACTTCAATTTTCCTGAAAACAGCTTGAGCTTGGAATTGTATAATAGGACTTGTTCTATTGCTTTGAATTCCTTCCTCATAATCTTTTGATCATGCCACTTCTATGTCTTATCTTTGTAGATTCTGGCATTATCATAAGCTTCATTTCTCAACTCTTCCAGTTCATTCATTTGGAGTAATATTTCTTCCTTAACAGCTTGAAAATCAAAATTCAGTTTCTTGATGGCCCACATAGCTTTGTATTCCAGTTCTAGAGGGAGATGACAAGGTTTTCCAAATACAATTATGTATGGGGACATTCCAATGGGAGCTTTGTAAGCAGTTCTATAAGCCCCCACAATGCATCATCTAGCTTTATAGACCAATCTTTTATGTTTGTATTCATTGTTTTCTTCAGAATTTTCTTCATCTCCCTATTGGAAATTTCTGTTTGCTCATTTGACTGAGGATGATAAGCTAATCCCATTACATGTCTAATTCCATATCTGCTCATGAGTTTTGCAAAAACTTTGTTTGCAAAATGGCTTCCCTCATCACTAATAATTGTTCTGGGTAGTCCAAACCTACTCAAAATATTTCTTTATATAAACCCAACAACTGTACTAGGACAAGTTATTGCTTCTACCCATTTGGATACATAATCCACAGCTAGGAGAATGTATAGATTTCCAAATGATGATGGAAAAGGTCCCATAAAGTCTATTCCCCAAACATAAAAAATTTGCACCACCAGAATTCCTTACAGGAGCATCTCATTTCTTACGCATGTTTGCCCATTCTCTCGACATTTATGCACAATAACATCCATTCCAGCAGTCATTGAATAAAGTAGTGTAGAAACACTTATTGGAGAATTTTATGGGTTGTTCTGTCTCCTGCAAAATGTCATCCATATGGTGATGCATGGCATTTATCAATGATTTCACCTTGTTCTATTTCTGGTACACATATCCTTAAAATCATATCTACTCCTCTTCTAAAAAGTAGTAGATCATCCCAAATATAGAATCTGCTATCAATTCTCAACTTTATTTTCTACTGGTTACTGAATTCATATGGCATAAGTCCACAAGCTAAGTAATCCACAATATCATCATACCATGGTGTTTGTGCGTGACAAAACATCTGCTCATCAAGAAAATTTTACGCTATTTCTTCATTTTTCTTCTTCGGTAGTTTTTCGGTAGTTTTCCAATACTCTGAACAGAGTGATGATATAATTGTCCACTTTACCCTTCTTATTATTTGTTTCTAAATCAAACTCTTGCGTGATATGCCCATCGGTGTAGTCTTAGCTTGGCATCTTTCTTTGCCATCAAATATTTAATTGCAGCATGATCAATGTGTATTATAACATGGGATCTCAATAAGTAAGGCCTGAATTTTTTCCTGACAAACTACCATTAGCTTGACATTTCTTTTCGATGGCCAGAGTAATTCTGTATGCTTTATTAAAAGGTTTCTTTGGCATAATTGTGAACATCTTTTAGTTCTTTATTATCAGCTCAATGCATAATCATTGGCATCACACATAATTTCAAATTCCTTGTTCCAATCAGTGTTACCATGATGGGTGCTATAACTAATCTGGATTGAATTTCATCGAATGCAGCTTTGTATAATTCATCAAAATCTAATTTTGCATCTTTTTCAAGCAATTTTCATAATGGTCTAAAGATTTTTGAGAAGTCCTTTATGAATCTCCTATAAAAACGGCATGTCTAGAAACTTCTTATCGCACAGTTGTTAGGTGGCATGAGAGTTTTATGATAAAGCTTTACTTATTCTACTTATAATCTATATTTGCATAAATTTATGTCCCCAAAACAATATATGTTACCATGAAATGACCTTTTCCCAATTCGAGCTAGGTTTTTGTCTTGGCTCTTTGAAATCTTTGTTTCCAAATTTTCAGGACATTTCTCAAAGCGGATCCATCTTGAGAAGTCATCCATGAAAATTTCATAGCCTCTTCACAAAGTCTAAAGCATAGACATCATATATCTTTTGAAATTAAGCGGGGGAGCATTGCAAAATCCGATAATGCTCCTTTTGAAGCAAAGTGCGCGGGACATGTAAATGTAGTCTTCTCTTTATCCTCAAGGGCTATAGCATTATGGTTATAACTAGAATATCCATCAAGAAAATAGTAATGGAGATGTCACCACGCTAGCACAATCCCGACCATTTGGTCAATGAAAGGTAGAGGATAATGATCCTTTCTGGTAGCAGTGTTTAGTTTTATGTAGTCTATACGCACCCTCCATCCTATCACAGTTCTTGTAGGAATCAATTCATTCTTCTCCTTTCTAATCATAGTGAATCCACCCTTCTTAGGAACCACATGAACTAGGCTCACCCAAGGGCTGTCTGAGATTGCATATTTGAAGCTTGCATTCAACCACTTCAGTACTTCTTTTCTAACAACTTCTTTCATTACTTGATTCAGTCTTCTTCGATGTTCTATAGAGGTCTTTGCATTATCCTCCAAAAGGATCTTATGCATGCAAATAGAAGGACTAATTCCTTTCAAATCTTCTATTGACCAAGCAATTACTTCTTTGTATTTTCTCATAATCTCCAACAGTTTTTGTTCTTCAAGCTCAATCAATGCAGTTGAAATAATAACAGGTTTAGCTTTTTCTAGCTCTAGGAAAGCATACTTTAATTGTCTGGGTAATTCCTTCAAAGTTAACCCTTCTGAACTTGTTTATGTTTCTTTTGCTTCCTCTTTATTGTTGCATATCTTTTATGTACTGTTCACATTCATACTAAAGACTGTATCTTTTAATTCACAACTAGAATGCAAAAATTCACAATCAAGATCATCAAGATACGGAAATTCATCTCATTTTCATTTATTGAATTATAAAAATTACAACCAAAAATCAGTTCAGGACTTATGGGAACTATAGTTTCTACAGTCTCACAATTTGGACTTTCAAACTCATACTGTTTTAAGCTTGTGTTCAACTTGAAGTGTATTGCTTCTTCTCCTACTTTGATAAGTTCTCCTTTTCACATCTATCAAGGCGGCTCCGATTGGTAGGAAGGTCCTTCCAAGCGTGATGGAACTATGTGTCTTCTTTCATATTCATGACTACAAAGTCCACAAGGAAAATGATTTTTCCCACCTTAATGAGCACATCTTCAAGGACTCCTTCTGGTTGTGCCATGGTCCTATCTACCATTTTCAAAGTCATAGTTGTGGGAGTAAGCTCCCCCAAATTGAGTCTCTTAACCACTGACAAAGGCATCAAGTTGATGCTTGCTCATGAGTCACACACTAGCTTTTCTTAGACTTCGACATTCCCGATAGTGCGAGAGATGGTGGAAGAATTTGCGAGGATCTTGCATCTTCTCTGGTAAGCTCCTTTGGATCACTGCACTTCATGTAGCTGTCAAGTTCTCCACTCATTTTTCAACAAAATTTCTCTTCTTGCTCATAATGTCCTTCAGAAACTTAGCATAATTGGGCATCTAAGTCAGGGTATGTTGATCTCTATCTTCTTGAAGACATCCAAAAATCTAGAGAACTGCTCTTCCATTTTAGCTTTTTGAAGTCTCTAAGGGAAGGGACAATAGGCATGGGAGCCTAACTTTATCTTCTTTCTTCTTCAATTCTTCTCTCTCCACCTGCTGCTCAGTATGCACCTTTGCCTTTTCAGTCTTTGTAGTCAAGTCTGAACTGCTCAACTTGTTTTCTTTTATAGTTTCTTCTCTTTCAACTTTCTTAGTCTTTCTTCACTTCTTCTTTCTACTTACCTCTCTTCCACTTCTTGAAGTTACCACCATGCAATCTTTGGATTCTTCCCTATGTCACTTGCAGCATCCTTGGATTGAATACGCATTGTTAGGGTGGAGTTACTTACTACTTAGGTCTCCAAATTCTTCAAAGAGGCATTAGTATTGGCCTGAAACACAAATGTGTTTGCCTGAAATACTGCTAGATCAGCAAATTTCTGCTCATGAACGTGCAGTAGCCTCTTATTTTCCCCTATGAAAGTAAGCATTTGTTCTTCAAAGGAAGAATATCTCCTTTGTCCCTGATTTTTTGCTCTTTGACTTCCTTCTTCTTTGTTGTTATTGGAACTGGGGTAGAAGCATGATGTTGTTGGAAATTTTGCCCAGTCTTCAACCTTGCTATGCTCCTCCCCCGCTATGAGAAATTCTCATGGTTCTGAGTCTTTGTTGAGTAATGAGTTAGCCAAAGTTGAGGTTGGGCTTAAATTGTAACTTCTATTTGTTGAATGTGCCTCCTTAACTTTATAAGGACCCTCATGGGCGAGTCCTCTTCGACACTATTCTATTCTCATTTTCATGCGTTATTTCCTTGTGATTTTGCTTAGTGCATTCTTCTCTCATGGTTCCCATTTTGCTCATCAATACATCTAATTTTGTTCTACGCAGTCATCAGGTTCGACTCTATCATACCACTTTCTTTTAAAGTACGCTCTTTGCTCCCTGAAGTCTCGGATGGAGCTACATAATTGCATGGCAAGGTCTTCAGATAAAGCTGTTTTTACTCTTTAGCACTTTTTCTTTTAAAGCTCCCTGGCCCAGCTGCATCAATTATACCTTTGGAGGTATAATTCATAGAATATTGAAAATATCCATCTGAGTGGTCAGATTTATTCCATGCATGGGGCATATTTTCAGCAATCTTTTGTATATATGACATGCATTGTAGAGACTTTCATCCTCTCCCTACTTGAACACTATAATTTCCCCTCTCCTTTCAGCAATGGGACGGGAGGAAGAGAATGCGCTCATATAAGCCTCCACGACTCTTCCCAATTGTTCCAACGATCCAACATGCGGTTACTCGAAACCAAGTTCTTTGCCCGTCTCTGAAACTTGGTCGCGAGGTGCGACCCATTCGGCAGCATGTTAGCCAACCTCATGAATCTTCCCTTATGCTCATTGGGGTCTTCACTAGGATGCCCGATCGGAGGTGAGGTGGTACACGACACCATTGTGATCAAAAGTACAGCTTTAGTTCAAGTGTTGACTTCTATAGCATCTTTGTCTCACAGTAGAGTATTCATCTTGAATAACTAGCCCCCAAAAGTCCTCCATCGTCATTTGCCTCTGAGGTCTCTCAGTTTCCGCTTCTTCTAGAATAGGTTGCATTATTTCACTCTGATTTGCCATAATTGTTGATTCAGCACTTTTTACATTTCTCAGATTTCTCAGTGTTCTTTCTAGTTCTGTATCCAAAGGCAGCAACTATGCTTCTGGTTTTCTATGCATGTAAATCTTCCTGAAATAGAAACACACTGAGATCACATTAAATCTATGGAAAACCGCTATGTCAATCTTAGCTCATAAACCTTCGATAGCTTACTCAGCTCTTGCGATTAAAACACTAGTGATTTCTTAAATTTATGATAAAATAAAGAAAAATGTCCAAATTAGCAATGCTCTCTTTGGTTAGAATATTGATATTTAAATTCATCATTTTCCATCCTCAGCAACGGCGATAAAAATTTGTTTAAAGACCAAATCTACCAAGTAACACTAAGATATTTAGATGTTGCGTGGCTCAAATACGCCAATGAAACTGATTTTTTACATAGACAAAAAACAGACTAATAGTTTAAGACCAATTTAACTAAAGATGATGAAGTTAGTAAGTGCCAAACTTCTAGTACTACCACCAAGAACTAATTAGTTCTTGTATCAACGACGCCAAAAACTTGTTGACTACTGACCAAAATTATAAAATATTTTCTTTGCCTTGGATTAGATGGCTTCCATTGAAAAATGTGTTTTGGGTCTAGATCACTGCAAGTGCACAGGTCTTTCAAGTAACAAAAGTGGATTTAAGTGTAACACCCTTTCTCCGATCCGACCCGATTGGCGGGTCCGAACCAAATCCGGGATGCTCTGATACCACTAAACTGTAACGCCCCAACTCGGCATAGGATGTCAAGTGAGGGTCACTCTTTTTATCATACTTATAACCTTTACACTTGCATATTCATATAATGTTAATAATTAGCATATTACATTCTGTGGATTACAAAATATATACAAGCTCCAAATATAAATGTTCAACATTTACAATATATTTATTAGTTTCTAAATTTCATATACAAAATAGACCTAAGGTCTTCCAGTGGGCACCTATTGATGTGGCCTTTGGCTGTGATGTGGATTGTCTGTCACTTCTGTTTTCCTCTTACTGTACCTACGGATTGAACACCGTGCAAGCTGCGCTTAGTGGGAATATGACTTCTGGCCAGAGTCACGCACACTTTATACAAATGCGCCTGCACATATAACAGTACAGTTCTTGTCATTTCTCATATATACTTATCACCAACAGTTTCTTTATATCATCTTCGGTGCTTTTCCTTCAATCTTGTACTTTTACTTCTTGTTAACATAGCGTATACTATCATCACATAGCGGTGCTATGCTTCCCATATTCTCTTCATTTCCTTTGCATATACACAGTGTTTCTTTTTATGTTTCGTATGCGCTACAACCTTAGGAGTGGATACGAAACTATATCTGGGACAGAAAGGTCTTATATTCAGCATGTGAAGCAGTGATCCGCCCTTGAGGAGCCCGTGGCGTAATATGTATACTTAAGAAGAGTGCTCATCCTTGTCGAGACGTTGACCTATTCCATGAGGGCAGAAGTATTGTGGTATTACTTCCGGGGCCACGATCAACGGGATCTATGTCATTGACCCACCACGGTCCGTTTCGAATATAACTGATATCTTTACCAAACTTATTCTTCCTAATAGGCGCCCATCTATCCCTCTCACCAGGGTTCTAAACGAGACAATCAATATATATTTTATGTTATTATATATCTCATATTCTAGAATAATTATTGTCATTCGGTAATCATATGAGATATATATATATATATCTGTCAGGTTATTCATATCTTTACATTTCATGCTTCATTATATGCATAAATAACTATGCTTACCTTGTATACTTATGAGCTATTTATGAATTCATAATATTCATAATACAAATAACTATGGTTACCTGTACCTATAACCGTGTTTTCTGGAACTAATATGAGGTTCCAATATTATCCAAGCTGTCTATTGCTGAATTCTTGACTCAATGGGCTTTCCATAGAGTCCGAACACTGACCAGGAGTTCAAGCGAAGAATGCTGACCTTCGAAGTTGGAGGTCATGCGCGGTCGATCTTGACGAGCGACACAGGCCCGACGAGCTGCACTGAAGTGAAAGAGCTCATTTTAACACTTTGGTCTGACATCTAATATTCTCCTCAGGCATATGGATGATTCTTGACTCAATGGGCTTTCCATAGAGTCGAGAACACCCAAATCGGAGTTCAAGCGAAGGAGATGACCTTCAGTTGGAGGTCATGCGGCGGTCGATCTTGACGAGCTGACCTGGTATTGAGCTGCGCTGGTGACGAGCTCATTTTTACGCGCTGGTCTGACATCTAATATTCTCCTCAGGCGCTTATGGATGGATTCTTGACTCAATGAGCTTTCCATAGAGTCAAGAACACCCAAATCGGGTTCGGGCGAAGGAGATATGACCTTCAAGAAGTTGGAGGTCATGCGCGGTCGGTCTTGACGGGGCGACCCGCTGTTGGGCGATCCGCATTCAGCGACCCCTATTGGACGACCCACATTGAATGACCAGCGTGGGCGACCCACTTTGTTCAGCAGCGACCCCTTGTTTGACAACCAACATTTGGGCGACCCTTTATTCAACTGACCCGCCGGTGGGCGACCCTTTGTTGGGCGACCAACATTCATGCGACCTTGTTTAGCGACCTGATGGGCGACCCGTTCCAGCGACCCCTTGTTTGGCGGCTGTTGGGCGACCAGCGATCTGGGCGACCTTGTTCGCGGCGACCCCTTGTTTGGCGACCCTGTTTGACGACCACGTTTGGCGACCTGTTTGATGACCTCTCACCCGTTTGGTACATTGAGTAAAAAGACCATAGCGGTCTCTGGGGAGTCGGTAAAAATTCAAAGCCCTAACATCAATTTCATTGATGTGGCTGCAATTTCACAGAAGGACTTACTTCCAAATTCTCTTTATTCTGGTTAAAAACTCGTTCCTAGGTCGGCTAGTTGACTAGAATTGTGACGACCCTACCAGATTTAAGTGGGCTGACCCTCAGTCAAGGACTATAACTTAGTCTACAGAGGTCAAATCAGGTAATTCAAAAAGCCTAAAAAATCAAGTTCATTGATGTGGCTACAATTTACTAGAAGGACTCGCCGGAATTCCCTGTATTTCTGACCCAACAATCCCGTTCTAAGATCGGATCACGCATATGATCGACGATAGGGAATTTTCTGGGTTCAACTTGCAGCCTGGACCTTATAAACCCATAATTTGAGGAACCTTAAAGCTCTTCTTAGCTCAACCCTACAAGAAAAGGAGTTTAGGAGTTCTAAACCCAAACCATACACAAGATAGAGGTTCTTAACCATGTATCTAAACTTTATAGTCAAAACTAGACTTCCATACTCCCATAGTTTACATACACTTATTCATGGTTCATACTTTTCTATGCCAAATCATAATTCCACTTTGCCAGATATATATCTTCACATACTCAAATTCCATACAACCCGAGACATGTCCGTACCCATACTCAAAATTCCATACATAATAATCCTTTATTTCTTCTTCTTAACTGCTTCTTTTCTTCGTATTTGCTCCCTTACTCAAGACCAAATAAGATATTTCTTTTAATTACTTATCCTTATTCAAATCTTATCACTTTTTATTTACTTTGGTCCTCCAACTCTTATAATATTTGCAAATCAATTTATAATATTTTCTGACCTTCAAATCTTAACATTATTTATAATTTAACTTATGCATGGTGTCCTACTTTGTTTTTATCTTTATTTTATTCCGAATAAATATACGCTACGTTTATTATCACACAACATGTTATAAAACTGTTAGGGTATAATTTGAGAGTCCACAACTCTACGTAAAGAATTTCGTCACTTAAATTCATGCACGGTCGAAGAGTTGCGGATACTATGCTCTCATAGTTTAGCCGGCTCCCAAGTAGCTTCTTTCCTCTACCATGGTGTTCCGAGAGAACTTTAGCTAATGGTACTTGTTTGTTCCATAAGCTGTTTCACCTCTCGGGCGAATGGTGGCTGGCTCCTCATCATATGACAAATCTTCTTGTACTTGTATTTCTTGCTGGTGGTATGTGCGGCTCGTGACGGTATCGAAGCATGCGACCGTATCGTGTAATTTGGTAACTCTGTAGGGAGTGTCCCGAAGTAAACCACGGGGCAATCTCGTTCCATCTCATATGGCCACATGAACCTTGGACTCGACGCGCTCTGACCCAGGCCTAAGAATTTTCCCCCATGGTGATACCTTTAAAAGACCTGTCTCCGCCCCATATTCAATATCTCTCCTCTTTAGGTTGGCATCTGATTTTTGTCTATCACTAGCCGCCTTTAACCTGCGCCGAATAACTTGTACTTTCTTACGTATCTTTGTCATGGACCATCGGTTTAACTCATTCAATTCTGTCCAACACACAGGAGTTCTACATTTCCGACCATACAAAGCTTCATATGGTGCCATACCAATGCTTGACTGAAAACTATTGTTATAGGCAAATTCCATCAATGAGATATACATCCCGACTTCGAAATTCCATGACCTGACCTCGAAAACATATCTTGAGCTTTGGAATCAATCTGTTGTCCATACGTTTGCGGATGGAATGCGTCTTAAAAAAATTCAACTTAGTGCCTAAGTGAGTGTAATTCCTTCCGAGAGACAGCGGCGTAAATCTGGGATCTCTCCAGGCCCCAATGAACAACGGCACGCAATACGTCGCACAATCATCTACATATGCTTCGGCTAATTCGATCCATAAAATAGTCGATCACGAATGGTATAAAATGGGCCGACTTTGTGAGTCTATCTACAATCACCCAAGCGAGTCATGTTTTGTTGTGTGAGGAAAACCCGACACAATCCGCTAGTAATGTTATCCTTCCATTGAGGTGGAAGGGGATTTAACAAACCTGTTAGCGCGGTGTTGACTTTTGACTTGTACGACCGTCAAACATAGACACATATTCGATCATCTCTTTTCATTCCTTTCCGCCCAATAAAGCGTTTCAAGTCCTGGTACATCTTATTCCCTCCAGGATGCATGGTAAATACCGTATTATGAGCCTCAGTAAAGCTTTCTTTAGCTCTTTATCATCCCAGCACACATAATCTATTAAAACAAGCTGACTTCTTTCTCTAAAGCTTCCGGTCTTATCACCATCTCTAACCATCTGTAAATTTTACGTAACTCTTCATCATTTTAACATCTATAATCATTGCTTTAAAACGGGTTGCGCTTCTAATTGAGCTAACATAGCTCCATGTGCCCCTAATCTCAAACTCCTTTGTCTTTGTAGTGACATTACTACCACTTGTCTTTCGGATTAAAGCATCGACACTATATTAGCCTTTGGGATGTGGTAATCTATGATGCGGAGTCATAATCCTTTGTAACTCCTAACCACCTGCATTTGTCTCGGAATTTAACTCTTTACTGCGTTAGCAAATGCCCAGGAACTCTTATGATGGTGTAAATTCTACACTTTCCCCGTATAAGTAGTGCTTCGCCATATTTTAAAGCAAACACTACCGCGGCTAACTCTAGGTCATGAGTGGAATAATTTTGTTCATGTGGCTTCAAGCGTACGGGCGCATAAGCCACTACTTTCCACATCTTTGCATTAACCACATCCTAAACCGATGCACGAGAAGCATCAGCTGTACAAAGGTATACTCTTTTCGGAGTAAGGTTGCGTCAAATCACGGTGTGACAGGTATCAAGTTCAATGTTAGTGATACGGCGTTTAATCTGTCGCTCAAACTTTATTCCTTTCTGAGTAACTTGGTGAAGCGAGGGAGAAGCTGTAGAAAAGCCTCTCACAAATCTTCTATGTCTTCATGGCTTCTACGCCTCAGTTACATTTTGAGGTGATTTCAGTCCTAGCCTCTTCAATCTTAGCGGGATCAACTCTTATACCCTCAGCGAGACACAATATGGCTGAATGAGACTTATTTGTAAATCGCGTTCTTGAGGCTTAGCGCTCTCTTCTTTTCTCTTACGTCTAAGACTATTCTCGGGTATTGTTCATGTTCACGTGCATGTAGAATACCTTGGGATGTCATCAATAAGCTCCCCAACAAATTTGATCCACATAGGGTCCGAAAACCCTATTCATCAAATCCATGAATGCTGCGATTATTAGTCAACCCAAATGGCATGACCAAAAACTCATAATGACCGTATCGGGTTCATCTGAGTCTTGGCACATCTCCTTCCTTACCCTCAGCCCGATAATACCACGATCGCGAATTTTATCTTGAAAAGACACGCTCCTTTCAAGCGATCAAAAGATCTTCAATTCTCGGCAATGGGTACTTGTTTTCAACATGCCTTATTAATGCGCACGATAATCGATACTACATCAGTAAGTTTTATATTTCTTTCCACCAATAACGAGTTTTGAGGGACACGGGTCGGGATAAATCCTTTATCTAAAAGTTCTTGCAATTGACTCTTTGCTCTTTGACTGGTTTTGGGTATCTGTCTGATTGCCCTTGACATGGAATTTGTTCTGGTACAGATTTCTATGGCTAAGTCCACCTCTCTCTCATGTGGAATGCACGGTAATTCTTCGGGAATACATCTGGAAATTCCGCACCCTGCGGGATCTTTTCACCTCAACCGGCCTCTCTTGGAGTCAAGTATCAAAGCCAAAGAATGTCTCACCTCGCTTTCCTCATAATTCTCTAGCTTGCATAGTGGAGATGACATTAGACATTACACTTGATCCCGATGCCTTGTCTTTGTTACCTCGGTTTGGTGAGCATTTCAACACTACAGATCTTTTGTGCACAATCACGATAGCTCGGTGCTTAGACAACCAATCCATTCTAGAATCCAAGTCAAACTCCCGGAATGGTAGGTTATCAAATCAGCGAGAAACTCTACGGTTTGTATAACAATGGGGCAATTCTGTATATGCTATTCACCTTGCGTTGTGCCCCAGCGGACTAGTTATGCATGTCATATGCTAATTTCTCCTTTGCTGGTACTTTGTCAAATACATGCTCCATGCACACATATGAATGAGTAGATCCAGGATCAATCAATGCATGCATCTCTATATCATATAAAGAAAATATACCCGCTATAACTTCAGAAGCATTCTGATCCTCACGGGCCTTCATAGCATATGCTCGTGCTGGTGTTGTAGGCATAGGACGATCTACTGTTTCTGAAACTATGCCTCCTCGTCCTCTATACTGAGATGGGCCACTGCGACCCCTACCACGATCGCGAGTCGAAAGTGGTGCCTCAGATCTTCCTCTGCCACTTCCTTGTTGGCTTCTGTCCCCAATTCTGGGGGACAACTCATGCCTCATCTCTCTAAGCTTCCTGCTCTCTCTGTAATATCCTGCTCAAATGCGCTGTATTGAGGGCATTGATATTTCTCCAATCCAATGAAGCACCTCTACCGTACTATGTGTACATTGGACCTTTGCCTTCTACCCCTCGACGGAACCTGTGAGTTGAGTTGGAGATTCTCTCTAGCTCTTTCGAAAGGAGAATGGCTCCTCTAGAAAACTTCACTTTTGAAACCTTTCTTTGTTGCCGTTTCTAGTCTCTCTACTTTCGTGCGGCTTGGACCGCGATAAAAATCCATCAGGCCCACATTACTAAACACGAGGCTTTTCCTAATTATATACTCCTATTCCAGAACTATATAAACTTAGGCTTTTCAAACGCCTAAACCTAGGCTACGATACCACTAATTTGTAACACACCCTTTCCGTCAGGCTGGGTTAGTAGTCGAACCAAATCAGGATGCTGCGATATCACTAAATTTATGCGCTAACTTCGGCATAGGATGTCAAGTGAGGTCACTCTTTTATCATACTTATAACCTTTACACTTGCATATTCATATAATGTTAAACAATTGGCAGCTATTACGTTACGTAGCGGCCCGGATTACGAAATATATATGCTCGCTCCAAATGCTAGAATGTTTCAGCATTTACAATATTTATTAGTTTACAAAATTTCATATACAAAAATAGACCTAAAGGTCTTCGATTGGGCACCTATTGATGTGGCTGTTGCTGATGTGGATTGTCTGTCCTCTGTTTCCTCTTGTACCTACGGTTGAGCATAGTGCTAAGGCTGCGCTTAATTGGGAATATGACTTCTATTAAGAGTCCACCACACTTTTAATACAAATGCATATAACACATACTCTTGATGCGATTCTTGTCATTTTTCTCATATATATACTTATCATAACCGGTTTCATTTTTATATGCATCTTCGGATACTTTTCATGTAATCTTGGCCCTTTTACTTCTTGTTCTTGTAGTGTATACTATCATCACATAGCGGTGCTATACTTCCCATATTCTCTTAATTTCCTTTGCATATACATGTCATTTTAACATGTTCGTATGCGCAAGCCTTAGGAGTGGATACGGAAACTATAATCCATGAAGGACCGAAGGTGCTATATTCCTTTGGCTATGAAGCAGTGATCCATGAGGGCAGTAAACGTATATTATACGAAGGTATCATCAGCGTCGAACCGGTGACCTGTTCCATGAGGGCCGGAGGCATTTGTGGTGGCCCCTTTCGGGGCCACAGTCAAACGGGATACATGTCATTGACTTGCACATGGGGTCCAATTTGAATATAAGCGACCATCTTTGCGAGACTTATTCTTCCTTAAACGCCTTATCATCCCTCTACCCGGGTTCCTAGCCCAGGTGTCGATATGTATTTTATGTTCGATTATATATCTCCTTATTCGAATAATTATTGTTGTCGTTCGGTAATGTATGAGATATATATATATATCTAATAAGTTATTCATATCTTTACATTTTCATACTTCATTATATTCATAAATAACTATGCCACACTTTGTATACTTATGAGCTATTTATGAATTCATAATAGCGTTCCATAATACAAATAACTATGGTTACTGTACACTGCTGACTTGTGTTTTCTGGAACTAATCTGAGTTCCAATATTATCAAGCTGTCTATTGCTGAATTCTTGACTCAATGGGCTTTCACAGTCCAAGAACACCATCGGAGTTCAAGCGAAGGAGATATGACCTTAGAAGTTGGAGGTAAATGTGATCCAATGTCTTGACGGCGGCACGAGCCGACAGTACACCTTTGAAGTGACGAGCTCATTTAATACTTTAGTGCGACATCTAATATTCTCCTCAGGCATATGGATGCGTTCTTGACTCAATGGGATTTCATAGAGTCCAAGAACACCCAAATCGGAGTTCAAGCGAAGGAGATATGACCTTCGAAGTTGGAGGTCATGCGCGATCGATCTTGGCAGGCTGGCCTGAGCGACAAAGGCTGCCTTTGAAGTGACGAGAACCATTTTAACGCTTTTCTGACATCTAATATTCTCCTCAGGCATGGAAGTTCTTAGCGACTCGTGGCTTTCCATAGAGTCCGAGAACACCAAAATCGGAGTTCGAGACGGAGATATGATAACCAGAAGTTGGAGGTCATGCGCGGTCCCGGTCTTGACGAGGCGACCCGCTGTTGGCGATCACTTTGTTCGCGGCGACCCCTATTGGGCGACCCGTTGGGCGGCCCGCATTTGGGCGACCGCGTTCACTTGGCGACCCCTTGTTTGGCGGCCTTGTTGGGCGGCCGCTATTCAGCGACCCCTTGTTGGGCGACCCTTGTTGGAGCGACCATTGTTCAGCGACCCGCGTTTGGCGGCCCATTGGGCGACCCTTTGTTGGGCGACCACTTTGTTCCATGGCAGCCCCTTGTTGGCGACCCTTTTGGGCGACCACTGTTGGGCGACCAACATTCCTTGCGACCCTTGTTTGTGACCCTTTGTTTAGCTGACCCGTGTTTGATGACCTCTCACCCATTTGGTATTGAGTAAAGACCATAACGATACGAGTCGAATTAAAAATTAAAAGCTAACATCAATTTCATTGATGTGGCTACAATTACAGAAGGACTTACTGCCAAATTTTGCTATTTCTGGTTCAAAACTCGTTCCCACAGGTCGGCTAGTTGACCGAATTGGCGAGCGGCCCTACAGTTCAGGCTTTGGATGACCTCGATAAGGACTATAACTTAGTCTGAGGTCCAATCGGAAAATTAATTCAAAGCCTAACATCAAGTTCGACAGTGTGGCTACAATTACTATAAGGACTCACTTCGGAATTCCCTGTATTTCTGACCCAACAATCCGTTCTAAGATCCGGATCTGCGCATATGATCGCGATAGGGAATTTGCAGGTTCAACACCAACTAGACCCTTCTCAAACCCCCTTGTTTAGGAGCCTTAAAGCTCTTCTTAACTCAACCCTACAAGAAAGGAGTTTAGGGTTCTAAGCCCAAACCATACACAAGATAGGGTTCTTAACACTGTATCTAAACTTTATAGTCAAAACTAGACTTCCCTTACTCCCATAGTTTACATACGCGACTACTGGTTCCATACTTTTTCTATGCAAATCATAATTCCATACAACCGACATATATCGTACCCCGTCTTTCGAATTAATCCTGACCTGAGACATGTATCCATTGCCCATACTCAAATTCATTACACTGTATCTTCTTAACTTTTCTTAACTGCTTTTCTTCGTATTTGCTCTCCTTACTCTCAAAGACCCGAATAAAGATATTTAACGGTCTTTATCGCGTTTAATCTTATCCTTTTTATTTTACTTTGGTCTCATTTCTTATAATATTTGCAAATCAATTTATAATATTTTTTATTAGCCTCAAATCTTCTTTATTATTTATAATTTAACTTATGCATATTCCTACTTTTGTTTTTTTATCTTTATTTTTATTCCGAATAAATATACCTTCACGTTTATTATACCCAAAACATGTTATAAAGCGTTGGGGGTATAATTGCCCAGGAGTGTTACATTAAGTGTTAGTGACCACAAGGATTAGTGAAATCTAAACATCAATTACCCCGTCTACTCAAAGTCTTATATTTGAACTCCAAAGTTAAAATGGTTTGGTTCTAACTTCTTAGAAAAGCAATTGGATTGGAAAGTAATTGGTTTTTGGTTCAGGTTTCTAACTCCATAGCGTGTATAATAAAAATTTAAAATAATTGGATTGGAAAAGTTCCATTGGTAAGTTAACACTTTGGAAATTAGATCGGTATACAATTATCAATTTTGCATCATTTTTTATAACATAGCTCAGCCATTAGTTTGAAATCTAAACTTGTCAAAGATGCAAGATAGATCTGGTTTGGTTTATATTAACTCATACATTTCAATAATTAGAGATCCATATTCCTTTCGGATACATGAATCTAATTAGTTACTTGTAGAATAGAAACCTCTTTCTAAAATCTAGGTATTTTTACACCCAAATCTTAGGACTTAATAATTATTGTCCCTATAGACAGGATATTACAAGCCTTCTCCCGTCTAATTAGTAACTTTCATTAAATCGAATTTGATAAAATTATCTATAAGCGATTGAATGCGCTAACAGGGATTAAGTCTTAAATCGATTGAGGAAAACCTCCTATTAATTAAATTGATACATCATCCAACTATCCTCACCATGAGTAAGTTAATCTATCGAGTAATTTTTAAGAGTTCATTGGATTGCCAATATTAGTCTAACGTACACCGATAAGCGCTCCATACTCCTCGAGAATCTCGGAGTCTCTATGTCACTCAGAGGGCTTCCTAGAAATCAGAGCAAGATACGGTCCTTTTCTAGGTACACGCTACTAATATTATGAACAAATAACTTCCAGATCATTACTAATTAAATAAATTGAATTTCAAGCGTGACATTCACCTAGAATTGAAGCGAAAACAATGTGAACATCGATCAATCGGATGGAGCTCAATCTTTCAAAGTGGATTACAACCTAACGGTGGTAGGCGTCGGGAAAATTCACGAAATTGCAAGTGAGGCCCGAATTAAATGAACTCTAGAAAATTTCCAAAATTCATTCAAAATTCGAATGATAATGAAAACATAAATTTTTATAGTGAATACAGCTCAAAACTTCATACCAGATCACTGTTCAATCACAAAAAGAGCTAACTGAAAAGCTAATCTAAAACTACCTTAAAGAAAAGAAAAATAATACACAAGAGTCTCCAGCTACCTAGAAGTTCTGGTTTGGCGGAAGCTACGCACAGTGCCCTAGATGTGTCTATTTATATATTTTCAAATGATGGGCCGCACTTCTAGGCACAAATTATGGATCCCCAAAAATTCTGGCCCAATTAGTAACTTTGTTGCGACATAGAAAATTCTTTCGTGACATAGTTTTCATCTATGTTGCCCAACATCTTGTCGTGGCATGCAGTTTCTGTCGTGAAATATTTTTATGCTTTCTTCTTGAATTCTATCGCCACATAATTTGGAAATGTTGCGACATAGTTCTGCTAAGGTTGTCTGGTTTATGTCACAACCAGAGTGTCTTGTGTCGCGACAATTCTTGGATGCCTTGCAGCTTGAATACTTGAATAGTATGTCATGACAACAAATTCTTTAATACTTAACTAAGTTTCCTTTCTTTGCCACTGCCAATGTGTACATGACCACCAAATTTTAGTAATCGCGACAGGTTTCTCGATCTTTGCTTTCTTTATGTATGACGAGTTTTGGAGATATTCACGACATAATTTGCTCTTACTTGTTCCTAAGCGTACAGCGACACTCTTTTGTTCACTTCCAAGCATTCCTCTTCAATTTATGTCACAACCTAGCTTCAAATTGTTGTGACAAAGAATTCTACCTTGAGTTCTTCATTCATTATCGCGACATAGTAAAGTGTTGGGCGACCTTCTTCACGGTTCTTTTCAACCTTTATGGCGTGAGTTTCTCACGGTTGCTTGGGTCTATTATCACAACGGACTTTTTCTTTGTAGCGACATAATAGTCTTTGATCCTGGTCGCTAGCTGAATTGTTTGCTGCAATATTGAAGTCTTTGTCGCGACATACTTGTCTTGGTTGGTCTCATATCTCTTCCATTTTATGTCACAACATAAAACTTCTCTATCGCGATATAAATCTCTTACTCAACAATTTTTATTGTCGCGACATAATCTTCTTTTGTCACGACATAATCTTCTTTTATGAGACTACGCCTTGTTTTTCTTTCTTTGTGTGCCAACATAAGTTTCTTGTAATTCTTCTCAACTTCTGTCGCGACAGAGTTCACTTCAACCTCAAGTTGTGTTTTTTGTGACTTAAAAATTCTCTGTCGCGACCTAAAAATTCTCTATCGCGACAAAGTCTTCTTATCCTTCATTGCTGACTCTGAATGTTGTGTCGCGACATAGTTTTATTCTATTGTGACATATAATCTGCCTTGGTCTTGTCATAAGCTGAAATGTATGTCGCAACATAGAAAACTCTGTCGCAGGCACATTGTTTTGCCATTTTATGTCGCGACAGAAATTTCTTTAGTCGCAACAGAGTTCATCTAATATCTTCATTTCTTTACGTCACGATAGAGTTATGAGATGTCACAACAAAATTCCACTGGCATTTTCTTGATCAGTGTCACGACAAAGTAAGGAATGTCGTGACATTTTCTTCACATGAACTTCTACAGCTTTGCCGCGGCGAAAATCCATTGTTGCGACAAAGATTGGTCAATCTATCTAAAATTATATCGCAATAGTCTTCATTTCTAGCTTGAGTTCTGCTTGATTCTTGCTGCGACATAACTTCTGCTGGTTCTATTGGGATTCTATTACGACATTACGAGCTATATGCATTGGCGAAGGAATACGCCTGGCCAAATTTTAAATTTTCTTGTTTGAATTATCTCTTTTTCCTTTACAACTGTAAAACAAAAAAAGTTGATGAATATTCCATAGTCGACATTAAAATGAATCGTAAACTTAAAAATATCTTTAGAAAAATGGATTAAAAATAGATGAGTTTAAGACTCATTAGTCGCGACATTCTTTCTGTAATTCTTCTTAACCTTTGTCACGATAATAACTTCCCATGTCGCGACAAAATTTCATCTCAGCCTTATGTTGTGGCTACGACATAAAACTTCTTTGTCGGGACATAAGCTTTTTGCCTTGTGATGTTGTCTCTAAACTTTATGTCACGACATACTTTGAAAATGTCGCGACATATTTCCTGCCTTGATCTTGTCATTTGCTAAAATGTTTGCTGCAACATTTTGTCGCGACCAACTTGTCTTGACTTGTTTCATTACTCTGCCATTTTAAGCCAGCGTGCGGTTTTGTTTTATGGCGACATTCTTTGCTTCCCTCTTGAGATCTTTTGTCACAGCTCTCAGTTGATTGTTGTGACAATTCTCCCCGTCATTTGCTTGAATCAATGTCATGACATTCTTCTTCAAGAACTTCTCAAGCAATGTCACGACATAAAAATCCAATGTTGCGACAAAGTTCTGTCTTCTGATTTCCATTATGTCGTAACATTCATTTCTTTGTTGCAACATTTATCATTCAATCCCACTCATATTATGTTGCGACAAAGTTGTGAAATGTCGCAACAATCTTCACTTATAAGTTGAGTTCAACTTATCTTTGCGACATATCATTGCTTGTTGCGACATAGCTCTGCTAGTTACCTTGAGATTGTGTCACGACATTATGAAATTATGTCGCGACATTTCTGCCTTAGCCAATTTTTTGCTTTTCTTATTGGAATTGTTTCTTTTTCATTCAAAACCTACAAAACACAAAGTTGGTGAATACCCCATAATTCAGCATTAAAATGAATCATAAACTTCTAAAAATATGTCAGAAAAATTGACTAAAAATAGATGAGTTTAGGACTCATCACACGTGCCTAAGCATTTCTAAGCCGATGTTGTTTCCACAGCTTGTTTTTTTATTAATCGGATGTCCTCCCATTGAGCCTCAAGTATTTAGGTGTACTTGTTTTGTTCGGGATGTTCGTCCGCATGTGTCTAAACTCAATCTTAAGTCATTGAAGTGTATCTTTCTTGGTTACTTTCGAGTTCATAAGGGGTATAGGTGTTATTGTCCTAGTCTTCGCAAGTACTTGGTTTCTATTGATGTCACATTTCTTGAGAATACTTCTTTTTCTCAAGACCCGATCCACACTAGTCAGGGGGGGTGTGATGATTTTCTCGTTTATACTCTTGTCTTGCCAACTCCTCATGTTCCTCTTCTAACAAAGCCTCCTATCACTCAGGTCTATGCTTAGCCCCAACACCCCCCAGTCTTGAGTCTTCCACCAACTACTTCAACATTAGATCTAGTTCTGTTGATGCTCTTGTATTGGAGTAAACGTTAGTGTCCTCATCCACTTTTCTCCTTTTGCTCTTATAACCATTTGTCATCCCATTCTTGTTTGTTACATCATCTTTGGAGCTCTATTTCATTTGCTAACCTGGGTTTACGAGCCCTATAGCTCATCCTGTTTGGCGTAATACTATGATAGAGGCCTTAATTGATAATGGTATTTGGGACTTGGTGTGTTTACCTGCTGGGAAGAAAGCCATTGGTTGCTGATGGGCGTTTATAGTAAAGGTTAATCCTGATGGATCAATTGTTAGGCTGAAGGCCCGTCTTGTTGCTAAAGGGTATGCATAGACCTATGGGGTGGATTATTCGTCTTTTCCACTGGTTGCCAAGGCGCCTCTATTCATTTGTTTATATCTCTACTTGACCCTCATGGTTGGGACCTCCATCAACTTGATATTAAAATGTCTTTCTTCATGGGATCTTGTAGAAGAGGTTTATATGAAACAACCTCCAGTTTGCTCGAGGAGAGATTAGTAGAGATTTGTAGATCTCAGAAATCATTATATGAAAACCTAACCGGTGTCCATGTGCTTGGTTTGACAAATTCAGTGAAGTCCATGTGCGTGGTTTGGCAAATTCAGTGAAGTGATTGAAATTTAGCGTACGAGAAGAAAATCACGTCGTTTCAACATAGAAACTCTCAAGCATGTATTGTCTTGTTAGTTGTGCATGTTGATGATATTATCATTATTACTAGGGATGATATGGCAAGTATATCTTCACTCAAGTCCTTTCTTCATGGCCAATTTCACACAAAGGACTTAGGCATGCTAAAATACTTTTAAAGTATTAAGGTTATGAGGAGCAAACATGGAATATTCTTATCTTAAGGAAATGTGCTAGATACATTATCGAGCAGGAAAGTTAGCGACAAGTCATGCCAATCACTATGTACAAGCCACCATCTCGGCTAGAGAAAGGTGGTTGTTGAAGACCTTAAGAGATATAGAAGGCTGGTTGGGAAGCTGAACTACCTTATAGTAACACACCTTGATATTGCATACTCTGTTAGTGTTGTAAGCCAATACATGTCTTCTCCAACAGTTGATCATTGGGTGGCTATAGAACAAATGTAATGTTACTTGAAAGGAGCCTCGGGACATGGTATTTTATATAGTAATCATGGGCATAATAGACTTGAGTGTTTTACAGACGCAGATTGGGTAGGATATAAGGAAGACTGAATATCTACTTCGGGTTACTGTGTGTTTGTTGAAGGGAATCAAGTTTCATGGAAGAGTAAGAAAAAGAGCGTTGTCTCTCGATCTAGTGCATAATTTGAGTATGGGCTTGATGACACGGTGCGCGCTCTACGAGGATTATGTGTGTCTCCACTCAAACTTTTGGCGGAAGTCAATATTAAAACCTGGTTCGGTAAACTCGGTGTGATAACGGTGCGCCCATGTACTCTAATCATAATTTTCCCACAAGCGAACTAAACACATAGAATGGGTGTGTTATTCGTGAGAAAATTCGGCTCAGTTTGATTTACAAGATATGTGGCGGGAGCAATTAGGTGATATTTTCACAAAGGCTCCCAAGTAGAGGCGGGTTAGATATGTAACGAGTTGGGCATGGTCGCGCCATGTGCTCCCGACTTGAAAGCTATAATAGTATGTATCATACGTTAACATATTGGTTATAGTATGTATCATATGTTAGCATATTGGTTTGTATCTTATTAGGATTCTTTACTTATAGGGTTGTAACCATTTAGGTAGAGTAGATCATTTTACCTAATGTATAATCTAACCTTTTTGTATATATATGTATGATACTCGATGAAAAAGATGTATACAAGGAATCCATTCCTTCAATTATTCTCCTCTTAGTTTCTACACATGATAAATCACTAAAAACCGAGACTTAGCTAATACGATAGGACAGCTCCACGTCTCTGTACTATACTGTAACATCCTTCTGTTGTATATAGAGCAGAGAAGATTTGAATCATGCAAGAAATTGGTTGTGACTCGCCGGTTGAAATAGCAGCCAAGGTCTGTTGTCGTGATCCTATGGTATATGACTTATTGACTCTTGTTTTGTTATTTTATTCTTGTCTTTAAGAAGTCCTCAGTCAAGAAATCTCTTCGCCTGTCTTGGGTCCCGATGAATTCATATTTTAGGCTTTTTGAAGAGATTAAACGTAGGGATTGGGGGTGTATGACTCCACATTCTTTTTCTTTATCCTATTGCTCATTTTCAATTAAACGTAACTTAAGTGCCCTTTTTGACAGGAAAGCAACTTCCTCAGTCAAAAGCAAAGTTTTATGTGGGGCAGATGACTAACTAATGTTCTTGTTCAACTTACCCTTGTGCTAACGGAATAAGGTAATATTTAGTCTTTGTTAAAGGTGCGATATTAAATAATAGAACCAGATTACATAAGATTGAAACTTTAGAATAGTTGATTGTTTATGAGAAGTGCGGTTTAACGGAAGATTTTGGGTTGAATCGCTCTTTTTTTTTTTTTTGTGTTTATTTTATTTATTGATTTGAAAATTGATGAGCAATTCATTTGATTTGTTTAACTCTACGTGTGGGTATGAACCCTCATGTGAGGAAATGTGTTAAAATTATGATATTCATATTAAACTCAAATCTTATAAACTTGAGTTTTTACAAAGTTTGAAACATTTAACTAGATACCCTTCTATGGTATTAAATTCCTGCTATTACTAAAATAACATTATACAGAATACTTGTCATCTGTTAACATCTAGCATATACAAAGACAAAGGCTCAATCCAAAGGTAGGTCCATAAAAATTATATATATACAAGTGGAGAGTATCATTATTTATAATGTACAGATGCGCAGCATAATTGTAAAATTCGCGAATATTTATTTCAAATGTTAGAATTAATTAATTGTTCTGGATGATACAAATTTACAATCACTCTGGAACTCACAATTTGCTAGAAATCCATAGAAAATTAGACAAAAGCTATTAATATCTAGGATGGCATCAATCCTTTTTGCCGGCCAATAACCCTAATAGTCATCAGATTTTGGAGGCTTTTCAAATTTTCTGAGAATATATCTAGATGATTTCCTAGCCTCTTATCTTTTCCTTGTGAATTTTCCAGGAATATGCTATTTATTTGCGTTCTCTTGTTGCCCACATACATGCTACAATAAATACTAAGAAGTAAGAACAATGATATCATCGTCATCACCCATTACAAAATAACAATGGATATGACAAATGAAGTTGATGGATGATCTTATTTCTGCAACCAATTAAAATACATATATGACGACTCTATCGTATCCATTTCCTTTCATGTCACCGAATAGTTTCAATAAAAGAAATAAAAAGGCGCAAATGGATTGTTTGTATGGGGACTATGAGAATGATTTCATAGACAGCTTACTCAGAAGACAAAGGGATGAATGGATGGATAGCCATCATCGGCGTCAAACAAATTTAGGGTAATTTCATTTTACAATTTAAATATATTAATGGCGTATAATATTTTCAACCAGTTATCTGGATTTTTATTTTATTTTGAAGAAAAAAATAATTTTAATAATTAAGCCCCAGTAATATATCGGCAATCATGTCGAAATTATTTAAAAATGATAGAAGATTAAATAATATTTGATTAATATCATGTATCATCATTTGAAAATGCGGACGTTTGATAGTTGAGCATCTGCATGATTATTGTTAAATGCGTATTTATAATTATTATTGATTTGATTTACTTATCGTTGATCGGATTATCACTTTATTCGTAATCGTTAACTACAAAAAATAAACGTCGCGTCGAGATGTTCATTTAAAATATGAAAAAAAAAAAACAAATAAAAATTTATATCTTGTGATATAATCATTTTATTGAGAAATAAAATTATGAAAATAGATGTAAATGGATAATTTTCTGTCAATAGTAAAAATTAGAAAGGTTAAAAAGAAATTTAAAAAGAGTTTTCTCCTTTATGCCCACTGAATTTCGTACAACTATTTAGAAGGGGACCAACCGTAAATGGTCCCTGACCCTATCCCTAGAGAGCAGCGTATATATTTCTTCTTACTTTTATTCAAGACTTTGACCCAAAATCCGTTCAATTATTAAAGGCGATTGCATTCTGCAGTCACCCAAACTGTGTTTTTCATTTTATTTAGAAAATGAAATAAAAACGTGGTTTTCATCTTTCTTTTTTTCTTTTTTCTTTTTTTTTGTTTCATTGAGAAATAAAGAACCAAATGTAATAAATATAAATTTTTGATGGTATAATCGGAACAGAAAAATTAAAAAAAAGAAAAAAGGGATAATGTATGTAAAACTCTAAACAATGTCTACTCTATTTTATTTTTCTGTTTTCCATAATAAATTAATAATATATAGAATTGAGTTTTGATTAACCCTTTTCAATTCGATTCAATTTAGGTTGGGATTAAGCCAAAGGTTGTAAGTCTTATCCCAAACCGATATAATATTTTCATAACGCCATAACGTTTTATAATCTTGTATGGTAATATTCATTTTCTTTTTTAGATTTTTAAGTAAAATATGGAATTAAAACCCTTGCTGTCATTCATCTCTTCTTCTCTCATATTTTTCTCTATAAAGTGATTATTTCATATAGATCTAAGTTTATTATTATTATTATTATTTTATTGAGCATTGCAGGCGTATGGTTATGATGCTTGTAAAGCGTTGGTTGATTAAAACAATAAAAGATATTCAATTAAACAAAGACATAAAAATATGATCGTTAATATGTTACAAAACTAGAATTATAGAAATTCTAGTTATTATAGGATTATCAAATATGTAGGTTTTAAGTCGATTATTTATCTTAATGCTAAATCTTTGCATCATCATTTACAAAATTTACTAAAGTTTATCAATTATTTGATATTACTGATTTAAATCGATAAAACTATTTCTGGTCTTACCAAAAGTAAAATTCATCTAATCGTCCGAACCCACCTCATAAATGACACTATATTCATGAGCAAACATAAATTTGTTACGAAATATATTAAAATATTATTGTATATTTAATGGCATTATTTTCTTTCTTTTTGCTTTTTGTTTTCCTTTTCTTTCCATTCGTTTGATTGATCAGTCTTCAGCAATCGCGGACAAAATTTATACTTAGAAATTTGAAATTGCTATGAGTTCTTGGCGTTCGGCTAGTTAGAAGTTTCATTCGACTTTGTTTATTAAGTTAAGCGAGCGACGACGTCGTTTTGAGGCTCAATAAGTTAAACCCGAGCCGAGTCAATGGCATAAGCTTCGACTCGTGATGGTAGGTCAGGGTACCGTAGGTAAGGCTCGTTAACGGACTTCGTTAACGAGTACCGTTAACGGCGCCGTGAATATGGAAACAACGATCTTGCAGCGAATTTTTGCATAAATGAGCATGATGAATATTTTAGCTGCTTGAAGCTGATGAGTTAATTAAGCTTTTATTGTCGTCTTTTAATTTAGTTGTATGTTGGTATTTTAGATGAGCATTTCTTTTAAATAGGGTTGTAACGGCCAAATTCTTCGCTATTCTTCGACGTTCGATCACAATTAAGCTCGCTGGCTTCATTTATTAAGTTAAGCGAAGATCGAATCTGAAAACGTCGTTTGAAATTTCATCAGTTAAGCAAGTCGAATCAGAAACTGACACCAGCTCATTAAATGACATATATTTACGTAAATGAGGCTCCCGAGTTCTCTTTTAAAAAGCAGGCGAGTCGAACCTGCACTAATACTCTGTCGTTACCCCTATGCGCAGGACAGCGTTTGATGTCAAAATCAATTAAGGTCGGTATTGGTGTTGCCCGTCATTAGCAGTACCTGCAGACCTAGCCCATTTCCAGGCCCAAATTGTCACGAACCGATTAACCTCTGTCTCTCTCTCTATCTCTCTCTATCTTGGTTTTAACGGTCTCCAACTCTCTTTCTCTGCCTTCCTCTCTCGATTACTTTTCACATGGAAAGAAAATGAGTTGATTTTCCAGAATATACCTTCAATTTCCGCCTCCTCACGTCTGCTTTGAGTATATACGGATACAAGCCCTGCAACGTAATATCAATCATGAAAGGAAAAGCAAAAAAAGCAAAAAAACCCTAGAAATTTTGCTAAAGAATGGGGCAGAGCAGGTTGATTGTCAGATGCTGGCGGTCTGGTAAGGTTATCGATGGCCCGACTAATCCAATGGTTACGCCTTTGCTTACGGATCTCTATCAGTTCACTATGTGCTACGCTTACTGGAAAGCCGGAAAGCATAACGAACGGGCCGTGTGAGTGCTTTTCCTGGACTCTGTTTGGTTCCTGAGAAATTGGAGGAAAAGGAAAAACGAGGATGTTCCTATCCTTTTTTACTTTTTTTTTCTTTCATTTTCTGTCGTAATTGGCTCGAGAAGAGATTAGCTTCGTTCTGTTCCTGTAAATTGAGGCGACTTCTTCTTTTGATCGTTTCATTAGATTTTTTGAGAAACCAAGCAGTGCCTTTATTTATTATTTTTACGGATTTTGATATCTTTGGTCGCTGCTTGTTGCTTGCGCTTGTTTTATTCCATTAGATGTCTGTGTTGATGCTTTGCGGTAGCGAGCGATAATCCTTGGAAAACATTCCGCACAAGAGGTTGTGAGTGGTTGAGTAGGTCAAATTCATGTGGTTTTGAAAAAAGTGGATTGAGTTTTGCATAATTTGTTTAGAATTGAACTACTAGTCACTGGCAGCTTTAAGGGCCATCAATTTTCTATTTAAGGAATCTTTCTTGCCATGTTTGAAGCTACTTGCTCTTTAATATATTGTTTCTATTTGATATAATGTTTCCAGGTTTGATTTATTTTCCGAAGGCCCATTTTAGTGGTGAATATACAATCTCCCTGCTAGTTTAGAGAAAATGCATAAAATTTATTGCTAATTTTAAATTCACCGAGGAAGAATATCTTTTATCCGCTCGTCCTTGCCTCCCATGTGAGGTAACTGTATTTGTTAGTTTGCAATCACAGTTATAGATTCTTTTGGGTCTCATAAAAGTATTAAGAGAGGAAAAAAAAAACTATAGAATATGATTTCTTTGCATTTTTATTTATCATGAAAAAATGGAAAAAAGAAAATTAAATATAATTAAATTAGTTAAAAACTTATACATCTTCAATTTTTTTTAAAAAGATTGTATTATATCTATTTTATTTTTCTTTCCACTTTCTTTTGTTCTACTTTTCCTCATTATTTTCTTTGTCACACTTTTTGTCAATTTTTAATAACCAAACATAAGAGGAACAAACGAAATGGTCAAGTAAAAACATGAAGAAAAAAAAAACAGGCTTTTTATTTTCTTGGTTTTCTTTAATCAGAAACCGGGTAAGTTTATCTTCATAGAAATAAGTAAATACAAAGTGATGCAAAATTCCCTGCCCACCCCTAAGAGACAACCACCATATATCTCCTAACAAAAAATTATTGCAAATACAAACTCAAAACCCAGGAGACCAGATAATTCCATTTTGCTAGCATATACCCACCATGTATCGCTGCCGATGCAGTTGTCAAAACATATTTGACTTTTTTATGTGTGCCTGTTAAAGTAAAAGAAGAATGAAAATGCATTTTATTATGCATGCAATATGGCAACGTTCCCTCTCTCTGATACATAGTGGGTCAATTACATACACCAGTTGGAATTGTGCCTTGTATGACAACAAAATATATCAAAAACGAGGTATGCCTATTATTTTGAAACCATTCTCATGCTTTTCACCCTAATTATTTGATGAGAATTGATTGATTAAACTAGTTTGATTGCATGCATCAAGAGAAAAAAAGAGAGAAAATAACAAACTATAGTTATTGGAGGACAAAAACAGACCTCAGAGTGATCTTAAACGTGTTGATATTGGTAATTTATAGAACATAGAAATTTCTGGAGCTCTTATTTAGAATAGGACATGGTTTTCCTTATATAGAATGGCCATGTTTATTTTATTTATTTTTCCATCACTGGGAATTCTGCTTGCAGAGCTTTATTCATGGATCATTATACTCTTCATTCTAATTCTGAATAGTGTTTTGGGTTGTGTACATAACAGCATATAATCTCTATAGAAGTTTGAACTTTTTTGAAATTAGAAATCTTTTTAATTGGGTTTCCTACCAGACTAGGATAATTTGCTTTGTACAAATCTGAAAACATGAAAGCACTTCAATTTTTTCTTGTCGGTTGAAATTAGGTATATTGCCTAACTTCAATTTTTGAAATTAGGTATCATACTGCTCTCTGTCTAACCCATGAATGTTCCTGTAAAATAACTGATATATTGTCATCGATAAACTGTAGGATGGCTTCTACGATTATCTTAGAGGAGTGGACTGTTCTGATGTTGAGGTGTATGCTATTTCAGAGGGAACCGTTGTTTTCCCAAAAGTACCCCTAATGAGAGTTGAAGGGCCAATTGCTGTAAGTGCCATGTCCTGTCTTGGGAATATTTGAAATAAATAAATCCCATGTTCTAAAGATAAAAATTATTATATTCTAATAAGAAAAAGATAAAAATTATTATTGCTTCTTTGGTGTCTAGTTTCCATTATATTCTTGTTTCATTACAATCCAACAATGCTTCTCTTTGTATTTTAGGTGGTTCCAATTACTGGAAACTCCATTTGTAATCTTGGTAATTACTTCATCATTAGTGGCTACCAATGCTGCAAGGCATCGATTTATTTGCTGGGAAGTCAAATTCTACTTGAGTTTGGGCCGACGGAGCTGGGTTTTCCCATAATTTGAGGTTCATATGTTATGATCTACGTTTCTTTTATTCAGAAAGATTTCTTTTATTTTAAATTAGGGGCCAGATGGTGGAATAGGAACATCAAAATACTTGCTATATCGGAGGATTGGTACAACAGGTAATTTCCTTTGAAATATTCATTGTTTACTTGAAAACTGCAGTATCCATTTCTTAAATTTATTGTTATATGATTTATCAGATTTCTATGTCATCGATAAGTCAAGGAGCTTTTATCTGTATGGTAAAAAGAGTTTGCCCTTGCTTTGATGTGTACACTGTGTATACTTTGCTGGACCTCTGGTTCAAGAGACTTTATCACCTCTGCCTCGGTCACTTTTTATCTATGATACATTGTTTCTCCACTTGTCTCAATCCTTTACAGTAAATACCATTGAATCAATTTGGATTACAAGGAACTTTGATCACCTGCTTCAGTCCTTTTCATCTATATGATAAATTGTTTCTCCTTGTACCTATCCCTTTACAGTAAATACCATTGAATCCAATTTGGATTATAAATCACTCTTAAAAAAGTCTCATATTTATGCTTAAAAAGCTTTGCAAAACAGATTTGATTTTATAAAGGAGAAAGGAAAAACCAAACAAGTATCGTGTTGTCGTACCAATCACCTGGTTAATCAAATGAATATATAATATAGAGAAGTAGAACTATCAAAGGGAACTTTCAAACCCTACGTTTGTCTTTATGGCCTGACCAATTTCCTTTTTGAATTGTGCATTAATAGCAACGTTGCAGCTGGGAGGCTATTTGGGATACCACTTCGTGGAACTCATTCTCATGCTTTTATTAGCTCATTCATGGTTGGTGATTTTTACAATCTATTTTATTTTTCTGTAATGACCTTGGCGCATAGATACGAATTCTCTAGGTGTACTACCTGATAAAAAAGTTCTTAAGAGTTCCTTAAATGTTCCAAAGTAATAATAGTATCTTTTGTTAACTTGGAGAAGAGCATGCTTCTGGCATCAATGGCATTACAAACATAGATAGTCAATCGTCGATCACAATGTAAAGAAAGACATTGTTTATGTTAAGCTAGTTCTGGAATGTTAACTTACTTGACAGTAAAAATAGATAATGCCATGAACATGATTTAGCTGTGTCATTCATTCCTTGTCAGTTAGGCTGCTGGTTGGTTATTAATATGTATCTACACCACCATCTATTTTCTCCCCTCGGTCATTCAAGGTGTAGAGTTCAATCATTTTCATTTAGCTACCATTATATTCTCTATATCGTTTTTTATTAAGTTTGCCACATGAAACCTAAGGATGTAACCATGCAGCATCATTTGAAGTACTGCTGTGCTGCTCACTTTAGTGGCATTTGTCTTGGTCCATCTCAAAATACCCAATATATTGTAGTTTCTTCTTTTTCTCTTTTAGTTAAAATTGTCCCAAATGTCCCTAGTTTCATTAGTGACATCTTGCATACACGTGCACTTCTGTATGAAATAGTCAGATGTTACATTTAGTACTTTCAGATGGATGTTTTTCTTTTGCCTTGTTGTGTTTTGAGTTTAGGATAATTGAAGATGAAGCATGAAAATACTCTTGGACATAGTTGACTGTTTTCTATTTGGCACCTTGTTTTTGGGCTGTCGCGCCAGTCTAAGTTTGTTTAAGGAAGACTACCCTTGCTTAGCTGGGTGGTCCAATTATCGTCCTTCTCCAACATTGCATTGCTTTAACCTGGGCTCTGAAATTAATATCAATATTCTAAACTTTTTACCATTGTGTTTGTTTTTCTTAGCAGGTGACAAATATTATTGTTATACTTATTATTACACTGAAATTTTTTCATCTCTTTAATTTCATACATACCTTCTTCTTGTATGGATCGTTATTTTATCTAACTTATGCACTTGCCTTTAGAGCCCAGATGGATCATAGACAAATCACTTCCGGAGTTCTGATGGTTCAAAAAGAACTGAGATTTTGTTAGTCTGGCACAGGCATGGTTAAACAAAATTCAGGTGCTTTGGCTCAAAATTTAAGATTCTTTAATGTCTGGCTACTGCTTTAAACTGCTTGTTAGTAGTACTTCTCAAATTTATTGTCTACTTCATCAAAATTTCTTCCTCTCTCTCTCTCTCTAGCCATAAAACTGGTAAATCCTGTTACGACCCACAAAATTATCTCAGATGTGCAATTAAAAAACTTGTGCTTTTATCTTTGCATTGCTGGCTTTAATAATGCCAAATAGTACTTATCAAAATAATAATAATAATAATGCTGCAAATAGTAGGAATTGATTTTATGATATCATGCACTTTAATGTAGTAGATATCCTGGGTGCTTTATGGTATGTGTATTATTCATTGCATAATTACCCATTTCATTTTTGCATGATTAGAAATGGTCATTGTGAAGAAATATAAGAAAGTGATGCTTTTCTTATTGATTGGATGAATGGAACAGTATAGATCTTACCTACTTATATACATCAGGAAGACATGAAAAGGAAACAAAGCATGTACAAAAAGGAAGGAAAAATATTGTACAAGAAAGGAAGGGAATAAATCATAGGATATTCTTAGAATATCCTATGATTCTCAACACTCTCATTCAAGTTGGAGCATATAGGTCATATGCACCAAGCTTGTTGCAAACAAACTGAATCCTTAGAGTCTTGGACCTCGGAGAGACTTAGCGAAAATGTTTGCTAGTTGGTCGCTCAAGTTGACGAAACTAGTAGTCATGCACCTTGAGGCAATCTTGTCTCGAATGAAGTGATAGATCCCGAGCTGATATGTTTGTAGTCACTCATAAAAGGCGGGTTGGAAGCAATGTATAGGGTCTGTTGGTTATCACACACAAGCGTCATTTGTCCATCATTCCCAAATCTTAGGTCCTAAAAAAGTTGTTTGAGCCATATGAGTTCACAAGTGGCCAAAGTCATAGCTCAATACTCAGCTTCAACACTAGACCTGGCCAACACATTCCGTTTCTTACTCTTACAGGATATCAAGTTGCCTCCAATAAATACATAGTATCCTGAAATGGAGTGTCTGTCTGTGGGAGACGAGCCAGGTGGGAGAATCCGATGGCCGGAAGGTCACTCACGCGCCCTCACGTGCCGGTGCGTGGGGGACACCTATCGAAGAAGGACACGCCCGTGACGGCCCGTGGGAGCTCGATTGCCGAAGTTCTTGCCTCTGGTAGATAGATCAGCTGCCGATGAGTCGTATGGTGGGGATATCTCGCCAGCAAGGGTTGTCGTCGGAAAAGTACGCTGGCGATGAGAGGGTTTGATAGTGGTGAAGAATTTTGATGCTTTCTATGATGAGGTGGAGTGACCGGAAAGAGATCTAGCCACAAAATGGGTTGTAATTGAGGTACGACGAAACCTAACTGAACCTTCCATGACTCTGATACGATGTGAATAAATATAAGAAAATGATGTTTTTCTTATTGATTGGAAGAATGGAACAGTACAAGTCCTACCTGCTTATATACATTAGGAAGACATAAAAATGAAACAAATCATATATAAAAAGGAAGGAAAAATATTGTACAAGAAAGGAAGGGAATAAATCAGAGGATATTCTATGATTCTCAACAGTCATGATATAGTTTCTTTACACTTTACTGAGTGGGTAGTAGGTTGGATATGTGAATCAAGAAGGAAAAGTGCATGCATAAATCATGAACTTCTAATTATTTTCATTCCAACAAGGGGAAAAAGCATAAATATAACTAACAAATACCTCTTTTTTAGCATCTTTTAAACAAAATCACATCAGAATATATCTTTTTGCAAATTATAAATAGCATGGTTTCAATCATTCGAAAGTTGGAAATTTTCTAAAATATTTTGGGCGGTGAGATTTGGGTTGTTTCCTATGTGTAGCTTGATTACTTTGTCACTCCTTTATCTAGCGACAAGACTTGTGGCTGTTGGTGATAAAATGTACGAATTGTTTTCTTTTTGAACATATGTTTACAAACTTCTGGATGTTACTATTTTGTTTTGATGTGATGCAAGGACGGGGACCGTGATGGATGATCTAAAGGTTTAGATAAGTTAGGGATGGGTTTGTGGTAGTTTAGGGGTATAGGATGTAACTTTGAAGGCTAAGGGACAAGTTTGGTTCCAAAGGTTATAGGGCTTATTTGGGGTTCATATATGATGGAATTAAGGTTTAAAATGAAGGATTTTAGGTTTGGAAAGGTTTGCGTTTGATTTGATGCAAAACAACCTTGTTTTGAGCTAGTTTGCGTTTTTCATGTTTTTCAAAGGTGGCTAGGACTATGCACGAATTTGGGGTTTCTCTAAGGTTAGGGATGATGATATTTATGGTTTCTAAGGTGAAACATAGTCTATGGAAAGGTTTTAGAAGTATGGAACCAGATTTGGAAAGTTTTGGGTTGTGGTTGGAGAATTGGATTTGGAAAGTTAAAAAGAAGATGATGGGATGAGTTGAGGTTGGACCATTGGAGGAGGATAGATACTTCACCACCGAAATCACTAGGGATAAGCGCAAACTCCTACACTCAAGGAATCACCCAAAGAGATAAGAACAAGAAATACTTAGCAACCAAGGAATCTACCAAGGGATAAAAGCAAAGAACTCGTAACTGAGAAATGTAAAGAATGAAAAGAAACTCTTAAAAAAGAAATCTGAAAATATTGTTAAACTTGAACTGATAATCAAAAATCAAAAGACTACATTTTGGGTGGAAATTGGGGGTATATATAGGACTCATACTTTCTAAATCAAACAAAAGAAACTCTTACTTTGACTTGGAAAACAAGACTTTCTAATTTGAATAAAGCAACTCCTACTTTGACTAAGAAAACAAAACTTTCTAATTTAAATAAAGCAACTACTTAAAACAAATCTTCTAAAATAAAGTGACTCCAAAATTTCATTAAGACTCCAAATCATGCCTACAGGGTTTTACAACCTCCCGAATCCGAATTTTCCATAATCAAGATCAAATTCCCAAAGGTTGTTTTAGATGCACCTGCATCATGATTGACTCCACATTTTTCCATGGGTTTTCATCAAATAACTAAAATTTTCTCCTTAGAAAAGAATGTTTTTGAGGAGTTTCTGAAATGCATGGAATTTAATTAAAATAGTATAAACTGCTAAGCAATTGGAAATATAAAACAAAAGCTCAATGCTATAGTCTGAACATGTAATGATTGATGTCATGCATTATTGACCAAGATATTCCCTTTATGATAGTCACATGATAACAAAAAAATATGTGTGATGTGTGCATACAGTGGATTCCATGAGCTTCCTGTCCCCAATGCCAAATATATTTGTATGCCTATATTATCATGTGTCCATATCATATCAATGTGTTTATAATGCACAGTTTCAGAAGATCATTGTTAGTCACCATAATAGGTATTTGAGATGAATTCGTTACTATAATGAGAACCAAATTCATGCATTTATTGAAGAGGATTTAGATGTTCCTTTTTTTTTTTTACTTGCATGGAGAAGAATAGTGGTTTCAGTTATAAAAGTACTTTTTAATATTGTGTCTATGCTTTATGTTTTTGTACTTCTTCTCTCTTGCTTTCCATGTTTGTTCATTTGTCTTATTGTTCAGTTGTTTACTTGTGTTTGCTATTCAGTGGTCATGTTCATTTCGTGGTGTTTTTGGTGAGACAAATCAAAGTGAGCTGGCAGCTTTCACTTCATATGCCTTGGCATTCCCTAGTAAATTCTTAGCTCTTGTGGACACATATGATGTAAGTAACCCTTAGCAAATTATTTTATTACATTTAAGTACTGTCACTGTGGCCTATTATGTTACCTTACCCCCTTACAAGAAGACATGGTTTTCTGGTTGAGTTTTCTTGGCTTTGCCCCGTGGTCCAGTCTCAATCACTTGAAGTATGTTTCTCCTTAGATTAGGAAACTTAACAGTTTCACTTATGAATGCTTGACCTCAAAACTTTTTTGTTGATAATTACTTTTGTTTTTATGTTTACATTGTGCTATGATATGGTTGATGCTGAAGCAGTCAACAAATCTTTTGCCTCTTTTTTTCTTTTCCTTTTTGTTTTAGTGAGCTCTATAACAAACATTGAAATGTTTTCATTTTGGTATCCCCTACCAAATATATCTTTATATGGTGATTACCTTGAAATTTTCCCTCTCATTAAGTGTGCTAACTGCAATAAGTGAACCTACAAGGGTTCTCTTAGTAATTTAGTGCTTACTTTCAATGTTGAGGTTGTGCCTTTTTCTGGCCACATTAACCTTAACGACTACCACATTAACTTTGAGTCTTGGTACTTTGGGCATCAAGTGTTCTTGTAAGCATTAAATGATTGCATCATATAACTGATGATTATACTTTAGTTTTAACATAATGATCATACTTTCGTTTTTACATGCTAATAAGTCAATTTGTCCAAAATGTGGCCTTGTATTTCAATAGCTAGTAATAATTCTTATTTTATTTATTTATTATTTTATGTCTCATCACTCTTATGCCAGACTACTAATACTCTCTCTTACCTCACTTGGTTACTTATCATATTGACTTGTTCACAAGGTCTTTCTCTAACACCAAAGAATAATGTTTATGTTACCAGGTAATGAAGAGTGGGATTCCAAATTTTTGTGCAGTTGCCTTAGCACTCATTGATTTAGGGTATCATGAAATTCCAGATATTAATCTGCATATTTATCAGCAATGGATTTACTTCTTTGCTTTTATTTTCATGCTGAGTTTTAGATTTTTTTTTTTGTGCAGGTATAAAGCGGTAGGCATTAGATTAGATTCTGGTGACCTAGCTTATCTGTCTTGTGAAGCCAGGAAATTCTTTTGTACTATTGAGAATGAATTTGGAGTGTCTGATTTTGGAAAGATGAATATCACTGCCAGTAATGATCTCAATGAAGAAACTTTAGATGCTTTAAACAAACAGGTAATCATCTGAACTAAAGGTGCTGTGGAACAATTATGTCTTCCTCTTGTTTCAGAAGTTCTATGACGTGTTCACAATCCTCTAAGCAAACTGTTTGTTTCATCAATGCTTGAATTTTTTTTTCTTGGGATTGTCTAGATTCATGTGTGAAGATAGCTTGTTTTCTATTTGTTCTTTTTTTTTTGGCTATGTTTGGGTCCTGGAAATTGTTAGGAGAAGAAAATTAAAAGGGAAAATGGGAGGAAAGAAAAAGGTGAGGAAAGGAATATAATCTCTTTCTTGTTTGATATCCATGAAAATTTTCATAGAAAACAATACCGAATCTATTTTATATTCCCCCTTCTGCAACTTCAAATGTTTTTCTCATTTTGTATTTTATGGGGAAATAAAAAAACATTTACTTGATTGGGACGAAAATTACATAGATGGAGTGTTGAAAGTTGTATATATCATACAACATATGAAATATGAATATATAAAAAAAATGTAAAACTTCCTCAACTTTTTCTTTCCTTTCTTTCTTATTTTCCTTATTAATTATTAAGGAAGCAGTAGATAAAATATTACCGAACCTATTTCTTAACATTTTCTTTTGTATTTTTCATATCATTCAAACTTAGAGCTGAGATTTTTCACAGTGTTTGCTTCCTTTTCTGCCTTTCCATGAACCAAAAATATCTTCTAAGTTTTGCAATTTCAAGATGCTAGGCATCTTTATCTACAGAGCGGAAAACAGACAGTATTTCTGAATCAGACTCTTAGTTGGATGAGTTGTTTTCATACACAGGGTCATGAGGTTGATGCTTTTGGGATTGGTACCAATCTGGTTACATGCTATGCTCCAAGCTGCGATAGGTTGTGTTTCAAACTTGTTGAGATAAATAATCAGCCTCGCATTAAACTTTCTGAAGATGTTTCAAAGGTTTGATAATGTTGTCCCAGTTTGTGCTGTGTTTTCTGTTTTAATTTTTGTTATTATTTTTTCCTTTTCTTGGTGAGGTTTCCTACCATCATTTTGGCTTTAGGTCTGTTCATAAAAACGATGCTACAGATTGTTGGAGAAGTTTTACCCTCTGGTTGACATCATGACAGGGAAAATGAACCGCCTCTAAGGTGTTCCATCCACTTGGTTCCCATTAATTTATTTGTGTATGTTTTGAAGCATGTTGTTAATGAGATGCTTTCAAACTCATCAATATTCTCTCTTTGCTTATTTGGCTTGTACTTATCAATGAGCAAACTAAGAATGTTAAGTTGAATAAATGGTTAAGCAATATGAGAACTTTAATTTAGAACAACTGTGCCACCCAATTACCTCTCATAAAATTCTGTAGTTAACATGGACAAATGTAATGCTTATCAAATTAGCAATGGATGGTGAAACGTTCTAAAGGGTTGGCCTCTTCCATCACCCATAAAAAAATGTTTGGTTCGTCATGCATCCTATATTTGATGAGAACATACAGTCATTTATGCTCTGCTTTTAAGACTAGTTTGTAGTTACCATGTTTGCTAGAATTCACACTTATCAAAAAAAGAATGTTTGCTAGAATTCACATACAGGGATGGGGTCTTGGTGAAGGTGATTGTCAGGAATTTATCAAAAAAAAAAAAAAGGTGGTTGCAAGGAAAGGAGGGAACTGGTATTTTCTTAGGGTACAGAGAAACAAATGCATACACAGTAAGGAACCGGCATCAATAATGAAAAAAGAGAATGAGAACCGTTTTCAACATCCAGCTAATATTGAATGTGTATCATGTTTGTACTGTTAGCAACGACTGAGACAGGTTGCGATGCCTATAAACCATGCTACCACTTGCTTTTTGTGATATTATTATTCGAATTGCTTCATATGATGACTGAAGAATGTAAACAAAACTGATTTTATTTACTTATTTTAAACCTGTAGGTGGCAGAACGAATTTTATGTCGACACCCTTTTAATGAATCCAAGAGAGCATATGTGGTGCCACAGCATGTTGAAGAGCTTCTGAAGTGTTATTGGTCTGGGAGCTCAGGTGCAGATATAATTTTGATCAATTTTTTTTCTTGGTTGTCTATTAGGAAGGAAGAATATGCTGTTGTGCAGTTATAAGCTTCCAAATTTGCTAGAAAAATTCTCCATATCTCATACCATGAAAACTACAATGCTTTATCCATTCTGGATGTAGAGAAACCATCCAATATAATTGGCTCTGTTTAGGTTGGCTTCTAAAAAGTTAAACACAACAAAAGTCAGGAAGTTATTTCTCCTAGAAGCCCTTCTCTGGCTTTACGCATGAAGTTGCTTCTGATTTAGGAAACTCTTATAAATGCCAATATTGCCCCTCCAAAATTGACTATGAATTGGGCTGTTTCTTCGGGCTAAAGTGAAACAGAGAGTTATCCTAAATAAGGCCACTCTTTTCATCTGTCACTATTTCATGTTCCCACAAATAATTCAAACTTAAGTAATTTTACCAGAACCCTCACGAACGAAATATATGGATTACCATTGATGGGTTGGGTTAATAAGATTTGATTTTTAGTCTCACAAATTTTCTTGGAAAATCATTCATCAGCATCTGGTGAAGATAGAAAATAGATCAACTGATATGGTAATTAATTTCCACCGGACTACATTTTGTTTACAGTATCTCAAGTTCGATTGCTTCTCCTTGAAGGTAAACCAAGAGAAGAACTACCCCCTCTCAAAAGCATTAGAGATGGTTGCATGAAACAGCTTGAACAAATGCGGCCCGACCACATGAGGAGATTGAACCCAACACCATACAAGGTACCATAGATATGTATCTTACTTGCATGGCTTTTGGTTCGATGTGATTTCTTTTATGATCGTTTCTCTTGGTTGCAACTGCGAAAATAATTATTTTTTTTACCTAGCAGGTGAGCGTTAGTGCGAAGTTGTATGACTTCATTCATTTCTTATGGCTCAACGAGGCACCTGTTGGTGAGTTACAGTAAGGGATGAATGAGAGTAGCAACTGTGCAAAACAGAAGCCAAAGTGATGATTCCACCATGGTTGGAGGAGCTTCTTTGAATAGTCCTCAGGAGTTTGAATTTCTCATTAATGTGATAGTTAATAAGTCTGACAAGCAATTTGTTTTGTCATCAAATAAACTTGCGTTCCCTCAGTCTGCCTCCTCATCAAATAAAATCATGTTTTTTTTTCTGTTTGCTTACAATATCTTTTCTTCTCCCTGCATTTTCTTCTGATATCTGTAAGATGTTGGGATATCATCATCAAATAAAATCATGTTCTTCCTGTTTGCTTACAAACATCTTTTCTGCTTCCAGCATTTTCTTCAGATTTCTGTAAGATTTTATGATGTCATGATGCTCTATCTCTCTATCGTTTTCAAAGCTTGAGGTATGAAATAACAGTTGTACCTTTAGGGGCGGGTTTTAAGGCATGACAAAATGATATTTGTTTGGCCCCATAAGAGGGTTTTTGTCTGTTCGATTTGGAATGTGTCTCTGCATAAGGATGTTGGTCACATCCCACAAAAAAGTTCCTGATACTATACCAATATGAGCTCCTACGTAGTTTAAGGTCGTGAGGGTCCAAGAGATCCGAAGGGGACAATAATAGTGTAACTTTTAACACCAAAGAATTTTGGATCTAAGTTTAATTCTGAAACATAACATAAAACAAATTCAGTGAAGTAATTGACAATGAGAGGATGAAAACATCAGGCAAAGATCAAAATGCAGCCTATAGTGCCACAATGATGACCCCAAAGATCAAAATGCAGCCTAAAGAAGCTGAAGCATCTTCAACCTGGGAATGAAATTTAACTCTTTATTTCACCGTATATCCACTATTTACAATGAATTAAGATAAAAGTGAGGTCTCTGACCATCTGTTCTGGATTTTTCAGCCATTTTAAATGGCAACAATTAGGTCATTCATTTTCACCCATCCGTAGGCGCACCGGTCCCTAATCTTTTGAGCTGTTGATGCTGCCAAGCTAACTAATGGTCGAATTCTTGCCAACTCCTTCTGAATCGGGATCCTGCTACTTACCTCCATCATCACCATAATAAAACCTCGATTGGATAAAATCTATAAAATATTAAATTTGGGTTTGAACTCAGTCTCAGAAAGTCCGTGTATGTAGTATGATTCAGTTCATCGTTGTGGATTCCGATATCAACTCTGTAATAAGCAAATCTATAAAGTCTACACAAATTTCGTCAGTCGTTATTTCTGAGATAGTCGATGCCGGCTACTTTAGAAATTAAAGGAGACAAAGGAAAGCCAAATATATTGATAAAAGAGTTAATACATCTGATAAATACCTTTCTTACAAGACGGCCATTACAACGAGGGTAGTTTGGGCAAACTGTTCCTCTCTCAGAATCCCCGATGACACGCAGGTTGAGACTGTTTGTGGTGTACTTGCAGGTTTCATCATCACACTAGAATTACAGTTGACTCCTAATCAGATCCGGTTATCACTTCAATTGTCTAAAGCTTTTTTTACATAATAATCTAAAGGAGTGCATACCATCATTAAACCCTTATAGTACATTGAGATGAACCCATCAGCTTGCCTCTTAACCTGATAGATCAAAATAGTGTGTCAAATTTTCAGCCTTCAGCAGATGGATGATTAAATATCTGACCTAAACCAACAAAGGGTTGAAAGGATCTCAAACTGTGAACAGATATTGGGAGATGGGGTTAATTTTGCAAGAACTAAGATATCTGATGATTCTGAGTATTAGATCAGATATATTAACAAGAACCATTCTCATGAATAAGATGCGGGCATTAAGATATCTCTGATAATCACATTGATCTGTTTCTTGGTGGATACAGCTATGAATCTGGATATCAGCGGATTATAAGACCACCAGTTCCATTATATTTTTCTTCTGTAGATGCTGAACTCTGCATATAGCACAAAAAGAAGAAATTAAGCGTTGCCTGTTTATTTATCATTACAGAGATTGATTCATATATCCTCCTCTGTGTTGAACAACATAACAACATGAAACCAGGAGATGGATCTTGCACTTCCAGTGTTTTTAGTGATTGTATTATGTACAGAATTGAACACAGTTGGGCAGTCCAACAGTACCAAAGCAGCTTGGACACGACAAGATTAGAGGCTCACAACCTTGATATCTGCAATTGAATAACATAGATGATCCATCCATTAAATCCAAGAATCACAATTACTGAAAAAATCTGAATTCTAGTCTTACTCGAAGACATCTTGAAAACTAAAAAAGTGGAGGTGAAAAATAAACAATAGCAGGAAGAAACTAAATACAGTGGGAAAAACCCACACCCACCAAGCACTGACACCAGACAACAAAAAACCCCCTTCCCCTCCTCTTCAAGAAAAAAATAAAATACTAAGAATGAAGAGCAGTGGGTTGTTTTAACAACTTTGGAAATTGCCACGATGCTTTCTTGATTCAGGCTATGTTTACCTCTCCTCATCTGCAGATAAGAGTGAGCTGGAAAAATCATTGCCAATGGCCTCACTTGGTTTGTTTTGGAACTGAGAGACCAAGATTTACATTGTTAGCTCCCATATAGGAAAAATAACTGCATAAAAAAATTAATGGCGATTGGATGCCAGAACAGCCTGGAGAGGAGATGCTTATTACCTTGGATGAGTCAAGCCCTAAACAATCCGCCAAACGTGCTGGGCTTGTACCCTGAATTGAAGCACATAGACGAGAGACCACAGGATGAATCTGCATTGAGAAATTAACCATCAAGCAAGCTGGCAAATGAAGCTAATCGCAAACCAACATTAGTTACTACAATTTAATTAATCATCGTGATAATAAAGCAAACCTGCTGTGCCAAGTAATAATCAATGTCAATTATCCATTTTCCATTGTCTCTTTTCAATTCATCAGGATGTCTAGCACGCTGTGCTATACCTATTGAACTTCCTGAACTAGCCCCCTGTCCACACACAAGAAAATTGCAGAGCTCAAAACTTATTACATAAATTATCTTAAACATGGAGGAACCCCAGAATGCCAAAGTTTAATTTACTGCTTCCTCCATAGAAAATGCGATGCTGGATTACCAACCTGCTCACAGCAAATAATATAAGAGACTGTATCACCAGCTAAACCTTGGTTAGGCGCTCACTTTGCTTCGAATCTTAGTGCCACAGAAAATGGATCATTCCTCGCAGTCAGCAATATTTAGATGAATGGTAGAAATAATATCAAAATTAACTATCATTTCAGATGAGTGATCCAAATAAATGAAAACAAAGATGGCTACAACTCACTTGAACATGTGGTTGGTTCTTGTCTGGGTACGCTTCAGGGGGTTTAGTTAATGACTTTGTGATAACATATTTATGTAGTTCTATTTCTCCATTCCTCATGTCTTCTTGTACCTGCTTAATGAACACATGATGACATTTTTATAGATTCCAAGATGGCCAACAGTGTGGGTTTGAAGCATGATCATGCAATTTATGCTAGTCAATGCTACCGCTCGATATACAATTACAATAAATATTTGGTCTAATGATCTTCCAAATGGAAGTCCTTTAATTCCAATATATGGATGTTGAGCATATATTAAACACCATCAAATTGACACAACCACAATAACATCATTTGACACAAAGCTCACTTATGAGCCAGTGATTGCAATTTCTTATCAGTTGACCCCTGTTGTTTGGCAGTCGAGCGCTAAGAAATCAACATTGTTCTCATGCTGATCAACATAAGTATTTAGCATGACAATAACATCATATTGAATTTGATGATAAATACACAAAATCAAGACTTCACCTTCATGAGAGAGTTGTGTATTGATTCAACAACATCCTCACAGGACCTGTAAGCACATGAGCATAGATGTGACAAAATTTAGGAAGACAAATAAACCAATGACTTTTCTTGAAATATCTAGCTCAACAACTCATAATCATAATAATAGTAGTAGTAGTAGTAGTAGTAGTCATAGTGGTAGTAGTAGTAGAAAACAAAAGAAACACACCCTTCAGACAAGATTTGATGTAAACAGAAATTTCCCAATTCCTTTGATAGTACACTCCAGTCACGACGAACCATATCAAGACCTTTTCGTTCAATAACCTGTACCAAAAAAGTGATCTCACTAAGGCCTAGAATACCCTATTTTCAACCAATAAGAAGAATAAAAAGGGTGAAAATGTTAAGCTATCTACCTCACATGGTGTACCATCTTTGAACTGGACTTTGACAGCTGCATATTTCTTTTTCTTGAGGGCAACATTCTCTTGTACAAGCCATCAAGATCAATTTCTAAACACCTATATTTTTTGTTGACCTGAATGCCATGAATGACAAAGATCATACTTCATTAAAGCATCGAGAAGAATAATACAAAAAGGAGGTCCAGTTTCAAGCTTAAATAAACACATGCCTAAAGAAAGAGCTACGGTGTGTGTTATTCCAGTCAGAGAGATGCATAAATATGTATCTAACAATAAAAACCTTTTCATCATCCAAATTTCATTTGAGTCCCGAGTAGTAACATGTATGCCATCATAGGCATCTCCTTCGGAAATAATGAATTAAGGACCCTTCACATTGACCCTAGACATGTGACTCATATCATGTTTACAGCCTATGACAGGAAAAAAGGAAACTCCCATCTCCTTGAGATGATTCTCTAGCAAGTGCTGGGATATAATTAACCCCACCTCTTGAATGACTTTCCCAGCAATTGCTTTGGCTTTTGCAATGTCATCCAGCCCAGTATAAATCATAATTGAATCTGTATCACCATATATCACCTGCAGGATACAAGACAATGGATCTAACAGTCATCGTACTTGAACCAATTAATCCAGCAAAATGTTACAAATCCAGATTTTCAGTGAATAATATAAGAACCTCCAAGTTTAGACTATTCTGAACAAGATCAACAGTACTCTGCAAAATCTCCCTTCCCTGCAAGTTGATTAAGAGATGTCCTCACTAAGACTAAAAACATAAGATCTGAATCCAAAGCTTACCTATCCAAGAGTAAAACATTCTTCTCAATTTTAGTTTAAGACACAACAGATCCTCTTACTTGTAGTGTTATAAGTTCTGCCAGTGGCTTTGCATAAAATCTTGAATTGGAAAACCCCAGGCATCCATACATGCTGAATGACAGGCATGCCAAATAAACAAAGAAATACCATTATTGCAGCAAAGAAAAGTTATAGTACATTATATCAGCTAAAAATGGAAATGGTAAGAAAATAACACAAACCTATTTGCAGTGAGTTTCAGTGCCTGCTGCCTAATCTCAAACTGCTGGACCTTGACACCAGATGCTGTCTTTAACAAAGACTTTACCACTCTCCTCATCTGGACTAATTTTTTCAATAACTACAGAAAAGACATGTAACCTAAGAGTTATATAAATTTATCTACACTGAAGAAAAATTGGAGCAAAAATAAAGCTTTCAATTAAAATCCGTATTCTCCTCTGGACCAATTTTTAGACGAATACAAAAAGATAAGTAAAATAAATGCAGAATACAGAATTTAATCAGAAATTTCACATTTAAAACATGAGCACATCCCACCCATCTTAGGATTGTCTTACATCATATTCTGATTCAAGAATTTAAGAGAAAAAGCAAAGTTACAAATGGTCTGCACAGATGGAAACAAATGAACTATGAGAAAAGCAAGTGGCTGAAAGGAGAATTTGAGAAGGGGCATATTTATCTAGGTCAACCACTTCATAATCTCTTTGCTAGGAATTTTTAACATGCCAGCAGAAATCCATGCCATGATTGCATAAAATCACATATTTCTTTAGGTTTGGAGGAATCACAATTCATACTATTTATATCTTTACCAAATAGCATGCCACCAAAGCTGTCAAAGTTTAGATCCAATAGTCAAATCTCTTTCAAATAGAAATTGGCTATTAAAGAAACAGATGCACCCAAAAATGAATTCCATTTCTTAGGAGAGATTACAAATGCTCTTTTATTTAAAACCATAATAATATAATTCCTGGCAATTGAGCCATTACTATTGCTGCATCCTTTGAGCAAATCATTTACCAAATTATCATCTGATAATGTTGTTCTATCCACAGAAATTCCAGGAGCAATTTCAAAGCAGGACATGACAAGTATAATTGCAAAATTATTAAAATCGATTAATTTTTGCATTGCAATTCAACAGTATTACAGCAAGGTCAAGACATGAGAATGAGCACAGCTTGATAGGAAGTTAATATATTTCACCCTTACTGGAGAATTTTGTGCAGACATGAATATAGAATCATATCATATTATCCAACACCATTTTAAACCAAATCAATATGTCCTAAAATATACTCTAACTTTCTGCTTGAATGCCTAATAAAGTACAAATTAGATTTCATAGCTTAAATGCCTAATAAGTACAAATCAGATTTCATTGATTCTTGATCTAAAACTTCCTTCTCTCCCTAGAATTAAAGATTTGCATTGCTCCTTCAAATTATGACTATCAAACTAGACTGTGAGAACCAAGAAACACAAATTTCAAATATAAGGTTCAAAAATTCCCAAAGTTCCATCTCGTCCTAATTCAATCGGAAATACAAATGCATTAGTCTAAGGTGATCATACCTCAGGTAAAACCCCAGTTGTTTTACTTGACGGTAAATGAGGAACCGATCCATCTGCAGATCTTTCAACTGTTGTGAAGCAGATGTTGTAATTCCTCATGCAGTTAAGTGTAGTGCTCGGAAACGTGGGAGGAAGAAACAACTAGTTGAGGAGGTTGTGGGAGAGATAAGGGTTTAGGGAGAGAGGGAGAGAGAGAAGGGGGGAAGAGAATAGCCACCAAAGTACCTGGATAGTTGAAGGTGCAGGCTAATGAAGTCCAGTATCTGTATTTGTCCTTCAAACTTACCGTTTCAGTTCAAATATTACCAAAGTGGGCTGAAATGCTCACTCTTGATTCTTCAAATGACATCATTCATGTTGTCATCAACATCCAGATTCATCAAATATTTCATAATCTATCAACTCTTAGTTCCATTCTTGGTTTCATCAAGCTTGGTTTCCCTCAAATGAGAAGAAATCTTGTCTGGGACAATATACTTCTTTGCATGGAACTCATAAATGAAGATCTCTATCTATTCTTCTACAGAAAACCCTGTCATTTACTTTACTCTATGTGTAATTTCCAAGGACAGATGTATAAGAAATCATTAAAGAAACCACCCTGCAAAGCACTCATGAAGTCTTACAGAGATTATATGATCATGATCAGAGGTGGAAGAACATTCAAATGAGCACAAAATATGGATAATAACATATTTCACCATATTCAATCTGAAACCATTAAACATAGAATGAGAACCACAATATGCAATCAATCTACAAAGAAACTCAACTCGATTTTCTATTATAACAAAACAATAAGTTAAACATTATGAAGTTTTTAGAGATGATCTCTGAAAAGATAAAAGAGATACTTAATTTTTCCTTCTTAGTTTTGAGGAGTCCTTCTATAACTCATGATTCAGATAAGAACTAAGATGAAACAAGTTAGAATCTTTTAAAAGCTACTAAATGTCACTATTAGGTAGAATTGAACCATGTTTATATACTAATGAATA